>OZ023326.1:76395603-76450603 GCA_964007535.1 Brachyptera risi
TTTGAATAGTAAAATAACAGTATTTCAATTCAATTATCTACTCATAATTTTTTGCTGTGTTCCAAAATCCAACTGAAAGATGACACAAATGTTGCAAAATCTCAGCTTTCTAATAATGTTAACTCGGAGAGAAGTACGCAATCTTTACAAATTCGGCACAAAAAGTACCTATAGAATGCGCTAGCGGCAGCTGTCAAAAATCCAACATGGCGGAAGTTTGGAGGACAGAGTAATCTCTCCGTAGTGTTTACTATGGCTACTTTGCTTGTAATGCAGCTTGGAATGGCCATGCTAAACGTGCATACGTGCGATATTGTTTTATATTCATCTTTTGACAAATCTGTCCAACTTATTCAAGTGGATTTGGATGTTTCATTTGTAGAAAAAATGTTATTGAAACTCAGATCGGATTATTTTAATAATATGCCCCACCACATTTGTTTAAACAATTGTTGTGAGTTAGGTATTAATTATTATTACCACGTAAATGTTGTGTGAGAATTAAGATTATTACATTATTTCACTCCTTTAGTAACCTATCAAAAACTTATATAGCCTAGGGCCTACATTAACCAATTAATTTACCCATGTAACATTTGTATTCGTTTATTGATATTAGTTCAAAACACCATTTGACCCAAGCTTAAAATGTCCAGTAGATATTGGTAAAACGTATGGGATTTTTATTTTTTCTAAACATTTTCATTACTTGTTATCTAATCTAGGTCTATGTATGACTACCTATAAGCACTCCAAGGAAATCAATTGCAAGGAAAACATCAAAAATGTGTTATGCTTTAAGAGTAATTTATTTAATTATACGGTTTTTGTTTTGTATAATGAAGTATACAAAACAGTTTTGCATAGTTTTTATATGATAGGCCCTATTTGCAATCAACCCAGAACATATCATCAGTTGTTATGGACAATGTCAAATAATTATTTCCAGTTGAATGTTATTTACAGTCGAATGTTATTTACAAAAATAGTATTTACAATTACCCTAAATGTTACAGGCACATAGTATAGCACTTTTAAAACCTAAAATTTATCATCAATTGAAATCGATGGTGACAAATAATTAATTACAATTATGCTATTTGCAATTGATCTAAAAAGTTACAGATAGGCATATCATGTGCAATCAACCTAAAATGTTTCATCAATTGAAATAAATTGCCGCATTTCGGGAATAAATAAAAGGAACATTCGCGGTTCTTTCCTGCCCCAGAATTACCCTGTGGTACGCAACAATTTCGTCGTGAAACACATTTTTGGGGCGAGAAAGTAGTCACAAACAACGTTGTAACATAGCCACGTGCAGAATTCTGTCCTCCAAACTCTATTTACGGTAGTCGCCGATAGAGCGCATGACTGCAACTTTTTGTGCCGAATTATCGAAAACATGCGTAATGTAATGTAAACTTACTATAGGCATCTATAGGCAAACGCGTTGTGTGTTGCCGCGTTAATGGATGAGCTGGAACATATCAACTTATCTTCGGATTGGTTATTAGACGAGCTTTAGCGAGGATTCAATTTGACATACTGAAAAAAATTAGTGTTCGTTTTATGTTGTTTTTTTGTTTGTTTTTGTTTGTTTTATGTTTTTTCGTCGGTTCTCCACAGGTTAAACGGCTACAGCTATCAACTTCAAACTTTTTTCCATAATGGTTCCTCATCTAACTCAGATCTGTATAGTTTTGTGGCATTATCGGATGGTAACTTTTTTTTTATGAATTTAAGAAATTTCAAAAATGCCCATTAAAATAATTCGGTGGAAAAAAAAGAAAATATTTGTATTTAAAAAAAAAAATGAAATTCCGCATGAAGTTGATCTACATTTTTGGATGAGCATAACGAAAACTCAATTTCACTGTACTTGAAAAATCGAATGTGTTTTTTTTTTCTTGTTCTTTTTTTTTCGCGCTCTACAGGTCAAACAGAAATTCAGATCATGATGAAACTTGGCACACACATCAACCCCTATCTGACTTGATGCTGTATAGTTTTGAGGCGCGATCGGTTGAACCACTTCTGAGAAAACTCATTCCAAGGTTTCAAAAATCCCATTAGAATAACCCAGAGGAAAACATTCGTGAAAAATATTTCATCTGAGAGGATTCAAATTCTCAGAGAATTTCAATCTGATAATGATACATATTATTCCAAACTTTCACTCAAATCGGATCAGCCGTTTCGATGTAAAAAAATATATAATGTTATTTGTGTTTATTATTCAAAGCTATTAAGATATACCCATTGAATCAAAGCAACAAGTGTCACCACTTGATTGTAAACGATTAAAACCAAGCCTTCTTGATTATCATATAAATTATTAATGGAAAATAAGATGGCAGTGATGTAATGGTTTGGATCTCAAGGTGTATATATATATAATAACCAATCCAAAGATAAGTTGATATGTTCCAGCTCATCCATCAACGCGGAAACACATAACGCGTTTGCTAACACATTTCTTAAATTTTTCAGCTTGATCGGGTGAGCCATTTCGAAGATAAACCATCAAATGTGCTAAATTGGTACCACTCGAAGCAGTTTTTACCCATTTCTAACTTAAATGTCACCCAATCGGCGAATGTAGGCAAAAGGTTGGCAAAGAAGTCGACATACTATCACTTTCCGCTCGTCTAACAACGCGTATATAGCGTTTTCCTAGTTGGATGAGCGTAGCGAAGACTCAATTTCACTGTACTTGAAAAATCGAATGTTTTTTTTTTCGTTTTTTTTTTTTTCGCGTTCTACAGGTCAAACAGAAATTCAGTTCATTATGAAACTTGGCACACACATGAACCCCTATCTGACTTGATGCTGTATAGTTTTGAGGCGCGATCGGTTGAACCACTTCTGAGAAAACTCATTCCAAGGTTTCAAAAATCCCATTGGAATAACCCAGAGGAAAACATTCGTGAAAAATATTTCATCTGAGAGGATTCAAATTCTCAGAGAATTTCAATCTGATAATGATACACATTATTCCGAACTTTCACTCAAATCGGATCAGCCGTTTCGATGTAAAAAAATATATAATGTTATTTGTGTTAATTATTCAAAGCTATTAAGATACCTATTAAATCAAAGCAACAAGTGTCACCACTTGATTGTAAACGATTAAAACAAAGCTTTCTTGATTATCATATAAATTATTAATGGAAAATAAGATGGCAGTGATGTAATGGTTTGGATCTCAAGGTGTATATATATATATATAATAACCAATCCAAAGTTAAGTTGAAATGTTCCCACTCATCCATCAACGCGGAAACACATAACGCGTTTGCCTAGTTATATATAATACACCTTGAGATCCAAACCATTACATCACTGCCATCTTATTTTCCATTATTAATTTCTATAATAATAAAGAAGGCTTTGTTTTAATCGTTTACATTTAAGTGGTGACACCTGTAGCTTGAATTCAATAGGTATCGTAATAGCTTTGAATGATTCACAAAAATTACATTATATATTTTTTACATCAAAACGGATGATCCTATTTGAGTGAAAGTTCGGTACAATGTGTATCATTACTAGATTAAAATTTCCTAAGAATTTGAATTCTCTCGGATGAAATATTTTTGATGAATTTTTTTCTCTGGGTTATCCTTATGGGATTTTTGAAAACTTTGAAATGAGTTTTCTCATAAGTGGTTCGACCGATCACGCCTCAAAACTATACAGTATTTCGAATTGGATAAGGATACTTGTGTGTGCCAAGTTTCAACTGATTTTGAATTTTCGTCTGACCTGTGGAGCGCGAACAAAAAAAAAAGTACTTTTTTTTCGGGTATGGTGAATTTGAGTCTTCGCTTGGCTCAGCCAATAAACGAAATGTGTAAAACTTTCAATTGTTATTTTTTTAGTAGAATATATATTGATCAACTTTTACCATGTTTATTCGGCCGGTCGCCGTTAGAGCAGATTCGAGCGCTGCGACTAGCAGATCAGAATTCAGAATCATTGCTAGCCTTGACAGCTGAACAATAATGGTTGTCGGAGTATTTCCTTTGGCGAAATTGGGAACTTTGCTTTTGAGGCAAGTTAGTAAACCTTTAGCCAATTTCGTTAAAGAAAGAGCTAAAAATAATCACCTGTTTAGAACTTATATATGTATGCCTCCAGCACAGGGTAAGTCTTTTGTATTGAAAGCCATTTAAATTTCGACCTAAATTCACACATTGAGGTTATGTTATTTCAATATTGTTTCAGCATACAATTGGTGCGAGATCAAAGCCAAAATGTGGGTAATGAATCTCGGTAAACCGATTAACATACCTAGTTTAAATGAAGCAATGGCAATAGAGCTGGGTGCAAATTTACTTGGAGAATCAATTATCTTTATTATTGCTGCTGGCGTTCTGTACGCCGAATACATGAGGCAGAGTCACAAAGAAGCATCGAAGGAAGAGGCACGTAAAGAAGAGTTAGCAACACTTACATACACAATTCAGGAGCTATATTTCCAAGCGGAACGACAGGATACACAGTTACGTGAACTAATGCGAACTGTCAACGACCTTGAGAGTCAGGTTGTAACGAAACCTTGGTCAAGAGGACGTAAAGACTCCGAACCTCCATCATCACCACCATCTTTTCCACCATCACCTCCAACATTAGGGCCAACTTCTGAGGGCAAAGATGTTGGCAGTCACAATAAAAATTTAGAAGACTCTGAACATCATACTGGTAATGGAATTGTTTTAAAGGCGTTAGCATATTTACAGATAAATGACTTGATAGGTCAAACTCAAAGATACCATACTCCCACACTATCGTAACTTCAGCCTATAACATGATATTTCCGACCGAGTGTTCTTCTAGTTAATGGTTTTAACTTACAGTAACTCCAATCTTACCATACCTTGGGGGTTTGAGTGTGGAAGGCTAGTATCAGTTGTGTTATAAAATAGACTCTCCCAGCCTGTTCTCGTAACAAAGTAACGAAGAGCGGTAATTCACAGAATCTACGAAGTTAGTATTACCGGTACATTGTTTGTATCAATTGGTACCAGTAGCCTACTTACTGTACTGCCTTTAGAATGCTTTCTGTACTCAGATGATTTTTTTAAAGGATTTTATTTATTGAATGGAATGTCTTATAAATTTGTACTGAACCTAGTTGGTCCTTGTTGCTTTTATTTATACCTTTAAGAATAATCTAGATAGTTTCATAACTTCATTTAATAATAGGTGGGAAAGTGTGAATAATAGCAACCTAGTATTGTCAGTATAGAACATTGCATTTCAAATTCCCCCCCCCCCCTTTTTTTCCCTTGTTTGTTGGCTGCACACTTGCTCATATAACCTACGGTAAATAGTTTGTAGGCTACTTTTTAATTTGTATATATATCTCGAAAGGTGTTTTCAATTATTAATATAAATTCATTTGCTTGAGGTGAAAATTAAAGTGTATTTTTTTTAAATTAGATAGGGGGGGCGTACCAGTACTGTGAGCCATGGTCTGTTTAGTATTAGCAAAAAATAAAGAGTTTGGGAAGAACTTTATAGCTTCTGGGCCAACTCTGCACGAATTAGACTCCATGCTATGGTATCAGGTAGATGACAGGTGGGTCTTGTTCATACCACCTTGATGAAAACTGCACTAACAGAGTGTCAGACCGTAGATGTTTACTGTGCAGAAGTAACGTCAGCTCTGTATCGAGCCCAGTTAAATAAGCTCTATTGGGTGACCATCTTGACTAGTTTCAACAAAATAACACTTGGAAATATTTGGAACTATATCATTCTGGTAACTTCCTTTTGAATAACTGGCACAATATTTTTAGTACAAGTTATACGGAGACGGAGAGCATCTGATATGCGTCTTCACAGTGGATTATGTGCTGAATATCGCATTTTTCTTGTGAATAATTTTTGTATCATCTGCGGCTGCAATAATAACGTCAGGGTAGTATTATTATTTTCCAGATCGGTGATCATTTGCACATCAGAATTATCTATATTAAGTTGTATACTTGATACTTGAAACCTGCATAAACAAACAAATAATGATGATAATGATAATAATAAAGAGTTTAGCATAGGTAAAGACTAGTCATTTATCTTACGAGACTTCTGTTTCAACGAACTGTTTCAATTGTGTATACAGTTTATTTATAGGTCAAGTGAATTTACTGACTGATATGAAAGTTTTAATACTCGAACCAAACCAACATAATACTAAAAAAGTTTTGTGAAAATTTGGATGTGCCATTTCTTAGATGAGATTTAGAAATTGTACCGTAGGCCTGATTCAATTTTCAAAACTACCAAAGATAGACCCATCTATAAAACCTAGGGGTCTATTGAAAGGAGATCAATTGGAATTTGCTTACATACACTGGAAGATGATAGTTATCTCGGCCCTATTAGTAAAGTTACAGTTCAATTTGTTCAGTTGTTTTTGAAAATAAAAAAATGTTATGTACTTTCCAAGTTGTTTGTCATTTTTGTACTCCTTGTTCATGTCAAATAACGAGATAAGATTATTTTCCTAGTTTTTCAAAAATAATTTAATTGGAAAACTCCCTAAGGTTAGCATGGCAAAAAGAAATTCTGAAATATT
Organism: Brachyptera risi; assembly: GCA_964007535.1. NCBI lineage: Eukaryota > Metazoa > Arthropoda > Insecta > Plecoptera > Taeniopterygidae > Brachyptera > Brachyptera risi. Next base: position 76,402,190 of record OZ023326.1, read on the forward strand.
AATTTTCAGTTTTGATTACAAAATTAAATTGTGATGACTGTTGAATGTTTTCAAATTCTGCTGTAGGCCCTAACATTCGTCATAATAAATCGATATAAGCACAACAAAAGTTCCCTAAGAAATCAGTTGAAATGTTATACAACATTAAAATCACTATCATGTTATCTAGTATGTTCACCTCATTCATACATCAACGTGACAAATACTCTCGAGTAAATAATAAGGTAACTACATTGTATTGATTTTATATAGTTTTTGTGCATATATGAAACTGAAATTAATAAGCTTGTACCAAGTGAATTATTAACAACAATTTGCATTGAGTCTCTCGACTGTAACGACAATTATTAAATGGAAACAACTAGCTATTGGTGTATGATAACTGTAATTAAAGGTAAAATGCAACCTAAAATATCTCTTCTTGCAAGCAAAGAATATTCCTTAGAAACCATAACAGGCAACAAAGAAAATGTATGTATATTGTATATATAAATTATACAGAGTACTAATTTGAGAGCAATGACAATAATGTTGATGATATCTTTATTCAAGTGGTGGGGTTATTTATTTATTTTATTTATTTATTTATTATTAACTCTTGCAGTTGCACATAAATGCGCGGTGGCAAGTTCCCTATCAATCCTATCCTATCGCCTCCCTATATCCTATCGCCTTATGCTGTAATGACTTTTCTTGACTGTGCTTGACTAGATTGTATCCTATTAAATGGACATAATAAAGGCTGGCCCTATTCGCAAAGTAAATTGTGCAACAAGTACCCGGCTCCGCTCTACCTGTCGGCGGTATACGCGAGGTTTGGACACTAACCTAACCTCAAAAACCTAACCTACTGTCCGCAGCCTGGCTTTGTCCACGTAGCTCGTGGGTTTTAGACCGTTTTGCCATTTTTCAGTCATTTTTTACTTTGCGAATAGCGTTGTAGGTTCTTGTTCGCCAAGTATTCGGCAATTTTTTACTTTACAAAGACACTTTCCATAATGAATGTACTAGTCTGTAGTTCATTATCTCGAAAGAAATATTGAACAGCATTCATTATTATCCATTATTGTTATTGATGGATTTTCTAGATTTTGACTCGTTGATCTATAGAAACATTCAATTCCAGTGAAACCTCTATCCATCGTTTTTCAAGGGACCAAGAAATAAAACCATCCATCCAGGAAAATTTAGCATTGATCATATGGGAGTGGGGTTAGAAAAAATGAATGATACAAGCAGGAAAACGATGGATCCGGGAACGATGCATCTAGAGGTTTCACTGTACTGTAGTACATTATATAAATACTTACCATATGTATGTACATGCAAAATAACTGCTAGGTACTGTCCAAATCAAAATTATGTGAAACCTGTTACTTGTTGCACTTGTCACTGTACAGAGGTTTCACGGCGTCGAGAGATACTCGTTTCACGTCAGTTGGCGGGTAGAAATTTCTGGCTATTGTTAATCCTGCTTGCTGTCACTTATACAAAATGAAATACATGTCAAACATGAGGGTTATGCCTTACATAGGCAGCAAAGCACTAACATTATTGAGGGGTCAAGATTGATAAAGTTGTCACATTTGTTATAGTTGGGTACGGTATATCTCATGATTATTGGGGGGTCAGCCAACCCCCCCGGCTCCGCCGCCCCTGATGCCTTAGATCAGATTTGTTTTGTAAATACAGTGAATAACATGTTGATATTTGAAAGTTTTTTGATGCAATAAATAACAGAAGCATTATTTAATCATTGTTCCACTTTTATCCATTATGGTTTTATTCAGCATACAGAAGATATGAAAAAATAATTACCAATAACTTACCAATTGGTCAGTGAGGTAGACTATAAAAGCTTCTGAATAAAGCCAAAAATTAAATTAAAATCATTCTAGATGTGATATACATCAGCCTGCCAGTGAACATTTTCAAGTGTACCGGTAGTTTCAATTATCCACTTGTCAGTGATCATCACAAGCTACCCCTCATAGGTCTGTATCTCATATTTCTTTATGTTTAACCTAAAATGGCAATGATTACACCAAGTAGTAGCCTACACTAAAATGTTTGTGAAACAAGCACAGAAATTATTAGTATGGGAATACAGAAGTATTATCGGACCTGTAATAAAATCAGGCCCACCACCTAATATGTAATAACTTGATTCATTTGCATAATTTCTCTGGTGCCCTTGTCGGTAGCAGATCTTCTGTCATGAGGGTTTGCCGTCTTTCAATAATTTTTGTAAAGCCTTTATTCTTGTCTCCAAATCCCCCATAGATTTCTTCACTGAAACAACAAAGAATGAATTAATAATTATATAATCCTCAACCAATAACCTTTCATATGAACCCATTATCACTGCATTGATGACATAGAGTAAACATTTTACTTTTGTTGTTCTGTCAAGTACAAGTAACATGAAAATCATTTTTTGAGATGGTCTCTTGGGGACTCATCTACTTTGTTGGGGAAAATGCTATTTTTGGTTCATTGTCTTGTATTTATGTATCATATATTTATTCCACTATCTACCAACAAGGGCATTGAAATAGGAAAAATCACAAACTAAATAATATAAATAATTCATAATATTTAAACATTTGACAAATGATGTGTTCTTTGCTTTTATTTGAAAGCTCTTTTGCGACTCTCTAGGACTAACAGAAAAGGTGTAGGATAGGGGTACTTAGAGAACTTGCCACCGCACATTTATGTGCAATTGCAAGAGTTTAAATAATAATAATAATAATCTGCTGGTGATTATTGCAAATGCAGGTTTGCCTTAATTTGGCTTGTTGGGTAAATTTTGGAAGTCGGTAACTCAAAAACCGTTTGGAATAAAATGCCGAAAGTTTGTATGATTTGTCTAAATATTTACTCCAATGTTCAGGCAAAATTCAATATTTAATATTTCAATAATATTTTAATATTTGATATCAATATTTAAATCAATATTGATGCATTTTTGTGTGATTTGATATGGAATTACTCATTTGTCATATATCTGGACATCCCCGGCGGTCAAACTATTTGAGCAACATTTTGGATCCGTCACTCAGATGAGAGAGCAAAATTGTTTCAATGAGCATATACCAAAGGAAAAACTTGAAAATCCCATTTTTCACTATTCCTATGATGGAGCTATGATATTCCTGCTTGTGCCAACTGGCTGAACTAATAAAAATTGAATTAAACTAAATAATCAATAATACAGTCCAATAACACAATTTAACACATTCACATAACATTTAAACAATGCTGCTTGAAAATATAGCAATGAATAGCAAACTACAAACCTCAGTGAAATAGTAAAAACCGAGACGTGTGGCCGAGTGGTAACACACTGAACCGTCATTCGGGAGACCGGGGTTCGATTCCCGCCATGGTCGACCATCCTGACAGGGGTCATTCGTGGTTTCTCTCTGTCGTTCAGGTTAATACTGGGATGGTTCCTTAACAGGCCACGACCGACTCCTTCCCACCATCCAAAACACATAATAAAATAACCTTTCATCTCATCATCCCATCATCTCATTCATCATCCACCGACGCCAATAGATCGTAGCCATCAGTATAGTGCGTTGTTAAAACCCGATATAAAAAAGAAAAGAAATAGTATAAACCTACCATTATTTCATATGATCATAATACATTAACTTGATAATGAAATTATCTCATTTTAAAATTGATCGTGTTCACTCTATATATCATTAAAACCTAATAGAGTACTACATGCCTCAACGGAAGGTGTATTTCAAGTTTTCAACTATCCTTATACAGTAAATGAGTGTAAATTCAATATCACACATCATCAACTAACCTTCTTCAGTACCAGTAATGAACTAAATTCAAGTTACCTTTCACGTCCTTTTTGTGACGATTCTTCTTAGGCTTCGGATGCACATTAACCTTCTGATCCGAAGCCAGACTCGTGTATCTGGGATTAGAGTGACGAGAACACGATGACTTGGAAGATGCTATCGAAGTTATGGAGCATTGTCTACTCTTATTACATTGTTCGCGAGTCAGACGGTGTGGTACCGAACTGCGTGCAGAACTCGCCGAGCTACTACAATAGTCTCGTAGCAACCTTGTTCTCCCTCGCTCACGATCATCACCAGTCACTGACGGATGAGGCGATGGACTTGCATCTCTTGCTCCTCGTGTCTTCGTTTCGTATTTGTAAGGATGTTTCACCTTGGGTATGACTGTACTGAGGTTCCTGCTCCTAAAGCTGGAGCCTAAACAAAAGAATGTCATCGACAGTACTCTTCTTCATATAGGAAATGATCCTACTTTATTGTTGAGACTTTTTATTTTACTTTAATCAACTTGCATACAAGCACATGGGTGTCGATGTTGCGAAATATCAGTTTTTTGACGATAACGTTCGAACAATATAGAGATATCGAAATTCTAATGTGGAGATTCACAGATATTTTTAATACCTACTAGGCTGTATGAATTATAAGTCAATAACTCGTATTGCATAATTGTCAAGCACATACAGCTAAAAAAACATTTTTCAGCTATATACGATGACAATTAGGCAATATAAGATGAATAGTTATAGCTTATGCCGTCTTGAAGATATTAGAAATCTGTGTTTTCTTCATATTAGAATTTTGATGTCTTATATCGTTCCAGTTATCATAAAAAATGGTGTTTCGCTAAATCGACTCCCATTCACTCTTAAGTTGCAAATATTCAACTAATTTTTTTTTTTCGTATAAAAAATGATCCCACTTGGAAAATGATCCAAAATTTAAAAGATTTTTCAAACTGGAAAATAATCCAATTTAGTAATATTTTGTGGAAATATTCCTACTTTGGTTTGCAACGTCTTATTAATATTTGGTTTCTTGAAACTAAAATATGCTAGCATGGAGACAATAATATTTATATATATATTTTAGTTATTCATTCAAATTATCTATCATGCAACAATCTACTTACCAGAACTACTCCGATGTCGTAAGAATTTCTCTTCTTGGTAAAGGTATTCAACACTTTGAGCAAGACGCCTTGTGGGAGATTTATTTTTGATTATGATACCATCAGTTGAAGATTTCATCAAATTTGCCTTCATTTTATCTAAACTAGAAAAATACTATTGTCAAGACATTCTAGTTATTAAAAGTTAAAACCAGTACTGGTCGTAGTGTGCTATAAAGTTGATATACACGTTTTTACTCATTTATGTCAAAATTAGTGATGCCGTCATGTAACATATTGGGAACTGGATAGGCCTACTTGTCGAAATTACCCCTAGTAATATCCACAGGTAATTTTGTGAAAAAAGTGATAGTCGATTTGTTTTCGTATTAATATCATTCAATTCCTACTGTTTTATCAAGGTCGAGGCCTTGGTCTTCAACTTCAATGAAAAATGTATTGCTATATGACTGTCAATCAGCTGAGCCCATAAATTTAAGCCATCTGACAAGTCTCCAAATTTACAAAAGTCCACCGTCTATATTCATTAGAATGGTAGAAGGATACGAGATTGTGATTGTACGAGTTCATCCACATCTTTACCATATGCGAAAGATAGGGGAGGGGGGGGGGCTCGCTGCAACAACCTCTCATTTGTCCAATTTATACACGCCATTTTCCATGTTCCCGGTATACGAACAACAAAATATACTCAGGTAATGCACCGGTAAATGTCCCGGGTACTCGAAGGCGTCACTAATGAAACTACAAAAATGTCAGGAATGAGGCGAAACAATCTCAATGGTGATGCTAAGAAAAAAATATATATAAAAGTTATTTCTTATATAACGTAATATGCCTATACATTACCATATTTCTAATGAAAATTGATATTTACATAAAAGTAAGTTATCTCTTAACAATGTATTTTTTATTACCTGGCTTGAACTTCACCCTTTGCATCCCATCGAGGAGATACAATTACTTCTGGATGTGATTTACTTCGTCTGTCTCGAGGCGTAACATTGTGTTTTACTTCATCAAGAGAAGTTTCAAAAGCTCTGGTACTACGAGATCTACTTCTATCTCTCTGTGTACCATTAACAACGTTACTTCTTGTTATTATGCCAAGTCGTTTTTGCAAACTACATTCAGATCGTTGTAAATCCTGTACTTGATTTAATAGCTCTTGTTTTTCTATCCGCAGACGTTCGACCAACTTATGAAACGTAGACCGTTCGCGATAAACAGTTTCTTCTAGATACTTCAGACTTTTGTGCAGTTCATTGTGTCTGTGTGAAAAACCTTTGCTGCTGGCTTTATTCAGATGTTTCATCTCATTGGTCAAAGTGCGGTTTTCAGCCGTCAATAATTCAACTCTATATCAATACAATACATTAGTTTTAGTTTTCTAATAGAGACATGACATATTTAGAAATCTTCAAATGAATATACTGTAGATTTAAAAACCTTTTCTCAAGTTGTTGTATGAGTCCAGCAGTTCCCTTATTAAATTCTCCTGACGGTTTACGAAGTTGTTCTTGTAATCTATTCACTTCAGATTCAAGACGTCGAATCACTGCTTGAAGAATTTGTGGATCTGGGGGACCAGAATACTCCATTGGTAATGGATAATGTATCCTAAAAGTATATACGTAAATATAGTTAGGTATTATTAATCACAGAAATAGATCATTTGAATACATTTTATATTTCTATAGCTCTGCTCACTAATGAACAAACAAAAATGACACAACTGTATATTAATTTTCTGTCAATTCAATCGATTGAAATAATAATTCAAAATTATGTTCATATTATAAAATTGTGGATCACACAGACCTATCAAACTCGACCGTATATGTAAGAATGAGGTATCTTCGATTTGAATTCGGCTGAGAATGGTTTGAACTTATAGACCGTGGTGTACATGACGTCCTGCTTATGGTACGTCGACTCCGTAATAATTCAAGATCATCAAACGTAAGAAGATCTAAACTCACGCAATCGCTTGTCTAAATTGGAAAAAAAATTATTATTATTAAATCAGCTTTTTTCTACTACAAACATACGGTAATCGTTGTCCATTTACTAATTTCTCTTGATATTGTCAAGTTTTAATTTCCAAGACAGCATTGCTTCCTCATGGAATAAAATTCTATGGTGATACTGATATGTATACGTCATATCTGATCCATGTGATCAGTCAACGTATGATCGCACTTCATGGTGCTGGAATTCAATTGTGACTATATTTTTCAATCATCTCATAGCTGAGCATTGATTTAATGACAGCTTCATTAATTCTTATTCAAAATACAGAATATAGCATTAATGTTGGTACCAGTATTAGAATAAAATACAAGTTTTAAGTTGACTTTAATTTGAGTTTTCAATTTTTATTCAAAGTAAAATGTGAATGTACCTAACAAAGATCTCCATACATATATCTGTCAGTTTCCGTATTGTTCATTGAGGATACAGACAAAACACAGTCATGTAATTTTACCACCAACTACTTTAAAATGCCAGTTTTTGAGAATAATTTCTCAGAATAACTTATTAGATCATAATTGTTCTGATAAATATACTGGACTGTGATAAATAAAGCTGAATGGTTGTATTGATTGACTGATAGTGATTGATAGCATTATACCCACCTTTAGCAATCCTGATTTTAACATTGTGATAAATATATCAAATTGTTTAAAATTCCCAGTTTTATGAGTTTGATTTTCAATATCTAGAAAAAGAATGAAACCACCAAATTAAAAATGAAAGCTTCGTGGCACATGAGTACCGTTATATGATTATTTTTCTCAGTGGGTAGAGGGTACAGCCTAAGTACATAGGCCTAGCTATTACATTTTTTTCTGACATTCAAAATTCATTTTCTACTGATCATTTTCAGTAGTAGCACCCAATTCATAAATTCCTCGCGGGAATACTTCTTTATTTACGGTAGTAAGCCTGATAAGTACTTTTGCATTCAAGTAGTAAGTTGGTTCAGTGCATAATCATTGAGACTATGAAGAGTGCAGATTTTTTCAAGACTAAAACCATTTGCTAAAACTATAGAAAACTAAACAAAGACTTATAATTCATGAACTATATGAGATATATAAAAATAGAGCAAAATAGATTGTGGCAGTACGTATTTAGTTAAAGGACATAACAACCCTGGGAATAGATTTGAATGAATGATGACGCTATTTTTTCCCTTAATTTCAGAGAAAACTAGAAATCATCATCGCAATCCCAGAAATTCAAATTTATTTATTTGTCTGTCAATTTATCTTGTAGGAGACGCCCCTTTTTCCGACTCGTGACATAGATGTTACCCTATTTCACTTTAACGGCGTTCACGGCACACCAAGTGTCACGCACAGTGATACTAAAACTGTCACTGACACTCTATTTTTGAAGTCACCTGAAAATGAATTAATTCATAGTAATCTGCAAATGTTGACCTGCCTGAATAATATTTCAAATATCTTCCACATACATTTCTTAATTAATTACACTCCATAATAAATCACCCGGTTTTTCGGTAAAAAACAACCTTTTTACACAACTATTTAGATACCGGTACGTAATATAAGAGATGAAAATACGTTCTCAAGGTGCAAAATGTTCAGACAATTGTTATCTGTCATTGGAAAATTATTTCATCACGCTGACTATTATAGTACCTTTGTTATCGTTTATCTACTTAATCACAAATCTTTTGTGTTTACGCCGAAATTCATGTTAGCTTGAGCGTACAAATGGAATTTCACAGTCCGCCTGATATTCCTAGCGCAACCGATGAAAAAATGACGAATAGTTCACTTTATTAAAACAACGATTCCGAGAGTGACATGATAGTTGGCGTGTTGAAGTAATTTTTCAATTATAGGTAACAATTGCCTGAACATTTTGCACCTTGAGAAGGTATTTTTATCTCTTATATTACGCATGTAAATAGTTGTGGAAAAAGGTTGTTTTTCACCGAAAAACCGGGTGATTTATTATGAAGTGTAATTAATTAAGAAATTCATGTGGATAATATTTGAAATATTATTCAAGCAGGTCAACATTTCAATTAATTAATTCATTTTCAGGTGACTTCAAGAATAGAGCGTCAGTGACAGTTTTAGTACCACTGTGCGTGACATTCGGTGTGCCATGAACGCCGTTGAAATGAAATAGGGTAACATCTACGTCACGAATCAGAAAAAGGGGCGTCTCCCATGTGATAATTTGACGGACAAATAAATTAATTTGAATTTCTGGGATTGAGATGATGATTTCTAGTTTTCTCTAAAATTAAGGGAAAAAATAGCGTCATCATTCATTCAAATCTACTCCCAGGCTTGTTATGTCCTTTAAGTATATGTTTTAATATCATAGGTTCAATGCCAAAATTTTTGAATACTGATCATTATTTTGTGCTGAGAGTAATAAGTAACTAATAAGGAAGACCTACATATTCTTTTTCTGAATTTTTGGATTAATTTCTTTTTAATTGATAAAATAAAATATTTTGCACACAATATTTTGCAAGGAATTTTGTTTCTGTCCAATTGTTGACACAATCTTACATTCAATTAAAAAAAAAAAAAATGTGTATTTTTACGGTTTGTTTTGTTTATACTTCAGCGTTGAGAACTTGCAACTCGCAACATGCAACTTGCAACATGTGTTCAATGCTCGAATGTGTTTACTGTCTAGTGTTGTGAAATGTGTGATCGTAATACTTTAGAATGGCTGATGTTGATACCGGTACGGTATTTGTTTATTGCCAACCTTATAATAGGTTCTCCATATGTTATCACCCTAATATTGGGTTAAAAATGTCTGGAATTGTTTCAATTTAATTTTTTCCTATTTTCTTATACCCATTTTTTCTTTAATAGACCTAAATCTAGTCAAGAAATGAAAAAAGTTACAACTTGAGTTGATTTGAACCATTGACTGCACGGCTTAGATTCAGGCATCGTGGCTACTACACTATGTAGACACCGACATTTGGACAATATTTCCATAATACGAAGTTATAACGAAGTTAGGCCTATATACGAAGTTATGATGAAGTTATATGCGAAGTTATAATCAATTATTTTCAAGTCACAGATAAATTTTGCCATCGTTACAATATATGATTTCACGCTCAAACTGTCTGGGTTTCTCTTCTCAAAACCCAAACTTCTCAGCTGGCTTGTCACTCAATGCTCGCGTCGCTTCAACTTGAAAACATGAACCAAGTTATCTTTCAACGCCACAACGCAATGTAACGCTGTGTTGTGATCACGCCAGAAACTCGCTCGCTGATTGGTTGACACGTGTTGTGAGTTGCATGTTGCGAGTTGCAAGTTCTCAACTCTGAAGTATAAACGAACCTTTACAGAGACTGATGTGATTGACCTTTAAATTCCACATTTATTTTCTTTGATTTAGAGGTTTACTGTATTGTTGGCCCACTTCAAAACTTTGTTCTAGGACATAATCATCAACAACATACCAATATTTACTTTCAGCACTGTTTACTTTTGTTATATAGTGAACCCACAAAACATAAGATTGTAGGCCTACAATCAATTCAGATAGCCTAATAAATCTAGCTCATGATGAGATCATGAATAATGATCATGAATAATCAAAGAATAGATCAATAAGTTTGTAGATCAAAATGTATGACTATTCTACTTGGATTTGGGACCTCAATCCTTAATTGATAAACTAGGAGCATTAAAATATTATTGGAACAGATAAAAATGTAACCGAGAATTGTTGAGGTTAGCCCATCATGCAGTATTATATTGTAGTTCTTATTAATATTTGCAACTGGTTCATTTGCAATAGATGCATAGCCTCTTAGTATTCGAAATGAAATTTCATTCAGAACTTCAGGGAATATGTCTAAAAAATTCAACTTACAGGATGCATCGTAGTTGCAATTCCATTCTTCTGCAGTGAATTTATCTGTCACACTTAAATCTAATGAATTACCATTTATGATACTTAGTTTTATTAGATACTCTCTCCCTCTGAAGGTACAAGTTGTTACCAGACTGGGCTGATTGTCACCCATCTTCTAACTATTATAATATCAATTATGAAATAATTAATGGTCTCAAAACTTCACTATTGATGTATAAATTCAATATAAATAAGTAAATCGAATACAAATTTTAACCGCCTTTATTTCAGCTGATTTACGGATACGGCCCTGTTTATACAATGACCCAAGAAGACCGTGACTTATATGAACTTGGCAGCTTACCTTGAAAATATGTCAATAGTTAGTCCTGAGTTAGTCGATGTGTAAAATGTGCTTATTATTCCCAATAAGCGTCTAATGAAAAGTATAGACATGTGCATCAAAATGTTTAAAACTATATTTTCAATGTCTCACAGTTACAGTGTAAACATAATACTACGCAAACAAGTGAAATTATCAAAGAATAAATATTTAGGTTATGGGTCTACTTTCAAGTCTAATAAGCCTATTACCCCATTTAGCACAAGAGTAGATATAGAATTGCAAGATGATCAATCTGTAATGCTAGAGGAACATGCAAATACCAAATTAAAAGCTAAATTATCTAAAGCTGCAAGTGAATCAACTCCAAAGAAGAAAACAGTTTCTCAGCCCAAGGAGATACACGATTACTTTTCATCGAAAAACAATCTTTCGATTATGACTGCTTTGCCTCCAAAGATTCTCAAAAAGAAGCGAACAACTCCAGAATCGTTCTATATTGTAGATAGAGATGTAGCCAGTGAGTACCTTGCAGAACAATAGTACCTAACCTGTTGAATTAGGTTGGTAAATGACAGTAAAAGATACAGTACGGTATCCCAAAGATATTAGACCAATGATTAGGCCTACGTTGATACATTTAATAGGGTTATGTTTCAAGGGTTTTAGTGATGGTCAAGGTTAGGTAGGGTAAGGTTCGAGTCGAATGGAGAACGAGGCCGTTCAACGTAGCCTAACAGTTCAAACTGTACTAACACTGTACTACAACTGTGTCTAACACTTTAAATTTATTTTTTGTTCATTCATATTGGGTTTAACAATGCACTGTGATGATAACTAAGATCTATTGGCATTAGATTCATGAATGGTTAATGAGATGATGATGATATGATGGTTTCTTAGGTAGGCTTAATAGAAAGAATAAGTGGGAAGAAAACGATCCCTAATCAGATCATCCATCACCTAGTTCACTTACTTTGTTGAACACACACCTGGGAAATGGTTTAGCCAAATCGATTCAGCCTGACACGGTGGAAAAAATGACATGTTTACCACAATACCCTGAATCGTTTAGTCAAGACAGTTGGGAAATCAAAAAATGACGTCCATTTTTGTTGATTCATACTGCCTTGATGTTGCCTTTTGAGTTTCTGGCATGCCCCTCCACACCGTTCTGGCCAGTTCATCAGACATGTCAGATCTGGTCTGATAGTGCCAAATTGCATCTTAAACCATGTTAGAACACAAATCTTTTTTCTCTAAAATGACATGTATATCAGCATGTTTAAACCGTTTTAACCTAAATCGATTCGGCTGAACCGTTTCTCAACTGTGCAGTCTCTTATATCACTTAGAGCGTGTTCGAGTTACGTTTTTTAAGCGTATTTCTAGACTTAAACCTGATATAAGTACGGATGTGACGTCATTTGGAATGTCTGAATTGACAAGTTTCAAGTCCAAGTGTGGAAGTTCACAAGTTCGAATGGCATGTGTTCTTGCATACTTTGGCTGCCACTCACGTGAATCCATATTATATTTATGATAACGATTTGAAAACTTGACCATCAAACCATTGTACGTTTTATTCAACAATAAAGTGGCAGATTTAAATTGTTACGTGCTTATTTTTGCTTGTGTGAAATGTCTACGTTTTAATCTAATAAACCTAATGAATCTTATTTTTGAAAAGTAGGGTTATAAACCATCGCCATTTACTTTGCGCCAATTCCATGCTTTCATGTTTCATAATCAGCTAGCTGTCAGTGGCCTTCATGTGCATTCAGAAGTTCATAAGTTTACCACCCAGTAGCATCGTGGTACAGACCTGACTGCATTTGCCAAAACAATTGGCGCCAAGTTTGCAAGTCAAGTTTGCTAGTACAAGTCCAAGTCGACAAGTTCATATAACATGTAATTCGGACACGTCCTAAGATAGAGCAATTAGGCCTACGGTGTATTTACCACATACGAATATTACCGGCACATACCGTATTTCAACCCAATTAGTCTAAAGAGAAAATATACATAACTGTCAAATATAAATTTCATGACATTTTTCCTATTTTTTTTGTATTGTACCTCTGCTTTTTGTTCACAGGAAACATAGTTAGCGCAATCAAGCCACATCTCATCAAAGGAGACGCCCCCATTCTAGAAGTAAACCCTGGCCTTGGGTTATTGACTGTAGAGTTATTGGAGGCTGACATTTCAAACTTGCGGCTATTTGAACCAGCAGGTTTTTTCCTACCACACTTGAATGTAAGCTTGCTATGCCTGAACGATTGGTCTAAAACATTCATCTAGATAACGCGTTACCCACTCAAGCACAAATCTAGACTCTTTTCCTCAACTGATTCTCTTTTTCTATAACAATCTTTAGAAGAGTGTTTAAAATTGAATTTACATTAATTTACCACTATAGACCTACCAACATATGGGATTATCAAGCGGTAGAATAATCTATGGCTTTATTCAGCTATGCACTCTGTTCATTAACTCAAATTAATCTATAAGGTTGTTTAAATTTTTTAAAAAAGTAGGTGGAACCGTGGAAGCCTCTTTCCTATATTGATATGATCAAGTTTCCGTCAACTGAGGATCCGGGTGCATACCTCTGATACCTCGATATGCTCCAAATTCTTGGGCTTAAATCTAGACCATTATCTGTCTTGGATACCCCACATTGACCACCTGACTATCAAGCTAGCAAAAGCCAACTTTGCAATTAGAACTCTAGCCTCCAAGTCAACTCGCCAACGATGAAATCTTTTTATTTCGCTAGTGTGCAGTCTACTCTACAATATTATATCATTTTTTGTGGCTCGGCTTCACAGAGCATCAAGGTCTTCCGATCCCAGAAGCGAGTGATACGTTCGATGCTATCAATGAGCTCAAGATAATCTTGTAGATTAGCGTTCAAGGAACAAAAAATCTTCTCTTTCCATGCCTGTACATTCAAGCTATTCGTATTTCCACTAAGATTAATGCAGCTTTCTTTAACAATAACAGTCACCATTGCTACAATACCACAAATGCAATGACATTGCCCACAAGTTCTGCCGCTTGAAGCCAACGTCAAACGGCGTCTTGCAGTCATGCAGACGATTATACAATCACCTACCAGCTGCAATGAAATCACTAGAGTTGACTCAATTCAAGATAGCAGTCAAGCATCACCTAATGAAGGAATGCCATTATAATATTGACGAATATTTAAACTCCCAACATAAATTGAACATGAAATATTTGAAGTTGAGTTTTTAATTTTTGTATTTTGACCCAATTTATACAATGTATTTGGGTCTTATTAAAATCGTTAACCAACAATAAACAATGATGCGGCTAACTCGACTCAGCTGGTTCGTGCTCCCGGTGACTGCTACTAATTCCTTATTGTGTTGACTACGTCACCTGCAAAGATTGCTATTATATGACAACAGCGTGCATCAATGTGCAATATTCTGTTTAATTTTTGCATCGTGGCAATGAGTATGCGTTTCATTTATGAGTAAAATCGTCGATCCGCTCGTCCGCGCTTGAATACGGCAATCAGAGTCGTCGTATACATTTCTGTTCACTGTCAAGAAGGGCACAAATGATGGATAAATGCCAAGTTTATGTGGAGAATAACCTTCATCCATTATTTACTCATTAATGGAATATAAATCCATGCAAATCAAACAAAAACATGAATTTATTCCTAAATGTGTATTACTATACAAACTTCAAACCTTCATACTGTAACTCAAAAGCACTTTTTTGGAGTTAGCTCATGCACCCGGGCCCTCAATTACATAAGATAACCAACTCTACTAGGCCTATCTATTTCTTGCAAACTTTATTTATCAAAACTTCATTCTTTTTGATAATTTGATAACTGACTTCCAGAGACTTCAAGATAAATATCCAGGGCGTCTAGACGTAATTAACTCTGACTTGTTGTTACTATACAAACAAGTGTTTCAAGATAAACTTGACAATGGTTGTAGAGTTGACAATATGCTCAGGGATATTTCAACACAAAAGTGGACAAGTGGTAAGTTATTATTATTATTATTATTATTATTATTTAACTCTTGCAAATGCACATAAATGCGCGGTGGCAAGTTCCCTAAGTACCCCTATCCCACCATCTCCTTAACCCTCTGACGGAATAACTTTAACCTGATTTCATCCCCTTCAAAAACATTTCTACTAAGCCCATTCCAGTCCCTACCTGTCCTATTTAAGAAAGAGAATTTACCGACATCTAATGTAGCCCCCTTTATGACTACCGCTCTATCATGACCCCGCCTACCTCCATACCCTGACTTATTTCTTTTTATCAACTCATGCAGCTCCCCCCACCCCCCCTCTCCCTCCATTACCCTGAAGAAATTACATAAACGATCCTCCTTCCTCCGTATTTCCAATTTCTGCCACCCCAGGTCTCTCATCATCTCAGTTGGACTCTCCAACATTCTTACCAAGTTGACTTGAGTTCACCTAATACCAGTATTAGGTGAATGTTGCATTTGTTGAGTTTATGTACAAATGATGGAACATGCTACCAATTAATGATGTGAGAGGAAAAATTTATCAGAGAATTACTCCAGCACTGCGATTTTCTATCTTCATTGAAATTTGGTTGATAGAGATCCCGATTGAGAACTCACTCAAGGTCAACAGTCTATTCTCTACGCGCACATGATCTCGATCGCTAGCGAATGTCGATAAGTTTAGAGTCGACAAATACGTCGCTATATCCGTCATATGATGTCAATTATTGGCCAATAGGAGGCCTATGTGATCCAACTCTTAAAAGAACCGCCGATGCGCCGGCGCCACATGTCAGGCTGTGTACTACGCCAATGCAAAATCAATAAAAACATAACCTTAGATTTTAGCTGTCAAATTGATGATACAATGTGGATTACATTTACATGAATCTAAAAGAGCTTTTGAAATTAGTGTTGACATAGCATACAGTATTTGAAAAATGAAATCGGTATTTAATCATATTACTTCACGATTAAAAGCGGTGGAACGGCGATTTTTCCATCTAAACGTGACAGTTCTCGACATCGACAATAGATAACGACTGGATCTTATCGAGTCGAGAAGATTTGTCGACCTAGATCGTCAAGTTGCCATAGAGAATCACGCTAGATAAAAATACCAATCGTAAACCTAGTTGTCGACGAGAATTACTCGATCTCGATCGACAATGTTATAGAGAATCCCACTGCAGGCTGAGAAGATTTTTTTCATCTGCTGAAGATTTGTCTTTTGTATAGCATTGTTTCAAATGGGTTCATTTGGCTTGCTACCTCATGTTATATTCAAAATATTTGTATTTATTCAATTATTTTCTATATTTTATGTTGTCATTCAAATTCAAATTTGAACTGAATAGCCATGGCATTCAGAGTGAATTTTTTGTAGCTGTGGGTGTCTTTTCTCAATTATCAACTGTTTTGCTTATACATATTTATATAGCCTGCTTGTCGTGTGAGGGGTTAGAAGGAATTGTACCTAGTTGTGGCGGTAAAGGTGGGGATCAATTTCATTTTAACATCATTTTCATGTGACATGTCTTGAATTGTATCTTTTGTTTATGGATATGGAAATGTGGTATACACCGAGAATGATTATTTTTATGATTATAATTTGTAATTTTTTTCTTTCATTTTCAGACTCTTCAATGAAAATTATTGGTGCATTGCCCACTGTAAATTTCATCAAACATCTTATTATGAGCTTCATATTCCAGAACGGGATAATGATGCTCGGGCGACCAGAATTGTACTTGGCTATGCCTCCTCCTCTCTACATTGTAAGTCGGATTAATTTAGTTTGATTCAATTTTATTCTGTTGTGCTGTATTTGTTTAAACAACAGTATTTTTTTCATCGTGAATACTTAACTTTGCTATGACAATATTGTAGCTAACCATATCCACTTTAATTTCCAATTGCAGCATTTGACTTGCGATAACAAAGCGGGATACTTGCAATATCGATCAACAACAGTCCTCTTCCAGCTAATATTCAAAACCCAGCTGTTGGACAAACTGCCACGGAAAGCCTTTCTTCCTTGGGAGGTAGCTTATTCAGTATCCAAAAAGAGCAAATTAAAAAAGGTGAGAAAAAATAAAGTTTCAAAAGTGGTTTTAAAAGTAGTTCAAGATATATTATACCAGTAATGAATAAAATAATCAATATTTCCCCCCCCCCCCTCTTTCCTCAAATGAATTGGAAAACATTCAATATTATATATTATGATTTCAGTAGTAATAATATAACTACTATTGTTATGACACCAAAATAACACAAATAAATAACATATCGGCATTCCACGTAAATTTCAATATTGACATCAAATTCACTGTATTATCACTTTCTAGTTTTTCAACTCGACCTGAAGAATTACGAACGTGCAGTGTACATATGTACAATACTAACTATTCACAATATTTCTACTACGATCATTTTCAGGTTCATTGTGTTGACCCTGAGTATCTCTATCTAGTGAAAGTGGAACCTCGCAAAGATTTCTTCAAGACAGTTGTGCCCGTTGACAAATTGCAACCGCTTTGGTATTTCATACGACAGAACCTAATGAGTCGTAAGAACCGAGTCATCCCTCAACTAGAGTAAGTTGAGTTTTCAATAATTTCACAGTAGGCCTACTGCTCAGTGTTTTATCGTCTATACTCCTGAATAAAATTCTTCCATCAGATCTCTGACTCCATTAGGTTGCCAAATGACACAGAATAACAAAACATCACAAATTATAATGGTTGAAAATTGAACATAATATGGCCAACAGTTGATGATTTTAATTTCAATGATGAAAGAAGGAGAAAATTTAATTAATTATTAATTAATAACCTACCGGATTCAATCGAAAATTAACAAAGAGAAAAATAATCAATAAAATAAATGGAGAAAATTCAACAATACCAATTCAAACACATCTACATGGAGAGAAAAAGAATGACCACTACCAGTAAATGAAATATTAAATTATAGGCCTAATGTGAGCCTATATTGATTATTGATGTGCTGCTTTTCAGAAAATGGATACCTGGATCTGGCCCAAGACTGATATTAGGTGGCGTGAATATTTTCACACAATTTGGAGACCTGACTCCACAAGAAATGCTCTCCGTATTCAACGAATTTGTTAATTGGCCCGAGTATCCACATTGCCCATTCCTGCCGTCAATGGAGTCCAATTTCCTGAAGATGGATGGCGTTACCGATGGGCTGGAAAAAGACTTGGAAGAGTCAGGGGTAGAAGATGAGGATCATGCAGAAGTGGAGGAATTGGAGCATTAGGCTCACAGCTATTGTGATTAGTTGCTGACCGTGCCGTGCAAATTGTCGAGATGTGGAGCGAATTCAGTCTTTCGAATTCGTTTCTGCACTGTTTGTGAATTGTGATTGGCTAGAATGCCAAAATGGCAGATTGTGCACTCAACTGAATTTTGCACTCACGGAAGCAACTTGTAATGCTGGTTTATTATTTTTATATCCCAATTATTGTATATAATTAATCTTTATTGTTTACTTTATAGGTATTAATTTCTTATTAATAATACTTTGTATACAGATCTATTAGAAAATATCAACATAAGTTTACCATATTGTCTATATAATTAATCAATTACCTATTGGCTCTACATATAAGCGGTTTACTTACAAACAAAATTTATGAAATAAATAAATAAATAGGATCATTTTTCAACTAATTAATAATTATCTTGATTAGGACTAATTACTATAGAACAAGGATAGTAGTTATGGGAGGAAATCAGATGAGGCATAAATTGGAATGTGAGGAATGATGAATAATTAGAAAATAATGGGGCTAGAACCTAAAATAGTGTGAAGTTGGGTTGCCGTTTGATTTCAATATCTTTGATAGATATTAGGTACAAGCGTTTCGACATATAGTTAGGCCTATCGAAACGACTCTTTTCGATTTTCTCCGATTATTTCGATATTGAATAAATAAATGAACAACTTCCATAAGATATCATTATGTAATCATTCTATGTGCCTTCTAGCCCAGGGTCAGAGCTGTTTGTTGATGCTTGAAGAGTGTGTGTGTGTGTGTTTTGAGACACACACCTCACAAAATAATTACAGAAAGCAAAAATTACTTCAATTAAACGTTAAAAAAATCGATAATTTCAATCGATAGGCCTACTCAATGTCATAATTTCAAATTAGTTTCGAACAGTACCTGTACTCCGAATTTCATGATCGATTTTCTATATGGCATGTCCAGTATCGTTTAGAAATTCGATTGATCGGCAACCCTATTGAACATTTCAAATAAACTCTTGGCCCTAAGTAGCCTACTAAGTGTGCAAAAAACTATAGTTGGTTTATTCATAACTTTGGCACTCTGTATTTTCAACATAGTAATAGAAAATGACAAGGAGCGGAGAGAAGACATTTATATTTAATTACAAATTACCATCAACATACACATTAAAAATATAGCTCATAGTGAAATTCTATTAAGAGACTCCAATATGTTTACTGTAATTGATATGTATAGCGATATTTATACCAGTAATTGCTTAAAAGTCGGCTAACGCTAGTGGCTGTAGAGGGTCTTGCAATATATACGTTGCGCTAGTCACGCAATGATTTAGCATGGACAGATGATCGGTAATATCGTGTACAAGGTCAGCAACACAGACCGACACTGAATTAGAACTTTCATATTCAATACACGACATTAAATCGCTTAGGAGATCTTGAAGAATTCCAAACCCTGACGTTCGATCGTTGTCCAAGTAAGTACCGGGAGAGAGCACAATATGACTGTAAACAACAACAGATCACAACAAGATCAATTTTTCGTTGTATCCCTAAAGGCTCGTGTTCATGGCTTGCAGTTGGCGGCAGGCGTTTTTCCTCCTGGCCAATCAGAATGGATGAAATACCTACCGCTTGCACTTGTTGCTCTCTACCGTGAGACATGGAATAAATTTAACTTTGGGAAAAAATGGCGCGGTTAAGTATCCTCACTCATACAAGTGTTCATACAAGTGGTAGGGTTATGTCGGAATATTACTTCTAAAACAGTACTTTTCAGATATGTACCATGATTGTTCTAGCGTGCCACGTAATACGATACTGAGAATCACTTGACCGCCTGAATTGAACAAGAATTACATATTTAAATAAATAAGTCAAATCTCGATGTGGGTGCAAAGAAACGCGACTATGTGAGCAGCGCAGGCGGCAGGAGTTTTTTTTAACCGCCTGCCGCGAGCCATGAAAACGGCCCTTAAGAGATGAAGGCCTAGACCTCATGTGCTATCACATGTGTGTGGTGTGGAACGTGGATACATTTTTTTGCTCATGGTTACAAGTACAATAGAACCTCAGTTATAAGTTTCTCGTTTATACATTTATTACATTTTCAAGTTTTATTTTTTGATCCAACCTATATGCTCCTCATGTTAAATAGTTTCATTAATGTGTTTTTGACGTTGAACCACTTTTTTAGTCTGGTCCCCTGGAAAACGTATGAATGAGGTTCCATTGTACACTCTAATTTAAAAGACAGCTTCAAATGAAATAACAAGTAGGCTCAAATCCGTTTTCATCGCTAACCAACGGAATAGAGTTGGACTGCTAACACGACGCGGTACTGAGTTGAGATATTTCATAGACAACATGCAGTTCTTATCAATTGCTGTATCCAGATAAGGTAATACACTAATGCTGCATTATTTTGGTCACCACTATTAATTACATATTTGACTTACCTAAGTTGACTATTTGTTTTGTGTGTGATGGAATGATGAAGGAAGGATCTGTCCAACTGGAATAGTAGATCATTCATAATCCTCAGCTCAAGGTTGCTAGGAAAGAGAATTGAATTATCACATGAAAAATGTTGTCCAATCCAGAAAGTTACAAATGTGTTAGTGGAAAGAAATTTACGTATCGCAATTCTTTCAAACAAATGAGTCGTACTGTATTGGACTCGAGATAAAAGTACGTTCACAATGTACTTAGTACTTACTTTGATCTATCAATCATCTTCAATTTGTTTTCAATAGTCATGGTAGAGTTCGTGAAGTTCTTTACTGTTTCAACCAATTTTCCTGCAAACAAAATGTGGAATGAAAACCTGGATAAATCACACAATACTGTATAACAAAGCAAATTATCATAATGAACAAATATTGGAATGGTACTACTATATGATGATCAATTTGATTCAATTTTCCTTTACCTTCAGTAAATGTTGAGAAAAGAGCTAATGCTAAATATCTACGTTCCACTCTTCTAAGGTGAAACGTTTTGGCTACTAACTACTAAATAGTAAATATTAACCTAACTATCCACTCACGTGTTCAATTCAATGCACGTTCAACCTTGCACTTTAGCCTTGACCTTTGCCAGCCGGGACCTAGTGACTACTAGCGGTCAAGTCCATTTTATTATGAATCAACTATAGATATGCTCAATGTATGTGAATACTGCAGACATAGGCCTTATCATAATTGTTAATGAAGTAAAATAAACATTGGTAAAAGTGAGTGTAATTCAGCAAACAATACTTTACCTAGTGGCAATGCATAATCTTCAATTGCCTTCTCGTATTTTAATCCGATGGTTGATACCGAGTGATTGAGAAACGTGGCGTATTGTGTAACGTCAAGCGGTACAACCAAACTGTCAGTCATTTTCCAAGTTAGAATACCCCACAACTGCGTGACAGCACGGTGGTTTGTGCGTCTAGCGTCAATATAACTATTATTTACAGCGCTTCCAGATGAACCAGTCTGAATGCAAACACAATAAATTAATGAACGCTGAATTATACAATAGTCTAGCATTTAGAAAAAAACTTGTAAGTAGGACTGCCTCTGTAAAGACTTCAACAGTTCAATCACAGAATGAATTTTATAAGAACTTGATTACAATCAAATACCTACTTTAGGCTATGGAATACTCGAAAGAGATGTGCCAATATTTACCTCCGTGTTAGTATCCCCGTAGTGAAAATCGAGACTAGGAATTCCATTATTGTAGATGCTAGTTCTCAAATCTCGCGTTCCTCTCACCACATCAACTCTGTAAAAGAAGCATAGAGTATAAATTAATCACGGTCAACTTGTTTTACATATGACTACTAAGACTTGAGAAATAAATATAAGATACCAGTATTTCTACTCACTAATTAGTATGTCAATAACAAGATACAAAATTCAAGATTGGCAAGACATAAAATATAATACAGTTGTTCACTAGTTTGTCACCAATAACCAAAATGTGAATTTTTCGTTTTTCGAGAAAAATCTTGAAGAAATTGTTTAGATTCCAATAATCCCGAATGCTGTACACGCGTATAACAACTGAAGACAGGTGTTCCAATGAAACTTACGCAGGTATATCACCCTGATCCAAGTTAGACATGTGTGCCCACGAGTCGTACAATGTACGTCTCCCTTCGACTACCTCGCTGTGATTGGGATTCGGTACCAGTGCACTCGACTCGAACAAAACTTTCGCCAGAAGGGGCGACGCTTGCACGTTCAAACTGGCGTTACTACCGACGGCAACGTCGAAACTGAGATACGCGACTGTTCGAGACTCGAGCGTGTAGCCCCATTCATCACTGAACTGAGACCTCCTCATATCGTCACCCCAGCTACAGAACACTATCGAACGGCGTGGTTGCCAACCTGATGAAAAAACACAAACTCATCATATTTTGTTGGCAAGATAGAATTGTTGAGGTGGGGCAATTTGTAGTTTTAGTGTTCTCACAAAAAAATTGTGAGCTTACAATTTTTCAAATTTTAATACTGTAGGACTATAGCCAAATGATTAATTATTCAATTCAATTATTCAAATATTTCTCTTATGTATTCAAATTGAGAAAATTAAGAACATGGTGAACATTGATATTACAATTTCACAAGGTCATAAATACACATCCTTGTTATTAATCGGGAAAATGTTATGGAGCATAGTGAAACCTCTATATGTTGTTCCCAGATCCATCATTTAATCGCTTCTATCATTCATTTAAACCCACCCTCCTCTTATATAACCAACAATGAATTTCCCCAAATGGGTCGTTTTCCTGCATGGATGGATCTATTTTCCTGGTTCCTTGAGAAATGATACACAGACGTTTCACTGTGTAGGCCTATATATATTGCTGAAAAAAGCACTGAAACCTTCAATTCTATGAAATAGTACTTGAATAGGAAAAAAAACTGTTTTTACCACAACGTAAAACGTTTTGTTATTAATCGACATTACAAAACGTAACACACCTTTTTCGGTTCGTAGCCACGAAAACACTCTGGCAAGTTCCATCATTGCCGCAGTTCCGCCCGTTGGTGCTAGCCCACCGTCAACCAATGGGCCTCGACTATTCGCAAGCACCACATAACGATCTGTGAAATATAATGCCATTGTACATGTACACTGACGAAATCAGTAACCAACAGCAACCCAAAAAATGGACTTAATATTTCATCTAGTCAATTGGTATCTCTAATTACTTCAAGACTGCTCTTTGATTGGTTCAATTCAAATGAAAAACACATACCAATATTGTAATACTGATATCCCACAACACAATGCAAAGAAACAGCATGGTAATAAAATTTTGCCTGTTGACCTGTCGACCTTCTTATCTGAGGTCATACTTGAGAAGGGACAAATTATCCATTCAAAACCCATTTTAGATTCAAGATTGGTGCTAACAATCAAAATTGAATATCTCTCAGTTTTTAAATAATTTTCCATGAGCCCCTCATCATTTTTACATAGGTAAGAAAGAAACTCCGAGAAGGTTATATATAGAATAGATTGTGATGTATTGTAGCAAGGCTAACTTGACAAAGTGTGACAGGGAGGGGGTACGAAGTGACTTGATAAGTGTGACATAATACAAGTATGACCCCTCTCTTGGATACAACTACACTCAAAATACTGAATCTACTACTAACTTCGTTCCGACGTCATACCTGGTTCATGTCTTCCTTTGATAGCGGCAATCACATTGTAGAACTGCTTCTCTACGTTCACCATATGAACCACCATCGATAACTGCCAGTCGCGGGCCAAGAATCCGGGGCCGTAGTTGTACAACGTATTGCTGAAGTTGCCTCTCCAGCTCACCGGGGATTTGTTCACCGATGTCATGTGTCTACACAACAAACAGGTTATGTATTACTAGGAAAACACACATGAGTAGTGAGATCGGCAAGTCATGAAAATGTCAATAATAATTATCGTTCTTGTTATGGGATACACAATGGTTTGATAACAAGTGTGAATCATAAATAATAAATGAGAATTGGTCTCGATATCGTCATACCACGTTATTCAAAAATGAATAATGCCAACAGTTTATTAAGCTTTGTTCTATTCTCCCAGTCTACCAGCACAACTCATGTTCACCATAGCATATATTTGCAGTGACCTGCTACAAACACCGAAAAAAAAAAACCTTCACTCAAATTTGAAAAAATATCTAGGGAGCTGAGTCTCCCCTTGGAGTTTCACCTTATTCCCTCTTTTTGCTATAATTTTACTATCCCAGATTTTATTTTCCATAAATAGGTACCCTAGTCTTACAACATCATTCTCAATTAGGACAAATACCTTGCATTTCAAATTACCAATACAATGTTCTATTCTTAGGCCTATTATGTCAACTTCAAAATGTTCAATTTGCGTAATAAATTGTATTTGAAAACCCTAGATAATACAGTATTAAAAAATAAAAAATCATACTTTCCAGCTTTTAGATAATATGTCCAATTTGTCATGTGAGTAAATGTGGTTTTTTATCTCTTCAAATTTATTGATTCTATTTCTTCACCATGCTTACCTCAATATAAACTCAGCATCAACTGCAGGGATCAGCTGTATCGGCACACAACCAATGCCATTGTCTAGCAGAGAAATAGACAAAGTCAACTGACATGATTTGTTGAACAACAAATAAGACAAACATATGGTATTTATTCAAGTAGAGGTTCCAATCACTTTACTTCTAACTTACGGTTGCAACTCTTGATTTCCAATTTCATTCAATTGTTACTCAGTATTTTGAGTTGAGTTTTTAATTTGATTTTTCCTGCACAGTATGAATAGCCCCAAGCTTGCCAGATTCATTGTACCATATATAGTGATGCATTTAATATAAAACATAATGTTATTGATACGTAATAAACTTGGCAGTTGAAACTTATGTAAACATAGAAATCTGAAACAGTAATTTCCGGTAGAATCTTCTCTTTTGACAGAGATTATGCAGACATACCGGTATTTAAATTTCAACATCTTTTATGTTTTCAACTTTTCAATATTCAATGTCGAACATTTTCATTATGTATAAAAATTCCTATAGGCCCCCCTACACATATTTTAGTTTAGCTGTATATAAATGGGTAGCTTCCACTATACTGGTACTGCCCTAGAAATCAAATTGGTAGCATTTTATTTCTCTTCACAAAACTCACCACCTTCATAAGCACCGAGCACCGATGCATTTCCATGCATGGATTGTAACATTCCCAACTGTGCCGGTAGCAACAATGTAGTAAGGGCTTTGTGCATACTCTCCTCATCAGAATACTGTTGTGGATCCGGGAACAATATGACACCTTTAGCTCCGTGTTTTAGACCAGACTCAATCTAGAAAAATAATAACAATAGCATTTGTAATGAATAGATCCAATATCGTTCTATCAAAACCAAACCGAATCTCCAACCTGTGCTAATTATATTACATGCCGGTTTCATTATTTCCAAGATATGGCTGATATTTAGTTTAACTCTTTCAAAACAGATGCTTCAGTTAGAGACCTCCTGCCTGTTCACGATGCTGGCAATTTTGAAATACAAACGTTCAAATTAGGAACCTCATCAGATTAAATAGACCTAGCAAGATAAAATCAGAGTTGAAAACACCTGAATTGAATTCGTAAAACCTTTGGTAGCCTAGAAATTGAAATACTAGTAGTTAGATAAATGGATACAACTAATTTAAATGCGGCATTTATTTTTTTTTCTTATTTTTCATTTTTTCCTCTTCTTCATTTTTGCACTTTCCATACGTCAAGCACAACAAATACGTATTCCACACAACAAATGAACAGCACTTCTCTAATTAATAATTAAATTACTTACTAACTAACAAATATAACTTTGCTACAAGACTTACCAAGTTCATGGGATTAACCTTGCCAACTCTTGCCAGGAGAATTGAATCCTTGATTGACACTCTGTGAGCTCTGAGATATAGGAAATCACTTTCACGTCCAAAGTTGACGTACACCGCAGATCTACCCTGCGAAAGAGACAACAAATATATCAAGTTCCTGAAAGAATTAATTTCATTTCGTGTTTCCATTCCATAACAAACGACAATATCACACGCTCTTATAAGTGAAACTGATGGACTGTAATTTGTTGGAATCTTAAAATGATGACATTTTCAAGTATAATCATTATTCATAGGTACGGTATAATACAATTGGGGTGGTAAGATCGCCCTTGTGGTGCCTCGTTCAAACGATCCTAAACTTTCATAGGGAAACAATGGCTCTGTGTCAAGTTTTCGATGTTGATAGAAAAAAGATATAGGTAGATATATAGACCTATATATATATATATATTCATGAGTAATGACCACTAATGATTTTGAGTTGACTAATCTCATCTAGAGCTTACTGTAATTCTGGAATACATAGGTGTCCCAGTAACATGTAAAGTTGAGCCTCTCTGGATTGGAGACCCTCTGAATACAGTGTCTCCATTACCATCAATAATATCAACCTGAAACAAATAAAAAGATGATTATTGTTTGTGTGTGTGTGTGTGTGACAACTCCACCAACAGCTAGGTTGGGAGAACGAGTGAGGGGAAGATAGATAAACGATTTCAACAAAAGCCCGTGCCTTATACAGACTTGAACCTGCACTCGGCTTGACTCCAGTTTGAGAAAGCACAGCATTGGTGATCTGAGCACAATGAGCAGCTAACAACTGAAGTCAAGATAAATATTTATTAGACGAGCTTTAGCGAGGATTCAATTTGACATACTGAAAAAAATTGGTGTTCGTTTTTATGTTGTTTTTTTTTTTTTGTTTTTTTTTATGTTTTTTTGTCGGTTCTCCACAGGTCAAACGGCTACAGCTATCAACTTCAAACTTTTTTTCGTCATGGTTCCTCATCTAACTTAGATCTGTATAGTTTTGTGGCATTATCGGGTGGTAACTTTTTTTTTATGAATTTTAGAAATTTCAAAAATCCCCATTAGAATAACCCGGAGGAAAATACTTGAAAAATCAAAATTTTTCAAGACCTCTCAAATTTTCGCCGAATATAAAGGAAACTATTAAGCACATTTTGAGAGATTTTTCGCATCAATCGGATGAGAAATAACGAAGAAAACGCATTTATAAAGCATTTTCCCATCAATTTAGGCTATTACGGGAACCAATTAAATCTATAGCAACAAGTGTCACCAATTAATTCAAAACGATTGAAATGAATGAAGAGGAAGGCCGTGACATAACTGATTCTCGTAAGGTTTTTGAACGTTTGGAGTGATCCAAGGTCTGTAGATGTAGATTGGGTTGACAAATTATTTTTCATTCTAGATTTCTATACCCCTAAGCTCGTCTAACAACGCGCATCCCGCGTTTTCCTAGTTATCTACACCCATAACCAAGTGCAAGAACATCATGACAATTACAGTCTGGAATGATAATATATTGATTAACATTCACCACTCAGTCATTAGTTATGGCAATACTACACAAAAATTCGTGAACACGTGCATCAAGTTGCTGGAAATAAGTTTCCCGAGTTACGTTCATGAACCTTCAAGTTATGCCTTAGAATTAAACACTAATTTAACATTTTAAAGTTGTGGCTTAAAGTTCATGATCAATGTTAATTGTTAATCAACAATTCCCATTAACAACACAATTATTCAACACTTACTATGATCATTTTGCTAACTGCCATCCACAATGTGAGGCTTGTAAACCTTGAGATTCGTCCTATTAGTGAACCAAGTCCAACAATTCATAATTGGCAAAACTATTAATCAAGTTGTGATAATAACCTTATTGGACTGATTGTAGTTGAAATACGATAGAAGAACTGTTGATGGTTTGATCGAAGACACAGAATCAAATCCTTGCTCGGTAAAATACTGTTGAATATATTTGGCCTGCTGGAGATTCTCTGAAGTAATACTGTTGTGTGACAAGTCAAGAGTACTGGAACACAGAAGGCAAAACCGCTATGGTTATTAATGGTTACCATGAGCACTATTTTCAAATTACTACTACGCACATGAAAGTAATATTAAATCATACTCTAACTCAGGCTAGGGCCTGGTTATTTAAGTTATTTTATTGATATTTAAGAACAATTCGAGTTGGATTGAATGAGCAATCACTTATTTATATCAAAATTATAATACAAAAGAAGCACAGAATCATTTCAATCCATGTGTCAAATGGTACATATGAGGCTATTACATGGATATGTATTCCACGTAATATCATGTTTTTTAAAGTCAATTTGAATTTTACTCCAATAATGGTCAATCAAATAGGCCCTACTTTGATATATTGTGACATTCTTGATCAGAACACCTGTTAGTGACTACAATGGAACTAATAATTTGTTTACAGAATTAATGATGGAACTATCATTCCATTGAAACTTGTAAGTTCCAAACTTGTTAATTTGAACTACGGTACCTGATAAAACAAACAAAATGAAATTTCAAAACTACAGTACATGCAAGTATTAGTACATAAGAAATTAATGGACCATGGAAAATTATGGTGTTTATCATTAAATTGAAGCATGACACTTATTTTATAAGATCAATTATACACTGTCACACTTTTTCAACCAATTGGGTGTCACTTTTACAGAGTATATAAAAGTTTAAGGTATACTCTCAAGTAACATCTAATAATTCTCTATATTTCCCTGGAATATTATTTGTACGGAATTAATAAGGTGTAGGTCATGTTAATCCAAAATGTCCTACATTGTTATCCTTAGTCTTGATTGGGGGACAATGAACTTAGTGGCAAGAAAATGTTAAATCAATCTGAAGATCACACTTGGTTAATCTGTCACACGTGATCGCTAGTGATCGTACTTGATGAAGTGTTTTATGCTGGCCTCGCTAATCTGTTGCAACAGATAACTTTCAGCGGCAGATTCGCTTATATGTGTCTTGGAACCTTCGCTGCCGCACCGATTACGCAGTCTCAACAGACGTAGCTGGTGAGCTTGAGCAAATCTTCCCAGAAGGAAACCTGTGTCACAAGTCGAATATTGTAGACTGAAGAGATTGTATTGTACTTCAAGTTGTAACAGTATTAGGCCCTGACAAAAAAAATAAATAATGAACAAAAAAGCATCAAGTGACATTCTTCCAATGGAACAGAATGAAAAAAATGATTGGTTCCAATTATTAAAAAAAAGTAACTAAAAAATGTTGAAACATTATTTTGGTTTACTTCAATTTGCATACCAGTAATCCAACTTAGAACTATAGTATTGTAGCAGTATCTTGTTTTTTAGCATAATTGGAATAATCAATTTGAAGACAATGATTATGACGTATGGTATGAATAAGATATTTGAGGACCGGTGAGAGCTAGTGTAGCATAACTCACTCAACGTACGGCGCATGGGTCACTTCGCTGAGATAGCCATAAGGAACGCATGTACGTCAATTTGAGCTCCGAGAGAAAGTTTCAAGTTTGAACTCTCATTATACAACTTCCTTCACTTTATTCATGTCAAACAATAGCAAAGCTTACATCCCCCACATCACTACAGCTGGCCAAGCAGGGACACAAAGTGGGCTAATGATAATAATTCAATGTCACAGATTTGCAATATTAACTCAAATTTTGATTATCGTTGAAGGTTACATCGACTTCCCCAGTGTATATTTTGACCTCGGAGTGTCGGGGTCGATCGACCATCGCTTCCGGGAGTTCTGTCATTTAGAACAAATAGTAAGGGCTCAGTATGATAGAGAAGATGACTGAAAAAATGACTCAACTGACAATACAATCATTAGAGAACAAATTGGGCTATTTAGGCTACCAGTAAATGTCAACATTTTTATTACTTTTGTCTTACTCACAGTTACTTTGTCTGACTTGTATGCTGTTCACAAAGAAATATAAAATAAAAAATAGGGCTATTACTCTCAACCATAGGTTTGGACTGAAAATGTTACCTGTCTTACTAGAGCCAACCCTACATTACTAGTGTATGTAGATGCTATTATTTAGCGAGAATTGAGTAACAATTTCAGTCTCTACAAACGTTTTAATAGAGTATATATACCAGCCTGATTTTTTTCAATATGTGAAATGGAATCTTTGCTGCGCCATTGAATTTGTACATTTTTCACCTTAGTAAGTTTCATCTTCTAATCCCATCCATAGAGCCGGCTCCTACATGTTGAATAGTTTCTTTACAAGTTTTTCACTCAAGTAAGATTTTTTTGTCTGGTCCCCTAAAAAATGTACTAACGAGGTCTCACTACTGTGTTTTCCCAGTTTCATATCACTAATTAGATGTGTACATGCATGTGGATGCTTTACTTGATTTATGCCTGCTAAAGTAATTCCACACCTTTTTAAAAATTATTGTGATCACATTTTTGTAATCACACGAAGCAATATTTTTCATTGGATGCATAATTGGCACATTTTTGTTACCTTGTGACTATCCGCTTTCTATGAATATCTCTTTTAACTATGACTACTCAAGTATTTTAAACTAATAACTTATAAAAACACATTCAAAAATGGGTTAATTAGATATTCAGTATGCTAACTAATATTAATATCCAAGTATTTTAATCACAATAAATTGTACCTATGCTGCATTTAGAAAGAATGACTGTAGAGATTTCATGTGATTGTTTTGGCAGGATCACAGGCAGGAATCACGCCAATTTGAGTAGTATAAATCATCAGAATCAAAGAAAATGAAAGTAGGTGATTATTAATTAATTACATAAAGAGTTACAATTCAATTGAAAATGGTATGTCATGATATTTCATAGCAAGGTTCATGAATAGGCTGGCAAGAAAAATGAATTCTTATTTTTAGGCATTCGCATATTTCACCCACACGTTGACATTTCCATTTCAAATCAAAATCAAAATATACATAATATACATAGGTGTATGTATGTGTTTTTTAGGGGAGGGGGGTAGGGTTGGCGTGACACGGACATTGTGTTATTATGGTAGAACATTCAATTACCAGTACCACAATATCTTTGAACATTCAAATTTCAAATACCATCACATGTTCGATCAGTGAGAATTTAGGGAGAGAAAACGTGGAAAATGAGAGGCCAGAGTAATGAGAAAAGCAAGAATGAGGAAAATTACCAATGAGAAGAGACATTCATGATGATGGGAAGAGTGAGATTCATTTATAGAATCAGAGTAGTCTAATTGATGGCAATAACTCTAAAGATCAATGTGAGTTCACATCTATGCGCTCGTAACTCAGATGCTATGCATCTATAACTTACTGTAAATTAATATCAAAAAATATAATAATGATAAAATGGAATAGAATTAATAAAATGAAAAGAAAATCCTTTTATGATTACCGTTAACACCTGCAGCTCGGTTATTTGGAGGTAGGAATGAGCAGATGATAATGAATCTATGACCGCCTACGACGTCTGATAAGTGATAGGATGTTTACAAAAAAACATGCCTTATGCGGGACTCGATCCCACGCCCATCCCAACGGTGATGTCAGGATCTATAGCTGTCCCTTGTGTCCTTAGTGGACTGATCTACGGAGGGCGGCTAGGGGGAGACTACAAATAAATAAAATACCTACAGCTTAATGTGCAAGTAGAAATTACAAAATCTCAAACAAAACATGAAAATCTAGAATAAATTCATATTTTCTAAATAAAGAATTTCAATAATTGATAAATTCAGCAAGAGTTAAAATTTGTTTCATTGCTAACGATTCATAAATAAACCATGATAGCTAACTGTAACCAAATTTGATTATTATCACTCAAAAACTATTGAAAAGCGCGAGGTCAAATCTGGGACTATTGATTTATATATTGATTGTTGTATCATAAATTGCAATAACATCAACCTCTGCTTTCATATAACTAGCAATGCTCCAAAATGGTATAGATTAATCCAAGGTGATAAATATTATAGATGTCAACTTACCGCCCAAGAGGGTGATAAAACCCACAGCAAATGTGCACGCTATACACATTCTCTTTGACAGAAACCCTCCAGGCCCTTTAAACTTACGACTCAGTTCCATACTTAGAACTCGGTTCATCGTCGATAATAATCCAAATAGATCTAAACACACTGGAATACTCTATATTGTGCTTTCAACAAGTACTAAATTGGCAATCGATTTATTCCATCACAAATCAAGGGATATGGTAATTCGAAATCTTGACATAATTGTTTTATGTTGAGAATAAAATTACCGTGGGCAGAATATAATTTCAACACTTTAAACAATTACAAAACGCATATACGTTGGTCAGATGACACCATACACAGCAGTAATGAATGTTATAGACCCGACACACAATCAACACTTTTAAATTAATCAGTTACGCCTTATCGGACAGCCAAATACTACAACATGTCTACGCGAACACGTACGGCGTCGTATTAATACGTGGTCGTAAATACCATAACCGAGTAACGTTACAAATCAACACTTTATAGTCCACGTCGTTTATCAATTACGCGTTATCAGACAGTCAGAAACGTCTACATGTCTACACGGACAGCGTCGTACTAACGAGTGGTAGTTGATACTATATAGACTGCGTGAGGTAGGAGGCGTCGACGTTTAGCTGCTTTGCCTTTCAACAACAGTAAACATACCGTCACCTTCGTTGTCGCGTCGCTGAGTCACCGAGGCGGCGCGACGAGTTTGTTTCACCTTGACACGAGTCTACAGGAGAGTCGTTTTCGCGGTCGTTTTTATCATCAATCAATTGAAATATTAATTGATGATTTTCTCAACGATCCCACCTACAGCTAGATTGCTAGACCGATTGCAAGTGCGGGCGACCGATTAATCCACGAATGATGTTTACAAAAACTCATACTTGCAGAACGCAATACATGCGGCCCATTTTCAGTGTTGGGTAATGAACTTTTAAAATGAACGCGTTCGTATTTTCTGAACTTTTCAATGAACGCGTTACATTTACAGTCGACGATCTTGAACTGTCTTCACGTTCGATTTTTCGGTGATCTTGAACGGAGTAAAACTTAAGTTTGAAAGCTCATAATTTTGGATCACTCATAATTCTGTTCGACACGATCGCACTTTCCGTATACTTCCCCGTCCAAATTCCGAATGAGATCGACATTTTACGGTCTATCCCGAATGTATAATATTCCCTGTTCGGGATTTCACCAGGCGAGCCATATATTATTTTTGAACCGTTTGTTCCATATAATTTTCAAGGTGAATTTTTTAACGAACCCATGTTTTTTCGAATTTGAACTTGAACTTTCACAGCAAAGCCACGAAAACGAAATTTGAACTTTCTGAAAGATCGATTTATTTGACATGAACTGAACTTTTTAAAAGTTCCCATTAAAGTTGCCCATTTTCTCATTGTTTCTATTCTAATGCTGCTCAAGGAGATCTGGACCTGGCCATGCTGCCCGTGTTAAATCAGCCATGTTCACCTACCTTGTTCTCAGGTACGCCTACACATGTACACATGTTATTTTGTATTAGTTTTATAGTAGTACGTAGTAATTGTGGATAAAAGTCACTGTCAGACACTGTATAATTTAATACTAATCTGTTTCAATAAATTAAATAAATAAATAAATCCCTCTTGCGGGACTCGACCCCTACTTCGAGAACGAAATGTATTAATGAACTCAAAATGGTAAACAAAAACACCACTTAAATCATGACACTTGAAATGTTCAATGTGTTTTTTTTTCAACTACAATAGCCTACAATTTAATAAACATTGCATAGAATATTGAACATTATGACTGAACAAAACTAAACGAACTAAGAATCAGTGTCAGGTTAAGTTTCCAATAGTACAAAGATAAAGGCCTAACCGACTACAATCAAGTGTCCAAAATTAGTCTTCTGGAATTTGACGAAATAATAGATTTACCGGAATACAGTGAAATAATGGAACAAGGCATTTTAATATCTATCAACTATTAAATTATATTAATAAATCGAGTGGCTCGCACACTGCACTGTCATTCAGGAGACTGGGTGCGATACGTGCCATTGTCGACCATCTTGAAAGAGCTTCTTCGTGGTTTGACGCTATCGTTCAGGTTAATACGAGATCCGTTTGTTTGTCCTGAACTACTTGAACTAGTTCTTCAGTTCTTGCACTTTCGTGTTTGTTTGTAGGGCCTACCCGTCAAATTGTAGGTGTACACTATGTTGGCTTACAAGTTGTTGACGCTTAAATACGTGCCGATGAGAATGAAAAATTGTATATTTGAATAAAGCTAGGTTCCCATAACGATTTTTTCACGTGACGTCCGTTGAAACATCGGCCGACGTCAACTCTCCACCAATCACGCGCAAGAAAAAACAACGGAGGGAGGCAACGATTTTTCGCCGACCAAGTAGAGCCAACTCCAACATTTTCACGTCCGTCACGGGACGGCACGGCACGATTTGGATATTTTTAGAACTCGCGAAGGCGGTGATCTGTTCGACCCAATATTCGACCTTTTGAATTTGATTGTTATCCTCAAAAAGTTGAAGTCTTTGCCAGTAGAATGCAAACTTGAAGTGACGTGAGAAAAACGGCATGGGAACACGATCTATTTTACATCAACGATGCCGTCCGATGTTTCAACGGACGTCACGTGAAAAAATCGTTATGGG
Organism: Brachyptera risi; assembly: GCA_964007535.1. Classification (NCBI taxonomy): domain Eukaryota; kingdom Metazoa; phylum Arthropoda; class Insecta; order Plecoptera; family Taeniopterygidae; genus Brachyptera; species Brachyptera risi. The sequence continues at coordinate 76,437,335 of OZ023326.1, forward strand.
AACCCAGCTTTAGGGTTGTAATTATTTTCAAGTATGTTGACATGCAGAATTACGTCTCCGGTGATTTTACCCAAATAACTTTTCCATTTTCAAAATTCGAGTCTAGGAACCGTTAAAATTAGCACTATCGTGTTTGTTTGTTTGTACCCCAACATTTAGGGATCATTTCCTGCACCAAACCAGTAATATGACGCATTTCCTTCCTGCACCAGCAACACTAGTTCAGGTTGGTGCAACACAAACAAACAGGCCTACGGAAAGGTTCCTCAACAACATGCCACGACCGACTACTTCCCACTATCCAATAATATCTAATAAAATGACCGGTCATCTCATTATCCCTTCATCTCATTGCTGTCCAGGCAGCTAAGGCACCGCTTTAGAAACTGAGGTCACCGTTGGGCGTGAGTTCGAATCCCGCATAGAACATGGGTTTTTGAAATCGCCCATTAACTAATCATCAATTCATAGTTGCATTTACAACCTGCTCATTCGTATCAAATAACCTAGCTCTTGGTGGGGTCAATCATTCATATCATTCATCATTCACTGCCGCCAACAGATCTTAGTCATCTGTCTAGTGGGTCATTAAACCCAATACCGTATAGATAAAATGAAAAATGTATTAATAAAAATAGTTGTGCTTTATAAATAAAGTGTGTGGCAGTTTCATTTCGTTCATAGCATAAGTGCAAATAACTGCAAATCACGGACGATGAATATAATATCTATAGGCATTTCAGTTCAACCAATTCCGTAATTCTCCAGTCTCCACGGGGCAAAAAGTTCCCACCAAGGCCCGGATTCACGAAGCGGGGTTTTGAAAACAGGGATTCTATGAAAACCCCTCTTTTTTCTCCCCGTAAAACCCTAGTTTTCTCAGAGCTAAAACCTCGTATTCACGAACGAGGATATTGATTGGGATATTGAGGGGAGAATGTAGAGTGATGATGTCATCAATAACTGGTGACGTCACTAATGATGTACCAATCAGAACACGTGAAATACAGGTTGTAAACAATTCACCAATAAAAAGATAGAGCGGGATTTCCAACATCCCATCAATGACTTGATCAAAAACATATTTAGGCATATTATTTTTTTTAAATATCAATGATATATTATTGTTATCATCACCTTAATTACCATATTTATCATCATTATCAACATTATTATTATTATTATTAATAATATTATTATCATCACGATTATTATCATCATTATCAACATTATTATTATTATATTCATTTATTTCATTTATTTCGTTCTCATTATACAAGTATATGGAAACATTCATCACACTACGGGTGTATAAATTACGTACTTGGCATTCATAATTGATCATTGTGATACACTTAACACTTTCCGAACTATTCTAGATGTCTCTAATAAAACTGAACGTTGAATTTTGTGAATTGTACTAAAAGGTATGTTCATTTTCTTCATGCATTCCGCCTGTTCCTTATGTACCAGCCCATTGACCGTCACCACGACGGGGAAGATGAGGACTTGCTTTAATTTCCACATTGTTGCGATTTCAGTGGCCAGTTCCTGATACTTGGTTTTCTTGGTTACAAAAGCTTGATTGATGTTATGATCGTTTGGGTGTGTCATATCTTTGAGATGAGCAATTCTAGTGTCTCTGTAAAGAATTATTAAATCAGAACGGTTATGAAGAATGATTAAATCAGTTATGACAGAAATATCGTAAAAAAGTTTAATTCGTTCGTTCTCAAGAACAGGCTCTGGTTGATAGTCATAATACCTAGACTGAGACGTAAGAAGACCGTGAGCTTGGGCAAGATGCTGATGTAAAATTTTACAAGATAGATTGTGTCTGTGAAGATATTCAGTATTGACAATACTCGAACAGCCCGAAGTAAAATGTTGAATAGTCTCTGGCTTCGTATGACATAATCTGCATGAGTCATTATCAATGGTCAATTTCTGAATGTATTTTTGATGATTTTTGGTTGGTATAACTTCGTCTTGTATAGCAATAATGAAACCTTCAGTTTCACTATACAAGCTTCCTTCTTGCAGCCACTTAATTGAAGATAACTTATCAGCCATATCTAAATTTTTCGTAAATCTTCCATGTAGCGATTTCGCTCTCCATGTTGAAATAAAATCTTTCTCCTCTATTTGCTTAGCTACATATTCGGTGTTATACAAATCTAGAGGCGAAAGATTCAGGTCTAACTTGACGATGGCATCATGAAGTGGGGATTCTTGTTGTTTCTTATAGAAATAATTTCTTAATGACAGAATCTGTTTTCCATGTAACTGCTGAAGATTTATCAACCCTCTTCCGCCTTCTACTCTTGGAAGGTACAGCCTTTCCATTGCCGACTTCGGATGGTGACATCTATACTGAGTCAGTTTTACTCTGATCTGGCGATCAAGGTTTTCGATATCAGTTCTGGCCCAATGCAGAACACCAAAAGTGTATAATATAATAGGAATACACCATCCATTAATAGCCATAATTTTGTTTTTTCCAGCGAGACCATCTGACCGCAGATGTTTTATTTAAAAACGATTGCTTTATACCAAGATATTTATAAGTCGAATCCTCTTCTAAGCCGGGTATGACACTCTCAGCAGGGTCAAGATGACGTTGCAAGTTGAAGTTTTTTTTATTTTTCCACTTTTTACGTGTAGGGCCGCACATTTACTCAGACCAAACTTCATTCTTATATCATTACTGAAAATTGCTGTTGTTTCTATCAATGAAGTCATCTCACTCTCATTCTTTGCATATAACTTAATATCATCCATATATAATACGTGAGATAGACGGATATTCTTATTTATCTTATACCCACAACCATTTTGATTGAGTAACGTGCTAAGTGGGTTAATGGCAAGACAAAACCATAACGGACTCAGAGTGTCTCCCTGAAATATTCCCCTTTTGATATCAATATTCTCCGATGATATCCTAACATCTGCCATAGTTAAATGTAAATTAGTCATCCACTTACTCATGCAAAATTTGAGCAATTCTATCAATGTGCCATCTATCTTGTTAATCTTCATCACCTCCAACAATCAGGAATGAGGCACGGAATCGTAAGCCTTTTCATAATCTATCCATGCTAATGAAATATGTCTACGTCTCTTCTTCGCATGCTCAGTAATGGTGGTATCAATTATAAGTTGTTCCTTGCTTCCTTGTGAAGACCTTCTACAACCTTTCTGTTCCTCTGTCCACATATTATTTGTCATTAAATGAGATGAGATTATCTCCGCGATGATGGATGTAAGTATTTTGTAAAGCGTACAGAGGCAAGTAATCGGACGATAACATTTAGGGTCTTCTGTTTTGTCAGATTTGGGTTTCAGATATGTCACACCTTTGAGAAGAAAATCAGGAAGAGTAGACGGATTATCAATCGCCTTTGACATCAGTGTGGCGATAAAAGGATGTAAAGAACGAAGATATTTCCACCAGTATGTGTGAATATTTTCAATACCCGGTGACTTCCAACTATTCATTCTTCATACTACGTTCTGAACATCAACTGTTGTTACAGTGCCTTTCTCCATTGTCTGTGCATTAGAAGTGCGCAGCCTTTCCTGATGTATCCACTCAGCATCAAATGTATGATCTATCGGTCCTGACCATATGCTCTTCCAATAATCAACCAACGCTTTCTCAGATGGTGGTTCTCCTGGAGATTCTGTCTTTCGACCTTCCAGTGATTCATAAAACTTCTTTTGGTTTGATTGGAACTTGTTGTTATCCTCCTTTCGCTTAACACTTTTATTATACCGTGACAATCTCTTTTTTCATTAGCAGTTACTTTCTGTTTCAAACGATCAATAATGAAAACTATACATCACGATACATATATTATCATCACGATTTTTATCATCATTATGAATTTATGATCAAAGAATTGATTTATTTCATCAGCAAATTAATTTATTTTCCAGTCCAACTAATTTTATTTGAATCGTATTTAGATATTGAAAAGAAATAATTGTTGATGTTATCATTGTACGGGCTGCATACTTTCCAAATATGTTTTATTTGATAGTGACGCAAGGTTATTCAATTCCTCATCTAAGAGTTTATTGTGAACCGTATGCAATTGTACACGTTTACAAGACGTGAAAAGTTGAGAAGTTGAGAAATGCATATAATATATCTATATATGCCGTATATATATAAATCTATATTGATGAATATTTATATATTCATAGTATATAGTATATACTATATAGTATCATATAGTATAAACAGACATACATGAAGAATATGGAAACAATGAATAATGACGCTATAAAATGTGTGTGTTATTGATTTCTGTAAATGCCAACAGACCATTCCAATGCCGAAAACTAAAGAGCCCATCACATTTTTTGTAACAACAGTTATTATAATGTATGATGTCTCTTCGAATATATTCAATATTCATCAATTCATATGAATGATAGTTGAATAAAGAAAAATCATCAACATTATTTATCACTGTGCATAATTATTAAACGTGACTGTAACAGTTTGTATGATCTCTTTTTGAGCGGTCTGCTGATTCAAGGCAGCGTTATAGTCCCCACTCAATAACACTGGAATCGCTTCCATTCCAAGGAAATAAATAATGGATAATATATTTTTCCTCTGCACAAAACTGGACCCATACATGCTGGTATCCAATTCTACAATATATTACCTCTTACATTAAAAAGAAAGAAACTAGATTCATTCAAAATATGCCTTAAAATGTACCTGATCAATAAATGCTATTACAGTGTGAAGGAATTTTTAGAAGATAAAATTTAGTAGTTTGATTGAATTATAGTTTCCGTTTAGATAAATCAAAATATATGTGTGTCTTATATAATTTCCTGAATGTAATTTCTTATTGTATTATTTATCATTCTTTTTGACATTCAAAAGACCGCTTTACTGTAACGGTAATTATAATTTATATGTGATCATTTGTTTACCAATCATTTTCATCATTTTTTAAGGCCTACTCTGTAATTTATTTAGGAACCATTATTATTATTTTATATGTTATATTGTTGTCTTGTGATATTCCTTTCATATGTAATAATGTAATAATGACTTGTCTAATATCGTTGTGAACGATCAATCTAGATGAAAAATAAATCTATTCTATTCTATTCTATTCTATTCTATAACTAATGGCCTCACCTCAGTCAATTTCTCTAAGCAAAATACCTTGAGAAACCATTCAAGGAAACAAAGCAAAACCCAACTAAGACCTTATCTTACCATGACCAGTAATCCAAAATCGTTATTCTTACGGCAATTTCACTCGAAATTTAAATTTATAATTTCAGAAAATAACATGATATAACAATATATTCTGAAAAAACATTGTTTTATGAAAACAAAAATGATTGACTATGGTGATATTCGAAACAGTAATATTATCTTTTAAAGTCAGTTACGCTACCACTATGCTACTGAACCGACTGATTATTTTTCGAAAAATAAGAATATACGAAATCAGTACAAGCAAGATAAGTGAGCAAAATATTTGTTGTCTACACGGAAAATAACTTATTATTATTATGAATAGGCTTATACATTTTTTTAAAGACGAGTAGCGTCTCTCAATATAAATATATGTTGCTGATTGTTCAGATATTATTTATTCAATTCTTCTAGTGAGAGCAAGCCGCCATTTTTCTGAAATATTTTCTGGGGTTTTGCAATTCTCCCTGCTACGTAGGAGGGATTCTGTTTGGGAGTTTAGAACCTCCGAAAAACCCAACTCTCCCGCTTTGTGAATACCGATTCTGGGGGAATTGGCGAAAACCCCTACAATTACCCCGGGGGAGTAATTGAAACTCCCTCTTTGTGAATCCGGGCCCGGGTTGAATCTTTGTCAACATATTGTGAATGTTTATTATGGATCGACCATATTTTAAAAGGTACTTTTCTGCACCGTGTGAAGAAGTTTCACAACAATACGTTCATCCGGAAAGCTACTACAATTGTTTGTGTTAGTTGACACTGAGAATGGTCACAAAACATGCATCTCGCGTAACATAGCCTATATAATTCATACACAAATTGATCAATTCTTGACTTATTTTATCGTGTACGGTATCGATGTGTTCGTAAAATGGCTGCCTTTAGGCTAAACTAAAAATAAATATTTCAACCACATGCGCTCGGTATACAAGACCAGGGAAAGTGACGTTTTTTTGTGTACATCGAGGTAAACATGTGCTATTTCTTTGTATCAAAACAGTTTGATGAAATTTAGTTTATCTGATAGAAGAAAGTTCCATGAATGGACATCTTCATGCTAACTATTTACTACTGGTTTTGTTGTATGTAACGGTTTTACGTATTTTCACACCAATTTTCCAAAATGTTCTCGGAATATTCAACTTTTTTTCTATTTTGCATTTTCTAATATTTTAACATAAATAGATCAATCAATACATCAATAAATATCAAAAAATATATACATTTTGTGGGTGGGTTCCACTTTGGTATAATTATCTTGTCAAATTCAACTGTATGCACCTGATCATATTTCAATTACAGGTACGTGTTTTAATTATCCTTTCCAGTGTCCGCATAATCTTTACCTGCATTCCAAATAAAACTTCATCATGCATTCACTCTCACTAAATAATATAACATAATCCAAATATAACTTGATATAATGTACTATACATATATGTTTTTTCCAGTTGAAATTTCTTCCATTGGTTCCCAATATAAATACGTACCGTACTGTACATGTTCACAAAAGTCCACAAAGCCTGATACAGGCTTGTCTGTAATTTTAAATAAAGAAAATACAATGTTGGAACTTGGATATAAATGAAAAATTGTGAAAAATGAACAGTTAATTTGACAATGAAGTGCAAAATAATGAATGACGCATTTCAAGAAATCTGAGTTGAAATAATGAAAAGAATGAGAATAAAGTGAAGTTGGAGAGAATGAAAGTATAATAGAGGATATTTGTCTAGAAGCAAGAAATTATAAATAATATATGAAATACATGAAGAATGAAACCTGATTTTTGTATACCAAACTTCAAAGACCTAGAAAATGTTTGCTTATATTTCCAACATGATTTATAAATTAGGCTATAAGCATTGTATACGAATTGCCAGTAGCCACCAAAAGGTTGAACGTCTGAAATAGTTCTGCTAACAATCCGGCAGTTGTTTATTGGGAGAACAGACTTACGCGTATAGGCCTATATAGTTCGTATAAATACCTGTGCCACGAAATTAACCGAAATAAAACATGCCTGTGTGATCTGGGACCACTAATAGACACCCAAGACCAAATTGTCTGCTGCGTTAGAAAAAAAGAAACCTTTTTTTTCGAACGTTCTAGTATAATTTATAAATCACTATTCTTCAAACTATACCAGAGTTGTTTTAGATGTATTTTTTATATTTTAATTCATGATCTTCATTATTGATGATATTCAAGATATTTTGATTAATGAGACGGGCACTCCCCTTCCTTTTTTTTAGATCTAATTGGATGAGCGAAGCGAAGACTCAATTTCGCCATACCCGAAAAAAAAGTGCCTGTTTTTTTTTTCTTTTGTTTTATTGTTCGCGCTCCACAGGTCAGACGAAAATTCAAAATCAGTTGAAACTTGGCACATACAAGTATACTTATCCAATTCGATACTGTATAGTTTTGAGGCGCGATCGGTTGAACCACTTCTGAGAAAACTCATTCCAAAGTTTTCAAAAATCCCATTAGAATAACCCAGAGGAAAAAATTCGTGAAAAAGATTTCATCTGAGAGGATTCAAAATTTCAGGGAATTTCAATCTGATAATGATACACATTATTTCGAACTTTCTCTTGAATCGGATCAGCCGTTTCGATGTAAAAAAATATATAATGTTATTTGTGTTAATTATTCAAAGCTATTAAGATACCTATTAAATCAAAGCAACAAGTGTCACCACTTGATTGTAAACGATTAAAACAAAGCCTTCTTTATTATCATATAAATTAATAATGGAAAATAAGATGGCAGTGATGAATTGGTAATAGAGATATGACAGATAGAGATGTACATCTCTATGATTGAACTAACAAAACTAAAAGCGAAATGGGGAGATTTTCCGAATTAGGACGGTTGAAAAAGTGCTTGTATAACAGCTTTGTGGCCTACACTGTTGAACGCCAAGACGAGGGGATAATTTTAAGTAATATATTATACTCAATTTGTACATCATTGCATTGTTTTGATATAGTTTCTCTGACATCTAGTAGATTCTCATCAGAATGTTTTTTTTATACAAACCATTGAGAAAATATAGGATGGACCTTTGGTTTTTGAAAAATCATTTCATTATCGTAACGTAAGATCTTGAAAAAGGAATGTGTGCCCACGGAAATATTGAGCACAAGAATTTCTTCTATTGGAATTAAGTCAACAATGCAACAATGCAGTTCACGAACGATTTTAATTCAAGGTCATCAACTAAAACCATCAGCACGAGAATGTCGCATTTGAATTCCCCATTCAAATGTGGTAATGTATTTTTTCAAAAGCGCATCAAAAGCAAATGTTATTAGCTTCATTTTATTTGCATATTCAAAAATAGAACGAAACAGCGGACACTCACACCATGGAGTTGTAACAATACAACTCCATGCTCACACTGCAACACTTCACATCAATACTTGAAATATATTTAGACTGTCGAAATGATTCTTTTTTAGGGAAATGCATTTTCAGGATAGTCGCTAGGCCTATAAGCTTCTCAGTTCTGTTGCAAATATATATTTCTGTATCGAAGTGGTTATCAATAGATGGAAAAAACAGTAACCGTATCTATTGTCATTGTTGGTTCTACATTATTTTGGGTTGTTTTCTAGGTTACATTGGGTTAGTTTCAGGCAAGTTAGCAGTTATCTGAGAGTTGGCGAAAACAAATATCACAGGTAACCATGGTCATAACAACTTTTATCTGACAGTTAAAGCTACTCCCAGTCTCCCACGTTAGTAAAACCGGGCCTAAGGCCCGGTCTTATGACCTCCCTTTGAATATTTAAATCCTACTTAAATGTACAGGGTGTCTTGTGACTCGCTTTCGACATTTAATTGGGACTTAAAATCACTAAAAGCTGGATTTAGGCCCGGTCTTATGACCTCCCTTTAAATATCTAAGTCCTACTTAAATGTACAGGGTGTCTTGTGACTCGCTTTCGACATTTAATTGGGACTTAAAATCACTAAAGGCTGGATTTAATGGCTGCTTTTAAGAGGAGCTTGAACCACCCTTTAAAAAGATAAGTCCGACTTAAAAGACAACATAACCTAGATTTTGATGATTTTCAAACTTCAAATCTTGATTATTATCCGTCCACATCAATTTATCTATTTACAACTGTTATTCTGTTCCATATATTTCATCTATTTCATTGATTCATTCATTTTTTCATACCGCTCCATAATTCCAGTCAATATTAGCTCTCTTTTCATCAACATTCAAGTAGTCGTGTGATGAACGAATGAACACAAATCACAATAGAGATTGATGTGGTTTTTCATGAATATATTATAGAGTGTTGATGTCAATTCAGGATATTTTAGGTTTGTAGTATAAGCATTTGTGCATACTCAATACCTAGTGATAAGTGGCAGTCGCACAAAGGAAACTACATCAAAATTGCTACGGTCTTCATATCAAGTAATCAAACTAACCTTTTCCTTCCATGCTTTATCCTTTTTGATGATGATTCCATATTGAGGATTACACACTAGTGATTGTAGACATTTTAAAGATTCTGAAGGATAAAGGATTAGGCCCAGCAATTTGCCATCGAAGGCTTCTGCCCTATTTGAAAGATTCCGTGATAAGCTTGTTCTGAATAATAATGTAACAACAATGCCCCATGAATTGTTTGCATAAAATATGGTTCAATTGTTTGAGATTGTTTTCAGCTCACGGCCTTCCAGATTCTAAAATCTGTTCGAACTTTGAATGCATCGCAATATATAGACGTGTATAGGTTTCTGTCAGGTGATGTCACTAATTGTTGAAAGAGACAGGCAACAATGCCCACACCAGCTGGAATTGACCAATCAGAATATTTGGTAGTCCACCAGTTTGCTGTATTGCTATGGTAACGATTGTTTGTCATGTTACTTGACATACGATGTAGCGATACCAACCTATTTTACCATACTATAAAGAAAAGAATGTGACCCAACTCCTATACTAATAACATGGAAGGCATTTGTGGTTTCTTGCGGTCAGTTCAGAGCCGGAGGTGCCGACTGCCTGTCACGATCTAGCGGATTCCCAATTGTGAACTAGATGTATAGTTAAAAGTGAAAACGGTACCTGTGGCATTGTTGAACTTACAAAATCTGTAGTTTTCATAAAAAATACAAATGCAACTGCTGACATAATAATTCTACTGAGCCGTATGTAGCATTGTTGAGCATTGTTGTTTTATATAGTTTGATATAAAATCAATAGTTGCGATACAGGCAATCCAGACCCTGGATTCGGGAACTGACCCCAAAAATATTCCACTTTTTCAAGACCCGAGTTGGAGAACCTCCTTCATATTATTCATGATAAAATAGGTTGGTGTCACTAAATCGTGCTTGACAGAAACCTGCATAAGGAACCGGAAACCTGTCGAAATCACCCGGGTATTACCCGAGTAATTTCGAAAATAAATCACCCGGGTATTACCCGAGTAATTTCGAAAATAAATTTCAAAAACTCTTTTTTCCGTTTTAACAGCATCCCTTTCAGTTTCGGTATCACAGGGATCGTGTACCCCATGTTCTCATATCCCCCGGTCCAGCTCTAGTGTTGTGATACCCCTTCGCTTATTGTTCCCTGGTGTACGACTACCCCCTACAGGGATCCTGTACCCCCTAATCAAGACCTGTTTTCTGTAACGGTGGATATCAGAATTCTAGTGATGGTTTACCCTACAGCTATTATTTCTTGATTCATGTTGAAGAAAGTTATCTCAGCACTAGGGATGGTTTACCCTATAGATATAGATCATTTGGTCACCCGTGGCCAGAAATGGTTGTCCTCAAAATAGGACACTGAGACTCAGAGGTATCAGAAATAACTTCGATTTTTCCATAGTGATTTGAATACGAATTCCGCGCGTATTTTCTTCCGTTCTGGTTGGACAAAATTGAAACAAGCCTCGTAGTCGACCAACCACAGGTTGTCGTCGATTAGGCGCGAAAATCTCGGCAAGGATGCATGATATTACATGAACCATGAACTTCTATGATGTTATAATCATCTAGTGAATGAGAGTGTAATAATATGATATAATATTACTGATTTTGTTCAATTTGAATGTGTCAAGTGTAAATGATTGGATATGAGTTTGAATGAAATAAATTCTTCTTTCTCATCATAAATTGTTTTCATAATGACTTTGTATTCATCTCTTGAATTTCTCTTGAAATTTTTTTCCAAGATTTTTTTGCAAACACATGTTAAGGGATGTGTCGTTGAGGCTGTGACCAATATATAGCCTAATCAGGTGATTGGTGTAGAAATGAGGAGCGTTTCACATTTCGATGTGTCGGACGGCCGGGTTTTAGCATAGGCCTACCGCTCGGGTGAGCCGGCCAGTGCACGACCGCGCGGACGGGCGCCCAGATCTCAGATAATTTTTTTCACCAAGATTTTTTTGCAAACACATGTTAAAGGATGTGTCGTTGAGGCTGTGACCAATATATGGCCTAATCGGGTGATTGGTGTAGAAATGAGGAGCGTTTCACATTTCGATGTGTCGGACGGCCGGGTTTTAGCATCTAGGCCTACCGCTCGGGTGAGCCGGCCATGCAGTGCACGACCGCGCGGACGGGCGCCCAGATCTCAGATAATTTTTTTCACCAAGATTTTTTTGCAAACACATGTTAAAGGATGTGTCGTTGAGGCTGTGACCAATATATAGCCTAATCGGGTGATTGGTGTAGAAATGAGGAGCGTTTCACATTTCGATGTGTCAGACGGTCGGGTTTTAGCATAGGCCTACCGCTCGGGTGAGCCGGCTAGTGCACGACCGCGCGGACGGGCGCCCAGATCTCAGATAATTTTTTTCACCAAGATTTTTTTGCAAACACATCTTAAAGGATGTGTCGTTGAGGCTGTGACCAATATATAGCCTAATCGAGTGATTGGTGTAGAAATGAGGAGCGTTTCACATTTCGATGTGTCAGACGGTCGGGTTTTAGCATAGGCCTATACCGCTCGGGCGAGCCGGCCAGTGCACGACTGCGCGGACGGGCGCCCAGATCTCAGATAATTTTTTTCCCAAGATTTCTTTGCGACACATGTTAAAGGATGTATCGTTGAAGCTGTGACCTAGTAACAGCCTGATCGGGTGATTGGTACAGAAATGAGGAGCGTTTCACATTTCGATGTGTCGGACGGCCGGGCTTTAGCATAGGCCTACCGCTCGGGCGAGCTGGCCCATCCAGTGGAACCTCTGCCCATCGTTTCCCTGCTTGTATCATTCACTTTGTCATACCCCACTCCCATCCAACAAAAAACAACAAAAAACGCGTAGTTGCGGATGCAGAGCCCGTGATGTCCGAGCCTTTGAACCCAAACATTTGTAGATTGGTCTTCTACGATGTCGTCATTTAAAACCGCGTGAAAATCAAACTATCCCCTGGTCCGTGGGCTGAGGTGGGAAAATCGAATGGAACCGGTCTGTCCTGGCTTCGAACCGGGCACATACTTACTAAATCATTGTAAAAATATTGTGGAAAATGCCCTCAGCTAAAATACTGACCACGGGCCATAGGATGATGTGATTTTGATGCGATGAACTTGAACTTGGTCACAGCCTCAACGACACATCCTTTAACATGTGTCGCAAAGAAATCTTGGGAAAAAAATTATCTGAGATCTGGGCGCCCGTCCGCGCAGTCGTGCACTGTCCGGCTCGCCCGAGCGGTATAGGCCTATGCTAAAACCCGGCCGTCTGACACATCGAAATGTGAAACGCTCCTCATTTCTGTACAAATCACCTGATTGGGCTATAGATTGGTCACAGCCTCAACGACACATCCCTTAACATGTGTTCGCAAAAAAATCATGAAGCATATGTAAATAATAACATGAAACATACATGGCTAAAAGGGTATGGTCCATATTGATTGTAACGTATACATAAAGCATATGTGAATTATATTCATATATTCATGTGTAAGTTTTCTCTCCAATCGTCACCAGGAAAAATTCATGTTCTATAATATTGAAACTCTTCCTCTAATTGAATTAC
>OZ023326.1:76455603-76485603 GCA_964007535.1 Brachyptera risi
TAACATGTGTTTGCAAAAAAATATTGGTAAACAAATTATTCGTAGTAGTCTGGGCTCCCGCCCGCGCAGTCGTGCACTGGCCGGCTCACCCGAGCGGTAGGCCTATGCTAAAGCCCGGCCGTCCGACACATCGAAATGTGAAACGCTCCTCATTTCTGTACCAGTCACCCGATCAGGCTGTTACTAGGTCACAGCTTCAACGATACATCCTTTAACATGTGTCGCAAAGAAATCTTGGGAAAAAAAATTATCTGAGATCTGGGCGCCCGTCCGCGCAGTCGTGCACTGTGCGGCTCGCCCGAGCGGTATAGGCCTATGCTAAAACCCGGCCGTCTGACACATCGAAATGTGAAACGCTCCTCATTTCTACACCAATCACCCGATTAGGCTATATATTGGTCACAGCCTCAACGACACATCCCTTAACATGTGTTCGCAAAAAAATCATGAAGCATATGTAAATAATAACATGAAACATACATGGCTAAAAGGGTATGGTCCATATTGATTGTAACGTATACATAAAGCATATGTGAATTATATTCATATATTCATGTGTAAGTTTTCTCTCCAATCGTCACCAGGAAAAATTCATGTTCTATAATATTGAAACTCTTCCTCTAATTGAATTACAACTGCATGGTAGAAGATCACTTATATTCATCGTATGAATCGATCTTATGGCATTCTGGTCATTGCGGGGCGCAACACTTGATCAAAATGACTGTGAATCATAGAGTATGATCTTATGTCGATCATTATCTCGATGTCAGTTGGGAAACAACCAATAGCCAACTTTCAGTATGGAATAAAATGAGCTTCTCGAGAAGATCGGTGTACGCGTATTCCAGCGCAACGGGCTCCCGATAAGATGTGGAAAGCCTATATCGCCTTGTCGGAAACTGAATAATGTGGTAAAATACCGTACACTGAGCACTTCTGTCTGTGTGAGAGGCTCAGCCATATCAATTGCAGAGACGATACACTTCCACAGAAAAAAACACACAAAATGTTGGAAAATACATTATTTCGAGAAAAAAAAATGAGTGTTTCTCTCTTCATCAAGAAGTGTGTTACAAAAATCACGTTTTGCGTACATGGTATTTTTTCTCAATTTTCCATATGCTTGATCTGTTTCATGGGATATGAGAAAAAGTTTGGAAATTCACAATGGCTTGAATATAACTGAATTTATGTCACTCACCCTTGTGAATTGGGGTTTTTCTCAATGTTCAGAGCAGTTTTCAGGTGATTTGAATGTCAGAATTCGAATATCATCAACTTATCATGTTAGTTTCATTCGATACCTATCATGAGGAATGAAAAATATCATTATAGCCAATCATCAAAAACTAATGTCGTGTTTTGAACGTTGCACGATATTTTTAATTTTTCCTCCCAAATATTCCAATCAAGCTACTGTTTTCTACCAGTATTGTCCTCTGATTGGAAAATGGAGTGCATATTCAGAAAGTGCGCACAATTACCTTTCAAATGATACCACGCGCGAATAGATAGCTCAACAATGAGAATTTAATGCTTAAATGGAGTACTCTACTTAAGTACTGATGGACCAGTTGCCGGATGGATCACTTTCCGAGATGTATAAATACGATTATTATTAATATTATCAAAATGCGAGATGGACTAGTTTCCAGATGGACCAGTTGCTTTCATGAAATATATAATAATTGATAAAATAATATAGAGATGGACTAGTTGACGAGATGGACCAGTTTCTGGATGGATCAGTTTACGGCAACCCTATATATATATATATATATATATATATATATATATATATATATATATATATATATATATATATATATATATATATATATATATATATATATATAGAATAGAATGGAATGGAATAATTCATCATGTATATAATATATATATATATAAATATATTTAATATATAATATATTTATAAATATATATATATATATATAATGATATATTCATATATATATGTATATATATATATATATATATATATATATATATATATATATATATATATATATATATATATGTATGATGAATATATATATATATATATATATATATATATATATATATATTAAATATATATCAAATATACAAATGAATATATATATATATATATATATATATCTATATATATATATATATATATATATATATATATATATATATATATATATATATATACACATATATATATACACATATATATATATATATATATATATATATATATATATATATATATATATATATATATATATATATATATATAAATGAATATTAAATACAAAATCACTATCAACAGGTGATCTACTTGTGAGCATAGTACTCCACTTTTCATTCACTTTCATCTGTTGATTGTCATGATGCTAGAACCACTCGTCTCGTTTCCCACCAAAATTCATAATAAAGTATTGCCAACAGTATTCAATGAGGATAAATAAAAATATAGCCTGCCTTTTACTAAAGGGGACTTTGTTTTCATGCACAAGACGGCTTCATATTTTAAGTTGCCATTAACTTTAAGTCGGACTTAGCTACTGGCTACTTTTAAAGGAAGGTCATAAGACCGGGCCTAAATTGGTCAAGTTAGTGAGTTTAGATTGATTTATTTTAATTGAGGTGGCGCGCAAAAACACAACAACGGGTTACAACATACAGGTCAGTTAGGTCTATTTTTACAAATGCATAAGCATGCCTCTCTGTATTGTAATAAATAGTCTCTCGTTTCGTGCTTCCCCTTTCCATAATATCTTGTCCTTCCCTATGACGTAGCAAGTGTCCCGTAATAAACCCACCCAATGTCTTCATCGCTTATTAGATGCTATATTAAGAAAATACAAAACGATACTACAACCGAATTCGTAAGTATAGCGCAGTCACCAACCATTTCATTTGAGATTTTATGCGAGTTAAGAGCCAAGATCAACAAATCGCATATCTTCATGGTTTATTCAATCATAATAGTTGATGAATTATTAAACTGCCAAAATTATAAATAAATAACATTCATGAAGTTTCAATTACTTTTTTACGAATATTTTTTTAATCAGGCATATAGTTAAAGAAGAATGTATATATATATATATATATATATATATATATATATATATATATATATATATATATATATATATATATATATATATATATATATATATATATATATATATATATATATATATATATATATATATATATATATATATATATATATATATATATATATATATATATATATATATATATATAAATATATATATATATATATATATATATATATATATATATATATATATATATATAATTTCAATTAATAATTTCAATTAATAACTTCAATTATTGAACTATTATTTCAATAATAATAATTTCAATTTTAATAATCATGATTCATTTCATTATTCATTTATTGTCAATTATTAATAATTTTCTCAGCTGAAAAGTTTATTCTTTTTCATTATGTTTATTATTTATTTAAATTTCAACTGCCTACTTCTTCTTCATTAGGAATGTTTTTAATTCTATCAAAACACAATTTCAACTGCATACCGGTATGGCAGTTATTCATCATTGGAATAGATATAAAATAAAACACATCTATAATAAATTAATATAAAATATATTTGGTGGGCCCTCAGTTTGGAATTATGCTTCAACTGACCGTTATGCTTGACATTTATTTGAATTTCAACTACTTCTCCTACATTAGGAATGTTTTTAATTAAATTATAAACATTATTTAAACTGTATTGAATTATGTTCATCATTTATTTGAATTTTAACTACTTCTTTATTAGAAATTTTATTGATTCAATTGAAACCATTATTTAAACTGTATACTGGTAGGGGCAGTAATTCATCATTCAAATAGGCCTAGATAAAAAAATTAAATCAAATTTATAATAAATGGATATAAAATATCTTCGATAGGACAGTTTGAAATTATGGTTCAACTAATTATTTCTGCGTTGAAGAGCTTATTCTTTGTATCATGTTTATAATTTTCCAAGATCCAGAAATGGAAACTGATTGGCTTGAAACATTGGCTTACTTTGAACCAAACACTGCAAAAATTTGAATAAGAAGAACTCGTAAAACTAAGTGGGAATGTCAGTTCAGTCAAATTTCCATTTGAATCGGTTTAGTCTAAACATGAGGATACATCTGAAAACATGACCTTCTTGCACTAGCCTAAAGATGCATTGAGGGTTGCATTGGTTTGCCAGTTGGAGAAAATACTTCTTGGCATCTAGAAAGTTATTACGGAATGTTCAAGCCGTGGTATCCTGATTGAAATGTGGAAGTTAAAGACTGAATTTATCATTTTAATGGTGTTTATTAGATGAGCGTAGCGAAGATTCCATTTGAAATGCCGAAAAAAATGGGCTTTGTTTTTATGTTTTTTTTTTTTTTAAATTTTGTATGGGGCATACAGGTCAGGAAAAAATACCTACCCACATGAAACTTTTTCTACATATTTCTGTCATACAAGAATGAGCTGGGATTTTTTTTCAGAAAAATTGGTCGGAAGGTTTTTCCGGGAAAAAATTGGAAAAAAGTTTGAAAAATCCTCATGAGAATAATCAGGAGGGAAAATACTTGAAAAACAAGCATTCTTCAAAAGCTCTCAAATTTTCACCGAATATGAACAATACTATTATACACCTTTTCAGAGATTTTTGCAACAATCGGATGACAAATAACAAAGAAAATGCAATAAAAGTGTACATTTTATTGAATATTTGGATCAATTGGTTTTGCAAAGTGTATGTGCGACAGGTTGCAGCACTATAAATATCAACAAGTTGCAGGTAAAGTTTTTGAACGTTTGAAGTAATCCAAGGTCCGGTAATGTGGATTGAGCTGATAGAATCTTTTTCATTCTAGATTTCCATACTTCTAAGCTCATCTCACAACGCAAATCCCGCGTTTTCCCAGTTAATTCCATATGGCAAAAATAAATTCTCAAAGAACAAAATATTATACTAACAAAAGTGCTTATCAAACAAACCACATGACATCAAACAAAATTGAAGGGATACAAAACCGGTATTGATTTGTTATATCACAAGATTTTAGCTGTATGTAATATAAATAGTTATACAAAGTTATTTATGTACAGACTTTTGACAGATAGTGACAGTTAAATTAAATATGTACTTCATATACCATAATATTGATTATATTTTTCTGCAAAGTGAATGCTTGGATCTAGGACTACCGGTAAGTAGCCACAACTTAAATTAGGCCTAGTTGATTGATAGGACTAATTGTACGATTTATACCAATGAACCTAACACTCATTTTTGTATGCAATAATGATGAACTTAAACTTACGGTACATCTTTTATTGAGGGAAAAAAGTGACAAACATTTTCCAAGAGAATTAGTTCAAATTGTAAGATGGCAAAATTTGTGTGTTTAATTACTTCAGGTTAGTCACATTACTGATGCTGACAATGTGTGACTGGAGATGCATATATACAAAACGACCCCAGTCTCAACTTGATCCTGTGCTAAAAGTGTATTGATAAACCTGAAGTAACCCGCTAAAACTGGATTACATCGTACTGGAATACACCCCCGGATATATCACAGAATGGTTTACACTTACTGTATAATGTGTGTTGGACTTATAGAACTGGTTGACTTTCATCTGCAGTGAAAAAGTATGGTCACAGGCAGCGCAGTCCTGGTGTCAAAGGTCATTAAATTAAATTTTATATGGGGTTCAAAGACTCGCTCTAATGATGACTATGATCTATTGCGTAGGTGAATGATATATGAGATGATGGGATGATGCGATGAAAGGCTTTTGTTTTTAATTCATCGTTTTCAATTTAAAATAGTCTATTTATAGTCTACAGATAATTATTTATATTACAGTGACAAGACAAGACTGCCTTGAAGTCTTGAAACAACCAAGAGGTGCTGCTTCATATTCATCCCCCGCCTCAATTGAAAAACAATGATTATAAACCAGTATCAAGATTTTGATGTTGGTTTTAAAAAAATATATCAACTAGCAGAAAACCTGGCAAATTTACTGGGGTAACATAGCTTTCCCACTGCTGGCATGTGGTAGTCTTGAATAACAATGTCAAAGTGCAGTGTTGAAAATACCATCTTTGGCTGGCATTTGTGAGTTCCACTAAGGTGTTTGTCACCTCGACGTAAAGCAGTTTGGCGTTTGTCCCATGACGATCCATCCCCACCCGAGATATTTTTGTTTGAACATTTTACTATACTATGAAGCAAGGGCACGTCATTTAAATCGAGAACTATCGGCACATTTTCGTTTACATTTTCGTTTCCAAAACAGTTGCGTGCCGCTATTGTGATGCTATAGGCCAAGCCCCTCTTCTCCGCTCAGTAAGGACCATTCACAAAGGCCAGAACCTCATGACTGCCAGAGTAGACAAATCTATAAAAGAATGTCACTTGTTCCCATTGTTGCACAGCATGGTTTCAGGTTTTCCTGTATTAGGACATCTGCCTATCTTCCAGGTGGCCTAAACTTGGTCACAATGTCGACTTTTTTACGGGGAGGGGGGGGGGCGGTTTTTGAGACCCTCCTTCCTCCCTCTCTAATTCCTATCCCAATATTTGCATGAGTATTTTGGCATCTGTCCCACGTTCGATCGGTTGACGCTTTCTCAAGATATTGGCAGGCCACATACATACACGGCCACATATATATACCCCGTCACATGCAGATGAATCATTCTAATTATAGGATACTTGAATTTATTATTGGATGAGCGTAAGCGAAGATTCAATTTAACCGTACCTGAACAAAAAAATTTTCCTTCTGTTTTTTTATATGCACTCCACATGTTAAAGAACACACAGATAATTATTAAACTTGGCATACACGTATGTTATTATCCGACACGGTACTATAGTTTCGAAACACAATCGGTTGAACCACTTTTGAGAAGAACCATGTCGAAGTTTTGAAAATCTTTGAATCTGAATTCATTTCAAGGAAATATTTTCTCCAAATCTCTCCTCTGGGTTATACTCCCGGCAGTTTTCAAAATTTGTTTTTTCTCAGAACTTGTTCAACCGATTGCGCCTCAAAGTTACATAGTGTCGAGTAATACCCCGTTTACATTACTACTCAACTACTCTAGTAAGGTTACTGGTGTAAAACGATAGTAACTATTTTTGCGTTCACACTGTCAAATAGAGATTCTTGTTTACTAGAGGTTTTAGTTATATGTTTTACCGCGAGAGCAGATTATTTCGAACTACAGCCGTCTAACGAGCGACACTACAAGAATTACAAGGCTGTGCATTAACAGTTCGGCACGCCAGCTGCTTTCTTCGTCGCCATCTTCTCCTTGTATCGAACGGTAGTACCAACTATCGAGCGTTTACACTAGTACATCTACTAGAGTAACCTTACTAACGGTAGTAAGTTGACTCTAGTAGCTTTTGTTACTAGCGTAGCAACTAATTTACGTTCACACACGGTAACTTACGATCATTGGTGGGGTTACTAGAGTAGTTGAGTAGTAATGTAAACGGGGTCTAAGATGATGACACAAATGTACATGTCAAGTTTCATCAAAATGTGTGCTTCCGTTTGACCTGTGGAGAGCAAACCAAAAAACTAATAATAATTCATTTTTTAAGTATGATCAAATTTAGTCTTTGTTTACACTCATCCATTTATTCGATTTTTTAAATGAAAAGCACAATTTTTCTCATTTGTTGATTTTGACAACTTAAGAGCCCGCATCTTAGCTGAGCATGTTTCTCTTCGAAATGCTCTACCCAAGTTCGATGTGCGTTTAAAAGTTTGATTGTGGGTTAAAAGGTGAAAAAAGGACAATATTGGAAGAGTTCCAGTAACTACCGCTAGATGGGGGAGTTTTTCATTTCATAATTTGGACAAAATCTGGTTACATTACACATTTTGGCCAAGGAAATTGAGAAAACTGTAGAATGAAAAGCGAATCAGAATTTCTAATATTGATGAGCAAAGTTAAACTTGAGGATGTGCGTTTGTAATTTATGTCTACTATTATTCGGTAACCGGGAATTAAGCAATGAAAAACATCAAATTAGGCACATTTTGATTCAATTATTGCTCCATAGTAAAATTATTCTTCAATTTTCGATTAGGCATATCTAATTGTGAGGGTATTGTTTATTCATTGCATTTTACTGCAAGTCCGTAATGTTTGTGGTTCTTGAGATATTTGTGGCGGAAGTGCACCCTGTAAATCTGTCTAAGATGCGGGCTCTTAAATTAAAATAATAAGCCATTTCTCAGATATTATTAATAATATACTCTAATAATCTGATAACAGGTTCATTATAGTCAATGCAGTAATTTTACAGAATAATTACTTCATCGGCTCTTGTATTGCATGTTGAAATACGTAGAGTACCTTCTTTAACTTGTTTGCTTTCGTATCTTTTCTGACCAAGTTCAATGAGATGCATCGTAGACCTATAAGAAATACGAAATAAACGACATCTTGATACTTCTGAAGATTGGTTTTCGTGTGGGACACAAGCAACATGACCGGATCATTTTGCCTATCAAGTATCAATACGACGAAATCAACATAGGAAATATTTACATTAACCAAAAAAAGGAAGCAGAAAACATCTCAGTTGCATGTGCAGCAAAATTATGTACCTATTAGGGCATAGCGTGTAATGAACAAGTCAGGTCAGGACCTTAGAGCGTTAGCACCATTATCATCTAGGAAAGTTTTCCAATTGAAAAAACATTGTGTTTGCCAACAAAAATTTTGTGAAATTGATACAAAATTGAAGTAAAGAGATGTTTTTTGACATCCTGAACATGACACTTCCTCCCTTCTGCCAAAACTTTGTTGATATATTTATAGGCCTACATGAGTCTAGCGAGGAGCTTGAATCGTAGTTCAGTACCCGGTTATATTATTTCATGTGTTCTAAGTACGGTACCTAAAGCCATTATGTATTTCAAAACTGTTGCAGCTTTCAAGCAGGGTCAACTTGGGTGCGAATTATACATGAATGTACAAAACGCATTACACATACATGTTACACTGTATTACGGTAATAATAATAAATATGCATATTTAAAGAGGTATGCTATAGAACAGTGGTCCTTGACCTTTTTCTATATGCTGACCCCTTTTGAAATTAATAATAAAATCAAGTACCCCTTAGTCCCCCCCTCTTCTAAATGCATAAACATAAATGCAAATATTGTTATGTATATAATATATATATCATATATTGTTATATTTCAATGAAATAACATTTGATGGAGCTTACCATTAATGAGATGGTCGAGCTTGCTTACAGGAGAAAACACGAAAACATGACTAAACTAAAAAAAAAAACGAACAGAACTGATATATTTTGCAAAAGTTGACTTGGGACTGCCAATATGATTTTAATAAAAATGAACAAATTCTTGGAAAAGTATGCAAAGACCCTGTGAAACTCCAGTGAATAAGGGTTGATAATCATGCTAGTAATCATTAACGAAAGAACGTTTAGGCACAACCCCATCTCATGTTAACAATTATTTGCTTCTTGGAAAAAAAGGCATTGGCATCTGTGTAGAAGAATCACCATTGAAGAAAACGAAGCTAAGCTATCATAGATGCATTGATGATAACAAGTGAAATAGGGGTGGCTCATTCATTATACCACGAGTTAGACCTATTGTTATTACTTTCAAAGAAACTACCATTGGCTAAATGAGCTATCCAGCTAGTCAATATTATATCTGTACTTTGTCTCTTGTTTAAAACAGACAATAAGTTTGAAATACAATTATTTTTAATATTTTAGCAACCTTCCGTGGACCCCTTTTAAACAGTCCGCGGACCCAAGGTTAAGAACCGCTGCTATAGAAGATTATCAATTTGCGGAGCCAACTGAATGTTATGATGAAGGAAGGCTCCCAGCTAGAGTATTCTGTTTGGCATTAATTCTATCATCTTCCGTTCGTTTAATTGGGAGTATTTTTTATAGAGTTGATTTTATTAAATTTCAAGCTTACTGTACACTTGATTACACTTTATTACACTTGATTACACTTTAGCATCAAGATAATTTGCTTCTTGTTTGGCTATCCTATAACTAATCGGACTCCTGATTTTGCAGAAAGGGAATCTGAATTAGTTCCAGGGTTTAATGAAGAATATGTTACTACGTATGCTATAGAAGTGGAGGTTTTTCATCAATTTCTTAGGCTGAATATGCAAGAATTTCATTTATGAGAATGTTATTTTGTGTAATTTTTCTTAGGGAGTTATTTATACATTTTTTTCAATCAACTTTGATTTCTTTGATGTTTATTTGAGCTCATGGAACGTTGACTCGTTTTCAGTAGGCCTACATGACAAATTAATGTATTCGACATGGAAAAGTTTTTCACGTTCATCTTTAAATTATTAATATATAAAAACATGGATTTACCGGTAGGCCTAAATAGGCACTAACTGGAAACACAAAAATATTATTTTTCTATAACGGCCAAGGATTACGGTTCTAGGCAACATTGAGTCTGATTCCAGACTTTATGAGGACCTGAAGTTTTTAAAACCTCAGTTAACTTGTCAGTAATGAGTAGGGCTCACCGAGTGTGTTCACCGATACTGCTTGCAGTGACTAGGTTCAAAAGTGTAGACACTACGGCAGGATCCACATCAGTTGAGATTGGCAACGAAGGATGACTGAGCTTCTCTACCATGACAAACGCAATGTAACTAATGGCAAAACCAATAGTGAAGCAGATCATTCCAGCGAATATGAGACTCGACCAAAATGTTCGAGATCTGCGTTTCTGTGCCCTGGGAACAAGAATATTATATTACAGTCACACAAATCCACTTGAGCCAATTACCAATTTTACCAATTACCAAAATACAATTTCCAGTATAGTGTGTATGATTGTATGACCAACTATTCAAGCCAAATAAAAATAGTCTCTATGGTCAGCACTGCCAGCTATCATTTCAACGGTACAAGTCTACACTCAATACAGTCCCTGCACCCTATCAGAAACGGTCCATTGATAGCCAGACCCCCAAACTAAGCTTGTATTTATCAAACACATATAGAGGTACAGTGGAACCTCTTTCTATCGTTTTTCAAGAAACCAGGAAAGGCCAATCATCCATCCAGGAAAATTCAACAATTGGTCAAAAGGGCCTAGACCCTATGAGAATAGGGTGGGACAAAAAATATAGAAGCAGGAAATCAATGAATGCAGGAGTGATGCATAGAGGTTTCACTGTGATCAAACCAAAGTCACTTAAATTGAAAACTCGGTGCAGTTTCACTTACGATGCACCTTGCAGTAGCTTGAAAATTGACATAGACCTGCTGTTATGACAATTCAGTACCGGTACCATGGTATTACAATGACAGCAATATCCATGCAGTGACCAATGTACAAACTATTTTGTAAGGTCAATTTATGGATATAGGCCTAAGGCCTAATATGTGAGCCTAACTAAATATAAGAGCATGCAATCATCTGTTAAGAGTGTCCATGCGATTAATTCTTGGAACTGTTGATTTAAAAAGATCAATTAAACATTTGTTCCATTTTGTCATGTACTCAATAAATGACCTAGATTTATGTCAACACCATACAGAATTTTGATAAGATACATGTAACGATACTGAATTCAGTGCATGATTGACTACGCTAACGATTCACTTAGTCTCAAACGATTGTCGCCTCTTAAATGTATAATATATATTGAATAAACCGGCACAGGTAGCTGAGTGGTTAACGCACAAGTTTGCTTCATGTGACCCGGGAGGTAGAGGGCATGTCGAACCCGGTTCGATCCCCGCTACTGTCCATCTTTACAGGGGTTTTTCGTGGTTTTCCTCTGTAGTCTAAGCTAATGCCGGAATGGTTCCCACAATATAGGCCACGACCGCTTCCTTCCCACTATCCTTCCCATTACTGGTACCATTGATTTTGCCACTACCCATATAACCTTCATCTCATTAATCATTCATCCGACGCCAATAGATATTGGTCATCATTAGAGTGCGTCGTTAAAACCCAAAATAAAAAAAAAATTGAATAAATTGTATATTCACGACAAGTAGATCTATGATAGATACATATAAAGTTTATTGACAAGTAATCTCTTACCGTACCTAAAATTCATTCCGGTTAAGAGACTTTCCAAGGGATCCTCATCATCTTCAGAGACCATGTCGGACCCTCCCGCATTTGACTTCAACGACATCAAAGGTACCGTAGACGACATCTTAGCATCTTTTTCTTGTATGCTTTTTGTTGGCAATATGCATTATATCATATGGTCATTCATTAAAAACTGTGAAATAAAAATGGTTTTAAAATTATGATTTTCGACAGATGAAAAGTGTGATTCATAGAGAAACTGAGTCATTCCATCTACTTTTTGGCGCTGAAAGAAAGGTTAACGCATTGAGCGACAGATTCTATAAATCGCTTACTGGTATTATAAATTATATAACTATATAAATTTCCAGTAATTGCCATTCCAATGGTTAAATGGTAGGCCTACGGTACCATATCTTGAACTTGTCAAGTTATGGAAAAGATTATTCTTCTCATATTAGACCACAGGCACAAAATTATTTGTATCATCTTGAATTACAAAGTCAATCTTTAATATTCACTTTCCCTCGTATTGACAACACCTCACCCCTCTGGTCCTCTACCGCTTCTTATAAATTACAGTACAGTAGTAAAGGATTGAGCTTGAAAACAGATTGATCATCTCGTTTTGACCTCATATTAGTTAGTGACATCATAGTGTCACCGTCCACTGTATGCGATCAAATGAACTACGTGCGTCCGGGGAATTGTAGTTTCCCAAGCTCGATCTTGGAAATAGAAGTGGCCGCGTGGCTCGGCTATTGCCACGCCCCGAATGATAGTTTGTGAGAATAGAGATTACGCGTCTTCTCACCACGAACAGTTTGTAGAAATAGAATTTGTAAGCCTTGCTGGCACAAACATTTTGTGGAAAAAGTAGTTTTGGTTGCTGTAGGCAACGTTCGTGGTAATAGGGTCGGCCCAAACCATATCTAGATGACTTCTTACATTACGGTACCAAGGTATGGCTTTCAACCTATTTGAGCAGTCCTAGGAGGAGCTGTCTTCAGCATGGCTAGGGCTTATAAGCCCCAGCTATTCTAAAGACTGAAAATGACTAGGCCTAAGGCTAGGGGCCTTGGCTGGACTTCAGATTCTGAACATTATACTCATTGTGTAAGGCTAGATCTAGACCTACATCCAAGTCAATAAACACAAAATTAGGGATTCTCTCCAACCTACTGAAATTTTGTTCTATTCTTGATGTCCTTGACAAACGTCCGTCAGTAGGTAGGTCTAGGTCTTACTTCACGTTTGTTGACTTCACATTAAGGAAGTCGCCATTATTATGAATTTAAAATCAACTCAAAGATCTTATAACCTTAAGGAACTAAAGTTAGCGACCTAGATTGGTCGTCTTCTGAATCTTTAAGCACTTGCGATTGGTAGTGCCGAACCGTCATATTTGTGATGGACAGTGCAAACTGATAATACTTTGCAAGGAGCCAGAAAAGATCAAGGAGACCGGGAATCAGCTGTGCACTGTGCAGCTGTCTAAACTTGAAAGTGGATTTTTAAATATTGTTACCATCACTTACTTTTATCAAATAATTGCCTTGTACAATACTACCATGTCTAAAGCAGCAAGCAGATTAAAAACGCTGAAGAAAGTCGTTGATAAAGTTGTTCATAGTAATAAAATAAGAACAAATATTCCTGCAGGGATGGCAGCAGCAGGTCCACCCCTTGGTCCCATGCTTGGTCAGGTTAGTGCTTGAAGGCCTAGGCCTATAGCATTGTGTAGAAAAGTATGGTAAATAGTAGTGATGCCTTCCGGTACCTGGGTCAATACAGGTAATGCATTACTGGAGTATTATTCTGTTAATCAGGTAGGCCTACCTGAAATTTGTAAAATCGCACGAACGAGAGCCGTTTTGCAAAAAGAATCTTAAGCGGATTCAAAAGAGTAGGCCTATTATTGCTCTTCTTACCATTTTTCATCATTGGAATGATCTTCATGATTGAATTCATAAAGAATTCAACTCCTGCCACCCGTTCTATCGTTGTCATACCTGTACACGTATCATTGATCTGAGCCCAAACAATTTTGTGCATGACAAAATTAAAAAAGTTTACGAACAATAATAGTTTGGCCCTAAGCGAGATAATGGACTAACGATGAAATGTATTTTTTTGCTAGCCATTTTTCCCTTGTAGACATAATTAGGGTATTCAGTATTTGTGTACCGGTATTTTTATTAAACTTGGTTTTAAAATTTTTGAAAACTTGTTCAATGTTTTAGCGTGGCATCAACATAGGTGCATTCTGCAAGGATTTCAATGAAAAAACAAAAGATATGAAGGAAGGTATTCCTCTGCCCTGCAGAATATCTGTTAATCCAGATCGCAGCTATGAACTTCTCATTTTAAAGCCTCCAGCTACGTTCTTCTTAAAACAAGCCGCAGGTCTTCAAAAGGGTGCTATGGAACCAGGTAAAATTTGTGTGATATCGTGAATAACCTGCAACGACTCTAGTTGAATGTTAAATCAATAACACATGTGCAATCAAGGAACTTACTGGTATGTAATTAGATGAGCATAGCATATGGTGACTAGACGTCCCAGTTTTCCCAGGATTGTCCTTATTTTCGCTCTCTGTCCCGGCGCCCTGAGAAATCCTCTTGGGACCATCGAAGGTCTCGGTTTGATAAAATCAGTAGAAATATAGGCCTATATAACTTCTGTTATAACTTTTGAGGGCATTGTTTAAACATAACATTCTCCTGTAGTCCTATATATAACCATTAGGCCTACCGGTATCATTGAATTTGTAGTGTTTAAAGAAGGGACATCCAATGTTAAATCTCTATAAAAGCCACAGTGATCGGTTCCGCCCGAGCTTCGAAAAAAACCAAGGGGTTATTTAAAGAGGCCAGCACCGTAGCACCGTAGAGACCGAAGCGCGTTTCGAAGCGCAGCGGATATTTAGTGGAACTAGTCATTCTAAAGGAAGAGCGGTACGCGAAACATCGCTGCTGCGAGCGGTCCGCATGAGCCGTGAGCTCGTTAGAAAAAGAATCATCTTGACTCTTGTTCCCGCTTGCGAGTACAAGCGGCACTCTAGAAATGCTTGATCCTTAGTTTTTAGACTTATAGACCTACCCTAGAACTATCAACTACGTAAATACGTCATTACGTAATACTGTATCAATTACTTCATCCTGTAATTGATATAAAATCTTGATATACAATAATACTTTCCCAATTGAGGCTAATTAACTTCTTGGTTGTGACCACTTAAAACAATTCTATGCAATTCCAACATTCCCTGTTGCTACGTAGGCGTCGTACCACCGCATAAATATTGTTCTCAATGAGTAATACCAAATATAATTATATAACCATGATGATGATGGGCCCTATAATATAGTGGAAAATATTTTTTATACTGTACACTTTATAAATGTGTGCTTCAAAACATATTATAAAAACATTTGACGATTTAATATTAATTATAACTAAGTAAGCCCTATTATGATTGTGTCAGTGGCTTCAATGAGAGTGATTATTAAAGTACTATCGCGATAGTACTTTGGGAAAAAAATAATACGCAGTTACGACTAAAATCACAACTTCAAATAGGCCTATAATAATCATGAGTACTGATGAAGCTATGTGCCTTGCCTGTTCATGTTGACCTATATAATTTCCATTTCAATATAGGCCCACATGTTGACTTCAATAAATATTAAATAACAATGAGTAGGCCTATACAAATGTAAAAGTGATATTATCAACGATGCCAATAATGAAATCGAGATGTAGGCCTATAACTTAAATGGTAATATAATACTGCATATTGCTATAATATATAGAGAAATATATTAGACATAATATTTGAACACATCAAATACAATAAATAATCATGCCCTGAAAAAAAAGCCACAACCCACAACGGACGCACTATCAAAAAATACGTAATAAAATACCGTTTTATACCGTCTTACTATGCACCCATTCATCATTCACTGATACCAATAGATTCTTGTCACCACTCAAAGCACAAACTAGTGCATTTTGGTGAGGGAAAAAAACACGAGTGTGATTATGAGATGAGAAAAATTACCATTTTTACTCTTTTCACACACAAAACAGATCCGTTCAATTGAAACCTGAAAAAATGAAGTTCAAGTAATCCCTGAAATCTAAATCAATTTCACGTCTATTGAAAAATATGTGTCTATCTGGAAAGGTAGTTTGAATTTTGAAACCTACTTTTTCGAAAAGTGTTGAAAAAGACTTATACGCCTGATATTGAGGAGAATCTAGAAAATCAGTGTTTTTTCGTCGATTTAGTATAAAAAAAGCGATATTCAATGAATGTTTTTTTTTTAATGAAAAATACGCGCAAAATGGTTTTCAGTTGGGTGTTATATTTTATATATAAAACATATTTACTCATAACATGGTTTATGGTAATGGTGGTAATGCATGAACGTTAATATTAAGCACAATATAACATTGATATTGGTGATTAAGACTCAAGACTTGGTTGTTTTAATTAAAACAATCAATTGACTTCTAAACAGTCTGGACTAGGCCTAGTCATCCATGATCCATCCTTATAATCTGTCTCACCATTCTGGAGTAACTGTTGCTATCTCATCGACTAGCTTATTGCCGAGTAGTATCAACATGTCAATCATAACTTCAACAGTTACAAAGGAACTCTTCTGTCCTGTATTTTGAGAACTTATAGTTTGAGGGTTGTTCTGCGACATTGCTATATCGCTTCACAAATCTATAGAATCAAAACCCAAGTCATTCTTAGTATTTACATATATTGAAGGTGATACAGTATTGCAACAGTGTATCAGTGCAAGGAAGTATGTAAAGTCCATGTCAGGGAGACTGGGAGAGTCGAGTCCGACGTCAGAGCTTTTTCCCCCCACTACTCACCTCGTTGGGGTGAGACGTTTAAAGCTCTCGACGGCATCTTAGTCAAAAGGGTTTATTACCTGCGCCAAAAGGAACAATAGCAATTGAATGACCATTATATGGAAATAAATTAAAATCGTCGTTGAAGAATTTAGCTTATTATATACCGAAGATATGCATTGGAAAATAAAATCTAAGCAATTTACTTTTTTATTGGAAAAAATTTACTCATATTCGGCCGAGATACGTCGATATGTTTGTGGGAGTGACCAGAGAAATAAAAATCACTCCCAAAAACATATCGATGTATCTCGGCCGTATATGAGTGAATTTTTTCCAATAAAAAAGGTGATTGCTTAGATTTTCATTTCCAATACAAATCTTTGGTATATAATAAACTTGATTCTTTGTCGACGATTTTAATTTATTTCTATAATGGTTATTCAACTTCTATTGTTCCTTCCGGCGCAGGTAATAGACCCTTTCCCTACGATCCCATCAAGAGCTTCGCACATCTCACCCCATCGAAGACGGAAAACAACCATTTCTCAAACGATGGGTGGGAGGGGGAGGGTAACGATACATGTACTGGGAAGTTGTGACTAAAATATCTATTTGGTGTCGATGAATGATGACAGCAATGAAAGTGAGACGTTATAAAACAGTATTTTTTCCACGTATTTGTTTTCAGTGGTCTGCCGTGGCCTATTCAAAAATTGAAAGATTAGAAAGTGAATTTCTATTTTTTTCTGTACGAAAACTCGCATTATAAAATCAACTCATCTGCTTTCCATTCCGAAAAATTACATTCCATAAATGTTTTCCAAGTGTGAAAAGCACGTAATAGACCCAACAAATTCAATGGCCCAACTATTGATACAAAATTTGTAAACTTATTCATGAAATGATTATTCAAAAATAATTAATCATATCCAGTATATATATATATAGTAAAATTGTACATTCTCTTACATCAAGTATCGATATGTTTTATCACTCTAATTCAAAGAACTGAACTGAGACGGGTGTTGAGTGACTAATACACTGAACCGTCATTCAGGAGACCGGGGTTCCATTCCCTCCATCGTCGACTATCCTGATGTTTTTTTCGTAGTTCTCCTCTCGTTTAAAATGAAAATAAATACATTCAAAGATGCAACAATATATAATTAATCGTAAGCAAGCGGTATGTGTTGTCAGATGAAACTTTGAAAGAGATACTCCAACTAACTTTATAATAACATTTAAACTACATTTTCTTTCATAATTCAAATGCTGATACGTAATAACATACACTTGTGAAAATATGAACTTTAATAACTAGTAGCATCAATCAATGTCAGGTTAGGGACAATGAGGTCAGTATATATGACGCAGTATAGGTGCGTGCTAGAGCGAGAGGCTGCCTAATATCAAATATCAATCGTACCAACAAGGCCACAATTCAACTTTATTGCACAGACCACGGCAAAGTGGCTGTGAGCCCAAGCGACGGTCACAGCAGCGATGTGTTGCGGTCCGCTGTCGCTCGAGAGTGAGTAGTGTTAGAAGAAATCCGCTACGCTCTGTACGCGCCACCGAGCTAGTCCGCCGCCTCGAGAGCGACACTAGCACTACCTATAAATAACCCCTCAATTTTGGCTGAACCTCGTTTCCCGCCGTTTATAGAGCCTCCTATGACGTGTCATATCTTTAACCTTACAAAATCAATGCCTGTACTAGGCCTAAAAAGTAAGACTTGATTTAAAGAATATATTATTGTGATGGATGATTGATGACAGATGGACGATAAATGATGAAACAGTGTTTAGTAAGAGAAGCAAGTGATATGAGAAATAATGAGGTGGGTACAGGTTGGATAAAACACATGGATTGAGTACTTCAAAATAACACAAAATGGACTAGACATGAATACTGGTACTGGGAGGTGGGTTCCACAAGAATCAACATACTCAAGTTTCCCATCAGCCTACCTTTTCAGGAAGTCAGTTTATAGTATAAATCTCTTAGTGGAAGAAGTGTTGAGAATAGGCTTACCCTAATATATTCATCTGTTGAGATCAAATGAGATCGAAACATGTTGTGAGTTTCAGTATATTATTGTTTCTGTGATTTTTGCCTGGTGGTTATTCCCTTCGGAGACCAGAGTGCGTAGAGAAAGTAGTGATAAACTTGAGTTTGTTGATTCTTGTGGAACCTACCTCCCAGTACTTGTGTGTAGTCCATATTGTGTTATTTTGTACCCTGTCCATGTGTTTCCGCCAAGCTGTACCCACCTCATTAGACGAGCTTTAGCGAGGATTCAATTTGACATACTGAAAAAATTGGTGTTCGTTTTTATGTTGTTGTTTTTTGGGGTTTTTTTTAATGTTTTTTTGTCGGTTCTCCACAGGTCAAACGGCTACAGCTATCAACTTCAAACTTTTTTTCATTATGGTTCCTCATCTAACTTGGATCTGTATAGTTTTGTGGTATTATCGTATGATAACTTTTTTTCTTATGAATTTTAGAAATTTCAAGAATACCCGTTAGAATAACACGTCGGAAAAAAATATATTATTTTCCAAAAAAATGAAATTTTGCGTGAAGTTGAGTTACATTATGATACACATTTCTGAGAACTTTCAGCTTGATCGGGTGAGCCATTTCGAAGAAAAATGATAAAATGTGCTAAATTGGTACCGCTCGAAGCAGTTTTTACCCATTTTCAACTTGAATGTCACCCAATTGGAGAATGTAGGCAGAAATTTGGCAAAAAAGTCGACATACTATTATTATCCGCCCCCCCCCCCCCCCCCCCCCCCCCCCCCCGGATCGTCTAACAACGCATATATGGCGTTTTCCTATTTATTTCTCATATCACTTGCTTCTCTTCATTCATCATGTATCATCCATCTCTCATATCATCCATCACACAAATATATTGTGTATATATAGGCCTAATGTATTTTTATTTTGAATTTTAAATCCTGTTATTGAAACTGCTCAAGTCTTTTGGTAGGTTCAAGCGAGGGGCGATCGCCCCCCCCCCCCCCCCCCATGAATCGGAAGCGACGAAAAAAAATAAAAAGAAAGAAAGAAAAAAATAGGTAGAGAGAAGGAAGGAAAGAAAGAAAGAAAGAAAAAAAATAAGAAGAGAGAAGGAATAAATATCTACAAAGCTATGTATGCCATGATCACATATTTTACCTAATTGCATTGCTGATGAATCGGGAGTAGGCCTACTGTTTCAAAATGTCAGATCTAGTAGGCCTATGTAGTTTAGTCAGCAAGAATCAATTCAGACAACACTATCGTGCTTCTTTCAGGTTTTGAATTGGG
Source organism: Brachyptera risi (assembly GCA_964007535.1). Taxonomy (NCBI): domain Eukaryota; kingdom Metazoa; phylum Arthropoda; class Insecta; order Plecoptera; family Taeniopterygidae; genus Brachyptera; species Brachyptera risi. Next base: position 76,475,952 of record OZ023326.1, read on the forward strand.
CCTATATATCAAGATGTTTGTGAATAACGATGATAAAAACGACGAGGGTCATTTCTAGGGGTGGGCAAAGAGGACGGTTGCCCAGTGGCCAAATTTAGAGGTGCTATTGGCGCCTATTTGCGACTTTCTATCAGTAATCGTATTCTATAAATCAAATTACGTAATTGCATTTTATTCACATAACTGGACAGAGTAAATGTTTTTATACTCAAATATCACTGTTATTGAATGATTGATTGATTCAGCGTTTTATTTGCTTGAAATAGGCCTAGCCATTTGGCAAAATTAGTCTTGTTAAAATCCTTGTATTTCAGAAATTTCGTGTAGTTCCTAAAACTCGTGGAATCGTATTATAAAAATATATTTTCTAAAATTTCCCTGTGGGGCATGACTCCCTCCTTGCATTCACCATCGATATGCACACTCAGTTTGGGGGCGCACAATTGACTGCCCAATTGCGTGCTTGCCCGGGGTGCTAAAATGGCATTGAACGACCCTGCAACTACAAATATTGTTTTTTGGAGCCATTTTTAATTCCTCAAGTAGAATGATTTCGGCATCTGAACCTCATCTGAAACACGCTGAACCGTATTAAAAATGGGTGTTATTTCAAAAAAAGCCCTGCGGTGCCAGAAGGGGGCCTTCCCCCATTGCCCCCCGCGGGTCGCCGGATTCGCGAAAACCAACCGTTGCATTTAACTGTTCTCTTGTGGCATTTTTTCAAACTAAAATTGCCCCCCCATGAATATGACCTGGATCTGCCCCTGATTCAAGGCAATTGTTGATCATAAACTTCCACACCACAATGTAGGCTTTCGTTTCCCGGATTTTCCTTTTTCAATCATTGACATTATTGCATGGCACTTGTGGGACTTGGGTTGTATTGTTCATGAATGATAAATTTAATTTAATTAAATATGGTAACCCTAGCGCAGCAAAGATTTTCATTCCTTAGACCGGAAAAATTGGGGTTCGTTTTCACGTTCATTTTTTGTTTTTTTGTGCGCTGCATTGAGGTCAGACAAATTAATCAGTCGACCTGAAACGTTCTCTGGTCAAATGACATACCAGAATAGATACGTATTGTTTTTAACCAAAATCGGTTCAGCATTTCAGGGATTTGAAAATCCCCATAAGATGAGCATTATTACCTAGATTCAATGTTTAAATTTTATCCAATTGAAATTTTCACAAAATGTTATCAAATTGTTCTAGTAGTCAGTGTACATAATATCAAGTTTTAATAGAATGTTGGGCGTTTCTGGACAAAGGGAAGTACCGGTATTGAAAAAATGGAGTTAGGCCATCGCCATCCGGAGACACGTCGCGAACGATCTCAGGCGACCATGTTTATACCTCATGGTTATATTAGTAGTTTCAAAATCTCTACAAATGCTTTCGAGTACATTCCATAAAGATATTTAGCAGACCTCACAATGCATATTCTGCATTTTCTTAGTTGAAAACAGTATACTGCTCCCAAGGTAGGCTAATAGTTAATAAATCATATGAATTGGGTGAAAGGGAAAAAAAGAACAGCAGCTTACCAAGATTTATGAATAGATAACTTTAGGCCTACTCAGTGGAGAACCCGTAGATAGAACACAATTTAGATGAAAACTAGATCAGTTGATTAGGAAAGTAAATTAGTTCATGTACAGTGCGATAGAAATTTTAATCACATTCCATTTCTTCATTTCAATCGCTCATCTATAAACATGACCCAGCTCATTTTTCATATCTGCTGATGATTTAATTGATATGAAAATCAATGTTTCAATTATCATTAGTGATTACCATATGTACATGTCTATGTATACTTTATAGTCAAATTCCATTTTCTTCCAGGTAAAGAAGTTGCAGGCAAGATCACGCTCAAACATCTGTACGAAATCGCCATGATCAAATCGCAAGATGCACCTTTGGAATGCAAAAGCATGGAAGAAGTATGTGGGATGATAGTTGGAGTAGCACATTCATGTGGCATTCAAATAGTTAATAACCTAGATTCTGTGGAATATGCAGAATTTCTAGAAGAAAGGAAGATTATTATTGAAGAACAAAAGAAGGAATTACAAGAAAGAAAGGAAGCTCGAATGTTGAGAACTGGTTAAACTAATTATAGGTTATGTTGTGTAGTGTACAGTCAATAATAATGCAAGTAGACATTTTAAATAATAAAAATTGTGTACTGTATTTGGTTCAAATATTGTATACTATAATACAGTAATAATGAAAAATAATAGATCAATAAGAAGACATTAAAAGTGAAAACTCAACAAATTGATCTTAAACACCAATTGTACCTTCAATTTGCTTACGATCCTTAGTAGCATTCTTCTTCCTTTGTTTTGCAATATGTTTTTGCAATTTTCCTGAATTTTTCAGATCTTCAAATTGATCAATAAGGTCCAAGGCACGTTTTTCAGCTAAGGGAGAAAGTTCAATAAGTAAACTATGATGTAAAAAAAAGAATAACTGCTACAGGCCTGCATATGAATAAAAAGTACATGTAACTATATTAAAAATGTGCGAGCATGAAACTGGGAAAATACTGGAAGATGAACGAAGTGTACAAGGGAGATTTATAACCTATGATTTTTTTACAATGTGTGCTCTGATACTGGGAGCCATGCGTTTTTTTTTTTATTCCAAGTTACGATAATATGAGGCATATAATGCTCATATTGATCATTTTAGTTTCAATGTTTTTCAATTCTACATTGGTCACTCATCGAACACATACAGCCAAAAACTGTACTTTTTCACTTTATCATCAAATGGAGCATTTATCAAGCTGAAACTCAATTCGCATATATTGATAGATACATACATTTATTTCGGAAATGAGGTTTCTGACCCTGACGGAGTGCTTCCTTCTTGGCTTCTTGGTCCTCCTTTTCTCGCTCTTTCTTCTTTCTGCGGTTTTTCTCTTCTAGACTTTGATTTTCCTGAGAGGCAATAGCATATTAATAACACACTTAAAATATCTACTCATTTATATATTTAAGGTCAACTGACCTCCTTCAAGAAGTACTCCTCTAGTACCCAAAATTTAGGTGTTACATCTAGTGTTCTGGTAATTCCATACTTGAAATAATACAGTACTTCCACTACAATCCATAATTATGCAGCAATACCACCGATTTTCACCATACATAGATGTAAAAAATCTTGATTTTAAAAACACTCAAGTTATTCATTTTATCTCAATCTGTTTAGGAGTTACGAGCACTCAAAGTTTGTTGAAAAAGTCAAAATGCCCCTTTTGGGGGTTCTGCGGTAAATGCTCCAACTCGGAGACGGTTTGACAAAATGCAATGAAATATTTCATTTTTGATTAGTATAGTAATGATCTATTCAATCTATATATGTAAACCAAATTGACCGTAGACACACCCCACCATTCTACCCAACTTTAGTGTGAATGGTGACTTTTTGTACTTTTTGGGGCTCATTGACTCTTAAGAGGGTTCAAATTACAAGTTATGATTTTTTGGTCCCTGAACCATTTACTTATGCAGGCCTATATATAATTAAAAAGAAAAATCATGTTTTATGTATACCTCCAAACAATGACAAACTTTTGAAGTTTCACATTTTTTAATTTTATGTTGCTGTATGTCGCACCTCTTTCAGACCTGAAAATGTAGCGGTATATTGCCCCATGTGAAGACCAAACTGTGCAAATTTGGTATTGTAATTCACAATGATTTTGAAGTTGGAGCACTCGGACAATTGTCTAAGCCAATGCCATGGCGATAGTTTTGTAAAAGTTTTCTGTTATGTGAAATGTTCAATGAATAATAGTTTACCATGGTCACAGCATTGATCTCAATAATTCTGAAATAGATTACCGGTAGGCTAGTTTCAAAAAAATACTATAGGCCTGGAACTCTCATAAGAAACAATCAAATAACTGTAGAAATATGAAGTACAGTACCAGGTAAAGTAATACAATTCAGAGATGATAAATATTCATCCTTTCACTTGACTACTTACTAGGCCAACTGTAAGCTAAAGATTAAAAGTGCTAAATAGGCCTGATTATGATATTTCCATTTGTGAGATCTTATTCCTTCTTGTTTTCTTATCTTGTATACCTGCATATATAGGCCTATACATATATATACATATGCAGTGTTGGGTGATGAACTTTTAAAACAAACGCGTTCGTTTTTTCTGAACTTTTCAATGAACGCGTTACATAAACAGTCGACGATCTTAAACTTTCTTCACGTTCGATTTTTTCGGTGATCTTCAACAGAATAAAACGTTCATTTGAAAGTTCATGATTTTAGATCACTTAGAATCATATTCGACACGATCGCACTATCCAAATTCCAAATGAGAAAGACTATTTTACGGTCTATCACGAATGTATAATATTCCCTGTTCGGGATTTCACCATCTAATCACTTGTCACCGGGCGAGCCGGCAGCCACGTGTGGTCAAGGTTGACGTGTTGTGACTTTTAGGTCCTACAGTAGTTGTATGTAGGCTGTGTACTGTACACTGATTTGTATAGCATTAATCACAATTACCCACTTGGTGACGTCAAATATCAGAGCCACATTGAATTTTAAGATTCTTCAATGTGAATTTTAATGACATATTGTAATCAAGAAGACTGTTTTCGGACATTTTCTTGTCCGAATGTGTCTAAAAATAGAATTGTGCTTAATGCTATTGTCCTAGCATCTGGAAGCGACGCGCATTTGAAGTGTTCATAAATCAAAATGCCTAATGGTGAACTGTGTATTGGTTAATTTGATAGTTTTCAATTAATTGTAATGTGAATGGATAACGCTGTTGGTAGTTGTCATAACCACCGAGGAAGATGACACACAAAACAACGTGGATGATCTTATTTTTGAACCCCTTTTACCATATAATTTTCAAGGTGAATTTCTGAACGAACTTGTTTTCTTGAATTTGAACTTTTACAGCAAACCCAAGAAAATGAACTTTGAACTTTTTAAAATCTATCGATTTATTTGATATGTACTGAACTTTTCAAAAGATCCTTTTATAAGTGAACTTCCCCAACACTGTACATATGTGATTATTTATCATTTACCCACTTTGATATTTATAACCAATTGTCATTATTGATGAACCATTTATGAGCAAAGTCGTAAGCTTACCATTCTTTGAATAAGGTATTGGATCTTTTTTTTTCTTCCTGCATCTGTTTCCGTTTCCATTTCACTCTTCAGTTGCTCCTTTTCCTTTTCTCTAATATCGTTTAAGAATGAATAAGAAGATTTGAATATTGCTTCATCATACTCTCCACAAAGACCATCAAATCTTGGATCTCTTATAATCTTCTCTCTTGTTACCTTCTCACAGAATGCTGGAACTCGTATTTTGGAAGACATCTCTCGAGGTCTGCTTTTATTTACCCTTTTGAATGAACCATGTGATTTTTTTCGAGATGAGGCACCAAACATAGCTTCATTATAAACTTTCGAACCTAAACGTTGTTTCAACTGCTGGAGCTCTTCAAAACTCATTTTTGATAGCTCTTCACGAATCGGAGTCTGGAAGCACAAAAAATAGATAACTACAAGTTTAGTCCTGGGTGTAGATGTGTAATAGGTGAGTCTAGAAATGAAAAGTTTGTCCAGGCATAACATTTTCAATAAAGGTCATAGGTCTACAGGAGTTTGACATTTCAGCAATAATTCAGGCGATACATCCAATGGGTAAAATGTAAGTATTTTCATGTGGCAATTGTGATTAATGTAGACCTGTGGCAATTCTTAACTTTCAGCTTCCTATGTCTAGTAGGCCCTGCCTGGGCCATAGATGATTATAACCCCATTATATCTGCACCTTGATCTACAACAAACTTCCTCCCTTCATCACAAATTCAACCACCTGCCCCTCCTTTGATAATAACCTCAAATCCTTCCTAACCCAACATCCTTTTTACAGCCTCTCAGAATGCCTCAACCATGATTTCCCTACACATCAACCTCTCTACCCCTAACTTACTCTTCTGTAAATAATCCTTAATGTTATAGGCCTGCTGGTGCTTATTTTATTTTACCTTTTTCAACTATTATCACTAATATCTTAACTATCAACTATAATTAACAATTATACTATAATCAATTATGATTATATAAGGTAATTTTACTGATTAACGTACCATGGCCAATTTTTGTTCGATGTTCGCGTTTTTGGTGTTTTCTGATGGATATTGTTATATCTATGGTGTGTAGTTTGGGCATTTTGAATTTTGTTTGTTTTGATATGTTTTTTACTCACTTGAAGTTGATGCTTTGTGATCTGACAAAGGTGGACAGTAGGTTAGGTTTGGGTCAGGTTAGTGTCCAAACCTCGCGTATACCGCCGGCAGGCGGAACGGAGCTTATGTTTTAAAAAAATGAAAAATGAAAAAAAATTGTCTTGATACGTTAATCAGTAAATTTACCTTATATAATTTTTCTTATTAGGCCTACTATTATTATACGATACCCATACTTTGTACAATGTACTAGTCCACGGGACGATAATAAATATAAACCTAAATGCTGAACAAAATGTTGATGAAGTCAACGCCTATTTTGGCTTATTTCTTTATGAACTCAATGATAGTGACCCTATCTTTCGTAATAGCATTGATATTGTAAGGTAAACACTACAAATTCAATGATCATAGCCACACTATAAACTCAATGGTCATAGGCAGAAATATTGGAGAAATATCCGAACTGGCGGAAATATTTCTGACAATAGGCCAAGTCTAGTGGTGGCCTAATAGTTTCATGAATGGAAATAACTCCTGGAACAACAATGTTGCAGTGTTCTGACTTGTCATGGTGAAGAGAAGAAAGTGTGACTAACGATAAGAAGATTAAACAAGAGCATAAGCAGTTGTATAATTTTCAATTCACCAGGGAAAGAACTGAATAAAGAATAATAACATGACCTAACCTAAAAATGTACCAAGTTACCAGAAACAAATCACGACCCTGAGCCCATTTCTTACTGGCAGCTAGGGCCCTTTGGCTTACTTAATTAACACTGGTATGTAATGATCGAACTAAAAAGTTGTACCTTATCATCGTCGTCTTCGATTTCTTGACTGGGGCCAGGCATGTTTACTTCCATCACCACCCAAATATGCCCATACACTACAGACTTCTGTCGGATTGCAACCGCAAGCTGACCTTGAATACGTAGAAACAGTTGGCAGCAGCGCAGCACTGCACCCTTCTAGCACCCTGCCACGATGTAGTAATACCAACATACTTTATTGGATGGGCGAAGCGAAGACTCAATTTCACCATACCCGAAAAAAAGTGCCTGTTTCTTTTTTTTTTCGCGCTCCACAGGTCAAACGAAAATTCAAAATCTGTTGAAACTTAGCACACACAAGTGTCCTTATCTAATTCGATACTGTATAATTTTGAAGCGCAATCGGTTGAACCACTTTTGAGAAAACTCATTTCAAAGTTTTCAAAAATCCCATTGAGAAAACTCATTTCAAAGTTTTCAAAAATCCCATGAGAATTACCCAGAGGAAAAAAATCGTCAAAAATATTTTCATCGAGAGAATTCAAATTCTCAGAGAATTTCAATACAATTTATAATTATGCGCATCATTCCGAACTTTCAGTCAAATCAGATCCACCGTTTTGACGTGAAAAAATATATAATCTAATTTTTTTAAATCGCTCAAAGCCATTCAAATCATTTAAACCATTTAAATCCGAGCAACATGTGTCACCAATTAATTGAAAACGATCAAAACAAAGCCTTCTTCATTATCATAGAAATTAATTAGAAAATAGGATGGCAGTGACGTGATTGTTTGGATCTCAAGGTGTATATATATATAATAATAACCAATCCAAAGATAAGTTGATATGTTCTAGCTCATTCATCAACGCGGCAGCATATAACGCGTCTTCCTAGTTACTTAGAATGAGTGAGGAGTGAGGAGATATGCATACAATCATTGAATAAATGTATTGATGAGGGTGGGTGACTGGTGAAGTGGTGAGGGGCAGTTTGACTTATGTGGTGTCGTTGGGGGAGAGGAATTCATTGAAGGAATAGAATGCCTGGTCGGTGAGGAAAGATTTGAGGGAGGATTTGAATGCAGGGAATGTGGGCGAGGACTTTCAATGTTTCAACGTTTTTTTATTAAGAACTTGAGCAATACCAGTGTTGAACAGGCTATCATTTCCGGTGGTTGAGTGGTTCACATATATATTTATGGATTAACCGAAGTATGAAAAAGATGAGAGAAAATAGTATTGATAAAATAGTAATAAGAAAAGAAAATAAGATTAGATTAGACTGGGAGAGAACAGAGTATAAGAGGCTAAGTTCCCCTATAGTTGAAAGCGATCGTATCTGCCCTCGTGGAAGGCTGTTCCGATGACGAGTAGCTATGACCCAAGATGGAATATCTGCCGATGTTGGAGTTGCATCGCTTGAGGTTGAGCTTGCTTTTTAGCACGATCATTTCGGCCGATAAACTTGGGGGTTTCAATAAACGATGATCAATTCATTCATTATTAACAACTTTAGGACAACTACACAATAAATACATTTTGTTATGTAGTTGTGTCACGCCCCTGGTGGTTGCAGACTGGTGGTAATAATAAGTAATGTAGTTATGTAATGTTTATGGGGTGGTAAGATCGCCCTTGTGGTGCCCCGTCCAAACGATCCTACTTTTCATCCTCAGCCTTAATTGGGGAACAATGATTTTGTATCAAGTTTCGATGTTATTAAAAAAAAAAAAGTAATGTAGTAATTGACATGATAATGCACTATAAATTTGTTAATTTTTCAATAATATTTTCTAGTTCTTGAAATTTAGGGAAGCTGTTCATTTTATTTGCTGGTAATTTGTTCCAAAGGCGTGTAGCTCTTCCCAGGAATGAAAATAGTCCTATATTTGTATTCTATCTATTCAGTTTGAACTTTTGTTTATGGTCAGTCCTGTTAAGGTAATTAAGTAGCTTTTTGCGTCATTTTTTTCAAGTTCCTCCCACGCTGGTTTCCCGGAGATTATTATGTGGATTGTTCGTATTACGACTCGGCATCGTTTTGCCATGCAAGACCATGCAAGACCTTGCCATGCAGGAAAACCCAACAGCGCCTTGTAAATGTAGCGGATGGCAACCTTGTGTTGACGTGAAGATAAGAGCTCCCGCTTTCGGTCTCTCAAGATTTTGGAGACGCTGATCACTGGTTGCTGTAGGTTTGAATTCTATCTAGGATGACAGTTTTCTACACAGGCCTATCTTGCAACGATCCGCTGTATTTTATCGATCCTATCAGACTGAGAAGATGAGTGGGGATCCCAGATTCCAGAGCAATATTCCACTTGGGGACGAATTGGGCACAAGTAGGCATGTTGTTTGGTCCTAGGATAACTACCCTTCAGGTTCCGCATGACAAAATGGAGATCACGCTTAGCTTTAACCATATAGCTAGATCGATATGTTTCCTCCAACTGAGATCCTGTTTAATAGTTATTCCCAAGTACTTACAAGAGTCAGTCTTGGTCAAGTGGACGCGGTTTAGGACTTAATGTGATTGGGGAGATTATTTTAAAGGACTGAACAGAGATGTTTTAGACTTCTGCTGGAGAGGGCTATGTTGTGGAGGGGATGAAGATATT
>OZ023326.1:76490603-76665603 GCA_964007535.1 Brachyptera risi
AAATAATCTCATCTCATAATCTCATAATCTCGAGAATAAGTGTTCTTGTGACTGCTCGGTAGCAAGATAATTCAGTATGCGCGTGTAGCGCTTCCTAGCGGTCTGTATATAGGTCTTATATGTGAGGAGCAAGATGCATTGAGGGTTGCGTTGGTCTGCCGGATGGAGATGGTGACTTCACTAATTCAAAAACACGTTCTATTTCCTGAGTACTTTCCTGAGAAATATTGATCGCTGCCTGTATCTAGTGTTGTTTTGTAGAAACGGCTGATTGGTTGGCAAACTTGATGACTGTTGTTATTAGCTGAGCCGACGTCATTGAGTAAAGTTAGTTCCTTTTATCACCACTTATCTACGCACGGTCAATAATTCTTTGAACGTGGACCGTGAATTGGAACATATTTTTTAGCATGGAAGGGGTAGGAAGTGAGAACACCATTTCCAACCGGCAACGACAAACGCAACTCTCAATGCATCTTGGTGAGGGGGTTATAAATGAGTGTTGGTAAAGTAGTGGACGTGTTAAAGACATTGCGTGACATGTCTTAGTGGTATATCTTTCTATGATTCCAACTTACTGCGTCCAAACAACACTTGCGGTGCGATGCCGTTGAACACGTTAGGCACGAATACAAGCGCCGCGGCGGCCAAGACGCCGGCCGACGCAAGAGCTCCGAGATTGACGTTTACTAACGGGTCGTTAGTGTGGCCGTTAGCATAAGTCGCGTATTTACCGCTGCCAATCACAGGTATTTCGACGAAAGGAATCGCGAATGAGAGCTCCAACTTCATGCAATGAGGAAAGAAAATGAGATTGTCATGGAATAACTCTGGAAAAGTTCGTCATTAATATGATTTTCTTGGTTTCTTTCGTTTTGTGTCGTGTAATTGTTATGTTTTCCTTTAGTTCATTAATGTGAGAACTTGAAAAAAGTAGCGAGAGTCCACCGACAATTAATGATAGAAATAACTTTTTTAGTCTAGTTTTAATGAATGTGTTTAATTAATCATCGAAATATAATTCAGTGTAATGGTGCCAAGGAATGCTGAATAGATAACAATAACAATAACAGATAAATTAATATTTCCTCAGAGTTTACTTTTGCGATGTTATAGAGATAACAAAATACTAATGCAAATGAACACAACTCAATTAAAAGGCTATAGTTTTAATCTGCTGAAAAGGTTTAATTATAACTCAATTAATAATTAATAATTAAAATAAATATATATATATATCATTCACAGACTAATGAATGAATGAATGAATGAATGAATGAAATGAATTAATGAGCATAAATGGATCTATCGGTCGGACAATATATCAATCAATGAATAAGTAAATGAATGAATAAATAAATGAATAAATGAATGAATGAATGGATGCATGAATGAATGAATGGATGAATAAATTAATGAATTAATGAATTAATGTACAAATAAATTAATGAATGGATAGATAAATGAATGAATCAATAAATAAGCGACTGACAGACTGAATAAATTAATGGATGAAAAACGAATCGAATGATTAACTGAAATGAGCAATCAATTAATTATTAGACGAATTAATTAATAAATATATATATATATATATATATATATATATATATATATATATATATGTATGTATATATATATATGAATGAATCAATAGATACATGATTGAGTGAGTGTATAAAATAAATAGATGAATAATCAAATGAATACATGGATGAATGAATAAATAAATGAATGGTAATAATGAATAATTCAATGATTTAATTAACGTAAAGCATTTTATTCATGCCGAGTTATTTTATTTATCATTTTTTTGGAACCCATTTATTTTTTCTATTGTGACCTGAATCTACATATCCAAGCTAGACAATGTTGATTGCAGAATAGGGTTTCATCGCTTTTAATGAAACCGATTGACCTGTGGATGTCAATTTATTTGATTCTCTTTTCTTTCAAATTGATTTATTCTTTCATGTACGAATTACATCATAGCTATCGGAACGATAGACATAATCTAAGTATTATCTAATTAAATCTCTTTGAACAAATAATTGAGTCAAAATTTTATTATTTTTGTGAAAGAAGTAGTTTTCATTGAATAATGTGTACACAGGCCATGGTGTCAAGTTCTTATATCATTCACAGACTTCACGAGATCTCTATTTTTCAAAAAAGAAAAATATTTTGAAATTTTGTCTCAATTTTTTTTTTTCACTTTCTACTTTATTTCTCTTCACTTCTCGTATGAACAGAGATACAGTGTGATGGATTTGGATTCTGTGGCCTATGGAACTGTCCATAAATGACGTCCACACTTCGGGAGGGGGGGGGGTCATCAACCATGTAACAATGTATGACAAGGGGGGGGGGAGGTATACACCAATGTGACATCCACATTTACATTACATATTATTCGTTTCTTTCAATTTTCTGGAAAATAAGATGGCGCCATATGATTTGTATGAAATTATATTTCAATGCAGAGTTAATGCAAAATTACTAAAAACTCAAGAAAACTTTTTTTCAATGTCCCAACCCCAGTTTTTCCAAATGTGCATAAATAAATTCATAGGGGGGGGGGGGGGGGGCGAAATATTGACTGGATTGTGACATCATCAAAGGGGGGGGGGGGGGTCATCATCTCTGTGACCAACTAGGACAGTGGGGGGGGATATGCCCTAAAATTGGGTTACATCATTTATGGACAGCCCCTATGATATGGCATAGTTTGAATATGTATCATACCCTCATTTTACTGTCTTTGTTGTTGAAAGAGAATATCCTCCCGTGGTTACTTCTATTACTTTGATCATTTGAATTACTCAAGAAATTTGTCTGGAAGTAATCTGTGTCTGGCGTAAATCTGTAAAGAATAATCATTCAAAATCAAGATTAATTAGTAATAAGTAATATATGTAGTAATAAAATGATCGAGTCTAAGATCCATAATTACGAAGGGACTCGAGTGGAAGTCCTATAGGCCTATATCTTTCAGAATATTAATTGTTTGCTCTTTAAATTCGGCACATAAACAATTACTTCCATGTTAAAAGTTGAAGCGGAAGTACGAAAATTAACAATGGACGTGAATATTTAGTATTTACTAATTTTTCAATAATGAAATTTATTATTTGAATTACTCATACGATGGATTTTTTCTTGGAATTTTTCATGAGCATGTTGCTGTAGTATTTTTAAATAACTGGTCATATATTTTTTATATATTTTACTTATTCTTCAGATACTATTTTATTTACGATTTGGTTTTTTGAAAATATGATATATGAAATGTGTGCAGGATTTATTTTTCATGTCCATTGTTAGATACAAGATATCAAAGAAGTGATGTGTACAGTTATGCATAGAGTAACAATAAATCAAGACAATTGAATAATGTTTCGTAGCACAAAAACAATTTCTTGTCAATGTGAAAAAATGCCCTCGAAAAAATTAGGTCAATACGCGAAACTACGGGTATAGGGCGGACAGCTCAATGCACAGTGACATGAAATAACTTATTTCTGGTTTAATTGATGATATTTCACAATATTTTGTAACGAATTACTCGAATAGGCCCACACATACAAATCAATCATTATAATTTGAGAAAGGAAAGAAAAATGGGAAAATATAAACATTTTCACTTGAATTTTTTGCTACGGTATACTAACATAATATGATTACTTACATTCTTATTATTCACTGACAATACACCCCCAAAAAATTATTGCATGCATGGGCCACTAATGGGGAAGAAAATATGTTCATTGTTATATGAACATGTTATGAACATGTTACCATTGTTATATGTTATGGTAAGATCGCCCTCGTGGTGCCCCGTCCAAACTATCTCATCTTTCATCCATAGCCTTAATTGATGAACAATGATTTTGTAACAAGTGTCGATGTTATTAAAAAAAAAAAAACCTTAGCCTCAACTATGAGATGAAAAAACATTTATGTAATTTTCTTTGAAAGTCATGTTTCTGGATTTCATTTTGAATTTGTATGAGCATTAGAAAATGATAGTTTTCAATTAGTTAATAAAACATAATATTATTGTACCAACAATTAGAAAATAGGCCAAGACTTTCCAAATTATCCTCTCAGGGTATAATATATGATGTTAAAATTCCACCTTTTTCTAGGATATAACTACAGAATGTAATATATTCATACATTTCAATGAACATACGTGTTTCTTCTCTGTTCAAGAATAAACTAGACACAAATTGCGAATATTTACGCAAAGTTTAATTCTCACCTCAATGAACTGAATCATTGCAATCAATTTTAATTCTTATATAAATATATTACAAAATATATCATCACATAAGAAAATGGTAGATCTGAGAATTATCAGTTTTGATATTATAGTTTCAAGACTATGCCTATATAGCCTACCATTTAAAACTCGAGTAATATTCTTTTGAATAATTGAAAATAATTGTCATATTATATTATCCGAATCGCACATCTTGATATGAGAGTAAAAGTCCTTTTTCTACTTGGCTAACCGGTTTAGCCACAATAATCAACAACCACCTCTTTATATTCTATGAACTGTGGCACAAAATGAACTAAAGCTGATGCCGACGCGCCGTAAAAACAAATTATTTTTTTTATGACGAGGAGGGGAAATCTTGCATGAGACCTCCGCGTCTTGAATTGCGGGGAGTATCGGATTCTTACCGACTAAAACCCCTCCTTGTTTGGGGGGAGGGTGACAGTGACAGCGTTCATTCATTCATTATAATTGTTCACTTCCCACAAAGACTGGTTAAATGTTTATAAATATGCTACTGCCTTACCTCTCCGTAACATTAGTAAAAGAGCTTCCTGAAAAAGTCCACAAGAAGCAAAGACTCAGGTAACTGATCCAAAATGATTGGGGCGAATCAATTCTCGCCATGTCTGTAACGAACCACAATTATTATTTTTGGAAATCCAATTTAAAACAATTTTAAACACCTTTTTTTTAATAATCTTGACCTGTAGCCGTGTTGATATGATTATTGTACGAACTCTTCATCAAGTAATTAGCTCATTATTAGTGAAGCTACGAAAATAACGTAAATATAACCAAGAGTGATTCATTAATTATTGCTCAATTCATTATTCCTATATATCTGGGCAACTATCAAACGTTTGCCTTCTATAATTGAACGCTAACTGCACATACTATATTAGGTGAGGAAATGTGATAACTTGCAGAAAACAAAACATCTGTTTTCATGTTTTTTATAAGTTATTATTCGAATAGTTTCGTACAATATTATACAGTGTTGCGGTGATGAATACAAAACAAATTTTTCAAGTTTGAAATTGAAGTATAAAATAGGTTTTCCGTTTATAGATTTGAATAAACCCATGAAATGTATTGTGAGTATTATATCTTGACGTCAAGTAAAAAACTTTGGTATTAGTCGCTCTAAATCATATTCTGTGTTCTTTACTTGAAACGTTAAATTTGATAAGGGTGAATATTTTTTTCTAAATAAGATTATCTATATGGATTCAATCATGGGAACAGAATTTACATGTTTGATCCACGCGTGGAAGCATGTAACACTCTCATTTGTTAAGGAAAACACGACATTTGCGTTAAAAACTACATTTTAAACGATTGAAAATGATTTATATAAAAGTCGCGAAATTCATTAAAATGTACATATTATGTTTTTTTCGCTCACTGTCTGGATAAACGATAATCAGTTCTGAAAATAAACTCTATAGTTTACTTCACCGACTCGACTTGAAATTAAACTCCGAATTTGAATAAACTATCTCAAATCGTTTTTCCATTCGTTTTTCACACAAATAAATCTAAAATATGCAAATAACTGTCGACTAATGTCTTACTTCTCAATAATAATAACACTTACTTCGATGACTAGATCGTACAATATGATGATCAGTGACTTGACGATCACACACTTCTGTCTACACTGATGATTATTACAAAAGCGACCCTCTTATTATCGCAACACTTTCATCACGTGACCAAATGCACTTCCAATGTGAAGCGTTTAACAAGGAAGATACTCCTTCACGCCTTCACGCCTTTTACATTCATTCATTCACACTTTGAGCGTGTCCCACCGCGTTACGCCTAGTTCACAGTGCAAGCACTTTTCCTGACTGTGTATGAATGACCACGTTGTAAAAATAAAAAGTTGTGGCTTCGGTCTATAAAAATGCATGCAAGATATTATGGCTATTCGTTGGAACGGATGTAGAGTTTAGATTAGTTTTAGTTTAGATTGAATCAGCTTAGAAATTAATTATATTGATTATTTAGATCATTTTAGGCTGCTCGCAACAACTTTCATTTATTATAATAGCAAGCTTACTATTCATTGAAAATATAATATACTTTTAAAACTCTTGATTAAAGAAAAACAAACATCAATTCAATAAACAGAGTTAATAGTAATAGAGGATGAAACAATATTGGAGATTAGAATAAAATGTGCAGGCGTCACCAACGAACCACTTTATGCACTTATAATTTGAACAATCAACCATACGTCACATATTTCTTAATCTAAATGCTATATATTCTTGACATTAGCTTTCGTTGAAATAAAATGTACAGAATTTTATGATATCAATATACTATTTTATCCTAAGCTGCTGAAATAGTCACCAAATATACTGTATTTTAACTGCAGCATAAAAGAAAAACAAATGAGTGAATAAGCCATCACAGCATATAAATAGATTATAGAGAATACGCGATATTGTATTTATGAATTATTATCCAGATCCACGCAAAGAAAGGCATTCATTACCTATACTCAATACTTTCAGTATAATCAAATAAATTGAAAATTTAGAGGGAGAAAAATTGACAACTCGAAATACTATAGAAATACTATAGACATATATAGAATACTATAGACAACTCGAAATTCACCAGTAGGCCAGTAGGATCTATATCATTTGTGGTCATTTGTAGATACCCCAATGGGATATTTCAATTTCACTACAGTTCTAACAGCTCTGTTGATTGGACGGTATGATTTGTGACGTCAAGGGGGCGGAGACAGCGAGTCGTCAATTAAAATAAGAAAATGAAATAAAATAAGAAAATGAGAAAAGAAGACGAGAAAGAAGAAGATAATATTAAGAGAAAAACGGAGAAAGAGAAGATATATTCAGAAAAAAAGATGGAAAACTTTTTTACCAACAGACTTGAATTGTTCTTCATTTCTCAACCTCATCACTATAATTTTTACAATGCGATGAATGAGCTATAATTATATCCAACTATCTCTTTGGGGTGGTTAAATCGCCAGGCTTGTGGTGCCCTGTTCGAACGATTAGCCCTCACAGGAAACGATGGCTTTGCGTCAAGTTTTCAATGTTGGTAAAAGAAAGGAAAATTCCAAAGACCGTATTTAAAAAGTACCGTGAAGTTGTTGGCCATGGAGGCTGGGGTAGATCTGACATGACTGACAATATGCGGCCATGACTGCGGTCATGCATCATCATTACACGCTTGTGCACTTTCTGAAGTGCACTTGAACCACTTCCGAGTGCTGACGAGATCTAAATAGATAATTATATTATATTCTGGTCAGTAAAAATGATAGTCGAAACGGATTTATTAAGTTCATATAGATATGTATGCTAGATTGGATGAGATTGGATGAAATGTTAGAGGTTCTGGGTTTGATGATACAAGAGTTCACCACCTGTTGGTCAAATTGGCTGAAAATTATCAAAATAGGCTACCGATAAATGTGAATTTTGTCAATAATTGACGTTTTGGGTGGTATTTTAGAAACAGTGCAGCATTTTAATTTTCAAACTGATGATTAAAAGTTTAATTGACAAAAACGTTCATGACCATGTTTGTTGAATGAACGAAGTGAAGAGTTCATCTTACTTCTAAAGATTTGTTTTCATTGTTTCTATTCACGCGCTCCACAAATTGGATGAAAAAGCAATTCGGCATGAACTTTTTTCAAATATTTGCATTTGAAATTCGACATATGCCCAGAATGTATAGCTGCATAGTTGTTCAGTAAATTTGGGTGGACAATATTATATTTGTATCAAATAGGCCCAATACAATTCTATATAAATTCATTCTAATTAAGGAGTTGCTAGGCCAACGCGTTCAATCTAGTAATTAGAAAAATAAATTGAGCTTTTATAGCAAGTAGTCTAGATACGAGATGGCAACACGCTGTTTTCATACATACCAAGCTACTGATAGATGACGAAATATCTAGGAAAACGCTATACATGTAATTACTGCGTAACGACATCAGCCCGCTTGTCTCAGACAGTTGAGACACTACAAGAAGTCGGAAGATGGGTGAGTGTTCGAATTCTGCTGACGGTCGTTTCATTACCACTGGCTTATTCTTACTCCCACATTACCTAGCTGCAGGTGGGGTCATTAAGCACCAATATATTTTTAAAAAATGAGTAAATTGATTGAAAAATACTTGTTAAAAATCGTAACTTATCATTTTTAGCCCATTTTACCTAACGGCTCAACCGACGTTTTTCCCGAGAAGTTCAAAACATAACATATGGCTAGCGATGTTTACGCCATGTTATCTTATAGAAGTGGTCAGAGTTAAAACATGATTTAAAATAAAAAGTAGAAAATACAAAATATTTGAAACTATTCACCTTCGAGTTGAATGATTTCGAATGGCCCAAAAAATGTTTCTGGTTTGAGGAGAAATTGTGCAACACTTGAATAAAAAAGAAAAAAGAAAGTACCATAAGGGTAGCATGGAGGTCTTATCAATTCTGTAATTCTAAAAGTAAAAGTTATCAATTCTGGTATATCTCTCTTCAAATTATAATATCTCCATTTTATAATCCTATAATTAAAAATGTGTGTGAACCAAGAAATAAAAGTAAAAGTATTGCATAATGTAAACATCTCACGACATATTCGTTACGGACTGTTCCGTTAAACAAAGATTAGGACTATAAAGTTTACACACTATCTTGTACCAAGAAATGTACAATAGACATAGAATAAAATAATTGTCACGTTGAAAAATGTCCAGATCTACTTCATTGTGAATTGTATGGTGAGGAATGTTTAATATATAACAATAGACACGATTAGGAAAAACAATTCATAACATTAGAACAATTTGGTAGCAGACGACATTACTTCATTTTAATCGGTCAATTATCATCAAAACTATTATTAAAATCTCTACTTTCACCGTGACTGTCTCTGTGTACTTTCTTATTTTACTTTAATGATCTAATCCTCAATAATAATATCAGAGTGAAGATGATAAGAGCCAATAGAATACATGTAAGACTGAAGGTAGCCGCCCTCCGTAGCTCAGTCAGTTTTCCTAGTATGATGAATATTAATAAGAAGATGCAATCATTCCTTCTACCCACCCAAAATGATTGAATTGCTCGATGATTATTAATCGTTTTATTACTTTAATTTTTTTATAAAATAAAATAATAATAATAATAATAGGATGAGCGAAGCGAAGACTCAATTTCACCATACCCGAAAAAAAGTGACTGTTTTTTCTTGTTTTTTGTTTTGTTTTGTTCGCGCTCCACAGGTCAAACGAAAATTCAGAATCAGTTGAAACTTGGCATACACAAGTTTCATTATCTAATTCGACACTTTAAAGTTTTGAGGCGCAATCGGTTGAACCACTTCTGAGAAAACTCTTGTTAAAGTTTTCAAAAATCCCACTAAAATAACCCGGAGGAGAATATTCGTACCGGCACAGTAGCTGAGTGGTTAGCTCACTTGCTTCGTGATCCGGGAGGTGAAGGGACATATCGGACCCGGTTCGATCCCCGCCACCGTCCATCTTTACAGGGGTTTTTCGTGGTTTCCCTCTGTAGTATAGGCTAATAGTAGAGAAGCACAAAATTGATATTCCTTGCATCTCGCATTTTGGGTTACAAGCAGGACATATACCTCATTTTCTTCAGTAAAGTGCGCTAAAAACGAATATGCCGGTGTCCAAGCTGGCAAATGACCCAGGCTCTTGTGGCGGGAGGTCAAAGGTCAAGCGCGCAATTTTGCATTGAAACGTTAATAACTCGGTAGTGATTCGTCCAAATGCCTCACGGTTTTCTCTATTTTGTTGCTTATAATATTTTCTCATAGCGTGATTAAAAAGTTTCACCATATTTGTGACACAATAATTCTTGACGCCATCTTGAAAATGAAATATTGATTCTGATGCATCGTTTATCTCAGATATTCTGAAAAGTTCATCGATATGCGTAAAATAGTTCAAACAAATATTGTGCACAATTTAGTTGTTGATCGGTGACAGCTTATTTCATACGATTATCACAATATTTACGCATTTCAGAGCCGTAAACGTGAGCGCGAGTGCGGGAGTTTCATACACATTATAAGCCTGCTGAATGCATAATTGCAAGCCTGGCTACGATGCGCTTCGAGTTTTTGATTTCAATTGATATTAGGTTCACCAAAATTGATGGCATTATTGTATTGATACAATTAGAACAAAAGACAAGATATATTTTTGTTATCTATAACCGTCTGGTCGTATCGTCAAGATATGCCTACATCAGATTGGTGTTTTATTAGTGTCAAAAGTGCTGAATCCCATATTGATGGAGAATAATATGAACATGCCTGCAAAAAAACCCAGTTTATTCATTTCACATAAATCATGTTCGTCATTTAATGAAATGCCTGGAAAATATTCAGAAGAAGATATATCATCACGATTTTTGACCAATTTGCATTGAAATTTGAAATTGATCGATGTAGACCCCACATGAGTGATTGAAATACAAGACTTCAAGTTGAATTTGGAGTTAGGAATTGTAACACGTTATCTATGTCATACTTTCATTACATACATTGATGTTGATTCGTGATCTAGTCGAGTGGTAGCTCTATGTGAGCCAAGTCCCGCGAGCATCCAGCTCACCCTGTTAGGCTCTTACTCTGACTATGTGTTGCTATTGTGATACCAGTCTTCACAGTTGCATGCTGGCATGCATCTGAAATCTTGTGATGTATCATCATTTCTTGTATTATTTGTTTGATATACTATGATTACTAATTCGCTGACAAATCATAAATGATGGCTTACTGCCATACTCAATTGTGATGGTATTTAAGCTATAAGTTAAATTGTGAAATATGTAAATTGTGTACCGATTTCTTCGAGAGAGGGTTAAAGAAATGAACACCACTACTAATACCACTACTACATGTCATGGTAGGTTTGTTTTGAAGCATACGCACTGCCGAGTGCAATAATGGTTCTTCTTTTCTTTGCAGTCACATGATATCAGCTCCAACATCTTTCAGGATACGGGATCTTGAATCATGAGAACAGGTTCAAGATGTCCATCTTGCAGAAACCACCCACTGTCTGTTTACAGTGGAATTGTAGGAAAGGCTTCCGTTGATTTCCACCAAACATACTATTGATATGTAGCTCGTTGATGTGCTGGATCAGTGCAACTCTTGTAGGAGGGACTTCACGAAGTCTTCATCTGAAATTCTGAAGAGAGAACACCTGACTTCTTCTATAGACTGGGAACTCGTTCGTGGATCGTAAAGTTTGCAGACGGAGGCTTCTGCACTCGCGATGCCCTCTTGACTCATGGAGTTGTCTTGGCAAAATTCGCGAAGGAGGGTTGCATTCTGCTGAATTACGTTCTTTATTTGCTGTGCCTGATCTCATCCAACATTCTTGTGGCAAAGATTTCACTAGTGCTACTAGAAGCACTTAAACGTCAGTGTTCCAGCAGTGCACAATGAGCCTCTTGAACCCACAAGAAGTTGCGTCTCTTGCGTAGAGAATAATACGAGTGTTGGCTTCTTCTAGAGAGGAAAAGAGGATGTCGACATCTTGGGGTGTGTGAACCTTCCTTCGGGCTTCGCTTCCGATAGCTCCTTAGCCACAAGGTCAGAAGGTATTCTTCTATTGTCAACAAGACCAACCCATCTTCTCCAGTTGTCTGGCAGTTTGTTAGCTCGATCAGGTATATATTTCTTTTCGATCCCTTGGTTGTCACGCTTTCGATACTATCTCGTACCACTTTCCACAGAAAGATCGTCGTATAGGTCAGAGATGCCATCACACGCGTGCAAGGTGGATTTAAGTTTTCATATACGATGTTGATGAATGCATCTACGTTGCAAAAGACGCAACTTCTTGTGGGTTCAAGAGGCTCATTGTGCACTGCCAGAACACTGACGTTTGAGTGCTTCTAGTAGCACTAGTGAAATCTTTGCCACAAGAATGTTGGATGAGATCAGGCACAGCAAATAAAGAACGTAATTCAGCAGAATGCAACCCTCCTTCGCGAATTTTGCCAAGACAACTCCATGAGTCAAGAGGGCATCGCGAGTGCAGAAGCCTCCGTCTGCAAACTTTACGATCCACGAACGAGTTCCCAGTCTATAGAAGAAGTCAGGTGTTCTCTCTTCAGAATTTCAGATGAAGACTTCGTGAAGTCCCTCCTACAAGAGTTGCACTGATCCAGCACATCAACGAGCTACATATCAATAGTATGTTTGGTGGAAATCAACGGAAGCCTTTCCTACAATTCCACTGTAAACAGACAGTGGGTGGTTTCTGCAAGATGGACATCTTGAACCTGTTCTCATGATTCAAGATCCCGTATCCTGAAAGATGTTGGAGCTGATATCATGTGACTGCAAAGAAAAGAAGAACCATTATTGCACTCGGCAGTGCGTATGCTTCAAAACAAACCTACCATGACATGTATTAGTGGTATTAGTAGTGGTGTTCATTTCTTTAACCCTCTCTCGAAGAAATCGGTACACAATTTACATATTTCACAATTTAACTTATAGCTTAAATACCATCACAATTGAGTATGGCAGTAAGCCATCATTTATGATTTGTCAGCGAATTAGTAATCATAGTATATCAAACAAATAATACAAGAAATGATGATACATCACAAGATTTCAGATGCATGCCAGCATGCAACTGTGAAGACTGGTATCACAATAGCAACACATAGTCAGAGTAAGAGCCTAACAGGGTGAGCTGGATGCTCGCGGGACTTGGCTCACATAGAGCTACCACTCGACTAGATCACGAATCAACATCAATGTATGTAATGAAAGTATGACATAGATAACGTGTTACAATTCCTAACTCCAAATTCAACTTGAAGTCTTGTATTTCAATCACTCATGTGGGGTCTACATCGATCAATTTCAAATTTCAATGCAAATTGGTCAAAAATCGTGATGATATATCTTCTTCTGAATATTTTCCAGGCATTTCATTAAATGACGAACATGATTTATGTGAAATGAATAAACTGGGTTTTTTTTGCAGGCATGTTCATATTATTCTCCATCAATATGGGATTCAGCACTTTTGACACTAATAAAACACCAATCTGATGTAGGCATATCTTGACGATACGACCAGACGGTTATAGATAACAAAAATATATCTTGTCTTTTGTTCTAATTGTATCAATACAATAATGCCATCAATTTTGGTGAACCTAATATCAATTGAAATCAAAAACTCGAAGCGCATCGTAGCCAGGCTTGCAATTATGCATTCAGCAGGCTTATAATGTGTATAAAACTCCCGCACTCGCGCTCACGTTTACGGCTCTGTAATGCGTAAGTATTGTGATAGTCGTATGAAATAAGCTGTCACCGATCAACAACTAAATTGTGCACAATATTTGTTTGAACTATTTTACGCATATCGATGAACTTTTCAGAATATCTGAGATAAACGATGCATCAGAATCAATATTTCATTTTCAAGATGGCGTCAAGAATTATTGTGTCACAAATATGGTGAAACTTTTTAATCACGCTATGAGAAAATATTATAAGCAACAAAATAGAGAAAACCGTGAGGCATTTGGACGAATCACTACCGAGTTATTAACGTTTCAATGCAAAATTGCGCGCTTGACCTTTGACCTCCCGCCACAAGAGCCTGGGTCATTTGCCAGCTTGGACACCGGCATATTCGTTTTTAGCGCACTTTACTGAAGAAAATGAGGTATATGTCCTGCTTGTAACCCAAAATGCGAGATGTTTGTGTTCTAGAAGGCTTTCTCATTTCTGCTTCTCTACTATAATGCCGGGATGTTTCCTACAATATAGGCCACGACCGCTTCCTTCCCACTATCCTTCCGACTACCCATAAAAACCTTCATCTCATCATCCCATCATCTCATTAATCATTCATCCGACGCCAATAGATCTTGGTAATCATTACAGTGCATCGTTAAAAACCCAATAAAAAAAAAAAAAAGAATATTCGTGAAATAATTTTCATCCGAGACATTTCAAATTCTTAGGGAATTTCAATATAATAATTATACACATTATTCCGAACTTTCACTCGAATCGGATCAGCCGTTTTGATGTAAAAAATATATAATGTAATTTTTTTAAATCACTCAAAGCTATTAAGATACTACTTAAATCCAAGCCACAGGTGTCAATTCTTAAATGTAAACGATTAAATAAAGCCTTCTTTATTATCATAGCAATTAATAAGGAGATAGCAGGGCAGTGATGTAATGGTTTGGATCTCAAGGTGTGTGTATATATATATATATAATAACCAATCCAAAGATAAGGTGATATGTTCCAGCTCATCCATCAACGCGGCAACATATAACGCGTTTGCCTAGTATTATTAATAATAATATTCATAGCCCAATACGCAGTAATGCAGCATCCGACTATATAGTCACAGCTTTATGGTTAGTTGGTTCTAGTACTTCAAACAATGAATTGAAAATCAGTGGTAGAAAACGATGTAACTGAATAGAAATGAAATATGGAGAAATTCTGCACTTCGTCGTCTGTTTACTCAACAAAAATACGCCATTCGAACATTTGTGCGAGCTCGTAGGAAGAAAACGGGTAAACATTTATTTCTTAAAGAGCAAATTATAACAATTCCTTGGTGATTCATATTAGAGTATCTATGCTTCATTTATAAAAACAGAAATCTGTTGAAATTACAATCTGATTGGATGAGCGAAGCGAAGACTCGATTTCACCATACCCGAAAAAAAAGTACTTTTTTTTTTTTTTTTTGTTCACGCTCCACATGTCAGACGAGAATTCAAAATTAGTTGAAACTTGGCACACACAAGTATCATTATCTAATTCGATACTGTATAGTTTTAAGGCGCGATCGGTTGAACCACTTATACCCCGTTCACACTATGATCGCTAACTGCTGTTAAGCCACTAACTGAGGTTAGCAACGTAGTGTGAACGGAACGCAGTTAGCACTAACCGACATCAAGGCCTAACTACGTTCTGTGAACGCAGTTAGAGCTTAACCGAGATCAAAATCCACCGCCTTCCCAAAAAATAGCAAGATTCACGCCATCATCGTGCTGTCATGCCGGCCCTATGCATTTCGCATTTGCAAGGCGGTGAAATTAAGGCGAGCTCAACAATTAGAAATCGCGTAACTTTCGTCACTGATTGGTCGTCCTATCATCATGGTGGCTTAAAAAACTGCTTAGCGAATTCGCAATCCGAATAACGCAGGTTTGGAAGCCCAGCATTAGACGTCACTAACAACCATTTCATGGCTATCAGTGTGAACACCCTACCTCAGTTAAGAACGGTGTCACCCATGAGGCCATGATGCTTTGCGCCCAGCTAACCTCTGTTAGCTTAACAGCAGTTAGTGATCATAGTGTGAACGGGGTATTAGAGAAAACTCATTTCAAAGTTTTCATAAAACCCATTAGAATAACCCAGAGAAAAAAATTCAGGAAACATATTTCATCAAAAAAAATTCAAATCATCAGGGAATTTTAATCTTATAATGATACACATTATTCCGAACTTTCACTCAAATCGAATCAGACGTTTTGATGTAAAAAAATATATAATGTAATTTTTATAAATCATTCGAAGCTATTAAAGATACCCACAAATCCAAGCTACAGGTGACACCACTTAATTGTAAACGATTAAAACAAAGCCTTCTTTATTATCATAGAAATTATTAACGGAAAATAAGATGGCAGTGATGTAATGGTTTGGATCTCAAGGTGTATATATATATATATGTATATATATATATATATATATATATATATATATACATATATATATATATATATATATATATATATATATATATATATATATATATATATATATATGAATATATATATATGTATATATATATATATATATATATATATATATATATATATATATACATATATATATATATATATATATATATATATATATATATATATATATATATATATATATATATATATATATATATATGATAACCAATCCAAAGATAAGTTGATATGTTCCAGCTCATCCATCAACGCGGCAACACATAACGCGTTTGCCTAGTATTCGTAAATACATATACAAGACATGCTCCTGACTTTGCTGTACCAGCACATGGACTAAAATCTTAAAGATGTTCATTACATTGGAGTAAAATTATTTAATCATTCTCCTCACACGGTGTCGTCTATTAGTAGATATAGTAGGACTACTCTTAGACGGGAGCCCGTAGACTGAACCCCGATATTGTGGCCCACAAAAGCGTATCCAAATGTAGTGTGGATATAGTGGACCACAAACTAGATATTCTGTACCTCAAAGCCAGTTAGATATATTGAACCCCAATATTCTGGCCCCCAATATAGTGGCTCACATAACCAGAACACCGGGGTCCAGTATATCTTTTCCGATGACTGAATTGGTATTGTGGACCCCAATGAACTGATACACAAAGATTTGTCATTGTTGACCTCGATAAACTGAACCCCCATATTGTGGCCCACAAAAGTGTATCCAAATGTCGTGTGGATATAGTGGACCACAAACTTGATATTCTGTACCCCAACGCCAGTTAGACATATTGAACCCCAATATTCTGGCCCCCAATATAGTGGCCAACATAACTAGAACACCGGGGTCCAGTATATCTTTTCCGATGACTGAATTGGTATTGTGGACCCCAATAAACTGATACACAAAGATTTGTCATTGTTGACCTCGATAAACTGAACCCCCATATTGTGGCCCACAAAAGTGTATCCAAATGTCGTGTGGATATAGTGGACCACAAACTTGATATTCTGTACCCCAACGCCAGTTAGACATATTGAACCCCAATATTCTGGCCCCCAATATAGTGGCCAACATAACTAGATCTAGAACACCGGGGTCCAGTATATCTTTTCCGATGACTGAATTGGTATTGTGGACCCCAATGAACTGATACACAAAGATTTGTCATTGTTGACCTCGATAAACTGAACCCCCATATTGTGGCCCACAAAAGTGTATCCAAATGTCGTGTGGATATAGTGGACCACAAACTTGATATTCTGTACCCCAACGCCAGTTAGACATATTGAACCCCAATATTCTGGCCCCCAATATAGTGGCTCACATAACCAGAACACCGGGGTCCAGTATATCTTTTCCGATGACTGAATTGGTATTGTGGACCCCAATGAACTGATACACAAAGATTTGTCATTGTTGACCTCGATAAACTGAACCCCCATATTGTGGCCCACAAAAGTGTATCCAAATGTCGTGTGGATATAGTGGACCACAAACTTGATATTCTGTACCCCAACGCCAGTTAGACATATTGAACCCCAATATTCTGGCCCCCAATATAGTGGCCAACATAACTAGAACACCGGGGTCCAGTATATCTTTTCCGATGACTGAATTGGTATTGTGGACCCCAATGAACTGATACACAAAGATTTGTCATTGTCAAACCGAAAACTGTACCCCGGTAAAGTGGACCACAGAAAAGATACACTGGCCCCCAAACCAAGCTAGACTGCACCCCTGACGCCGTGCAAGGTAGGCAAACCATCAACCATCTATTCAATGTTGGAAAACTCGAACGAGCTCATTCTGAATAGTATTTCGATAATTATATAAGTATATATATATATATATATATATATATATATATATATATATATATATATATATATATATATATATATATATATATATCAGTATATAGGCCCATATATCATTTATCATTCCCGAAATACTATTCCAAATTGGCTTCCCAACATTGCATAGATGGCTGATAGTTTGCCTACCTTGCACGGCGTCAGGGGTGCAGTCTAGCTTGGTTTGGGGGCCAGTGTATCTTTTCTGTGGTCCACTTTACCGGGGTACAGTTTTCGGTTTGACAATGACAAATCTTTGTGTATCAGTTCATTGGGGTCCACAATACCAATTCAGTCATCGGAAAAGATATTCTGGACCCCGGTGTTTTAGTTATGTTGGCCACTATATTGGGGGCCAGAATATTGGGGTTCAATATGTCTAACTGGCGTTGGGGCACAGAATATCAAGTTTGTGGTCCACTATATCCACACGACATTTGGATACGCTTTTGTGGGCTACAATATCGGGGCTCAGTTTATCGAGGTTAACAATGACAAATCTTTGTGTATCAGTTTATTGGGGTCAACAATATCAATTCAGTTCGAAAAGATATTCTGGACCCCGGTGTTCTAGTCCTGTGGGCCACTATATTGGGGGCCAGAAAACCAAAGTATTTGTACAATTTTCGGAATTAATCGTGTGGGCCACAATGCTGGGGTCCACTTTATCTTTTTCTTGTGGTGCAGAATATCAGGGTTTACAATACAGTGGTCCACAAGAGCGGTACTATCTACTGGTTTTGTTGTATGTAACGGTTTGGGTACCGCTCTTGTGGACCACTGTATAGTGAGCATGAAAATGACAATCGATATTGGCTGGGTATTGGGTAAACCTATCTTTATCAGATAAACTAAATTTCATCAGCGTACTTATAACCGTTTTGATACAAATAAATAGTTTCTGTTACCCTTGATTCAGAACAAAAAATGGCGTGACTTTTCCTGATCTTGGATGTCAATTGCCCAATGTAGATGGGCGTGACTTATACGAAGCAGGGGAAATTTTAGATACCTTGATTGGTTATTTCCCTATATCCCCTGCTTCATTGTCCACTTGATTGGTTTTCTATATTTTGTGACATCACGAGGGCGGACGATCTACATCGGTCAATTAAGCGCAAATAATTAAACTGTGTATTTTTTTAATTCAGCCCAAAGGCAGCTGTTTTACGTACACATCGATATCATACACGGTGAAATATCTCAAGAGGTACCGATATAATTAAATTATATATGAAACGCGAGATGCATGTTTTTTGTGTTTTTTAATAACATCGAAACTTGATACAAAATCATTTTTCCCCAATTAAGGCTATGGATGAAAGATAGGATCGTTTGGACGGGGCACCACGAGGGCGATCTTACCACCCCATTTTGATTATTTAAAACTAATGAACTTCAACACCAGGACTGCGCTGTCTGTGACCATAATTTTCCGCCTTAGATAAAAGTCTTGCAGTATAAACACATGTGTACATGTTTTGTAATATTTTCAGTGTCAACTGAAGTATAAACAATCGTAGTGGTTATCCGGATGAACGTATTGTTGTGAAACTGCTTCACAACGTGCAGAGAAGTTCCTTCTGAAATATTTCCGAACCATAATAAACATTCACCATACGTTGCATGTTATTTGTATGTACTTCAGGTGGGATTTTTTTTTTCCCAACAGAGACTTTTCATCTCACAACCCATGAGTAAAACCTGCAGGGAACGAACAAAACATGACAAAAAGCGTCAATACAGGCCTTTAGCTCCCAACACATGGGTGGGTAAACGTTAGGACCAATCAGTATTATTCTTTTTGCAATAAAACAACAGTTGGTATATCTGTGCCTCTACGTTCAGTCAAAATCATATTTTTCTATTAAATTACTCTAGAAAATCTTCAAAACAATGAAAAACAGGTAGAAACATGTTGATTTTTGACAATTATTTTGAAAGGGTTGAAAACATACCACGAACCAAAGCTCTTCGTGCGAGCACGTATTGAATACTAGTGATCATCTAACCGAAAACTGTATGTTGATACGATGATTGGTTTTCCGTTGCCAACTTGGGCCCCAAACGTCTGCAATCAAGCCGGTAGGCAACATGTAATGAGGCCTACTATAAGCTTCTCGTTAAATCTAAAATAAATAAAAACAAGCAATGAGTTTAAGCAATATCGATATTCTATCGATATTATTTTTTTCAATATTCACATTAACTTTTTCATTTGTTCTCGCAACGACACTCACGGCGTTCTCCTTTATTTACGCACAATGCGTACAAGATGTGTGAGCACGCAACGAACTATGACGTCACGTGAAGCGCAAGTCACTTAGTCACATTCTACATGGATGGTTTATCAGAAACAATGTCAACGTTTTGAAGATTCTCTTTTCGATGAAAGCGAAATTCTAAGCAAAACAATTGAATTCAAATTATTATTGTATTCCAGAATGATATGACGTATGCCAACAATAGTATATAAATATGGTGTCATATCACACTGGTATCAGTATAACTCTTCAGTCCTTCTGTGTAGTTCGGTATTTCATTGAGTTCAATAATATCTATATTCCAAAATGCACAACGTATCTTTTCTGTATTGTTGCTTACTTGCCATTAGTTATATGGCGACATTTTGTCATTGTGTACCCAAGAAATATGACACTGACGGGTAAGTACGCTATTGTACTAATTACTTTTTATTTATTTATTTCATTTTTTTCCTTATAATCAACATATCACAATACACTTTATTATTATTATTAGTACACTTTCAGTAACGTTTCAACTATTGTTCATATTTGATTGATTTCACACGTGAGAAAATATAGTCCAGGTTTTTAAATTATTATTCGAGTAATCTTGAAATGAATACTTTTCAGTATAATACGAACTATTAAAGGACATTTTTTATTCGTTCATTTTTATCATTACTATAGTTGACGATTTAAGTATATTATGACGTATTAAATAATTATTTATTAGATTGTTTTCACCATACAGGTCAACTACACACACAAAATACGTAAACATCAGTAAATGAAAAAACTGAGTTGAACATAATGATATAATATTGTACCATGAATCGCATAAAAAAATTACAATACATATTAAGCTGTGTAGGCCCATATAAACATATTTAATACAACATTCGTTCCAGATATATTCATATACATAACATGATGCATACATACATATATGATACATTAAATGATACTTTATGATACTGAGTGAAAAGGTCAGTGATTTACCAATACTATTCATTATAATTACAGACGTTGGATCATTCTCACTTCATTCCTTTGATTTTACATACAATTTAATTTTCAGTTATTTTCGCTCGTAAATTTTAATTCAAACTTTACTCATTAAGACTCAGTTTTACGAATTAATAGTTATGGATTGACTTATTATCACCCTTTGTTGCATACGTTACTTTCATACCTCAACTAATAGTTATCGCGTAAGATTCGTAAAACTGCCTATATAGGTAATTCAAAATTGAACATATGAAATCGTCATTAAAAAACGAAGTTCTGACGAAAAGAACAAAATCACAATATCAAATAGTGAAAAAATCTCTGAAAATTTTTTTCCCATAGAGGATTTCTACCGAGTTCAACTAACTTTTATCAACAAGGTGATCAAATTGCAATGGAATCTTCATTATCTAAAACTGCTCCAAACCTCACGAAACGCAGTAATGACGTTGCAGCAAGCGAAACGACAGCCGTTGACAAACGGCCGCAGGAACCAAGGTTCGGGTTTGCTTTTCCAGGAGGTATCCAGGTAATGTTGAATGCCAATTAACTGCCACTTCACATTATAAATCAACTAGTTGAATTTTGAAAATAGGTAAAGCTGAAAAGTTTCAAAAACTTCAAATAATATAATTATTTGTCATGCAACTATTTCATATTTGAATATATATATATATATATATATATATATATATATATATATATATATATATATATATATATATATATATATATAAAAATCGTAATATAAAATACTCTTGATTTGTACTTCACACTTTCTGTATATGTTTATCTGAAAAGGGGTATTTAAGAAATGAATAATTAAAAAATGGTTTTCGCATAGATAGCCCTACTATAGAACTATATTATACTTGTAATCTTGTATTGAAGAAATGAAATCATCTATGAATATAACAAACACACTTTTCAGTTATATTAGTTTAGCGATGACATTTTGAGGGTCGTTGATTTCTCAGGACGCGATTCAAAATTGGATAGAAGAAGCACAACTACATCTTCAAAAAACAATAAAATGTTAATAGCCATTGTGATTTTCTCTATAATCATCAAAGTTTTTACAATAATTTAGTCGGTAGATGAACTTTTGTGTTTGATAAAATATTAAAGTTGATGAGTTACGTCGTTTCACACAAAACAACCACGATTTGGCGTTGTTTGAAATTGAACTAAAAACACCCATTCAAAAATACAAAAAGTCTCTTGTAATTTTTTTGTTGAAAACTTTAGAAGAAAAACTACATTTAACTACATTAGCACAGTCTTTTTTCACTTGACAGACAATCAGTGTTCACCAATTAAGACTAAAGATGAAAGGTAGGATCGTTCAGACAGGGCACCACAAAGGTGATCTTACCATCACGAAAAAATAATCAACCAAAATTTAACTCATGTAACAAACTGTAGGCCCAATAATAATCATTAGGAAACAATTGAAGCATTTGCGTTGGGGAGAAGGAATTTTCAATCTAGTTACCGTATATCATCTTTCAGTTCCTTTTCTTCTCTTTGTCTTCATTCAATTCTCCCTTGCTTCCTCTATTCATTATAATATTTTACTTGATTTATTTACCATTCATTTTATATTTCATAAACTACGTGTAGTAATTTAATTATATTTTCATCAGAATCCGAACCATGGCAACAGCAACTCTGTCTATCCCGGCTACAGCGGTCAGATAAACCTTGACCTCGGAGGACTCATCTTGGGCGCGATCGTAGGACTTGGTGCCGTCTTCATCCTCCCCAAGATTCTTCACGTTTTCACAGATCATCACTCCGATCACTACAAACGCAGTGATGACAAAGAATCGAAAGTAATGCAGATATTGACTAAAGTTGACGAGACTTTGTCAAAATACAACATCGATTCGTCGTCGTGTATACAAAGAGCAGTGTGCTCTTATGTGAAAACATCGTCTGCTAAAGTCACAGAGGGAAAAGCCAGCAATTTTGATGCATTCGTCGATATTGCTTCTAGGTAAGCGTGCTGTTTAACTGCAAAATATTTGGCAAAAATTAAAGTGAGAAAAAATATATTCGTTTTGAGATTTCATGATTTAGATGATTTCTTGAATCAAAAGAGAATTACAAAGCTTAAATTTATAGACGCGTATATAGTAAATCCGCTCTTCTAATGCTACTTCCATTGTTGGCTTCAATACATGTTATAGTTACGACATACAATCATTGTTTGATGCGCGAAGCGAAGACTCAGTTTTACCGTACTAGAAAAACAATTATTTTCCCTTGCGCTCCACAGTCCAAACGAAAAAGAATGTTGATGAAACTTGGCATGCACATATGTAAAACTAGATACAAATCATGTAAATCATCATGTAAATCATGTAAATCATCTAACTAGTTACTGTATAATTTTGAGGTGCAAATATTTGAGCCACTCTAGAGCTAAATAATTCCGACATTTTGAGAAAAAAAACATAATAATAACACAGGGGGTCCTATATAATGGAGATCTGGGGTATTTGAATTTTATGAAATATGGAGAAAAAATCATCCAAATAAATTCAAATTTCCACGAAATCAATCAATCAAATCATACACATTATTCCAAAGTATTATGTGGATTGGATAGCTATTTTAAAGATTTTTTTTTTATATATATTTTTTGTACTTAAAATAAATATATTAGAGCTATAACCGTGATTATCATGATTAACAAGTGCAAGCAACCGAAAATTTTTAATAGGTGAATCAATGCAGTGAGTTAATAGTTTCATAATCAAGGTGTGTGTATGTATAGCTATCTATATATCAAATCTAGCTCATCTTACAAGGCATATTCATAGTTTAAAGAAAGTACTTAACATGTACTTATGGCATCATGGTCGACCCAAGACCGGGCAACAAATATCAAGAATGCAATCATTCAGAAGAAAGAGAACTTCTGAATAAGAATGACAACACTCGTACGACCCATACAGCAGCTAGGTTATTTGGGGGTAAAAGTGTCCCCAGCCGGGAATCGAACCGCATTCTTGTGCGCGACATGTGGGACTACTAATGACTACAACACATCTATGTCGACGACAATTGTCGACTCGAAATAGGCGTGGCTTTACCAGTCAGCCAGTTGGATCATATTATTTGTGGTCATTTGAAGATACCCCGGTTGGATATTTGAATTTCACTACAGTTCTAGCAGCCCTGTTGATTGGACGGTATGATTGGACGGTTTCTGACGTCAAGGGGGCGGAGACTGTGAGTCTTCAATTCATGTTAATTGTTTCAGTAATTCGATAATGGGCTACATGCTTGATGGGTCAACAATCAAGAAGGCGGTGGACAAAGGAAGAAACGGTGAAAACTGTGGACAAGCATATCCAAAGTGTCCATTTAATAAAGAAATTGTGTTTGCTGCAGTGAAAGGTTTGATAGGTGAACAAATAATGAAAGAATAATGAATGAGTATAATGATTTATTATTAAAAGTGCATGCATTGGTGTTGATTTAGTGAGATATCAGTTTTTTGATGATAACTTTTGAACGGAATGAGATATAACAATTCCAAAACAAAGATAGCATCGCTAATTTTAATGCCTTCAAGATGGTATAAGTATCAGATCTATTTAACTTGAATCTCATAATTTTCTCAGATATACAGCCAAACAAGAAACAACACATTCCTAACTAGTAGGCCTATACCTGTGAAAATGTCAAAATCAAAGGTTGATTTTTTTGTATCACATCAGTTTGAAAGTATGTAAAACACCGGTGTTTTTCCCGTAACAGAATTTTGATATCTTACCGTCTAGAAGCACATCAAAAAAACTGACATTTCTCTAAATTGACTCCCATGTTTTCTTAACTAAAGCAAGATGAGTGAATGAATTACGGGTGTATAATTGTTAGTGTACGAAGGTAATGTAAGTATCTGTAGAAAATATGCTGGGTAAATATACATTATTATACCAACTCTGTTACTTGTTGTTATGCTCGATAGCAGAGCAGTATAATTTTGCTATTTTTTTTAAAGATTGTTAGAGAAAATAAATAATTGCAATTTAAAAAAAAAATCAATTCAAAGTGAATTCGAATAATTCGGAAAATATACTCTTCATATACTGTTTTTACCTCTGCCTATATTATATTATATGATGTTTTGTATTATTATTCTGTTTTTGATAATGTTATTATCACATTTTGAATGAGTAATTGTTATGTACGGATAGGGAGTAAGAATTTATTACCTTAATAATAACAATATTGTTTTGAATACTGCAGAATAAATAATTTAAATTGTCTACTACGAAACCTATTTCTATTTTCTGCTGTTGCATATCTCCCTGTCACCTACTAGGTAGGCCTACATATACTATACGATATACATATACTACATACACTAGGTAGGGTACATCTAGTACCTACTAGAATATTTCTGTCTTACACATCTCATTTACATTTTGAATGTTATCCTTCAATCTACGACAACATTTTGAAGACTTCTACAAAGAGAAGCATTTATGAGTCATATTAAAGTCGTGTAGATCGAGCTGACGTTTGTTGACAAAAAAAAGGAGTAATTGAATTACTACAATTCTATATGAATGAAATATTGATCAACATGATATATGACAATGTCATTTGTCGCAAGATTATTAAAAAACAGCATTTTTTTAATATCAGTTACAACACTAACCATCACTTTTTTCCACCTATCACTATCACTTTTTGTAATAGTGATGATCAGTGATTGCAATAAATATACTTCATAAAGAAGGCCCAGACTGAGGATAACTGGACTGAATTATTTCAAAAACGAAAATCGACATCGGGAGATAATTCATACAAATATCTTGCTCATTTTCACATTCCATTCGCAGCACTTGCCTAAAATTGAAATGATGGATCAATGAGTACACAAATTTCCAAGCCTTCCAGGATTCAAACCTGCAATCCAAGATGCATTGAGGGTTGCGTTTGTTTGCGGCCGGGAGATGGTGCCTTCACTTATCTTGAAAACACGTACCATACCGTGAGGACTTTTCTGTGTAATATAGATCGCTGCTCCATCTGGTGGTGTTTTGTAGAAACGGCTAATAGGCTGGCAAACTTGATGACAGCGAGCCGGCCTTGAACGTTACGTTAGTTCCTTTTATCACCACTTATCTACGCACGGTCAATAGTTCTTGGAACGAGTACCGTGAATCGGTACATATTTTTAACATGGGAGGGACAGGAAGTGAGGACATTATCTCCAACGGGCAAACGCAACCCTCAATGCATCTTACTGCAATCCTTTGCTCCGTAGGCTGACACAATATCCGTTGCTACACAGGTCCTGTTGAACATTAGTATACTGATTAATGAAAACACTATATGGAGTTAATCTCTAGAGTCTATAGAGGCCTACGATATTAATGACATGAAAAACAATGAAATATGACATATGACATATGAAATATGACAATATGAAATATGACATATACAATATGACAATATGAAATATGACATGACTAAGAAAAAATAGAAATGTGCACTGAAGAAGTAGAAAAATGACCTAAAATAACGATAAGAGGGTAAAAATTCGATTTTTTCACACTTATTTCAAAACCCATATTTCAGAATATATTCATAACACATTTATTAAATAATTTCGAATACTGAAATTTCAAAATGGATACGAAATGCAAAAAAAAATGAAGCTCAAGTCAAGTTTTGTATTGACAAAATTATCATATTTTGGCAAATGATACTGAAATATGACAGTATGACCTAAATGACGCCTAAATATGACGTAAAAACACTAAATTGATTAAAAATGCTGAATTAAACTTATATTTTCTTGATGAGAAACATTAGAATCAAGAATATGGATAAAAACATGGAGAGTCATTCACATTCCTGTGTCCTTGAAATAAGTTGGGCTTCTAAAAAGTTACGAACCTGCCAGGATTCGAACCTGGAATCTTCTGCTCCGTAGGCAGACGCGTTATCCGTTGCGCCACAGGTCCTGTTATATAACTAGAACATATAATAACATTTGACGAGGGTTAATCTTTCTGAAATAAATACATACATTACTAAATAATTACGAATCTGCTAGGATTCGAACCTGGAATCTTCTGCTTTGTAGGTAGACGCGTGTCCTGTTTTAATAACTTGAAATACAAATCTCATTAAGAAAATTTCTTCAGATCGAGTTATTATGCTCTAAAGTACACCAAGTTGCTGGAATTTTTTGTATTATTATTATTGGAATTATTTTATTATTATTGCAATACTATCCAACATGTTTAATTTCATGTACCGTAGAGGGCGTATCACGCCCACCCGGCGTGACAAGTTTTGGGAACTGAGCTAAATTTTAAAGCTTTTGTGGTCTAGTCCACAATTATTTCTTTCTTTATGCAGCTGTAATTATGTGTACCGGTACCTGATGATTGTCCAATTATTGAAATCGTTCGTCTGTTTGCACTGATCGACATAGTAAGGCCTAAAACTTCAACAACCCTGGACGGATCGGATTGAGACAAAGGGGTGATTGCTCGCCGCGAAAAGCGTACGTACAGCTGTATTTTCACTAAGAAGCTATAGTCACAAAACACACTAGTTGCATGGCAACAGTTATACCATGGTAATATGGTATAGTTGCATATACTTCGACTAATCAACCTTAATTGACGTTTTTGCGTTATTCCGCCGCTCCCTCAAGATGGCGTTGCACTACCGTTGGTCTTTGGGACCAAGTGGAGGAATCAATAAAAGTTTGGAGACCCCTGCACCCTGCACTAGAGGGTGAGAGGGTTAGAAGAGAGTGGAAATAAAGTAGAAGGAACTCAGATGTATAATGTATTTCAACATTATGTAACAAGTCTTAGTTGTAGTATTTCTACCTTCTATGGTTTTATCATAGAGATATATGGTTTTATTTACGTATTCGATTGATTACATTGGATTTGGATTGATCCAAACAAGTATGTTTTTCGTCAAGTTGACATTACTATTATGCTCATATTATATCACATAATGTTATATACATATGTTTACATCACAAAAAAACATTTTATATTATCAACTCAATAATATATAGTTGATGTAGGACACAGATAAAGTAAGCTTCCTTTATCTGTTGGTTGATCTAGTGTAATGTTATTGAAGTAATTAGTAATTATAACACACGTACTGCGTACTCGTACGATGTTCATTTGTTTGGGATTAGCACTCGACTCACTCAAACTCAATTTTTCTCGTGTTTATTTGCAAGAGATGATGCAATACGTTTTACTTTTAGAGTAATTTCTGATTGAAATCAGAATCTCTGTGTATCTAGTTCAAGAACATGACACAGGATCCCATTAAACAGCAGAAGTGTGGATATCTATATTTAAACATAACTAGGAAAACGCGGGATGCGCGTTGTGAGATGAGCTTATGGCAATCTAGAATGAAAAATAACTTGTCAGCTCAATTTACATCTACAAACCTTGACTTACTTCAAACGTTCAAAACCTCACCTGCAACTTGTTGATATTTATAGTAACCTGCAACCTGTCGCATAAACACTTTGCAAAACCAATTGATCCAAATATTCAATAAAATGTACACGTTTATTGCGTTTTCTTCATTATTTCTCATTCGATTGTTGTAAAAATCTCTGAAAAGGTGTATAATAGTATTTTTTATATTCTGTGAGAATTTGAGAGCTTTTGAAAAATTCTTGTTTTTCAAGTATTTTTCCTTCGGGTTATTCTTATGAGGATTTTCCAAACTTTCCGATTATTTTTCGGAAAAACCTTCCGACCGATTCCTCTGAATAACAATCCCAACCTATTCTGGTATGACACCAACGTTCAGAAAAAGTTTCAAGTTGATTGATTCATTTCTCTGACCTGTATGCCGCGTACATAATTACAAAAAAAAACATAAAAACGAAGCCCATTTTTTTTCAGGGTGTGAAATGGAAAGCTTCACCACGCTCATCTGAAAAATTACTTGTTTACATAACGTTATACAATTTGTTTGAATTCCCACCCCGGTATTATTTATTCATTACTAGGAAAACGCGGGATACGCGTTGTGAGATGAGCTTAGAAGTATGGCAATCTAGAATGAAAAATAACTTATCAGCTCAATTTACATCTACAAACCTTGACTGACTTCAAACGTTCAAAAACCTCAAATGCAACTTGTTGATATTTATAGTAACCTGCAACCTGTCGCATAAACACTTTGCAAAACCAATTGATCCAAATATTCAATAAAATGTACACGTTTATTGCGTTTTCTTCATTATTTCTCATTCGATTGTTTTAAAAATCTCTGAAAAGGTGTATAATAGTATTTTTCATATTCTGTGAGAATTTAGAGTTTTTGAAAAATTCTTGTTTTTCAAGTATTTTTCCTCCGGGTTATTCTTATGAGGATTTTACAAACTTTCCGATTATTTTCCGGAAAAACCTTTCGACCGATTCCTCTGAATAACAATCCCAACCTATTCTGGTATGACACCAACGTTCAGAAAAAGTTTCAAGTTGATTGATTCATTTCTCTGACCTGTATGCCGCGTACATAATTACAAAAAAAAAAAAAAAAAAAAAAAAAAAAAAACATAAAAACGAAGCCCATTTTTTTTCAGGGTGTGAAATGGAAAGCTTCGCTACGCTCATCTAATTATCGATATTATTATTCTCCATTTTCATCAGATGACCATTGTTATTATGGTCATTATTATTTCAACCATTATTACTATCATTGATATTATTATTATAATGTAATGAATAAAACATCTAATTTACACTTTTCACTTTTATTTCGAAATGCATGAATGCATTAGTGTAATTGTGAAAATGAGTGATGAATATATGTGTATGAAGATGACGAAGTTTCATAAGGAACCAGTACCGGCCGATACATCTCAGTTTGGTACCTTTTATAATCCCAAAATAAATGCAAGCAAAATATATAAAAACGATCAAATTCACTCAATGTTTCGCATTGGGAACTTATTCTCATTTGTATTTACAATCGTTGTTTTCCAGTCAGCAGCCTAAACAATAATTAATTTAATACCCTCATCATTCTATCAATAGAGTATAGCCTAATACAAAGCCATTACTTGTGGTAGTCTTGTTAGCTAGGAAAACGAATAATGGAAGTCCACCTCGTTGTAGTACATCCAGTCTCCATAGGGCAAAAACTTCTCACCAGGGTAATTTCTCATATGGATATATAGATAGATAGATAGGTTTATATTCACAATATACATTGCTGCATACAATGTTATGTTTCTTCAACAACCATGAGGTTTATAAAGTTTACAATATCACAATATCACGCTACCTTCTTACAGAAATCGTCAGTACTATAAAATTATTTTTCCAACAGATATCATCTAACATTTTTTTTCAACCAAAAAATGTCTTTTCAGAGATAATATCTTGACGTAAAGCGTTTAGAAACTGTTGTGTTACAATTCCGTTTCATATAATACTGTACGGTGAGGTTCAGTTATTGGGTTATGTTTGAGCCTAGTGTTATATAATACTGTACGGTGAGGTTCAGTTATTGGCCTAGTGTTATATAAACTTGAACCGCGCAAGACACAGAATTAATAAATACATCATCCCAGGGAGGCAATTATTTTGTCGAAAATGCTTAAGAGTCAATTTTTAGTCACGAAGGTGGAAAGATCACTTGTATCTTGGATTATAGCTATGGATACGCAACTCCTGCTAACTTATAATGCAGATTCTCTCCAGAGCTATGAAACATGAGGGTGAACTCTTGGAACTTTCAGTTTTTCATTGTGTATGAAGCTCAAATTATATTTTGAATTGAATTATTGTGATCCTTGTCATTTTCTTGATAAAGTAGTGTAATGTTTTTTTTTCGATTTGTGGGATATATCTTGTATACAAAGAAGACTTCAATGTGGCCGGAAGAAATGCTGCGCGAAAAAATGGTTGAAGACGTATATTTGCTCTTCTGTTTTTATGCATCTTTAGGTTCTTAACAGCACATAAAATGGGATTCATTTTCAGAGTCCCAAAGTCAATACTATCCGAACAGGTAGTATTGAATTTCAGAGTGGTTTTTACATCCCCGTGATTGGCTGATAAGGGTTACATATGATGACAAGATATTCAGAGAGAACCGCCCCACCACGTGCTTCTCCATGTGGTTTCTTGTTTTCAGTTGGTATTTTCACCTTGAAATATATCTCGTGATGACCAAAGGTTGACCTGGTCGACTGACGATGATGGGATAGCGTAGACTGGGTTTTATCCTAATCTTTTTTTTTTTTTTTATAACATCGAAACTTGATACAAAATCATT
This sequence comes from Brachyptera risi, assembly GCA_964007535.1. Classification (NCBI taxonomy): domain Eukaryota; kingdom Metazoa; phylum Arthropoda; class Insecta; order Plecoptera; family Taeniopterygidae; genus Brachyptera; species Brachyptera risi. The sequence goes on from OZ023326.1 coordinate 76,522,139, forward strand.
GTTCCCCAATTAAAGCTAAGGATGAAAAGTAGGATAGTTTGGACGGAGCACCACAAGGGCGATCTTACCACCCCATTTTAATTATTTAAAACCAATGAACTTCAACACCAGGACTGCGATGTTGGCGACCATAACTTTCCGCCGCAGATAACAGTCTTTCAGTCCTAATCTGTCCCTGCAGTTTGTCTATATGCTATATAGGAATTGTAATCAGACCAAGTGGAACTCATTTAAAAATGTAAAATAAGCGTAGAAGAGTTGATTCTGCGGAATGATGTGGCATATTATCAAGATTAGAATGAAGACGGATCAAAGATACGTTAACACTTTTAAAGAGTGGTAAAGTGAAACTATTTGAAGTTATCTATTGGATGATTTTCACAGGTATAGGCCCTACATTACAGCTAGAAGTAAACGGGGGCTACTGCTGGAAAACATGTTTTCAGCTGTGTGCATACCAAGGAAATTATATTCCATAACTTAAATAGTTTCAACTCAAACCAACTTGAGTATTTTGTCCTGATCACAATGTTGGTGTCTCATACAGTTCCAGAAAAATCATCATAGAGCTTATATTTTTCTGAATCAACTCTTATGCGCTCGTAACGTATAACGCCACCCTCGGTAGCTCGGTCAGCTGAGGCACCGCTTCAGAAACTGAAGTCACCGTTGGGCGTGGGTTCGAATCCCACATATGGCACGGGTTTTTGTGAACGTCCTCTTTCACTTATCATCACTTTTTAATTTCATTATCACCTGCTCATTCGTACCCCCGTATAACCTAGCTGTTGGTGGGGTCGTTAAGCAAACAATAATCGTCAGCATCATCGTAACGTATAACAATAGAATATGAGTTCTTTCAATAAATCCATTGTTCTCGGATGGACTGAATTAAAATTACTTTTGGGATGATGATATATCGAGCATCTAATTGACAATCTAATTGTCTAAATGTCGCTCATCTAATTGACCCTCCCTCCCCTTGGGAGAGGGAAGGCGAGTCCCACCCTCCCTCCCCATTCCTCCATCAAGAAATCAAGTTCTCTATTATACAGTTCAAAAGCAAACCTGATATTATTTCATCCATTTCATCATTGATTCCAATTATTAATTTTATATTGTCTAGGCATAAGCTCAACGTTTTGAATATGAGATTATCATTGTTACCAGGAACGCGAAGCGGGAGACGCCTGAAAAGCATATACCGGAAAAAGTATACTCGGAGGTGTGACATTGGCTTGAGCGTCAAACCTTAATTGATCCCCTGATCACCTTCATAACCATTCCTTGAAAAGTACCACAAGCTCAAGTCACACTATCGAGTATACTGTATTCCGGTATACGTTCTTCAGCGTCTATCGAACTGGGGCCGATTTCTTTTTCTGGAACTGTAGCCAGATTCTGTATTACAATCACTTATCACCTGAACTCTAGCGTTCATTTATTTCTGTACTATAACGGCCGTCATAAGGTTCCAAAATCATAGGCTCTTGTGAATTTACTTTTCCAGCAAATCATCATTTTGAACTAGTAATTATATGAAAACTCACACAGCAACAAGTGAGATTTGAGCATATAATGTATCACATAACTTTGAAGCCACATTCGGTTGTTATTCAGAACAATTCGAACATATTTCATTACACTTATTTTCCAGCCTTTTATTCCTTTATTATATATAGGTCTAGTTATGAAATATCGAAATGAAGAGCATTAGTTAAAAACTCAAAAACTGATCAAATAGCATCTTATTCAAAAGTTTCTTACGCTTAGTGGCTAAAAAACAAAATAAACAAAATTGAGATTAGGAATAACTTAACTATTTCGGGTACCCTGCGCGTGAAAGAGATGTATAACATGGAGATTATAAGTTGGAACAGTGTTGTGCAAACGAGCAACTATATACGCGTAACATTCTTTATGAAAGTCGAACTTTATTGATACAGTTATTGTTTCCCACTACAAAACTGATTTAACATAAAATATAGCCTCATAACCTATAAAGGATCTAGTTGAAAATATTTTCTTCTTTGTATATCTTAGAAGGTCCTGTTCATTCCTCCGAGCATACAGCTCGTGCACGTACCGCCGGAAACATCACGCATATCCTCACGGACACTTCTTATGGTGAACCTGGAAACAAGTGATGAAATAACATTCAATAATACTCTATTTGATCAAGAGGACGTTGCCGTTGTTATAATAATTGATAACTATACACAGAGAAGTATATTATTCAATGAAACGAATCTTTTTTTTCAATCGAAGTGAAAGTAGGTCTGAACAAATAAGAAGACCCGTGTCCTTCTAATCGTTTGGTTACTGGTGTATTGGCAGCCACTTGAACCGACTTGTTCCGAACTTAGTCTGGGCCCTCACTCCAGACCTTATCGCCATGGGTGACCCTGCTGGGAGCAAGTAAATTGCTCCCGACGATAGCCCTGGAGATCACAGGGTCACGCAAGCCCCCACACCACGTCAAGGTGTCCGGATTCCAAAGGGGGAAAATAATAATTTCAAAATAAATTGTTTTGCAAAATTTGAGCAAATATAACGTATTAGGCGAGTTTTAGTTCTTACAGGCCTAGTAAGCCTTGAAATTGAAAAAATGAATACATTACTCTTAATGGGTTATCTAGTATTTCATCCCGATGAAAAGATTGGCTAAATAAATGAAATGAAATTGAAAACCCTCGAAATGGATAAAACAAATTGGAGAAGAGACTTGCTCAGGCTCCTTAAAAAAAAATATTATAATTTGAAAGAAAATCAGAATTGGATGATGATGAAATCATTGTTATCTATAAGAAAAATGAACAAGGAAAGTAAAAAACCGTTTCTCTATAATGTGGCAAGTATTACGGTGGCCTTGGCCACGCAAAAAAATGGATCCTGAAAGACTACATTGAACTGTCTCAATAGCCGGTTGGAAACCCTCCATTTTCCAGAACATCGTTCAGCCTGTTGGGCATCGAGTCCACTAGCCGTTGCATATAGTTTAACGGTGGTTAACCAAGTCTCCTCTGCCATATCCCAGAGCTGCTCGGCGTCACTGGTTGTCGCCAGTTGTCTCTCATTGTTCCACACATTCTCTATCGGATTAAGATCAGGAGATCTGGGAGCCCAAGGCATCAGCTCAACCACGTCCTGATCCTCGTCAAACCAACGACGCACCGCGCCCGCTGTATGGCATGGCGCTGGCTGTTGTCCTGGGATTAAGGGAACAAAATTATCAATTCATTCATTGAAAAAAGATTCAAGACATGGAACAATGGTGTATGGTTATGGTTATGTATTATGGTTATGGATTATGTATTACATGAACAAGAATAAAATGATATTCGAATTGAATTTTTTTGAATTGTATAAGCAATAGATATAGAACAGCAGTTAATTGAAACCCTATATGTTTCCACTAACGGAAGAAAAATACAGTCTTTCATGGAATTTTAAGAAAATTAACTTCACCGGAAAGTTTTTTTGGAGGGTTCAAGATTGTTAAATAAGCTTTCGTCCAAAAAGAATTAATCTATTCTCGCATCAAAAGATGCTTATCAATATCTAGAGGAGTTGATATATGACCATCTTGCTGCTCATTCAGGAAAGTGACTAACTCGGATAACTGGCCTTGAAGGCATCAGAATTCGAGTCATATAATAGGCAATTTAAATTTCCACTTCTGTAAACGACCAATTCGAGAAATCTCTCTTTCGAACTATTTATCGATTGCATGAATAAGTATCCATATCGTGACCGTCCTAGAATCAGATCATCCAAAACCAAATATAATTCAAAAAATTATTTATCCTTATACGTCTAAACTGATCGACCTGTTTACTGCTGCTCATCACGGAAACTCTGATCATTCAACACAAAATATTACAATGATGAATTATACACTTTCGGAACCGTGCAGTAGCCTTCCAATACGCTCCGAGCACGTTGTGATTCTATATTCTGTAACATTATTTTGTCTGAATGGTCACAGTTTCCCGGGTGAGCATTTCACTGCAGTTTGATTGGTTCATATAATTATACTATAATTTTATTTTTCAATCATATTTTCATTCGAATGGTCAGATTACTGCACGATAGTTTCCAGGAGGGAGAGATTTATTTCAGAAAATGAATGAACATTTTTTGAATTGACGTTTTGTGTTGAACATCGATATCCAGAGAAGCACAACTTAAGCCATGAATTATTATATATATATATATATATATATATATATATATATATATATATATATATATATATATATATATATATATATATATTATATATATATATATATATATATATATATATATATATATATATATATATATATATATATATATATATATATGTATATATATATATATATATATATATATATATATATATATATATATATATATATATATGTATATATATATATATGTGTGTGTGTGTGTGTGTGTGTGAGTGTTTTTTATATATATACCGTTTATATATAAACGATACGGGGTTAAAAAAAAAATAGTTCCTCTAGGGTATCAATTTCTACCACTGGAGTTCTGAAAATAATAATAGCGTATTCGTAAACAAAACAGGCAGACTGAAACAGAACATAATGACGTTTGTGACGTAGAATTAACAATTTAAACACATCTCAATCACGCACATTAATTGACAAGATTAGAGAAGAAAATAAAATAAAATAAGGATTCAAAAAATAAAGTAAAACAGTTGGGTGCTACACGCACATCACCACAATTAGTGGAAGGTAAAACAAGTACCATTTAATTCAATCGAAAGGAAAAGAAAAACAATTTTACGGAAAGAAAAACGAGAAAGAAAAAAAGACGTCTTAGCCGGTGAGGAGAGTGGGGCTGAAAATGAGCTCCCTGCCCCTCAAGGAACAAAAAGCTTCATTAACGCACCACTTTTCCTTGGAGGAGTCGAAATCACCTCGCCCTAGATGCCACGCATACTCCTTCATTATGCGTGACTTGATGCGTGCTTTGAGCACCACATCATAGGGCGAGGGGACGCGGTCGTCTTTGAAATAAGCTACAAGCAGGCGATAGATTGTGCTCTTGGCCAACACCAGAAGGTAGTTGGCCAAATCGGTCTGGAGGGCTGTGAACGTGTCGGGCCTGAACCCGACATACACCTCCCGGAGCACCAGTCTATGCCGCTGGCCGAGAAGCTTTTTCAGAAGGGTGTCTACGAGCTGCCACATGGACGTGGCGCGGCGGCAGACCACTGTCATGTGCCATGCCGTCCCCTCAGCTTGACACCAGGACACAGCTGTGAAGCGGACAATCCCGCAATGTGAAGGAAAATTGGGTCTGCCAATCGGTTCTTCGTGAAGCGCCACGCTACTTCGGCATCCAGGCCGAGTGAGGGAGCGTGAAATAAGGCGGACCAGTGAACAGGGGCATCAAACCAGTGGCCTTTCAGCGGACCATCTGGATTGAGCACCGATGCCATTATGTCTATAAGAATTGCACGCCTTTCCGACTTAGGTTCGAGAGAAACAACCTTATCCTCAAGAGCCCGATAGTACTCGCAAGGAGGAGGCCACGGTTCAGGACCATACACCTCCTTTACGTCACGAAAACGCAAGTGACAATATGCTTGGATGTGCTTGTAGTTGATAGCAAGCGCTTGTCTGAGTCGCGGTGGGAGGTTTGCAAAACCTTATATTCCCTCCAACAGCCGCCACTCGCTTCCATCGAGAAGGTCACCAATGGTCCTGCATTGCAGTGAAAACCAAGAGGGAATGAAAGGGGAGATTGAAGATGGAATGAGTAAGGTTGATGTAAAGGGTATATCACGAAGTCCGCATACGGATGATGCGTACGACTGTGGACGAGGGTGAAGAGACGCCCATGCACGCAGCACTGTATGGAGGAAATCCATAGTTTGGCGAGTTGCGGGACCACTGATCCGTGGGCAGAAAAACACTTGCCAGTCTAGACCAAGGCCTCTAAAACTTCTCAAAAAATGCCTGGTCATGACATGGCCTGGATGATCCTCTAAGCCCGTTATGAAGCGTTGTGCAAATATGATTCGAAATAGGTTCACTTTGGATGCCAGATGAACAAGGCCCAAGCCACCAAGATGGAGCGGAGCACAGAGGTCACGAAGTCGTGTCCAATGTCTCCGACCAGCCCATACAAAGTTTGCCATTTTTCCTTGAAGTTTTGTCATTAGTGCTGGTGGTGGAGGTAAGATTTGAAAGGTGTACCATAGGCGTGGAGCGACATATTGATTTACAATCAGTATACGTCCACGTAACGACATTGCCGACGATCGAAGCCGCCAATGAGTGAGAATGTTGGTTACCTTTTCTTCCAACTTTGAAAAACCTTGTCTCTGGGTTTCTGTACCGTTACCATTATCACACCAAGATATTTGCCCCCTTCGGAAGACCAAGTAAAACTGAGTGGTGTATCGTTTCGACCAATCCAACTGCCTGACCATAGTCCTGTCGACTTGAGTGGGTTCATTTTAGCCCCAGACTGTTCAGCGTAGATTGTGTATGATTCCTGAAGTCGATTGAAGTCGTCGTCTTGATGAACAAAAATTGATACATCGTCCGCATAGGCGGATACAACTAGTTTTCGCTCTTGAACAGAAGGTAGAGGGAAACTAGTTAGTCGTGTACGACATAGCCTGAGGAATGGCTCAATAGACAGAGAGAAGAGTTGGCCAGACATAGGGCAACCTTGTCTTATGCCCCGTCCTAGCCTAATTGGTGCTGTCAAGAAAGAACCAACTCTAACAAAACTGGTCGCAGAAGCATACATTGTTCTTAAAGTTGATAAGAACCAGTCACCAAATCCATATAATTTTAGAACATGGAAGAGATATTCATGGCTAACCCTATCGAAAGCACTTTTTTGGTCCAGGGATAGTAACGCCAGGGATGTATTCTCTTTATTGGCATAGTCGATGATATCCCGGTGAAGATGGAGGTTATCAACTATGGTGCGTCCGGGTACGCAGTATGCTTGGTCAGGATGCACTAATCCGGCCATTATACTACTCAGGCGCGAAGCAAGTGCTCTCGTCAAGATCTTATAATCAGTTGTAAGTAGGGAAATTGGTCGCCAGTTGTTGATATCAAGTCTATTTCCTGATTTTGGCAGTAAAGTGAGCACTGCTTTCGTTACTGATTTTGGCAGACTGCCTCTCCGTAATGCTTCACCAAAAACACTACAATAATAGTTTTTGAGTTCAGGCCAAAATTTGAGATAGAACTCGGATGTTAAACCATCAATTCCGGGAGCTTTTCCCTTATTCAGTAATTTGAGAGCGTTCAGAAAATCAACTTGAGTAAGTGGTATATCCAAACGCTCACGATCTAGTATGGAGAGTGAGGGCAAATCTTCGTATAGTGAAGAGTTCCCCAGAATGAGCGCGTGTTCTGCCGAATAGACTTCGAGAAAATGATTTCTTGTGATACTACACAAAGACTGTGCATCAGAGAAGATGGTACCATTCGACTGTAGCTTGGACAAGGGCTTGAAAGATAGCGCTGCTTGTTGTGCCATTAAGTTGCTAGCAGGACGATCTAAAGTTAGAAGATGATCGTGTCGTGCTTTTGATAGTATTTGTTCACTACGACGAGAATATGCATCTCGGGCGTGTTCATTTGCAGCAGAGAGGTCGCTCATATTTCTGCCTTCGATACGAGTTTCGGCCACAAGCTTCTCAACCCGAATTTCTAATCTACGAAAAGCCGCATCTGACTCTTGCTTCCTATACTGAACAAAACGTTTACATGTGATTTGAATCTCGAGCTTCAGAGCGTCCCACCACATGCTCAAGGAGTCGTAAATTTGTTGTTCGTCGTCAAACGAAGCAAGCATTTCTCGAATGGTGTCTATAAAAGACGGGTCAAGAAGAAGTGTGTTGTCAAAACGCCAGTAGGGTGGATGTGTTCTAGGTGAACTTGTTGTAAGTGTCGTTATTATCCCTAGGTGGTCAGAAAAAGAGGGTAAAACTCTCACGCTTTTCACTGCTGCTGAAAATTGTGGTGAGGAGTAAAACCGGTCAAGTCGTGATACTGTGTATCAAGGGGCATTGCTTACAAATGTGTAGCCAGGTTCTCCAGGGTGAAAATCACGTCATAGGTCTGATAAGTTGTATCGTGTGACAATGCGTTGCAGAAGGTGAGCGACACGTGGATATCGTTCATCTCCGCTTGATCTGTAGTTCTTGGGGTCGAGTGTTGTATTGAAGTCACCTCCAATCAGAAACTGCAGGTTGTCGGCTCCCCCCGACAACTTGAGCGTGGCTATACGTGATTCCAACTGTGTGAGGATGTTCATTGCTTCGTCGAGTATGTGTGGTAAATAAATATAATATACATATAGAATCTGATTAGTAGTGGATCGTTCTAGGCGGATCTCCTGCAAGTAACCAGGAACGATGCTGTTCTGATCGCCAAGGTTCAATATAGAAGATTTTCGTAGGCCAATAATGGTTCCCGTACAAGCTTGCACTGGAGGATTAAAATTAAATATATATTGTGAATATTGAAAGGGGAAAGGTGTCTGGTGGGCATTTGTCTCCTGTAGTATAAGTACATCAGGGAGATGTCTTTCCAGCAACGAAACCAACTGCATCCACTTGAACTCGCTTCTGACACTCTGAGTGTTGAGTGTCAGAAACGATAATTCAACACTCATTCTCGCTTACTTTGTTATACGAGCTGACTCGAGGACAGGCTCTCGTTAGAGAGAGAGCGTGTCAACGAGGCAGCGTCATCCCCGGTCGCGATATAATACTCAAACGATTTTCTCGATTTCCCGATCAGTCGCCTGATACGGGCTCTCAGAGCTCGATCACTTTGAATCATTGGCTGCATCAAGTCGAGCATGTTGATGATGCCGGGTATATCATCAGAGAAACGTTGGGCCACACGAAGAGGGCGATCATTACACTTAACATCATTCAGGAATTGAATGAAAGTGGTGATGGATATGGGATTTGTCTCTGCTTCTTGGAGCAGCCTAATGGCAGCTTCTGGTAGTACGTCAGACTCCAACCCAACGAGTGGACTCTCATCCTCAGAAGTCCTCTTTCTTTTTAAAGGAGGTTTGCTTTTCCTAATACCAGTACTACTTGGAATAGGAATGGAGAGATCTCTAGTGGTGTCAACCACTGAATTGTCAAGGATGTCACTCTCTGTCGACTCTTCTACATCCATGTTAGAAGATACTTCGTCTTCCACAATAGTTGTGGCATTCTCTCCATTGCTATCTACCGTCGAGTTGGGTGCTTTTCTCTTCTGAACCAAGAGAGGGAACTCTTCACTCTCTGTTGAGATAGAGTTCTGTTTTTGTTGTTGTTGACGTACATCGGTTGCTTTTGGACATGCTCGTGCCACATGTCCCGAAGCCTTGCATTTGAAACATTTAATGTCATCGAAAGAGAAAAATACTCTATATGACTCATTTTCTAAAGGGATTAGGATTGAATCCGGTAGTGATCTAGTCTCCTCCCGTACAACGTAAAGTTGCCTGCGGAAACTTATAACATGATCCAGACCGTTGCCCTTAATTCCCAATGAGATGAAATTACCCGGTGATACAACTTTCAAAAAAGTCGCAAGCTGCTGAACGATCACTTCATGTGGAAAACTGGGACCATAGCCTTCTTTATTCATTCATTTCTTATATCAGAGAAGAATAATCTGATTAAAGAAGGCTGTGATTGGGACACACATTAGATAGAACTAAACGTTCTGCTTTTGTGACCAAGCGCCTAGCGCTGAGAAATAGGTCATTGATCACAATACCGCCGTGATCGAGGATGAAACTGTCCACTAAAGCCTTACTGGTGAAATAAAATGCCACTCTACCTTGTGACATTCGCGATGCAAACATTACATTCTTCGGTTCCACTATCTGAGCTACAGCACCCAAATACTGAGCGATAGTTACGCCTTCTAGTTCTATTGAATCTAAAACAATAGCTTGATCCTTCGCAGGAAACGCTGGAGATGGGCGGTCACGAGATGTAACTGAATATTGCGTTTTGTGATTAGACCCGAGGACTTGCGCCATCTTTCTAGGCCTATCACCTTGATGGGTCAAAATGCGATGTGTAGGCTTATTATTCTCAGTTAAAACTGGTTCAAGCTGAACCATGTCTGGTTTCGAGATGTTATTCTCAGTTGAAACAGATTTTCTTGGGATGTTATACGATTCGGTGGGGTTGATACGTAATTCGTCATTTGACGAAGCGCGTCTCAATCCTCCTCTCAAAGGCAAAACTGTGACATTGTTGTTCGGTTCGGTCAAAAACCTGTGGCTAATGTTTTTAGGGATGGGTACAAAACGGCTGAGCGAAGACGAACCAGCCATTTCAAAGTTTCAAAATAATAATATTTGTGGATGCTTATAAACTAGTCAAACGCGAAATATGCGTTGTAAGATGAGCGAGATATCTGAATAAGGAATAAAAGTCCTTGAAGTAGTTCTACCCTTGCTACTTTATCGACTCTGGTATTCTACACACCTTGATATCTGAATAAGCTATTTAAGTCGTTAAAGTAGTTCTACTCTTGCCACTTCATTGACTCTGGTATTCTACACACCTTGACGCATATAAAAAATACTTCATTGTTGGTCAACTCTTGAATCTAGAAAGCAGTGAATCTCAACAAATTAATTCTGTCACAATTTTTATGATATATTTTATGAATATTATCAGTCATTTTATTATTTTTCTTCAAAACGACTGATCAGAATTGCTTAAAAAATCGTAATAATGTGTAAAATCCATGTATACACATTTAGAGAGAATTTCATTCCATTTGGAGAGATTTTATTTTTCAACATTTTCCGCCCAGCCAAATCTTATGGGGTTTTTAGAAACTTTGAGATGATGATTCTCATAATCGGTCCGACCGATTCATTCCAAAAACTATACAGTTCTAAGTTGGATGAGTTTGCTTGTACAAAAAAAGTTTCATGTTGATCAGTCAACCCTTGCGACCTGTGGAGTGCTTACAAACAAAAAAAACAAAAAACACAGACAAAGCCCTATAAGAGTGGGATGGAGACTTCGCTACGCTCATCAATAATATTTGGGTGCAACAATAGGACTAGCCTACTGTTGCGTGACGACTGCCTGCCATCCGAACAATGTCAGGCAGTGGAATAATGGAAATAAAGCAATCAGAAGACACTGTGATTGTTTAACGAAGAAATAGACAATATATTAGGTGGCTGGGCAGAACAGCGAAGAACACCAATTTTACCCAAAATATATAAAACTTACATATTATGAACGAAAAATAAACAATATATTATTAGGTGGCTGGGCAGAACAGCGAACACCTAAAAACCGACAAAAAACGACGAAACAATAATACCACAAAATTGTGGTCTACATCAAAAGAAAGGTAATAATTATTCCAATAATAAAAAGAAATAATAATTGTGAAAAGTTAACAACTTGAACACGAAACCGAATTTCGAATGCACGGAATGTGGATGAGCTGTGCTTGTCACTCACTGCATCACTGTATACTCGCGGGTTTAACCTTGCAGGAGCTAAACGAAAACACGTCCTCTCGCTACGAGATCTAGAGTGTGTGTGTGTGTATGTGTGTGTGTGTATATTATGTATTATCATAAAGTTTTGATAATTTTATTTACCTGTTGGAAAATGACCGGTCCCACATTTTCAGGAAACAAAATTTGGACATATGGCAGCATTATATCTTGTAAAATTCGTATGTATTGAAGGGCGTTCAGGTGACCTTCAACGCGCCACAATGGGCCACCTCCTCGGGCAGAAATGCACCCCCAAGCGTTCACCCTGAACTTCCCACTCGCGTATGTCTTCACTGTATACTTTGGATTGAATCTTGAATTCGCTGGCCTATATACACGTAAACTCCCATCATTAAGTGACGAAAACGTTTTTTCGTCGGAGAAAACCACTCGATCCCACTCCTGGACCCCTATTCCTGAGATGAATGAGATGAGAGAAAAATAAAAGTGAGTGAGAAAACAATTATCTCACTTAAAATGGCCAATTTACCATTACCAATCGGCCATTTTAAGTGAGATAATCGTTTTTTTGTCACTCATTTTTTTTTTCTTACATCTCATTTATCTCAGGAATAGGGGTCCTGGTCGATAAGAGTGGCAGCGAAAGCCATCCTATCGATGCGCTGGTCCTCGGATAGCCAGGTTTTGTTTGACGCTCGACAGCATGTGCTACTGACGTCCTTAAGACGCCGCCGCACAGTATCAGATGACCCCGGGAAGTTGACGCCAGCAGCCAGGTCGCTCGCTGTAGAAAACGGGAGGCTTTCGGCACAAGCTATTAACGCCCCATCCTCCTCAGGAGTCGAAACACGCTGGAGGCCAGTTCCGGCCTGGCGATTGACGTGTGCTTCTTGGTAGCGTATTGGCAGTCGACGATGGCACACCGTATCTTGCGCCTGCTTCAGCAATACTTCTACCTCCAAACTCAATTAGAGCTACAACACTCTGCCTGGTCTCCTTCGGCCAATGACGGTTGTTCATTGTAAAAAATATAAAAATCATGAATGAACTGAATGACAAAAGACAGTGAAACAAACGTCTGCTCTTGTTAACGACGATCCGGAGAGTGACTGATGACAGATGATCAAAATACCATCACACAGGTCACGTGGGGTTGTATTTCATGTTGGTGGTCAAATTGACCCGTAACCGCTTCGTCATGCGCTTTCTCATTTGTGCTTCTTATTTTATATTTTGCATTGGAAAATATCATGTGATTATAGGATGACCCAGGGTTTACCTGTAGGCCTATACCGATACTCGATGACTCATTTCATTTCAATTATTTATATTTGGTTCAACGCACTATAATAATAACCAAGATCTATTGATGTCGGATGAATGATTAGTGAAGTGATGAGATAGTGAGAAGGAAGCGGTCATGTACTGTTCTGTAGAAACCATATCAACATAAACATCTTTCATCTTTCAAAATCATCAAACATTGCACTTGATTTTCTCCCAGTAAGTTCACATTGAGAGCAGTTTATGTAATAGATATTTATTCTAATCATCAATTCTCATAACATTGAACTTAACGAGTGCCCCTTCCCCTTCTATTAGTGATACTGATTGTCAAATTATTAAAATTGTTACATTATTATCAAATTATTAGAAATTGTTGAATCAACAATTGTTTAATTATTCCATCATATCACGAATTTTAGCTCTTATTGTTATACCATCTTGGTCTTCATTCATGACATCATTTCATCCTAGTTTTTCCTAATGAATACTATTTTCTCTATTGTACTAATTGTAATATACAGTTTTAACAATATTTTCATGATATCACCAATTATTACTTCATAATGTTCACACTATTGACGATCATATTTATTTCCATAGGCAATATCTTTCAATTGCATCATCGTGGTGTTATCAGACCTATACAATACAATGTGATTCTTTCCCAATGATCTTATCAGTTTTGTTTCTTGGGATCAAGTCAAATTGTGGCAATATGTGATTTCGAAGTGATTCAATCAATATTTGAATTTATCAATAATATCTTGTTTGGTCAGTGAGATTACAAATTATATGACTTTCACAAAATTTGCGGCACCACTTCGATTTCTAGAATGACACTCTCTTCTCTTTCTTATTCGTGACAGATTTGGATAAGTTGAATTGCCTCCAGTGTTGATCAAGCTGTCATAATGAAGGTTGAATAGACTAGAAATGAAAGACAAATAAAAATATTAATTGTTGAAAATTTTCAGTTTCATACAGTTTTTCCAAGATTCATTCTGAGAGTGAGCGAGTTTTTTGGTTTCATTCTTTTATAAATGTTATGGGCCCAAATGTGCGTGAGCATGGGTATATTTATATATAAATATGTTCATATATATATAAATATATATATATATATATATATATATATATATATATATATATATAAATATATATATATATATATATATATATATATATATATATATATATATCTATATATGAATATATATATATATATATATTTATATATATATAAATCAATATATATATATATATATATATATATATATATATATATATGTGTGTATATATTCGAATATATATATATATATAAATATATATATATATATATATATATATATATATATATATATATATATAAATATATGTTGGACTTCAAGCTTTCACAACTCATAATGTGATATAAATTGAATATTTTTGAATGAAGTTGTGTAATAATAAAATAAAACAAACTCTTTTAATTTTATATTTGAAATGATCAGTTTTATTTCAGAAATCTCAACGTTTCATGACCCTCATCGGTCACTTCTCCGGGAGCAATGCAAAAAATAATAATGATGGAAAAACAACAAATACAAAAAATCAAGAAAAACATTTATATAATTACAAGTGGGTCAATACGGCTTCTCAGATTGTATATCTTATTGAAACCAGAGTTAATGGATTGACCTTTCTACTGATTTTCGGGTTTAGACATCGCTTCATTTTATTTCACTTCTTTCAGATTTTTCTTCTTCATTGATGCAGTAGCTGTTGATCAAGAATCAGAAAAGCTGTATCCGCAATCGAGACGGTTAATATTTGAAGGCTGTTTGATAATTCAGTATGATAATTCAGAAGCCGTATTTAGTATGCCACAACCACTCGTGATTATATAAATGTTCTTCGTGAATTTTTTGTATTTGTTGTTTTTCTGATATTATCATTTGTTTGTCATTGCTCCTGAAGAGGTGACCGATAAAGGTCTTGAAACGTTGAGCTTTCTAAAATAAAACAGATTATTTCGAATATAAAATTGAAAGAGTTTGTTTTATTTTATTATTACACAACTTCATCCAAAAATATTCAATTTATAGTGTATAAATATATATATATATATATATATATATATATATATATATATATGTATATATATATATATATAGGCCTGAATATATACATATTTATTGATGAGCGTAGCGAAGTCTCCATCCCACTCTTATAGGGCTTTGTCTGTGTTTTTTTTTTTTTTTTTTTTTTTTTTTTTTTTTAAGCACTCCACAGGTCGCAAAGGTTGACTGATCAACATGAAACTTTTTTTGTACACGCAAACTCATCCAACTTAGAACTGTATAGTTTTTGGAATGAATCGGTCATACCGATTTTGAGAAAAATCATCTCAAAGTTTCTAAAAACCCCATAAGATTTGGCTGGGCGGAAAATGTTTAAAAATAAAATCTCTCCAAATGGGATGAAATTTTCTTTAAATATGTATACATAGATTTTACACATTTTCACGATTTCGTATGCAATTCCAATCAGCCGTTTTGAAGAAAAAAAATAAAATAACTGATAATATTCATCAAATATATCATAAAAATTGTGACAGAATTAAGTTGTCGAGATTCACTGCTTTCTAGATTCAAGAGATGACCAACAATGTAGCAAATATATTATCAACTGTGAGAATATATGAAGCTCTTACGCACCATCTAGCGGCCAAGCGTGTACGACGGATCTCAAGAAGTAGTAGACTACTAAATCGACTGCGCGCAACGATGGCGAGTCAGTTAGGCTATAATAAACCTTTGAAAATATGAAAATATCAATATTATAATTTTCAGAATGCTGAGAAAATCGATTAAAATAACGAAAAACAATTTAATGCTATTTTGAAACGTTCGCACGTATCAGTTGCGCGCTGGTTTCATGACGTCACACTCTCAAATAGTTGCACGCGCGGCCGCCAAGATCGGGACCATCTTTTATCGCCACTTGTTTCATATATTGTTCCAGTTAATAATATATTTGAATGTAGTAGTTTTTGTATGTGTCAAGGTGTGTAGAATACCACAGAGTCAATGAAGTGGCAAGAGTAGAACTACTTTAACGACTTTAGAAGCTTATTCAGATATCAAGGTCTGTAGAATACTAGAGTCGATAAAGTAGCAAGGGTAGAACTACTTCAAGGACTTTTATACCTTATTCAGATATCTCGCTTATCTTACAACGCATATTTCGCGTTTGACTAGTATATATATATATATATATATATATATATATATATATATATATATATATATATATATATATATATATATATTATATATATATATATATATATATATATATATTCATATACATATATATATATATATATATATATATATATATATATATATATATATATATATATATATATATACATATATATAAATGTATCTATAATTATTTACTCATATATATATATATATATATATATATATATATATATATATATATATATATATATATATATATATATGTTATATATATATATATATATATATATATATATATATATATATATATATATATATATATATATATATATATATATACCGGTATATATATTTGAATGATCTATAATTTTCATTTGCAAGACACATATCATTTTCTCAACTTGAATTTGATTGACTTCTCTCGGGTGTTTTTGAAATCTCCGTTCCATGAAGTTGTTTTTAAAATGAAACACAATTCACTCTGCAATAGTTGACTATCAGCGTTGACGTCACAACTTGTATATACGTAGACTCCAATGAGTCCGTATTTTTGCCATTTTTTGTGTTGTTCAGGATTTCTTTATACAAGATCGAAAACGATCTCCTACCCAATCTTATACGAGCTATCAGCAATGAGGAAAAGAGCCCGATAAGATTCAGTGATTCAATACCTAATTCCAATATGTATTGTAGATGTATGGACATCTCCGAAATGTCTTCTGAACATGCATCTTGATTGATCTTAAAACCTCTCCGTAGTATTAACTGCTTTGAATAAATGTTGTGCAAAAGCCAAGTTTTACTTCTGTGGAAAAGAGCAATTCATGAACGTGTGCAGTATGCATGTTACTAAAGCATTCACACGTTTTCACATGCCAAATTTGGTTTTGACGTAATAATCTAATTCGAAATTACGGAAAAAATGAGTTGACTCTTGTGTAATGTCGGGTAACTGTTAACGAAGAACTATAATTCAAAATCTATATGGAATTACTTCTCGTTCCTACAGATGAAATATCGAGTGAGTAAGCCAATAACCAGTTGATTCCACGATGAATCAGGTTTCAACTTGGAAATATTATAAACAAAATCCAGTATCGCACATGTAAAAAGCACGTGTAGGGTTGGATCTGGAATATGTTAACAAAAATTCAATCAACCAATCAGCTCATAGCTGAAACTAGTTCAGAATCCAGTACTACACAAGAAATAAACGTTGACGCAAGGACATAGACTGGCAATCCCAATTTTTGTGCTGTCAAGTGTACATATTTTCATATTTTTATCTGAACCTTGAATGCGCAGGAAAATATACAAGAAAGTATTAATTGTTGTTTTTACCGCGGTAACAGCATAATGTTAGTTTTTGGTATATTGTTGATTACACAGCTCTGGAACGATGTTACCTATCCATCGATACGATAACTATAATCCAAGCTTGTTATTTTTGTTATCCGAGCGTGTTGTTATTCAAGCGATATTTTTGCCAGTGATTTTTACCTCGAAGCGTACCGTTACTAACACGTAACATATTGTGAATGTTCATTATGAATTGACATTATTTTAGACGATAATTCTCTGCACGGTGTGAAGCAGTTTCACTACAAAATGTTCATCCGGAAAGTCACTACGATCGTTCATATGTTATGTTGAACTGAAAATGTTACGCTGTTGGTGCCCCCAACCCACAAGGTTGGTGTTGCGTGCCTACATTTTGTATAGCAAAATCAACGACTATTCCGACCCTCTACACTTTTAATTGTGACAGTGCCATATCCCAACAGATGTTTGCAAGGTAAGCTTGCTGCTACAGTAGTCAATGCTCTGTGTCATCCAGATTTCCCAAGACTGGTGTTTTATTGCCCTTTTTTTAGGAATATCCAAGTGTAAAATCTCAGAATTATATTTGGTAAACCTATACACATTGCTATCTCAAGGAAAATAAATATTAAATTACTTTATTTATTAAGCTTAATTTAATTGTATACTGAAAGCAAACACTAGTATTAGCTATTTGAAAAACATCTATTGTGCTAAATTCATTGACAAATAGAAGTAACTAATAACATGAAGGTAAACTGAATAAATGGAATGACAAGATTATAAAATTAGTTGGCTATAAAACTATGGCTGAAAGTAAACGTAATAAAAAATATAAGAGATTATCTTTCGCTGAGGTGTGCGTTTCAGAAGAAAAAAAACATGCTTGTACGTCAAACGAAATTATTTCTTGAAGTATATATAAGGCCCACTTTCTGACAGTAATGCTATATCTGAGTCTATAACAGTTGTCGACACGACAACTACAAGAATTCAACAGGTACGTATGCTCTTCATAAAAATTATATAGTTACATCTCATTTTTTTAAATAATAAACATCACACATACAATGAGTTACAATAGATGTGAATAAAGTGGTTACAATTGTTCTATACTTAATGCATATGTGATGAGAATCCCAAATTTTGGCATTTTCTGCGTGTTGACTGATTTTTTTTTTCGCAAGTTTTTTTATTTCATATTTTTTTCTAGCTTGTGGTATTCAAAGACGAAAGTAATTATTTGGTGGAATAGGGCGTCAAAATAATAAATAATATCAAAACAAAATAGATAAGGCTAAATATCCTAGTTATCCTGTATCAACGTATACAGGATTCTGTAGTAATATCCTACCCTGTTAAATATCTTTAACAAAATATCAAAGATTAAATCTTTAACCTTGACAAAATTGTAACAGAACAGTAATTTGAAAACAGCCGTCTCGTATGGTGAAAAACATTGAACATATTATATTTTAATGGGCGTAGCGTTGTTAATATTAATATAATATGTATATTATGTCTAATATAATATGTCTTTGATACAATGATTCAAATTTTAAAAAACAGTTGACCTTCTCAATACCATCTGATATCATAAATATATCAGAATATTATTCTCATAATTATGGATATTATTAGATGAGCGTAGCGAAGATTCCATCCCACTCTTATGGAGCTTTGTCTGTGTGTTTTTTTTCTGTTTTTTTTTGTAAGCACTGTACAGGTCACATGGGTGGACTGATCAACATGAAACTTTTTTTGTACGGGCCAACTTTTACAACTTAGAACTGTATAGTTTTTAGAATGAATCAGTTGGATAGATTTTGAGGAATATCATGTCAAAGTTTATAAAAACCCCATAAGATTAGGCTGGGTAAGAAAATGCGAAAAAATGAAACCTCTCCGAAAAAAATAAAATTTTCTCTGAGTGTTCAAACATAAACTAGTCAAACGCGAAATATGCGTTTTAAGATGAGCGATATATCTGAATGAGGTATAAAAGTCCTTGAAGTAGTTCTACCCTTGCTACTTCATCGACTCTGTTATTCTACACACCTCGATATCTGAATAAGCCATAAAAGTCGTTAAAGTAGTTCTACTCTTGCCACTTCATTGACTCTGGTATTCTACACACCTTGTGTAGATAAAAAATACTTCATTGTTGGTCAACACTTGAATCTAGAAAGCAGTGAATCTCGACAACTTAATTCCGTCACAATTTTTATGATATATTTGATGAATATTGTCAGTTTTTTTTTTCTTCAAAACGGCTGATTGAAATTGCATACAAAATCGTGATAATGTGTAAAATCTATGTATATACATTTAGAGAAAATTTCATCCCATTTGGAGAGATTTTATTTCTCAACATTTTCCGCCCAGCCAAATCTTATGGGATTTTTAGAAACTTTGAGATGATTTTTCTCAAAATCGGTATGACCGATTCATTCCAAAAACTATACAGTTCTAAGTTGGATGAGTCCGCGTGTACAAAAAAAGTTTCATGTTGATCAGTCAACCCTTGCGACCTGTGGAGTGCTTACAAACAAACAAAAAGCAAAAAAAAACTCACAGACAAAGCCCTATAAGAGTGGTATGGAGACTTCGCTACGCTCGTCAATGATACACATAACAACCATTTTGTAAGCAATTCGAATCAGCCGTTTCGAAGAAAAAAATTCAAACAACTGTTTTTATACATCAAATATAAGGAAATGAGCCAAGATTCACTGCTTCCTGGATTCGATATTTGCCCAAGAATTACCTATTCTTCACATTCGTCAAGGTGTGTAGAATACCAGAGAAGATGAAGTAGCAATTAAATGAAGGGCAAAGTGTGTAGAATACCAGAGTCGATAAAGTAGCAAATGTAGGACTGTTATTGATGAGCGTAGCGAAGTCTCCATCCCACTCTTATAGGGCTTTGTCTGTGTGTTTTTTTTTTTTTTTTTTTTTTCTGTTGTTTTTTTTGTTTGTAAGCACTCCACAGGTCGCAAGGGTTGACTGATCAACATGAAACTTTTTTTGTACACGCAAACTCATCCAACTTAGAACTGTATAGTTTTTGGGATGAATCGGTCGGACCGATTTTGAGAATCATCATCTCAAAGTTACTAAAAACCCCATAAGATTTGGCTGGGCGGAAAATGTTGAAAAATAAAATCTCTCCAAATGGGATGAAATTTTCTCTAAATGTGTATACATGAATTTTACACATTATTGCGATTTTTTAAGCAATTCTGATCAGTCGTTTTGGAGAAAAAAAATAAAATGACTGATAATATTCATAAAATATATCATAAAAATTATGACAGAATTAAGTTGTCGAGATTCACTGCTTTCTAGATTCAAGAGTTGACCAACAATGAAGTATTTTTTATATGCGTCAAGGTGTGTAGAATACCAGAGTCAATGAAGTGGCAAGAGTAGAACTTCTTTAACGACTTTTATAGCTTATTCAGATATCAAGGTGTGTAGAATACCAAAGTCGATAAAGTAGCAAGGGTAAAACTATTTCAAGGACTTTTATACCTTATTGAGATATCTCGCTCATCTTACAACGCATATTTCGCGTTTGACTAGTTATACCTTATTCAGATATCTCGCTCATCTTACAACGCATATTTCGCGTTTGACTAGTTAGATGAGCGTAGTGAAGTCTCCACCCCACTCTTCTGGCGCTTTGTCTGTGTGTTTTTTTGTATGTTTTTTTTTTTGTAAGCACCGCACAGGTCGCATGGTTCAACTGATCAACATGAAAAATTATTTGTACGGGTACAATTTTACAAATTAGAACTGTATTGTTTTTGGAATGAATCGGTTTGAGCGATTTTGAGAAATATCATGTTAAAATTTTTTAAAATGTCATAAGATTGGGCTGGGCAAGAGAATATAAAGAATAAAATCTCTCCAAATGAAGTAAAATTCTCTGTAAATGTGTATACATGAATGACACACATTATTACCGTTTTGTAAGCAATTCAAACCAGCCGTTTTGAAGAAAAAAATTAAATTAGCTGTTTTTATTCATCAAATATATTATAAGAGTGGACGCAGAATCTGACCATCAATAACGTAACGGGATAAGTCCTATCCTATTAACATCAGGCCGTTTTCACCATGATGGAATCAGCGCGCTTTCGTGTACATTTGTGAGATTCGCAATTTCAAATCAAATCGTACGTATTAGGCTCGTATTTCAGTGTGTAGTACATAGTTGTATACTTTCATTGTTTCTGATCTTTCTCGTAGATGATGAGTAATTATCCAGTTATAAAATGGTGAATATAGCAGTAGGGCTCTTGACTGGGGGACTAAATGCTTTTACAGACGTATTTTAAATTTTGATTGGCCAACTCAGATGAAATTCATTCCAATATTGCTTGATGCAGTTGGAAAGAGCTGGATTCACAGATTGCATTACATCTATTACTTGTATAGATCAACATGCAACAATACCAGCAAATCATCATAACATTTGTGAGGCGACATCCCTTTGATATACGCATGGTGCGAAAGGAAAGCGCCATGTTGCTTATCCCGTTTCGTTATTGATAGTCATAGGCAGAATCTATGACTATCAATAACGTTATTGATAGTCATAGGCAGAATTAAGTTGCCGAGATTCACTGCTTTCTAGATTCAAGAGTTGACCAACAATAAAGTATTTTTATATGCGTCAAGGTGTGTAGTATTCCAGATTCAATGAAGTGGCAAGGGTAGAACTACTTCAACGACTTTTATAGCTCATTCAGATATCAAGGTGTGAAGAATACCAGAGTCGATAAAGTAGCAAGGGTAGAACTACTTGAACGACTCTTATTATACCTTATTCGGATATCTCGCTCATCTCACAACGCATATTTCGCGTTTGCCTAGTTAGATAAGCGTAGCGAAGACTCCATCCCACTCTTATACAGCTCTGTATGTGTGTGTTTTTTTTTTTTTTTTGTAAGCACTCCACAGGTCACATGGGTTGACTGATCAACATGAAACTTTTTTCGTATGGGCAAACTTTTACAACTTAGAACTGTATAGTTTTTGGAATGAATCGGTCGGATAGATTTTGAGAAATATCATGTCAAAGTTTTTTAAAACCCCATGAGATTAGGCTGGGTAAGAAAATTTGAAAAATGAAATCTCTCCGAAAAAAATAAAATTTTCTCCGAGTGTTCAAACATGAATGATACACATAACCACCATTTTGTAAGCAATTCGAACCAGCCGTTCAAAAGAAAAACATTCAAATGACTGTTTTTATTCATAAAATATAATATGGAAATGAGACAAGATTCACTGCTTTCTAGTTTCGACAGATTCTAGATGCTCAAGAATTAACTATTCTTTATATTTGTCAAGGTGTGTAGAATACCAGAGAAGATAAAGTAGCAACTAAACGAAGGACAAAGTGTGTAGAATACCAGAGTCGATAAAGTAGCAAATGTAGGACTCTTATTATACCTTATTCAGATATCTCGCTCATCTTACAACGCATATTTCGCGTTTGCCTTTTTTTTTTCATTTTTTTTTTTATTTTTTTATTATTGATCACATACACTGATACAGTAAGAAAAACACAATTACAACGAAAAAACATCCACAAAGCCCTTCAAAAAGGCTCAACTGTGGGTTAAATAGTGAATTATGAGTACAATTCAAATTCGGACGTATTTCTCGAAGATTAAAAATAATAAGGTGGTTGAAGTAAAACGAAAAAATGAAAAACATTTAGTGATTTATATTTAGTGATTTGTTACATTCTTCTTACGAAGTGTGAGGTTTCTTTGATTACTATTGATTTTAAGCAATCAAGTTACATCAAGTAACGAAAAAAGTAGACAGTTGTACAAGATTGTAAGAAAAAAATAATTACATGAAAACCAGTATTAAGACACTTTGATTAGAGAAGTATTTTAGCTAACTAAAAGAAATGTAATACTGAATATTTGCCTAGTTTATAGTATAATATTGTATTTTCGTTATAGCTTCGATATGAAGAGCTTTGTTGGTTTCGTGCTACTAGCTGCCTTTGCCGGTTTGTCCATCGTCGAGGCAAAGAGTAAGTAAATTAAAGACAAATATTAATGTGGGTATTTTACACTATATAAAGGTATCGCGTACTGCACATACGTACTCTTACAACTTTTAATAGCTAGTCAACACAGAGTTTAAAATCTCGAATACAAATTTCATGATAATATTTCTTCCTTTCCTTATCTGTGATTAAAATTAGAGGTAATATTACACTAATTCGTGAAGGTTTCAATATCATATTCTCATATTTATAGTCTGCCCATAAAATAATGTCTCACAATTCTAGGGTGCAACACACTCCCCCGAGTGAGTGAGTCCCCCTCCCCCCAACTGTCCGAGAAGGTCACAGAGATTTTGCCCCGTCCCTCTAAATGATGTCACAATCAGTCAATATTCACCCCCCCCCCTTCCTCCTCTCTTCACCATTAAAATTATTTATGCACATTTTGAAAAAATGGGATACCAGTGATTTAGTGTCATTGGGATAAAAAAAAAGATTTCCTCGATTTTTCGTAATTGCAATTTTTTTAATAGCTCAGCTTGTATTACAGCTATTTTTTGTATCAATGTGAATGCGTTTGCGAGCATTGAAAATATTGGCCTACAAATCGCAAGGTTTAGGCCTCAACGACATTCTCAACTAACATGACCTTTAAACCAAAGTAATTGACATGTGAGAGATCCGATGCCATAACTTGACCGAACTAAACTCTCAAAACTCATCGTTCAAGCAAGGGGCAAAGGAGTTCAATCACAAAGATGAAAACTATTCACTCTCCTAAATTTTGCATTAAAATATAATATCATACAAATTATGTGGCTCGAAATGATTTTTCTGAAAATTAAAATAAATTAATAATATCTAGTGTGAATGTGGATGTCACATAATAGTGTATACCCCCCCTCTCTCTCTCTCTCTCTTTCCCCTTGTCACACATTGTCACATGTTTGATGACCCTTCCCCCTCCCCCCTGAATTGTGGACGTCATTTATGGACAGCCCCTTAGATTCGATCAGTGAAGCCTCAACGTTAAATGTATACTGTTTGTCTTACAGCCAGCACTCATCTTATTGACTCAAGTTGATTTGTTGCCATGACACATAAGAACTAAACCTTCAAATACAATTCTGCAGGCATTTGAGAATTTGTGAATGTCATTCAAAGTTTCAAATTGTAATATTAACTTACAATGATTGACAATTGTACGTAGGCCTATCTTGCAATCTCATTGAAATAATAATTGTATTATACTTTCTTTATAAGAAACTAGTCTTCCTGAAATTTTTACTCACATCTTACACACACCTACAATATATAAAAATTACGTCTTTATTTTGTAACTTCAAATCTAGATAAGATCTGTTGGAGAGATTTACATTGAAGAAGCAACTCTGACCACCAAATGCTATAGGATATCAGTTTCAATTTGGGTTGGAAATCAAAGAATACCCTATCCATTTTGAGTTGAGTTGGAAATTTTATGCCATCATAAATGATATCATTCAATTCAATCACAATCACAATCAAATCAAATCAAATTACAATCAATTCCTTAAATATTTTGCTACACTATGTTGCATGAAGAATGATTATTTCTGAAGAAATGTAATTCTTCTGATGAACCATTTCCAAACAAATCTGATGTTTCAATTGGCGGCTCGAAATAGGCGTGGCCTTACCAGTCAGCCAGTTGGATCATATCATTTGTAATCATTTCAAGATACCCCGATTGGATATTTGAATTTGACTACAGTTCTAACAACCCTGTTGATTGGATGGTATGATTTCTGACGTCATGGGGGCGGAGACTGCAAGTTGTCAATTCAATCATTATCCTTGCTGTTTTCTCACTTGAGTACTTTTGAACATATTGCCTCTTTTGTTCTAAAGGCAAGATCGTATGTTACTTGGGAAGCTGGGCCGGTTATCGCCCAGGCAACGGAAGGTTTAATATCGAAAACATCGACCCAAACCTTTGCACTCACGTGATCTACTCGTTCGTCGGAATCACTTCCATGGGTGGCATCAGGTCGTTGGATACTTACAACGATCTTGCAGCTGATTGGGGAAAAGGTATAATATAATTTATTCAATTGTATGCTCGATTTATTTCTTTTTATCATTCATTGATAAATACATCACCCAATCAATCACTCATAATTGTTTCTTAATTATTTTTTTTTTAATATCATAGAAGTTTGATCAAAATCATTGTTCCCCAATTGAGGCTATGGATGAGATGTAGGATCGTTTGGACAGGACACTAAAAGGGCGACCTTACCATCCCATTTTAATTATGTTGAAAACAATGAACTTCAACACGCTGTATGTGACCATAATTTTCCGCCGCAGATAAACGTATTTCAGTTTCCAAAAGCCCGAAACACATTATATGTATAAACCGTTTTTGTGAAATATCCGGACATTACCAGCATTGGTATTGAGAATTAACGAACCGCACACATGTTGATATCTTTAACTTTGAAGTAAGTCTCTTGGGCAATGTTCACTTCTTTCCATTAATAGCAGATGTGAAGTTTATCACTAAACAATGAGAAAAAAAAGAAAAAATGAGTGATAGTCCTGACACTCTTCTGATTGAAGTAGTGGCCAATTAGTTCTTCATTCAAGCATTTGCTTCGAGGTCTGTGGGAAACTACGAAAAACCAAGTCAGGATGGATAAAAAAGATGTAGACCTATGTTGGTCTTCTTCTAGTTTCAGCTTCTTCTCTTCTTTTCTTGTAAATACAACACCACCGGTAAATTTTCTTTATTTCAGGCTTTTATACTTGTTTTCGTCTTTCATAATATTATTTTCTTCCAGATGGCTTTGGCAAGTTTAACCGTCTGCGCTCGGTGAATCCTGAATTGAAGACAATGGTTGCGATTGGCGGTTGGAACGAAGGTTCGTTGGCCTACTCGTTAGTAATGTCCAATCCTCTAACGCGAGCTGCTTTCATCAACAATGCCGTCGCATTTATTAAACTGCACGGATTCGACGGATTCGATCTGGACTGGGAGTATCCGGCACAGCGCGGTGGTGCGAGCAGTGATAAGGTAATCAAATAATCATGTTCGTTTTTTCTATTCATCCAACATACGCTTGTATCCACGAAAGAGTGTCATCTACCAACTAAATAATCATAAAAACTTCACGCAGTAATCACATGATTTCTCTGCAATTCCAAAGATGTAACGCATTCGACAAACTACAAACATGACTTAGATTTTTTTTCATATCAGTATACAACCTTCTTCTTTCGTGGATACAAGTGTATCGAATATTTTCATGAAAAAATAACCAACCTTACTTTGAAAATCCACTAGAATCTTCAAGAAAATCATTAAATTCGTGTGAATTTAATTACGTGGGCCTATGATTCGAAGTGTCATTTTGAGGATAGGGTCTAGGAGGATAGGATAGGGTTTTGAGGAGGGGTCATAGAGGGGCTGTCACTAGACTGATAACCATTGTTCTAAAACTTCTGCAATTCGTTGCTTAGGCCTACACTTGTGCCAACTGCCAACTAATATTTCTATGATCAATTAATTGCTTTCTGCGCAGGCCAACTTTGTATCTCTTCTGAGAGAAATGAGAGCTCGGTTTGACAAGGAAGGACTTCTGATGTCTGCTGCAGTTGGCTGCAGTGAGAATCTTGCTTCCATCTCGTATGATATTCCGAGTCTCAGCAAGTGAGTATAAAATCAAGTACATTAAGTACACTCTGTAATGAATACTAGAATAGATTTTTTTTCATGTGTTCATTTTTTATATGGTGATGTAGTTATTACGAAACATACGTGACCTAGAGCATTATTCGATTCTGGTTTAGATCTAGTAATGCGTGTTCATTTTGGTATCATAATTTAATTATATTAAAAACGTTATATAAACTTTCAGTTTATTATTTGCACTCTTCATATATATGGAATATTACTTGATGGAGGATCGTTGAATCAATAATTACAGTATCCAACTAAAGAATTACTAATAAGAAATAAAAAAGCGCAAAACAACTCAATGTCGACGCGCTTTTAAAACCTAATATACATGCATTCATTCATTCAAACATTCAAGAAAAAACATAGTGGGTCTATTATGCGGAATTAAATTGTACCTGTTATCACTAACAGTTTGCTCATTTTTATAAAACAGTAAAAATGTTGATCAGCTGTATAATGCCAGATGTACTCAACTGTATAGCTTTATAATGGTGTGGTATTTGTACTACTAGTTAGTGGATTAAGCAATAATTAGCAGATTACCTGTTATCACCCTTGGATATACATATGTTATTTTCGTACATTCGACTAAGGCCCGGTATTACCAAGTCCAGTTGGCAGTTATCTGAAAGTGTTGGTGAAAACAAATATCACAGGTAACCATGGCGATAACAACTTTTATCTGCCAGTTGGAGCTACTCCCACGTTGGTAATACCGGGCCCAAGATTCGTAAAGCTGGCTTTCAGTGGCAGTATGCAATATAGAAAATAGTATGAATTAATTGATACGTGTCGCGCCTCGCGTTACGTGAGTCTTCTTCTCACATTTAGTAAAGCTAGAACATTTTGATTCTCTTGAAAGATATCTCGACTTCATCAACATCATGACCTACGACATCCACGGTGCTTGGGACCCCACTACTGGACAGAACGCTCCCCTCTTCGCAAGCTCTT
The DNA here is from genome assembly GCA_964007535.1 of Brachyptera risi. Lineage (NCBI taxonomy): Eukaryota > Metazoa > Arthropoda > Insecta > Plecoptera > Taeniopterygidae > Brachyptera > Brachyptera risi. The sequence goes on from OZ023326.1 coordinate 76,550,214, forward strand.
TGGACTTGACAGCGGCTCAGCGACAACTGAGCGTGGTCAGTACAAATTAGTCTTGTGAACAATAATCGATATAACGATAAAGATCGATATTTTTTAAAACGATATGATAATCTATTCAATGTCTACGATACGATAATCAACATGATCAATTTCGATCATCGATACTATAGTCTAATCATTCAATTTGTACGAATTTCGATCATAGAAACCATCTTGTATAGTCGTTTCAAAACTTCCCTCCTATTTGTATTTTCCCTTCAATCCTAAGATTTGTTTTCGTACTCTATCGCTTCTATTGGACACGCCAATCAACCAATTATCATACATTGTGTGCTTTATTTTCTCAGTTGAATCTAGTAATTTCCATAGTCATCTAGACAACTAGTCAATCAAGTTATTTCTATTCATCTAGTCAATCTAGTCATTTCTATCATCTGGGCATCTACTCATTCTAGTCATTCTTCAATATCTCTTCAGTATACTTGTATGTAAACTGTTCATCATTCTTTCTCATCATTCCATTTTAGTGTATATCCAATTTTAATTAGCACCTATAGTTACGTGAAGCGTGAACGAACAGGTATATACTGCACTTAAACATCCTGCAACAGAGACTATCTCATCTCTCTCTCTCTCTCTGGTCCTTGTAGAATGCCAGCATCCAGTACTGGTTGGCTCAAGGTGCCGACCCAGCCAAGCTTATTCTAGGTATGGGAATGTACGGACGTACTTTCGTTCTCTCCACGTCAGCTGGGAAACTGGGCTCTCCAGCCAGCGGTCCGGGCCCCGCTGGGCCTTACACGCAAGAACAAGGCTTCTTAGGATATAACGAGGTATGGCAAGTTTCAAAATCAACCAACTTAGACGTAAACGCATAGACGAAAGAAAGACTAACGGGATATGTCAAGCAATGTTGAAATAAAACTGAGCCCCACTTTTAACCCTATTATCATCACTCTCTTCTAGCCCCCTCACTTTCAAGACATGTACAGACCGTTAGAAAGCGTTACATGTATGCTGGATTGTGCTGCTACCGAGCAGTCACCAGAGCTGTTCCGTTAGTGGCAAGCATTGGTACTAATTGCAGATGTAGGCGACGGGAATGTGATTATGTACATGGATTTATTCTTGTTTAGTTGTAAGAGTTATAAGAGCGATTATTTTCAGAATCTAATTATTCCCGAAAGAAAAACAAACATGACTAAAGTAATTCAAACTGCTTCAATTTTTTTTTATTGTTTCTTGTTGATATATATTTGTTTGGAGAATCTCTGTTAATAAAAAATGTTACGATCATGAAAATGAAAATAATTAATTACTTTGAAAACAAATATATTATTAATTGACTCCTTCTGTGTAGTTTTTTTCAGTGCAACGTGAATTGAAAGTCTAAATGAGAATAGAATGGGCGTAAAATGTTTACACATGAAATTATTTAAAAAAAGAAAATTTCAACTTGAATATGAATTGCAAGTTGAGTCAATATATTTGATATCTAAATGTGAAACAGAAGAAAAAACTTCAAACTACTACGAGTAAAACTGAGACAACTTGTGTATCATTTTCGTGCAGATTTGCGAACAGCAGATGAGCGGAGGATGGTCGGTAACTTACGACGAGGAACAACAGGTGCCGTTCGCAGTCAAAGGAAACTTGTGGGTCGGATATGACAACGTGCGATCTATCAAGGCCAAGGTAAGATTCAAACTGTGCACTTCCAACTTGATTAAAGTACATTTCTAATTCTATTGAATTTCTCTTGATTTTTTTTTTTTTTAAATAACATCGAAACTTGATACAAAGTCATTGTTTCCCAATTGAGGCTATGGATGAAAGGTAGGATCGTTTGGATGGGGCACCACAAGGGCGATCTTACCACCCCATTTTAATTATTTAAAACCAATGAACTTTAAAACAATTAAAATAGATTTGACATTCATTGAAAAGAATTCAATTTCAACTAAAATTTTCAGCAAACTTGAAAAAATATCCAAGAAACTTCAAACTTAAGCAAATGATGGAACACCAATCGTATCATGTCCTACTCAGGTGAAATGACTAAAGACCACATACCTTCAGTTAGTCACACCAGGTCAAGGTCAAGGGATAGTGACATAGTCATAGATATTGGTTAAAATGAGAGAATCACGGCAAGTGACGGCGAGTATGGTCAGTTACGAGGAGTCTATTGTAACTTTTGTGAAATGTAACAGTTAGTCATAGTATAATATAATATCCTTTTGATGAATGTAATCGTGACGAGATTAAATACAGATCGCTACATGGACCTAATAGCCATATATATATATATATATATATATATATATATATATATATATATATATATATATATATATATATATATATATATATATATATATATATATATATATATATATATATATATATAATGAATCTTTTTTTGAAATAAGACTATGCCATTCTATATATATATATATATATATATATATATATATATATATATATATATATATATATATATATATATATATATATATATATGTATATAAAATGAATCTTTTCTTGAAATGAGACTATGTCATTGTATATAATATATATAACTTATATATATATATACATATATATATATATATATATATATATATATATATATATATATATGTATATATATATTTATATATATATATATATATATATATATATATATATATTCATATATATATATTGATATATATATATATATATATATATATATATATATATATATGTTGCATAAAGACACATAATAGCAGTAGCATGAAAATTAATCAAGAAGAAAAAACACACAATAAATAGTTAATGATGATGAATTGGGTGAAAAAAATATTCCAATAATAATAATTACAATATGAATGATTAGTGAAGAAATGATGATAGAAAATGATGAGAAAGTATTAATATAATCAATATTATGAAAATAATATAAAAATTGTACAAAAATGTTGTTTTTATTGTGCTATGAATGGGTATATAGATGGTTTCTCAGAATGGCAATGGCCCCTTCCTAAGCTGGAATTCCTATCAAATTTATCTATTCAAATTTACTGAAAGATAATAATAATGGTACAATTAATGAAATAGATTGTTCTTGAAGGCAGAATATGTTCGTTCAATGGGTTTGGGTGGCGGCATGATCTGGTCTTTGGAAACCGATGACTTCTCTGGGAAATGTGGAAAGAGATTCCCTCTTTTGAGCGCCATGAACGAAGTCCTCCGATCAGACAGTGACGTCACGGCTGGACCTACCACTAGCGCCCCTGTCACTGCTGGACCAACTATTGCTGGACCTACCATTGCTGCCCCAACTGCCGGCCCGACTGCTGCCCCGGGCACAACTGATGCTGTACGTATTATGTTTGGCAAGGCCAAATCCAAGATGCATTGAGGGTTGCGTTGGTTTGCCGGTTGGAGATGGTGACTTCACTAATTCGAAAACACGATTCCATTTCCTGAGTAGGCCTACTTTCGTGAGAAGCAAAGATCACTGCTCTATGTTGTTTGGAGAAACGGCTGATAGGCTGAAAAACTTGATGACAGGTGTTATTACCTTAATCGACGTGAACTTATAAAGTTAGTTCCTTTTATCACCACTTATCTACGCACGGTCAATAGTTCTTTAAACGTGGACCGTGACTTGGAACACATTTTTAACATGGGAGGGATAGGAAGTGAGGACACCATCTCCAACCGGCAAATCAACGCAAGACGCATGCATCTTAGCTAAATCTACTAGGAAAACGCGGGATGCGCGTTGTTAGACGAGCTTAGGGGTATAGAAATCTAGAATGAAAAATAATTTGTCAACCCAATCTACATCTACAGACCTTGGATCACTCCAAACGTTCAAAAACCTTACGAGAATCAGTTATGTCACGGTCTTCCTCTTCATTCATTTCAATCGTTTTGAATTAATTGGTGACACTTGTTGCTATAGATTTAATTGGTTCCCGTAATAGCCTAAATTGATGGGAAAATGCTTTATAAATGCGTTTTCTTCGTTATTTCTCATCCGATTGATGCGAAAAATCTCTCAAAATGTGCTTAATAGTTTCCTTCATATTCGGCGAAAATTTGAGAGGTCTTGAAAAATTTTGATTTTTCAAGTATTTTCCTCCGGGTTATTCTAATGTGGATTTTTGAAATTTCTAAAATTCATAAAAAAAAAAGTTACCACCCGATAATGCCACAAAACTATACAGATCTGAGTTAGATGAGGAACCATGAAGAAAAAAAGTTTGAAGTTGATAGCTGTAGCCGTTTGACCTGTGGAGAACCGACAAAAAAACATAAAAAAAAAAAATAAATAAATAAATAAATAAAAACGAACACCAATTTTTTTCAGTATGTCAAATTGAATCCTCGCTAAAGCTCGTCTAACTATAACGATTTACAGACTAGTGCAGTTAATCCGCATAGTCTATATTTCTGTTTAGTTAGACGAGCTTTAGCGAGGATTCAATTTGACATACTGAAAAAAATTGGTGTTCGTTTTTTTTTTTTTTTTTTTTTTTTATGTTTTTTTGTCGGTTATCCACAGGTCAAACGGCTACAGCTATCAACTTCAAACTTTTTTTCGTCATGGTTCCTCATCTAACTTAGATCTGTATAGTTTTGTGGCATTATCGGGTGGTAACTTTTTTTTTTATGAATTTTAGAAATTTCAAAAATCCCCATTAGAATAACCCGGAGGAAAATACTTGAAAAATCAAAATTTTTCAAGACCTTTCAAATTTTCGCCGAATATAAAGGAAACTATTAAGCACATTTTGAGAGATTTTTCGCATCAATCGGATGAGAAATAACGAAGAAAACGCATTTATAAAGCATTTTCCCATCAATTTAGGCTGTTACGGGAACCAATTAAATCTATAGCAACAAGTGTCACCAATTAATTCAAAACGATTGAAATGAATGAAGAGGAAGGCCGTGACATAACTGATTCTCGTAAGGTTTTTGAACGTTTGGAGTGATCCAAGGTCTGTAGATGTAGATTGGGTTGACAAATTATTTTTCATTCTAGATTTCTATACCCCTAAGCTCGTCTAACAACGCGCATCCCGCGTTTTCCTAGTACTAGGAAAACGCGGGATGGGCGTTGTTAGACGAGCTTAGGGGAATAGAAATCTAGATTGAAAAATAATTTGTCAACCCAATCTACATCTACAGACCTTGGATCGCTCCAAACGTTCAAAAACCTTACGAGAATCAGTTATGTCACGGCCTTCTTCTTCATTCATTTCAATCGTTTTGAATTAATTGGTGACACTTGTTGCTATAGATTTAATTGGTTCCCGTAATAGCCTAAATTGATGGGAAAATGCTTTATAAATGCGTTTTCTTTGTTATTTCTCATCCGATTGATGCGAAAAATCTCTCAAAATGTGCTTAATAGTTTCCTTTATATTCGGCGAAAATTTGAGAGGTCTTGAAAAATTTTGATTTTTCAAGTATTTTCCTCCGGGTTATTCTTATGGGGATTTTTGAAATTTCTAAAATTCATTAAAAAAAAGTTACCACCCGATAATGCCACAAAACTATACAGATCTAAGTTAGATGAGGAACCATGACGAAAAAAAGTTTGAAGTTGATAGCTGCAGCCGTTTGACCTGTGGAGAACCGACAAAAAAACATGAAAAAAAAAAAAAAAAAAACATAAAAACGAACACCAATTTTTTTCAGTATGTCAAATTGAATCCTCGCTAAAGCTCGTCTAATAATAGTTTCTAGCTGAAAGCTTTTAGTCTCACTAAAAGATTAGTAGGCGCATTCATTAAATATGAGATAAGTTGAAGCTAGAATTTTAAATTAAAGTTATCTAAGTAAAGGCTCAAATTCAGAGTAGTGTTAAATTATACGCATAGTTACCCAGTTATGTGCGTGTGTCCGAAACGCCGGCGCGCGCACTCGCTCCAGCTCGGCGGGCTGACCTTAATATAACCTTAAGCTAACCTTGATCTTAATGACGCACCCTCTACAACGATGACTTGCATTCTCTTGTTATTTATATGCGGTCATGTTTTACATGAGGGGTCCTTCTAGTTAAAATAATATTATAGAAGAAGGCCGGAAGCTAGACTTACGAGAATATAAGAAATGAATGATAAGTGTTATTATTTTTGTTATTATTATTTTATTATATATGATATTATTATAAATATAATAAATGAGTAATAAATATTCTCATGACTCGTAGATAATATAGTATTATCAATTTGTCTCCATATATATATATTTATTGTTTAGGTAGAAAGAAAATCATATGTTTCAGATCAGTTTTATGTTATTTTTATTATTATTTTGTATTATTTTTTTAAAATGGTGCTTAACGACCCCACCAACAGCTGGGTTAAATGGGGATATGAATGAGCAGATGATGAAACTATATGAAGTGATAATATTGAAAGAAAGTTTATAAAAACCTATGCCTAATGCGGGACTCGAGCCCACGCCCAACGTGACTTCAGTATCTAATGCAGTGACTTCACTGACTGAGATACGGAGGGTGATCAAGCTATTTAATTTCAGGTTGCAATATGCATGCATCATTTTCATTATTATTCTCATTTTTTTAAGTATCATAGGTGACCCTAAAGTCAAGTGGAAGAACGGTCAAATTGCCGAACCTCACCATATTCTATTGTAATTTTTACGACAATTTGTTGCATACACTAGTCAAACGCGAAATATGCGTTGTAAGATGAGCGAGATATCCGAATAAGGTATAAAAGTCGTTGAAGTAGTTCTATACCCTTGCTACTTCATCGACTCTGGTATTCTACACACCTTGATATCTGAATAAGCTATAAAAGTCGTTAAAGTAGTTCTACCCTTGCCACTTTATTGACTCTGATATTCTACACTCCTTGACGCATATAAAAAATACTATATTGTTGGTCAACTCTTGAATCTAGAAAGCAGTGAATCTCGGCAACTAAATTCTGCTTCCACTTCTATAATATATTTGATGAATAAAAGCAGCTAATTTAATTTTTTTCCTCAAAACGGCTGGTTCGAATTGCTTACAGAATTATGATTATGTGTATCATTCATGTGTTAACATTCAGAGAAAATTTTATTTTTTTCGGAGAGATTTCATTTTTTCAAATTTTCTTACCCAGCCTAATCTTATTGGGTTTTTGAAAACTTCGACATGATATTTCTCAAAATCTATTCGACCGATTCATTCCAAAAACTATACAGTTCTAAGTTGTAAAAGTTGGCCCGTACAAAAAAGTATCATGTTGATCAGTTTACCCATGTGACCTGTGCAGTGCTTACAAACAAACAAAAAGAAAAAAACACAGACAAAACTGTATAAGAGTGGGATGGAGACTTCGCTACTCTCATCTAACTAGGCAAACGCGAAATATAAGATGAGCGAGATATCTGAATAAGGTATAATATCAGTCCTACATTTGCTACTTCATCGACTCTGGTATTCTACACACTGTGTCCTTCATTTAATTGCTACTTTATCCTGTCCGGTATTTTACACACCTTGACGAATATAAGGAATAGTTTATTCTTGGGCAAATATCGAATCTAGGAAGCAGTGAATCTTGGCTCATTTCCATTATATTTGATTAATGGTAACAGTTAATTGAATTTTTTCCTTCGAAACGGCTGCTTCGAATTGCTTACAAAATAGTGGTTATGTGTATCATTCATGTTTGAACACTCGGAGAACATTTTTTTTTCAGAGAGGTTTCATTTTTTCAAATTTTCTCACTCAGCCTAATCTCATGGGGTTTTCAAAAACTTTGGAATGATATTTCTCAAAATCTATCAAACCGATTCATTCCAAAAACTATACAGTTCTAAGTTGTAAAAGTTGGCCCGTACAAAAAAAAAGTTTCATGTTGATCAGTCTACCCATTTGACCTGTGCAGTGCTTACAAACAACAAAAAAAAAAAAAAGCACACAGACAAAGCTCTATAAGAGTGGGATGGAATCTTCGCTACGCCTATCTAATGAATGATGAATAAAGACTTTCCATTATTTATATTATACTAGTCAAACGCGAAATATGCGTTGTAAGATGAGCGAGATATCCGAATAAGGTATAAAAGTCGTTGAAGTAGTTCTACCCTTGCTACTTTATTGACTCTGGTTTTCTACACACCTTGATATCTGAATAAGCTATAAAAGTAATTAAAGTAGTTCTACTCTTGCCACTTTATTGACTCTGGTATTCTACACAGTATACACACCTTGACGCATATAAAGAATACTTCATTGTTGGTCAACTCTTGAATCTAGAAACCAGTGAATCTCGATAACTTAATTCTGTCACAATTTTTATGATATATTTGATGAATAATATCAGTTGTTTTTTTATCTTCAGAACGGCTGATTAGAATTGCATACAAAATCGTGATGATGTGTAAAATCCATGTATACACATTTAGAGAGAATTTCATCCCATTTGGAGAGATTTTATCTTCTAACATTTTCCGCCTATAGCCAAATCTTATCGGGTTTTTAGAAACTTTGAGATGATATTTCTTAAAATCAGTTCAACCGATTAATTCCAAAAACTATACAGTTCTAAGTTGGATGAGTTTGCGTGCACAAAAAAAGTTTATGTCGATTAGTCAAACCCTGCAACCTGTGGAGTACTTACAAAAAAAAAAAAAAAAAACACAGACAAAACCCTATATGAGTAGGATGGAGACTTCACCACGCTCATCTAACTAGGAAAACGCGAGATTTGGGTTGTAATATGAGCTTAGAAGTATAGAAAATTAGAAATCTAGAATGGAAAATAATTCAACATATGAAGACCTTGGATCACATCAAACGTTTAAAAATCCGACCAGAATCAATCATGTCACGGCCTTCCTGTTCATTCATAACTAATTTCAATCGTTTCAAATTAATTGGTGACACTTTTAGTTATAGATTTAATTATCTGAAAATGCGTTTTGAATGCATTTTCCTCATTATTTCTAATCCGATTGATTCAAAAATCTCTGATAATGTGTGCAATCATCATTTTCACATTCGGTGAAAAATTGAGAGCTTTTGAAGAATTCTTGTTTGTTAAGTATTTTTCCTCCGGGTTATTCTTATATGGAGATTTTTCAAAGTTTCCGATTTTTTTTCAGGATAAAAGTTGAACCTAAATTTCTGAGGAACAATGTCAATCCATTCTGGTATGATATCATTATATGGAAAAAGTTTTACGGTGATTGTCTTTTTTTCCTGACCTGTATGCCACGCACAAAATAAAAAAATAAAATTACAAACAAAATAAATAAACATAAAAATGAAGTCCAATTTTTTTGGTATATGAAATGGAAATCTTTGCTACGCTCATTTAAAAATTGCTACTATCACTTCCAGAATGTTACTCTTACGGTCTTACCCATGCTCTTACGGTTTTTCAGTTGAACTTCAAGAATAATTGTATCATCATGGACTAAAGACCTTCTTTAGTCTATGGCAGTGGTGACCAACATTTTAGGGCAGGGGGCCATTTAAATTTTCAAAATATCACCGCGGGCCACACAAATTCACTAAAAAAAATGTATGTATTATATATATGAGCGGCTTGCGGTGATTATTTTGCTGGGTATGCTACTCTTGATAAGAACGATTAGCACTTACAGGGTAGTATGTGCGAAGCCGGTGACCCGCGGGGGGTTTGGGGGGCAAGACCTCCCATTTTAAGCCCCGCATTTAATTTTTTTAAAACCATAATTTTAGGTGCATTTTGTCGACTTTTGATGGAACGTATGAATGGATTCAGATGAGAAATCAAAGGACAAAAAGAAAAACATTACGTTTTTGATGGTAGGCCTTTGCTCGAAGTATTTTAATTTTTTTAAATGCAAAATCACTGACAACACACCGATTTACCTTTGAAGTAGGTAAAAAAGTACATATTTGTCCACTTTTCCTGAAATAATCGACATTCATTATTGGTTGCTTTGCGCTTTGATTTAATGTTAATTTTGCTCCGAAACACGTCTTGCCGTCACAACACTTATAATAAAACCAAAAAAAAAATAGTGACCAAGGGACAATGACTCACTCACTGTGAATGTGATTTTGTGCTTCGATTTCCAATCTGAACGGTAGCGTATAGTGGTAGCAAGCTAGCCTTTTGCGCGTGTTTGGTCCCGCATGTGGTACTGTTTTTGATACACTCTTTTGTTTTGATTTACACGACACAAAGTTGATTATCATTTGTATTAATTTAGTAGTGGCTAGCTAGAGAATTATCCCGTCTTTGACACTCTGAATGCACCCACTTCTTAATTTCCACAGTTTCCACGTGGTAAATAGTAATATAATTCATAAAATTACCCAGCGGGCCACTGAAATAACGCCCGCGGGCCACATGTGGCCCGCGGGCCATGGGTTGGTCACCACTGGTCTATGGTATCATCTGTATTATTTATATGTTTGCAACACTAGTCAAACGCGAAATATGCGTTGTAAGATGAGCGAGATATCCGAATAAGGTATAAAAGTCGTTGAAGTAGTTCTACCCTTGCTACTTTATCGACTACTTATATGGCTACTTTATTCTACACACCTTGATATCTGAATGGGCTATAAAAGTCGTTAAAGTGGTTCCACTCTTGCCACTTTATTGACTCTGGTATTCTACACAACCTTGACGCATATAAAAAAATACTTCATTGTTGGTCAACTCTTGAATCTAGAAAGCAGTGAATCTTGACAACCTAATTCTGTCACAATTTTTATGATATATTTGATGAATAATATCAGTTATTTTTTTTTTCTTCAAAACGGCTGATTAAAATTACATACAAAATCGTGATGATGTGTAAAATCCATGTATACACATTTAGAGAGAAATTCATCCCATTTGGAGAGATTTTTGATGAGCGTAGCGAAGTCTCCATCCCACTCTTATAGGGCTTTGTCTATGTTTTATTGTTTTTTTTTGTAAGCACTCCACAGGTCGCAAGGGTTGACTGATCAACATGAAACTTTTTTTACACGCAAACTCATCCAACCTAAAACTGTATAGTTTTTAGAATGAATCGGTTGGATCGATTTTGAGAAAAATCATCTCAGAGTTTCTAAAAACCCCATAAGATTTGGCTGAGCGGAAAAACTTGAAATAATAAAATCTCTCCAAATGGGATGAAATTTTCTCTGAATGTGTATACATAGATTTTACACATTTTCACGATTTCGTATGCAATTCCAATCAGCCGTTTTGAAGAAAAAAAATAAAATGACTGATAATATTCATAAAATATATCATAAAAATTGTGACAGAAATAAGTTGTCGAGATGCACACCCCATCTCCCAATAATTCATGTATTTTTCTTATAACTCTTTTCTCACACACAAGCCTTGGCTTATGTGAGTTTTATTATTTTCAATTATATTTTATTTTCATCTCCATCAATTAATTAATAACCAATTACTGGTTGAACGCAAAATATGCGTCGTAAGATGAGCGAGATATCCGAATAAGGTACAAAAGTCGTTAAAGTAGTTCTACCCTTGCTACTTTATCGACTCTGGTATTCTACACACCGATTATCTGAATAAGCTATAAAAGTCGCTAAAATAGTTCTACCCTTGCCGAGGGTAGCGAGATATCTGTATGAGGTATAAAAGTCGTAGAATTAGTTCTACCCTTGCTACTTTATTGACTTTGGTAGTCTACACACCTTGATATCTGAATAAGGTACAGTACATAAGTCGTTAAAGTAGTTCTACCCTTGCCACTTCATTGACTCTGGTATTCTACACACCCTGATTAGATGAGCGTAGCGAAGTCTCCATCCCACTCTTATAGGGTTTTGTCGGTGTTTTTTTTTTTTTGTAAGCACTCCACAGGTCGCAGATCGACATGAAACTTTTTTTGGGCACGCAAACTCATCCAACTTGGAACTGTATAGTTTTCGGAATGAATCGGTTATACCGATTTTGAGAAGTATCATCTCAAAGTTTCTAAAAACCCCCACAAGATTTGGCTGAGCGGAAAATGTTGAAAAATAAAATCTCTCCAAATGGGATGAAATTTCCTCTAAATGTGTATACATGGATTTTACACATTATCACAATTCTGTATGCAATTCTAATCAGCCGTTTTGAAGAAAAAAATGAAATAAATGATATTATTCATCAAATATAATATCATCTATGACTATCAATAACGTAACGGGATAAGCAACACGGCGTAAGTCCTATCCTTTTAACATTAGGCCGTTTTCACCATGATGGAATCAGCGCGCTTTCGTGTACATTTCTGAGATTCGCAATTTCAAATCAAATTGTACGTATTAGGCTCGTATTTCAATATATAGTACATAGTTGTACAATTGCATTGATTATGATCTTTCTCTAAGATGATGAGTAATTATCCAGTTATCAAATGGTAAATATAGCAGTAGGGCTCTTGACTAGGGGACTAAATGCTTTTACAGACGTATTTTAAATTTAGATTGGCTAAGGCCTGGTATTACCAAGTCCAGTTAGCCTTTATCTGACAGTTCAAACTTGTTATCACCATGGTTACCTATGCTATTTGTTTTCACCAACTCTCAGATAAATACTAACTGGCCGTGGTAATACTAGGCCTAATTCAAATGAAATTTATCCCAATATTGTTTAATGCAGTTGGAAAGAGCTGGATTCACAGATTGCATTACATCTATTACTTGTATAGATCAACATACAACAATACCAGCAAATCATCATAACATTTGTGAGGCGGCATCCCTTTGATGTACGCATGGTGTGAAAGGAAACCGCCATGTTGCTTATCCCGTTACGTTATTGATAGTCATAGATATCATAAAAATTGTGACAGAATTAAGTTGTCAAGATTCACTGCTTTCTAGATTCAAGAGTTGACCAACAATGAAGTATTTTTTATATGCGTCAAGGTGTGTAGAATACCAGAGTCAATAAAGTGGCAAGAGTAGAACTACTTTAACGACTTTTATAGCTTATTCAGATATCAAGGTGTGTAGAATACCAGAGTCGATAAAGTAGCAAGGGTAAAACTACTTAAACGACTTTTATACCTCTCGCTCATCTTACAACGCATATTTCGCGTTCGATTAGTGCATATACAAATACTTCATTGTTGGGCAAATATTGAATCTAGAAGGCAGTGAATCTCGGCCATCTAATTCTGTCATAATTTTTATGATATATTTGATGAAAAAAAAACAGTTGTTCAAATTTTTTTCTTCAAAACGGCTGATTAGAATTACATACAAAATTGTGATAATGTGTCAAATCTATGTGTACACATTCAGAGAAAATTTTATCTCGTTTGGAGAGATTTTATTTTTCAACATTTCCCGCTCAGCCAAATCTTATGGAGTTTTTGGAAACTTTGAGATGATTTTTCTCAAAATCGGTCCGACCGATTCATTCCAAAAACTATACACTTCTAAGTTGGATGAGTTTGCGTATACAAAAAAAGTTTCATGTTGATCAGTCAACCCCTGGGACGTGTGGAGTGCTTACAAACAAAAACAAAAACAAACAAAAAACACAGACAAACCACTATAAGAGTGGGATGGAGACGTCGCTACGCTCATCTTATTACGATCAATCTTGAAATATATATTTCAGTATTGACCCCAACCAAACCAGATAGACATAGGCACGTAATTTTGCAACACAAACTTCACAGTTTTCATATCACCAATTTTTGTATAGCGGGATGAATATGATTATCATGGTAAATTGGTAATTGTTTGTTTCACTGCAGTGGCACTCAGTTGCACGGTGGCAGTTCCATATCTTCTTTCATTCTACTCTTGAACTCTTCAATTAGTATAATAACCAGTGTGAATCCAGGTATACCTGCGAGGGTTTCCCCCCCCCCCCCCCCAGATAAAAATATTTAGTATTACAACCTTTATAGTGTGTTTTTTGAGAACTTGTATTTCGGTTTTTAAAACTAGGCAAACGCGAAATATGTGTTGTAAGATGAGCGAGATATCTGAATAAGGTATAATAACAGTCCTACATTTGCTACTTTATCGACTCTGGTATTCTACACACTTTGTCCTTCATTTAATTGCTACTTTATCTTCTCTGGTATTCTACACACCTTGACGAATATAATTAATTCTTAGGCAAATATCGAATCTAGGGAGCAGTGAATTTTGGCTCATTTCCCTTAGAATTTCCCTATATTTGATAAATGGAAACAGTTATTTGAATTTTTTTCTTCGAAACGGCTGGTTCGAATTGCTTACAAAATGATGCGGTTATGTGTATCATTTGTGTTTGAACACTCAGAGAAAATTTTATTTTTTTCGGAGAGGTTTCATTTTTTCGAATTTTCTTACTCAGCCTAATCTTATGGGGTTTTTAAAAACTTTGACATGATATTTCTCAAAATTTATCTAACCGATTCATTCCAAAAACTATACAGTTCTAAGTTGTAAAAGTTGGCCCGTACAAAAAAAAGTTGCATGTTGATCAGTTTACCCATGTGACGTGTGCAGCGCTTACAAACAAACAAACAACAAAAAAACACACAGACAAAAATCCATAAGAGTAGGATGGAATCTTCGCTACGCTCATCTAAATATTTGAAAAAACTAAACAGTATCAGGAATTTACTATTTATTACAGAACAATTTTAGATGTTATTTATTTGTATTGTTATTACACTACATGTTCCAGTGACGTAACTGAAGAACAACCCTTGGCGGAAACAAATCCCAAAAGGGCTCGTGTTGAATCCCAGCAAGTTTCAAAATTCAAAATACAAAAATAGCGTATTTTTCTATATACATATATATATATATATATATATATATATATATATATATATATATATATATATATATATATATATATATATATATATATATGTATATATATATATATATATATATATATATATATATATATATATATATACATATATATATATATATATATATATATATATATATATATATATATATATATATATATATATATATATATATATATACATGATAGGCTTAATATAGGCTCTCATGCTTAATTTTTTGTGTGTGTCCATTATTCCCCGGAAATCACAAAAGCTCCTCCGCAACAAAATCTCTTAATTCAACACTGATATAATAACCGGGACGGTGGTTGATACTGTTTTGTTTGTTCCATCCGCCAACATCCGAAATTTGTCAGAAAATTGGTTTCATCAGGGACCCGAGAAACTGCAGCGTGTTCTACAATTGCCAGCCGGGATTCGCAGGATTAATTGCCTTCAAGTTCAATTGCCCAGCCGGACTTGCTTTTGACGCACAGAAATTTGTTTGCAATTACAAACAGCTAGTGCAATGTTGAACACTAGAAAAAGTAGCAGACCAAACCAAAGATAAACCAGTGATGAAACTATTCAATTATTGATATTGGCTTCTGTCAATTAGTAACTAACAAGTGACCAACCATCGTTGCCATAGCAACACAGCGAATTGGTGGACTACCACAGATTGTGATTGGTTGAAATCAGTTGGTGGACATTGTTGTTTGTCCGTTGCAACAATGAGTGACGTCACTTGACAGAAGCCTATCCTCAAATAGATACATTTCCTATATCGTTGTCGCTATAGCTATAGAAAGCACAAGATGAGCTAAAAACATTTATCGTCGTTTTTTAAGGTGGTGGTTTAAATTAAATGTGAACAATAAAATGATGCACAAACAAATATAAATGTTTATAATTAATGTGAACCAATTCAATTTTTAGGCAGCATCTTTCTACGATACCTTGAAACAGCCGGGCGCATTACAGTTTTTTTTTCTCATGTCTCATGTCTTGCCCGAATAGCTCGGGAGAAAGCGGTGATCGAAAAATTGTACGCCTACCGATCTTTCATGTTCGAAGGTGCGAACTCGATTAGGACATGCGGACAGCTGGAAGTGAAAGAAATATTTAGAGGAGTTTTAGCCGAAACCTCATTGTGACTCTTATGGCACTTCCTTAATGTTTTTATTGTGTGCGTTACATAAGTAGAACGGTTTAGGTGACGCACTGACCTTTGCTATGGGTATATGGAGTATCCAATTCAACTTCACAGTTTTTAGGCGAAGTGTGTTTCTGTTTGTATTTTGAAGAAAAATCATCGTGAATTTTTTAAAAACCCCACAAGAATAATCCAGAGGGAATCAACCTCCAAAATCAAACACAATAAATATACACTTGATACAAATGCGTACATAATTGAATGTGATTGGAAAAAAATACAGTATTTTATTGGAAGAGCGAAGCGAAGACTAAATTTCACCATACCCGATAAAAAGTGCTTTTTCTTGTGTGTATTTTTTTTGTTCGCGCTCCACAGGTCAAACGAAAATTAAAAATCAATTGAAACTTGGCACACATAATGTCCTTATCTAATTCGATACTGTATAGTTTTGAGGCGCAATCGGTTGAACCATTTCTGAGAAAACTCACTTCAAATTTTTGAAAAATCCTATAAGAATAAAGGTAGGTTCATAGAGCCACGGCATTTTTGCCGGCCGGCAATCTTGTCGGGTGCCGTTGGACGTCAAATGATTTGTACCGTTCATACTACCACGGCAAACTATCGCCGACTCAAGGCAATTATATATCGAATGGATGCGATAACCATGGCAACGTCGATAGTGATCGAGTTTGACAGTCGATAGTTCGTACGCAGAACACACAGTTCGAGTATAAACGTGGCCGTGATGTCGTCTACGTCATCACGGCAAGTCTGTCGTCCGGCAAAATGTTCAACTTCATTCAACTTTCAAGGCCACAGTGAACGACAAGCCCGGCAAGTCTGTGATTGGCTCATTCATTTTGACGGCACGGCAAATTCGTGTTGCCGTGGCTTTATGAAAATCTCATGAGAATAACCCAGAATAAAAAATTCAAAAAAATATTTCTTTCGATAGAATTCAAATTCTCAGATAATTTCAATATAATAATTATACACATCATTCCAAACTTTCAGTCGAATCAGATCAGCCGTTTTGATGTAAAAAATATTTTATATCCTTTTTGTGAATCACTCAAATTAAGCTATTAAGACACCTACTAGGCGAACGCGTTATGTGTTGCCGCGTTGATGGATGAGCTGAAACATATCGACTTATCGTTGGATTGGTTATTATATATACATACACCTTGAGATCCAAACCATTACTTCACTGCCATCTTATTTTTCATTATTGATTTCTATGATAATGAAGAAGGCTTTGTTTTAATCGTTTACAGTTAAGAGGTGACACCTGTGACTTGGATTTAATTGGTATCTTAATAGCTTTGAGTGATTCACAACTAGGCAAACGCGAAATATGCGTTGTAAGATGAGCGAGATATCTGAATAAGATATAATAACAGTCCTACATTTGCTACTTTATCGACTCTGGTATTCTACACACTTTGTCCTTCATTTAATTGCTACTATATCTTCTCTGGTATTCTACACACCTTGACAAATATAAAAAATAGTTCATTCTTGGGCGAATATCGAATCTAGGAAGCAGTGAATCTTGGCTCATTTCCATATATTTGATGTATAAAAACAGTTATTTGAATTTTTTCTTCGAAACGGCTAATTCGAATTGCTTACGAAATGATGGTCATGTGTATCATTCATGTTTGAATACTCAGAGAAAATTTTTATGTTTTCGGAGAGGTTTCATTTTTTCAAATTTTCTCACCCAGCCTAATCTTAAGAGGTTTTTAAAAACTTTGACATATTTCTCAAAATCTATTCGACCGATTCATTCCAAAAACTACAGTTCTAAGTTGTAAAAGTTGGCCCGTACAAATAAGTTTCATGTTGATCAGTCTACTCATGTGACCTGTGCAGTGCTTACAAACAAAAAAAAACAAAAAAGCACAGACAAAGCTCTATAGGAGTGAGATGGAATCTTCGCTACGCTCATCTAAAAATTACACTAGTAAAACGCGAAATATGCGTTGTAAGGTGAGCGAGATATCTGAATAAGGTATAAAAGTCCTTGAAGTAGTTCTACCCTTGCTACTTTATCGACTCTGGTATTCTACACACCTTGATATCTGAATAAGCTATAAAAGTCGTTAAAGTAGTTCTACTCTTGCCACTTCATTGACTCTGGTATTCTACACACCTTGACGCATATAAAAAATACTTCATTGTTGGTCAACTCTTGAATCTAGAAAGCAGTGAATCTTGACAACTCAATTCTGTCACAATTTTTATAATTTATTTGATGAATATTATCAGTTATTTTTTTTTTCTCAAAACGACTGATTGGAATTGCATAAAAAATCGTGAAAATGTGTAAAATCTATGTATACACATTTGGAAGAAATTTCATCCCATTTGGAGAGATTTTATTTTTCAACATTTTCCACCCAGCCAAATCTTATGGGGTTTTTAGAAACTTTGAGATGATTTTTCTCAAAATCGGTATGACCGATTCATTCCAAAAACTATACAGTTCTAAGTTGGATGAGTTCGCGTGTACAAAAAAAGTTTCATGTTGATCAGTCAACCCTTGCGACCTGTTGAGTGCTTACAAACAAAGAAAAAAAAACACACAGACAAAGCCCCATAAGAGTAGGATGGAGACTTCGCTACGCTTATCAATTATATATTTTTTTACATCAAAACTGCTGATCCGATTTGAGTGAAAGTTCGGAATAATGTGTATCATTTGAAAATGAAATAATTTGAATAATTTGAAATGTTTCGGATGAAAATTATATTAGGAATATTTTCCTCTGGGTTATTCAAATGGGAATTTTGAAAACTTTAAAATGAGTTTTCTCAGAAGTGGTTCAACCGATAGGCACCGAGCGTTGATACACGTAGCGCTACAAGTGGCTGTCTTTCGCACTTCTTAACGGAACGCAGATGGCGGGGTGTAGGGGATATCAATGCTAATTCATATGTGAAACTTTGAACTTTTTCAGAATAATAATGGATATATCTGATGATTTGGAACGTATGAGATGGGGGGCACTACTAATTGTGGTGTTGTAGGGTGCACAAACCGTATTTCCAAGTCCAGAGACACACATTCTTAGTTACTGTTTACCTGGTAAACGTTCGTAGGAATTGGAGAAAAATGAGAAATGGGTCTGGGTTTGAGTTAATTGAGTGTAAATCAATAGGCATATTGCTTGTACTCTTTTACTATAATACATGTTGAGATCTTCATTAGAGACAACGCTAATGAGTGCAGTTGTTAGTACTTCGTATCCATCGACCTTATATAATACCCTCCTTAAAACACTGAAATATTCATTTCATTGTTAGAAATTGATGTGGGAATAAGTCAGGTTGAGATGTATTTCCATGGAAAAATATAATTGCTTACTACCCTACAGTTTACG
This sequence comes from Brachyptera risi, assembly GCA_964007535.1. NCBI lineage: Eukaryota > Metazoa > Arthropoda > Insecta > Plecoptera > Taeniopterygidae > Brachyptera > Brachyptera risi. Next base: position 76,569,546 of record OZ023326.1, read on the forward strand.
CCTATTTTGATAAAAATGATAGTATTTCCTTCTTTTGCTTCCAAACATATTATTCAAAGTTTCATAATACATTTAGGGGCCTTCAAGATCTATACCCCTAAGAACTTTGACGTGGGCCTATAAGGGCCTAGGCCTATTCATAATTATTATTACACTAGAGTAGGCCTGGTTATGATCAGTTATCAGCCAAAGCAGAGCATTATGGACGGGGTTAGGCTTAGTTTCAGTGGCGGCCCGACAATACAAATTCGGGTCCATGGCCCCGCGCCTGGAAGGGGTGGGTGGGTGTCTCGTCAGGTGGGTCCCAGACATTATTTGATGAGTTTCAACGTAGATCGTCATACTGAATTAAAAGATGTGTTACCATTATGTCCATGTATGTCGTATGTCTACATATTTCAGCTGAAAACAAATGCGAATGTATGCAGTTATATAGACGTGGACTTCAAAAAATACACATGCAATGTGTAGGAAATTCATTTTATCTACTCATAATTATGATTTTGAACGAAACCATTAAACGTTCACTCATCGTGTTGAGGTGGATGTCTAGTTTTTCCATATCTTGTGGACGTTGTTAAGGGAAAGGATGAGGAAGGGTTGCAAAAGGAAGAAGGAAATCAAAATGGCGAAAAACTTTTTTTGTTTTGTTTCTGAGTAGTCGACAATTTCTCACGAATATGCTTATAAACTCAAACACATGGCCATTCGCTAAGGTTATATGAGAAGTAGAATTTGTTAATCACTCCTTCCATCGAATTTGTATCAGGTAATAACTAAGAAGGAAGCAATGCTTCTGCATACCCCATGAAACAATGGGACTACATCTTTGAAAATGTGTTGAGAAAAAATTATTGAAATATTATAATCTCAAAATACTCTCCTGCAGGGCGATTCCATATTAATTGAGTGGTTGTCACGTGAAAGTTTGAAATATCTCACAAATCAAAAATTACATATTCAAAATGACTTCAAAAAACAACTCAAATACAATATTGAAGGTTCATAATATCTCACGAACAGGAAATCACAGTTCAAAAATTACTCCGAAGAACACTCCAAATACGTCATTATGGGGAAAAATTCCATGCGGGGCTCCTTCTATTCAGGGTGAGTAATTATCAAGTAAGGGCTTGAAATATCTCACAAACAAAAAATTATATTTTTAAAAAGACTTCAAAGATTACAACCACTTAAAATACCATACCTTATGAAAAAATCGGGACTCTGAAGAATGGGCTAAGCTGTATAAGGTATACCCTGAATATGTAACAGAATCCTTCTCCAGAATATGTTGAAAGTGCAAAAAATATAATATTTTCTGAAAACCCTCCCTGCGGGGCTGTTGTATCTCTAACCCCCTCATTCGTGTTTTCTGCGATTATTGCATTTGTCCAATCTTCTATTTGGATTTCTCACTTACGAAGCCCCAATACGGAAATCCTAACGATATCCTTGTGTTTCTGTAGAGCACTCATAATTCATTGTTAGTTACTCAATTAAATACAACAGAGACAAATTTACCGTATTTAAAACCGTGGCCATAGTCGGTAACCCGAACTCAGTCGGTTCAATCGCGGATATAAAGGTGTGCGATAGGGGCAATTTCCCCTCCACCCTCATGAATTACTAGTGACAAAAACAGGAGAAAGGAAGAAAGAAAATAGGAAGATAGAGGGAAGGAAATAAACATCTCTTAAGACTGTTTATGCCACGATTTCGTATTTTACATAATTGCATTGAGCATTCTAGGCCTCCGTACTGTTTCAAAATGTCAGATCTAGAAGGCCTATGTAGTTTAGTTAGCAAAAATCAACGAACAACAACTACCGTTCTTTTTTCAGGTTGTGAATGTATCTTGAGTTTTGTAAATAACGATGATAATAACGACGAGGGTTGTTTGTAAGGGGGGGCGAAGAGGGATGCTGTCCGGTGGCCAAATTCGAGAGGTGCTGTCGGGGCCCATTTGTGACTTTCTTCCAGTGCGTATCCTATAAATTGTATCCCATTCTATTCACATCACTGAATGTAATTAAATGTTCTCATTCAAATATCATAGTTATTGAATGACAGATTGATTCAGAGTTTTATTTGCTTCGAACAGTCAATAAGTCTTGTTACCACAGTAAAGAATTCATGTATTCCAGAAATTTCGTATAGTTCCCGAAACTCGTAAAATCGTATTGGAAATAGGGAATTTTCAAAAATGTCCCTGCGGGGCATGGCTGCCCCCTTGCATTCACCTTTTATATGCTCACTCAGTTTTAGGGGCGCACAATTGAGTGCTTGCCTGGGGCGCTAAAATGACACGAAACAACCCTGCAGCTACAAATATTGATTCTGCCACTAATTTGAATTCCATAGGTTAAATGATTTCTGCATCTAAACGTGATCTGGAACACGCCAAACAGTATTGAAAATGGGTGTGATTTCAAAAAATTACCTGCGGGGCCGTAAGGGGGCCTTCCCCCCTTACCCCCCCGCGGGTCGCCGGCTTCGCGATCCTGATCCCATATGGCATTTTCTTCTATTCGAACTGAAATCCCCCCCCCAATGAATATTTCCTCGATCCACCCCTACAGTGGATGGGTGGTGGTGTCTTACTTATCTGGACCCGAGTGCTTGGACCACTTTGGGCCGCCACTGCTTAGTTTACTCATTATTGTACTGTGTGCATACTTGATCTATTAGTGTGTGATTGTATTATTCGTAAAATCTGAGAAAATAACTGAATTTACTTCGATGCGAATATCGTATTGTGGCAAACTAATTTATGTTGCTGGACAACTTTGGCTGTGATAAAGCTCTCGCCTCCATCCCGAATTTCACTTAATCGTGCTCTGACGTTTCTCGTTCAAGTGGGTTTATTCGGTCAGTCTGCTTCCAGCTCTCGTTGTGTGAGCATCTCCAGGGCCCGGATTCACGAAGCGGGGTTTTGAAGACAGGGATTCTATGAAAACCCCTCTTTTTTCTCCCCGTAAAACCCTCGTTTTCTCAGAGCTAAAACCTCGTATTCACGAACGAGGATTTTGATTGGGATATTGAGGGGAGAATGTTGAGTGATGATGTCATCAATAACTGGTGACGTCACTAATGATGTACCAATCAGAACACGTGAAATACAGGTTGTAAACAATTCACCAATAAAAAGATAGAGCGGGATTTCCAACATCCCATCAATGACTTGATCAAAAACATATTTAGGCATATTATTTTTTTTAAATATCAATGATATATTATTGTTATCATCACCTTAATTACCATATTTATCATCATTATCACTATTATTATTATTATTATTATTATTAATATTATTATCATCACGATTATTATCATCATTATCAATTTATGATCAACGAATTGATTTATTTTATCAGCAAATTAATTTATTTTCCAGTCCAACTAATTTCATTTGAATCGTATTTAGATATTGAAAAGAAATAATAGTTGATGTTATCATTGCACGGGCTGCATACTTTCTGAAAATATGTTTCATTTGATAGTGACGCAAGGTTATTCAATTCCACATCTAAGAGTTTATTGTGAACCGTATGTAATTGTACACGTCTACAAGACGTGAAAAGTTGAGAAGTTGAGAAATATATATAATATATAGGCCTATATATGCCATATATAAATCTATATTGATAAATATTTATATATTCATAGTATATAGTATATACTATTTAGTATCATATAGTATAAACAGACATACATGAAGAATATGGAAACAATTAATAATGACGCTATAAAATGTGTGTGTTATTGATTTCTGTAAATGCCAACAGACCATTCCAATGCCGAAAACTAAAGAGCCCATCACATTTTTTGTAACAACAGTTATTATAATATATAATGTCTCTTCAAATATATTCAATATTCATCAATTCATATGAATGATAGTTGAATAAAGAAAAGTCATCAACATTATTTATTACTGTGCATAATTATTAAACGTGACTGAAACAGTTTGTATGATCTCTGTTTAAGCGGTCTGCTGTTTCAAGGCAGCATTACAGTCCCCACTCAATAACACTGGAATCGCTTCCATTCCAAGGAAATAAACAATGGATGATATATTTTTCCTTTGCACAAAATAAGTAATTGCCTCACCTCAGTCAATTTCTCTAAGCAAAATACCTTGAGAAACCATTCAAGGAGACAAAGCAAAACCCAACTATAGGACCTTACCATGATCAGTAATCCAAAATCGTAGTTCTTACGGCAAATCACTCGAAATTATAATTTTAATTTCAGAAAATAACATGATATAACAGTATATTCTAAAAAAACATTGTTTTATGAAAACAAAAATGATTGACCTCAGATAATCCGAACCACAAATTTTCAACTTGGAAGTCAGTCACGCTACCACTAAGCTACTGCACCGACTAGTTCTTTACGTAAAATAACAACATATCAAATTAATACAAGCAAGATAAGTGAGCAATATATTTGTTGTCTACACGGAAAATAACTTATTATTATTATGAATATGCATTTTTTTTGAACACGAGTAGCGTCTCTCAATATGAATAGGGCCTATAAGTTGCTAATTGTTCGGATATTAATTATTCAATTCTTCTAGTGAGAGCAAGACACCATTTTTCTGAAATATTTTTGGGGTTTTGCAATTCTCCTTGCTACGTAGGAGGGATTCTGTTTGGGAGTTTATAACCTTCGAAAATCCTACTCTCCCGCATTGTGAATACCGATTCTGGGGGAATTGGCGAAAACCCCCACAATTACCCCGGGGTAATTGAAACTCCCTCTTTGTGAATCCGGGCCCAGTTGGTCTCTCTCCTTGGTCGAGACAAGACGTGCTGTGACGTCTCTCGTATTTACGCAGTTGTTGTTTCTCCTTTCTGCGTTCAGCTCTGGTCGTTACAGGACCTATCTTTCCGGCCTTTCTCGCTTCTAGTTCTTTACACTTGTTGTGTTCGTAAGCATCTACAGCGTTGGGTGTTTTGTTTCTTGTTTATTTATTCTGATTATGTGTGGGGACATCACCCCAGGTCTAAATATTCTATTTCTGTTTGTTAGGCTTATGGTTATGAGAAGTTAACGCAGGTCGTTGAAGTTACTCCTGGTTGCTTCGGTTCTGAAACAAGGCACGATCAAGTCAGACGTGCACTAGCTTGTATTGCTTGGCTACGTCAAATTCGACGTTATTAGTCACGTATCATTTGAGGCGAGAAACAACCTGCCTCCAGTTTATGTTCGCCTGATAGTCAATGCCGACTCGACATTGATTACTACGTATCATTTGCCTCACCGTAGCTCAATATACAGTCCACTGCTCCACCATTCGCGCGCCTACCATTGGCCGCAAAATATATATATATATATATATATATATATATATATATATATATATATATATATATATATATATATATATATAATCATCCGTGTCCCTGGTTCCAACTGAAACATTGGGTCAGGGGGTGGGTATTTCCACCATCACTTGGGGCCGCAGGACTCCTGTAAACCGGTTGGCCACGTCTGGCATTTCCTCCTCATCTTCCTCCTCTTCTTCCACTTCCAGTTGTTCCACCAATTCCTTCCATTTTATTCTGTCCTCCCACTGACGTTCTGCCTCTAACTCCTTCCACCTTCCTTCTCTCATCAGTACATCCTCCTTAATCAGTCCAATCCACCTCTCTCTCGGTCGTCCCACTCTTCGTGTTCCCACTGTAGCCGCCTCGAATACCCGCCTTGGTATTCTCTCGGTTCCCATCCTCTTCATATGACCGAACCACCTAAGCCTCTCTCTTCCCAATTTGAACCCTAATCTCTCTACTCCTAGCTCACTTCTTATCTGCTTACTTCGAACTTTATCCATTCTCGTAATCCCCTTCACACTCCTCAAGAACTTCATCTCAGCTGCCTGTAGCTGGTTCAATTCCATAATACCCGCCAACCACGTTACTGCCCCGTACGTTAGAATTGGCAGGAAATACATCTTGTACATCATCAATTTACAGACTTTTGGAAATCTTTCATTCCACAACAACTTCCTCACTGCCTGATAAAATGACTCTGCTTTCTTTCTCCTTTCCTGCACTTCTCTATCTACTTTGGCCTTATTGGTGAGTAGGCTTCCGAGGTACTTGAACTCTTCCACCTCTTTCAACCATCCGTCTCTAAGCTTTATCCGAGCATTACCGTGTTCATTCTTCTTGTTTCCATTGTCATTGCTTCACTCTTCTCTTCACTAATTTTCAAACCCATCCTCTCCGTCTCTTCACTCCACTTATGAATCTTGCACTGCACTTCCTCTCTCGTTTCTCCCCAAACCACCACATCATCCGCATAAATCAAAGTACAAGTATCACCAGTCTCATTAGGCTCCACTTTTTTCAGCAGCTCGTCCATCACTATGACGAACAGCATCGGTGACAATACACTGCCTTGTCGTAGCCCTTCACTTATTTCAAACCATTCCGATCTCCCCACCCCCTACTGCACACAACTCACACTATTCCGGTACATACTTTGTATTCGCTCAACCAAGTCCTTGCCTATTCCTCTCTTTACCAAACACTCCCACACTCTTTCTCTTGGCAACCTATCATATGCCTTCTTCAAGTCCAAGAAAGCCATATACATCACCTGACCTCTCTCCCACTGCTATATATATATATATATATATATATATATATATATATATATATATATATATATATATATATATATATATATTTATATAATATATATGTATATATATATATATATATATATATATATATATATATATATATATATATATATATATATATATATATATATATATAAATAACCAATCCAAAGATGATTATAAGTTGATCTAAGTAGCTCATCCATCAACGCGGAAACACATAACGCGTTTGCCTAGTATACAGTACATATGCATTTCTTGTCTAGGTTAAAATTCCATCGAATGGTAAAGTAATACAATGAAATATGACACTTCGTGAAGAGGGATTTAAAGACTTGGGCCTATCTGATCGAATCATGACTTGATAATTTCAAAAACTAAAAATTATATTAAAAAGTGCATTATAAATTTCAAACCATTTCATACGATCATCTCGCTTATTTTACAACCCATATGTTGCGCTTGCTTACATGAAATAAGAAGGTAGGCTAATTATTACCAAAAAAATGCGAACCTGCCAGGATTCGAACCTGGAATCTTCTGCTCCGTAGGCAGACGCGTTATCCGTTGCGCTACAGGTCCCTGTGGAAAATTGATCCTAATAGTAAAATATCCTCAAAAGAGTTACCCTTCCTAAAGAAAATGAGTGAGTGACTAAAATGTTCCGAACTTGCCAGGATTCGATCCTGGATTTTTCTGCTCCGTAGACAGACGCGTTATCCGTTGAGCTACAGGTCCACATATTTAGATGTTTATTATGACAAAACTTCCAGCCATAAAGTTAGTCGAAAGCTAAAGCGAATTAGAAGACGAATCAAAATTGACATTTATATGCTGTAGTTATTTGTAGGATCAATCCGTTTTCGGTTGACAAGTTTGAGCATGAATATGACTAAAGAAATAGTTATTTAGTAAGGAACATACCTTCACTCCGTCTCCGTTTTACGGCTAACTTGTTTTAAAATATTTTACAACTCAATTTCTATTTAAATATTTTTGAAGACTATATTTAAAGTTTACTATAACTATTCTATGCTTTAAAATAGCAGGTAAATTACAGCGTAACAAATTAATAACAATGTGTAAATCGTTAGATTGGGACCGGTGAATATACAAGTTTGTATACAACAGTGTTAAACCGTGCACCGCACAGTAGGCACACACCGGCACAGTAGCTGAGTGGTTAGCGCACTTGCTTCGTGTGACCCGGGAGGTGAAGGGACATATCGGACCCGGTTCGATCCCCGCCACCGTCCATCTTTACAGGGGCTTTTCGTGGTTTCCCTCTGTAGTCTAGGCATAGAATAAAGAACTCTACGTAGTTCTTTATTCTATGGTCTAGACTAATGGCGGGATGGTTCCCACAATATAGGCCACGACCGCTTCCTTCCCAATATCCTTCCCACTACCCATAAAAACCTTCATCTCATCATTCCATCATCTCATTAATCATTCATCCGACGCCAATAGATCTCAGTTATCATTACAGTGCGTCGTTAAAACCCCAAAAAAAAAAAAAAAAAAACAGCGTTCCATCGCTGTGCGACCAGCTGCAACTAAAAACGAATTATTTGCTGTTACTGCGTAACTGCGTTACAAATTACACAACTTTCGTATTGCACTACGCATTCAACGTATAGTTGAAATTATATACCTTTTAACCTTTTCATGCAAAAAACGGAAAAGCAGAAATACGTGTTCAAGTAATTTTTTGCGTGGCATTTCTTCTGTCTGCAATCAACTCTTATTTGTAGAAGATATATATATTTTTTTGTAATAACATCGAAACTTGATACAAAATCATTGTTCCCCAATTGAGGCTATGGATGAAAGATGGGATCGTTTGGACGGGGCACCACAAAAGGGCGATCTTACCACCCCAGTCTGATTAGATAAAAGTCTTACATACAGTTTTCGAACGTCTGGAACACATTATAACTGTTTCTGTGATATGTATCCGGACACAAAACACACGACTGTTGATATCTTCCACATTTGAGGAAAGTCTCTTGGGCAATGATCACTTATTTCCATTAACAGCAGATGTAAATTTCATCATTATACAAAATGGACAAAGAAAAAAAAAGAGTGATAGGCCTATAATGTTATAATTAGGCCTATCACTCTACTAATTAAAGGTCATGGACAATTAGTACTTCATCCAAGCATTTGCTTGGAAGACTGTGGGAAACCACGAAAAACCAAGTCAGGATGGATAAAAAGTAAGATATCTCGATAAGATATCTCGCAGAAATTGAAAAAAACACTCCACTACTCAACCAGGGAAAAGTCAAGGGTCACAATAATTCAGTTCAAAATATAATTTGAACTTCGATAACCACACAAATCTGAAAGGTCCAACCATTCACCCTTATTTTTCCCAGCTCTGGAAAGAGTCTTGATCAGAATGGGCATTAGTTGCGTATCCACATACCACGATGTAGTGATATCAACCTATTTTATCATAATATAAAGAAGGTGACCTAACTCGGGTCTTGAAAGTGAAATATTTCCGGGGTCAGAATCCGAGTCCATAGTCCCGATTGCCTGTAGCGCAACTATCGCTTTTATATCGAACTATTTAAAACAACAATGCTCAACAATGCTCAGTAGATTACGAGAATGATAGGTTTTATTAGTTCAACAATGCTACCGGTACCGTAGCCACTATTATTTACATCTAGTTCACAAGGGTATCCGCTAAATCGCGACAGGCAATCGGGACGATGGACTCGGATTCTGACCCCGGAAATATTTCACTTACAAGACCCGAGTTAGGTCACCTTCTTTATATTATGATAAAATAGGTTGGTATCACTACATCGTGACTATAGAGTATAGCTAGAACTGTCTAATTAATTGAAATGAAGCTCATCAACATTCAGTTCTAATTATTCATAATTTCTACTAAATATCATAATTTATATTCTGATTCAGCTTTTCTCTCTCTAAGTACATGAAATTTACCCAACTTACAAATCTATGTAGCCTACCAACATTCTATTGAGAACTTTCCCTCTTGACATTCATTTTTTCAAATGTAATTAACACTTTTCCTCCTTTATAATAATATTTTTTTAAAGGCATTTTATTTACATGTTATATTAGTACATTATGATAATAACGTAGACCCACAAAGTCACATTAGATTTGACTTGTTTGTGGGTCTACACACTGTTAACATATTACATATATCATGGTCATTTGAAATAAACATCTGAAAGCTACGCAGAATAAGAATAAAAACAGTTGAATGTATAAATATATATACGTTTATTCCCTTTGAACAATGCAATTGAAAAAGTAAATAGGCTAAAGAAGTGAATAAGGGAATGAAATAATAATATTAATAATAATATCTTTATTTCATCTTGATTGAATAACAAGTTGTTATAAGACATGTCAACATGATACATACATAAAATCAAAATTAAAAATATACAGATGGACCACAATTGTCAATAAATTATTGTGACAAAAATTCTTCGACAGAATAAAAACATTTACTCAAAAGGTAATCTTTGAGGCTAGTCTTGAATGAAGATGTTCCAACTTTAGACTTCAGCGAATTTGATAAGGTGTTGAACATATTTATACCAGCTGATATTGGTGCTTTATTATGTAGAGACAGATTATGACTTATTACTCTCTTTAAATTACTTCCCACTAACAGGCTTCGGCTTATGTGGGGTTCGTTTTTCAATAACAGAATATAATATATTATTATTAAAATAGTTTCTTATATTTTCAAGCATTCAATTTTAGTCAGAGAGAGAAGTTTATTAAAAACACTGCCGCCAAAACGGTTGCCAAACGGACACAGTATAACAAAATTTATAAAAAACAATGCATTATTTTTTGAAAATAAGAGAATTAAATGTAAAAAAAATATAATAGAGACATTATTTTTAAAACTTTTTCGTAATACAAAAATTGAGTATCAAGAGTTATATAAAAAAATGTAGTTGGTGAAACAAAAGAACAAACGCGAATATAAATAACACTAAAGTAAGAATAGAAAATTAAATGAGATGTTGGCCGTATAAATGATTTCTTGAAATGGCAATTGATCCTCTCAAAGCCAATAAACTTATATGTTCTATTATACCTTTTCCAATTAAAAATTCTTTACAAAAGTTTACAAAAAATGACGTGATCGTGCCCCTTGCTCCAATCAACAACCCAACAACGCTGATAATTGCAGCATTGTACTTCTCGGTATAATAAGGGATGGTTGGATTATAGATTAATTTCTTTTCCTCATCCACCTCTGCTGCCTGACTCTCGCTCCTCTCGAAGCGAACAGTTGGATCCATTATGTATCCTTTCCGTGTTATGGGGTGTCGTATATCTATCGTATTATATCGTATTATATTCGTATTATGTCGTATTATATCGATCCGGCGATTACTTCCGTCATCGGCTAGTCCATGTACTTCTTCGGCCACCTCCCAGCCTTTCTTCTTCAGCTCGTCGGCAATAACCGAACGAATGGCGTGATGACTACTGTTTCTCAATAGAGATCCATTCTGTGAGCCCATCAACCAATGACAGTCAATGTATTGGAATATGTTATTCATGTATTCATGTCCTGTATTTATCTGAAAAACATTAAATAACAAACAAACTTGAAAGAGCATCGTAATATAGGCCCACGGTCTGACACCACCACCACCCAAACGCAAAGCAATGCAAGGTGTGAAAGGACACGTACGGTGTGTAATCACGAGAGATGAAGACTGAAACCACCCGAGCGCTAGTGGTGTGGGATAAGAGACAGTCGATCGGAACCTTCACCTCTCGTGTCTCGTAGATACACGCAACGCAAGCAGAATGATTGAAAACTAAAATCTTACGGAAGATCTTATAATGGAGCATATGTAGTTCAAAAAAGTGTCTATTCCCACGACCCACGAACATACTATTCCCACGAACCGTTGTTCGGGTCTTCAGCATCCGCACAAACGGTTCAAGATGAGATACAGGCATGCAGTGGGGCCAGGGTGGTCCAGGGCGGGCGCCCTCGTACTTTTTTGGGGAGCAGAGCGTAGCCCTGCTTCCAATTTTAAAGCGGAGGCAGGGCGGCGTAGGGTGCTGATTTTTGGTAATCTGTTATTTTATTTCTAATCATGGAAAAAATACATATTAAAATAAAAATGATTTTAAAAAAAATAGAAAAATAAAAAACAAATCTTTTCCTCGCGGGATGTTGGTGGGGGGCCAACTCACCGCCAATTTTTTTTTTCTTTTTCTTTTATTGATAATCAGAAACAGTTTACAAATTCTGTATAAAACTCCGCTAAGCTGCTTTCGCAACTTTTCAGCAGAGATTATGCTAAACAAAATTATAAACATTGCACTTTTTTATTACTCATGCGTCTTGTTTTAGAGCTGCTTCCTCTGAATGGCAATATATGAGACAATAAAAACAACATATACAAACAACAAACAACAAAATCCTATTCAAGCATCTGAGAAAAGAAAAATAAAAGAAAGGAAAGATTATACACCATCGAATGAATTCAATATTAATTAGGTATATACAATTTACTGATTCATTCTAGAGTGATGATCCACTTTTTCACATTCAATTTAATATCTGCCATGTATGTTAGACTGCGAAGATTTGCTGGCATGGCACTGAATAAAGTCGGAACCGTTACCTTCAAAAGTCTCTTGCCGTATAGCTGTTAATAAATGAGGGTATTACACAATAATCGGTTTCTTTGATTCTTGTTCTATAATTATGTTCCAGATTTTGTTTATATTGGTCCGAAAAGTAATTTTGAATGATGATTTTATATTTATAAATTCCTCTAGCTAATAAAATATTACAGTGAAGAAACAAATTATCCCGATTAACTTGAATATTGACTAGTATCATATTTTTTAAAATTGATTTTCGAATGTTAACTATAGTTTGAATATTGGAGTCGGCAGAGTTCCCCATACTTGAATACCATACAGAATTAAACTCTCTGCAATGGCTGTGTTTACAGTTTTTAACGTTCTAAATGGTAGTTGGTAGGTAAGGTCTTAATTGATATATTTTGAAAGAGCATGATCACAACTTTTTTCTGAGCTCGTCAATATGAATGTTCCATTTGAAATTACTATCTATGTGTAAACCTAAATATTTAATAACTTGAACGTTTTCAATGAGTCTGTCACATTTGCAAATGTGATCCATTGAGTATTGATTAGCAAGGCAAAGGCAACTGTGGAATATAATTTTAATATCTCTTGTGGTCTGTTTAGGAGTTCGTATATACATTAACTTTGTTTTCTTAGAATAAATCACTAAACCTCTATGATGAGTCCACCTAATTATTTTATTGAATTCCTCTTGCAATATTTCCTCAGCCCTGTCCAACTCCACGTGAGCTATACCATCATGGCAGTGTCATCAGCATATAAAAATTGTGTAATTAAATTTTAAAAATTTTAATTATGAATCATAATAATAATAATAATGATACTAATAATAATTTTTTTTTTTTATTATTTTCATCCAATAAATTTACATCATTACAAGACATTTTTCACTCTTTAGTGTCCACAAAACCCACTGAGGGTTTAACGGTGGAATAAACTAATAATACTCTCTAGGATATGATACAATAAAAATGAATAAATATAAACACAGTACCATACAAATACAACACTAGTAAATACGCTGCAATAAAAACAAATGTAAATGTAATAACAATTAATACACTAATACCTAAACAAAATACACGCAAGGTACCTACAACTTCAAAATAATAATTGACTGTAATATTGACTGCTATTTAAACTACATATCGATCTTTACGCGAAATTTTGGGGTAGACCCTATACCTGCCGTTATTTTTACGACAACACGTCACCACTACTGGGGCAGACGTCATGTGCCACCGCCATGGCACTTTATTTTCCACGACTACACCACTGGGTCTGGAAGAAACATAATCGCGATGTTAGGATATAGATTAAGCTTATCGATCGCATTTCTATTTAATTAGTTCTAATTCAGTATCTATTAGACAATAATGACGCACCCATGTCATCAAAAAGAGATAACGATTGTAATCTTACTCGTCATGAATTCTACTTGAACAAATATCGCCACCCGCCTCCGTGGCGCAATTGGTTAGCGCGTTCGGCTGTTAACCGAAAGGTTGGTGGTTCGAGTCCACCCGGGGGCGTTGTTTTGTTTTAAGGCGGCAACTGGGTTAGTTTTAACTAGGCAAACGCGTTATGTGTTTCCACGTTGATGGATGAGCTACTTATATCAACTTATATCTTTGGATTAGTTATTTATATATATATACACCTTGAGATCCAAACAATTGAGTCACTGCCATCTTATTTCCTAATCAATTCCTATGGTAATAAAAAAGGCTTTGTTTTAATCGTTCTGTTCGTTCACAGTTAATTGGTGACACCTGTTGCTTGAATTTAATAGCTTTGAGTGATTACTGATTTAAAAAAATTACATTATGTATTTTTATATAAATAAAAACGGCTGATCCGATTTGAGTGAAAGTTCGGAATAATGTGTATTATTATATTGAAATTTCCTGAAAATTTGAATTCTCTCGGATGAAATATTTTCACGAATTTTTTCCTCTGGGTTATTCTTATGAGATTTGTTAAAACTTTGAAATGAGTTTTCTCAGAAGTGGTTGAACCGATTGCGCCTCAAAACTTTGCAGTATCGAGTTAAATAATGACACTTGTGTATGCCAAGTTTCAACTGATTTTGAATTTTCGTTTGACCTGTGGAGAGTGAACCAAAAAAGTACTTTTTTCGGGTATGATGAAACTGAGTCTTTGCTTCGCTCATCCAATCACAGAAACACGTGTTCATTAACAGGGAAACAAAACACGCTGAGGGAGGAAAGTTTCCGCCAGGGTGTTTTACAAAATGTTAATGATCATAAAATGTTAGCAGCACATAATATGGAATTAATCAACTTATCGTTAGGTGTCGGCAGTAATTTTAGTCAATATGAGTGAGTTCAATTTACTGAAAACACATGTAGAAAAATTATTTGTATGGAATAGTAAAACTAGATATTATCAACAATTAATTTGACATCATCACAAATCAAAACATGCAAATATCGTGTAAAAATGTTTATTATGGATTGACATATTTTAGAAAATACTTCTCTCTACGTCGCGAAGCAGTTTTCACTAGAATGTTCAAACAGAAAGTCAATACGATAGTTTATATGTGGCGTTGACGCTGAAAAAGTTACGCTGCGGTGCTCGTATAGGGCCTAAGACTATACACAAGTGACAAAAAGTCACATAACATAACATATACATAACACGACATAAGTGAGTCAACTTCCACAGAAGACCAATACCCTCTCTCGAGAGTGATTACATACACTAAAGTTACTAAAAAGTTACGAACCTGCCAGGATTCGAACCTGGAATCTTCTGCTCCGTAGGCAGACGCGTTATCCGTTGCGCCACAGGTCCTGATGTTAACACGATAGAATGAATAAACATCGGACCATGAAGTTAATCAAAAGCTAAGTAAAAGACGAATCCAAATTGTCATGCTATAGCTGTTATTTGTACGATAAATAAATCCATTTGCGGTTTTTGACAAATATTAATAAGTAGGCCTATTTACAATTCCAAATCACTTGCTGTTTACTCCGTTAATGACTTGTCATTTAACAACTTGTTATTCAATCAAGATGAAATAAAGATATTATTATTATTAGGATGAAAAAAAAAATATTTTTTAAAAAATTAACACTAGGAAAACGTGCGATGTGTTTTCGCGTTGATGGATGAGCTAGAACATATCAACATTTCTTTGGTTAGTTTTAGGCCTAGGGTCTTTATCCACCTTGAGATCCAAACTATTACGTCACTTCCCTCCTGTTTTATTCATGACTTATTCTAATTCATTCATTTAATAATAAAGAAGGCCTTGTTTTAATCGCTCTTAATTAATCGGTGGCACTTGTTGCTTGGATTTAATTGGTGTTTTATTAACTATTAATAGCTTCGAGCGATGTAGAAATATTACATTATATACCCTGTTACATCAATACGGCTGATCCGATTTGAGTGAAAGCTCGGAATAATGTGTATCATTATTATATTGAAATTCCGTAGAAATTTGAATTTTTCCGAAAGAAATATTTTTTACGTATTTTTCACCCTGGGTCATTCTTGTTTTGTTTTTCAACTTTGAAGTGAGTTTTCTCAGAAGTGGTGCAACCGATTGCGCCTCAAAACTTCACATTATCGAATCAGATAAGGACACTTGTGTATGCCAAGTTTCAACTGAATTTGTATTTTCGTTTGACTTGTGGAGCACGAACAAAAAAAAAACATGTAGCTACTTTTTTTCGAGTACGGTGAAATTGAGTCTTCGCTTCGCGCATCCAATTATCTTTGAATTTGGTTTCACCAATTTTTTTTTTTTTTACCGAGACGCGTGGCCGAGTGATAACACACTAAACCGTCATTCGGGAGACCGGGGTTCGATTCCCGCCATGGTCGACCATTCTGACAAGGGATTTTCGTGGTTTCCCTCTGTCGTTCAGGTTGATACTGGGATGGTTCCTTAGCAACAGGCCACGACCGATTCCTTCCCACCATCGAAAAACATCTAATAAAATAACCTTTCATCTCATCATCCCACCATCTCATTCATCATCTATCTACGCCAATAGATCGTAGCCATCAGTAATAGTGCGTCGTTAAAACCAAATATAAAAAAATACAAGTTTTTTTTATATAATGATTTGAATAGCCCTAAAGATTTTACTGCTTTTAATAAAATTGGTAGCTCATTCCATCTTCTTGGGCCACTAATTGAGAATAAGGGATGAAGATTTGGTAGTGAGATATGTTGATAAACCAAATTGGCGTTTTGACGTACTTTGTGACCTGTAAATAAACCATCATTCATTAAGAATAGATAAGTTGTGAACTCTTCTACTCGTCCTGAATTCTATTGAAACAAGCATTGTTACCAGCCTCCGTGGCGCAATTGGTTAGCGCGTTCGGCTGTTAACCGAAAGGTTGGTGGTTCGAGTCCACCCGGGGGCGTTGTTCTGTTTTAAGGCGGCACTTTGATTAGTTTTCATCACAGAAACACGTGCTCATTAAGAGGGAACCAAAACACGCTGAGAGGAAAAGTTTCCGCCAGGGTATTTTACAAAATGCGAATGATCATACAATTTTAGCAGCTCTAGATATGGAATTAATCAACTCATCATCAGATGTACACAATAGTTTCAGTCAATTTTCTGAAAACACATGTAGAAAGATTGTTTGTATGGAATAGTAAAACTAGATATTATCAACAATTAATTTCACATCACCACAAATCAAAACATACAAATATCAATTCATTTTATTCTGCATATATAATCGCTGAAACATAATGTGAGTGAAGATAATAAAACTAACAGAACGTATAACGTAATTTGAGTGTTCATTATGGTATTTACGGTTCGATATATTTCAGAAACTACTTCTCTGAACACCGTGAAGCAGTTTTCACTTGATTGTGCAAACAGATAGTCAATACGATAGTTTATATGTGGTGTTGACGCTGAAAATATTACGCTGCGGTTAGATCTCCCTTGAACGTATTTTACCAAGTATAATGCGTCGAGCTATGACGAAGATTGAATGAAAAATACACTATTACGACTTACTGTTCCATCAATTACCGTATCTGTTCTATATTACATCACAATTTTAAAATAGAAATTAAACATATGAATTGATGCCTTGGACATTGATGCCTAGTATTAAACCTTGGATTATAGCTGGTGTGATAAGATTGACAACTATATACAAACCTAGATCTCACGATGTGTTGGTTATAACTCCTCAGGAATTTGGTGTAGGCAGCTTACCAAATGTAAGAATCCTTTTTCATACCATGGCAAAATCAGTCAATCTTGTGATATTTCATAAGATTCAACAGGTATCAGACGAGTAGAAAATGGACATTTAGTTTTGGTTCAAGCTCCATATAGGCCTACCTGATTTCTGATATCATGCCGAGATAATTCAGGGGTTTTAAGTGATTTTATTTTTATTCATTTATTCATTTATTTATTTATTTTTTCAAGGTTCTTTAGTGGATAACAAAAATATAATTGACACTGGACATAAATCCACAAAACCCTGAAAGGGTTTAACTGTGGGATAGATACACATACAAGTAAATTAGATAATGGACAGACATGTTTTTAAAATTATTTGCTTCTAAAAAATTAACCTGAATAATGAACCTTATTAAAACTGAAGTTACAAAGAACATAAAGATAATACACGACATATAATTGAAAAACTGAAAAGTAAACATATTGAATTGAAATCAGGAATTTGTTTTCTAGCCATATACCTATACAAAAATGAAATGTCATTTCAATTAAAATGTTATTTGATTTCAGGGATTTCAAGAGATTATAGATGATTTCAGGGATTAAGCCAATATAATTTCAGGAATTTCAGGTGATTTCAAGAATGTCATGTGATTTCGATTTTCGGGTACTTCAATTGATTTCATAGTGTTTCTTCTGATTTCAGGAATTTCAAGTGATTTCTTTATATTTCAGGGATTTCAAATTATTTCAGGTTACTTCTGGTAATTTTAACGGGATTTCATATGACAAGTGTACATTTGATATCAGGAAATATTACCACTTAGAAAATCAAATACTCCCTTCAGAGTGAATATCTCCGTATGAAAAATGCATGTTTTTTGCACATTTGAAAAACATTCAAAATTGTATATAATGTTTTGTAGCTGTATATTGAGGAAAAAATGGGGCACTGTCGTTCCTCTCTTTCTACAATGCCCCTTTTAAAATGAATATGTAACCATTGTCTTTTGTCATTTTCTGTTCAAGTTTGTGATTTGAAGTAATATAAGTACTGCACTTTCAAAAAGTTTTTACTTTTACAGATTACTAAAAAGTTCGCTCTAAATCAATTTCCTTCGCCTTATTTAAATTCTAGTCTAGTTGAATCATTTTTATCTTACTGTTCACTACAGTTGTATTACGAGTTTCTTCATTACTGAAAATGTCAAATTCAAAATTTAAAATTGCAATAAGAATTTAGCAGTGAAACAGAACTTACAGTGAAAGAACTAGAAAGTGGGTTCTTGTGTTAGATACATATAGCGGTATAGAATACACGTATGGATGCGCGTTGCATTGTCGTCAGCTGTTTTCCTATACTTATATAGCCATGACTTGTTTGAAAACAAGGTGAATTGTGGGAGAAACCGCTCAAGCAAGATAGAGCTAAACTTGAATGCAGTAAGATTAAGATTCAAGGTAAATCTTGGTATCTACTTTTCTGACATCACCTTTCAGATGTCACCTTGTATAGGCTTGTAGTAACTGCTAACGACGATCCAGACAGTCAGTAGGCCTACAACTATAGACAAACATCGGGCTTCAGTGCGACTTATTATCATCATTATTAAAAGAAGTGTGTTGGTTAGATAATTATACAGATTAATTAGAGGGAATCACTGGCACTTCATTCAGGTGTGTATAATCAATTAATTATCAATCATTATGAAGAATGCATGGGTGTTGATTCAGCAAAATATTTATATCAGTATTTTTGTGATAGATTTCGAAAGGTATATGATATAAAATTATGATGCGGAGAAAACACAGATATTTTTAATACCTTCAAGTTGGTACAAGAAAAAACTATTCTACTCATTTAGTACAATTTCCACAGATATTTTCACCTGTGATAGTGTTAGAATTCGAGGTCAATAATTTTATTCCAGATCATTATGAAGGTATTTAAATTATCTGTGTTTCTTTATTATTAGAATTTCGATATCTCATACTGTTTAATAGTTATCACAAATGACTGATACTCCCATGTACTAGCTTAATAGGCCTATTACTCATTCGTTTCGTTCACTACCTGCATGATTCAATTCAATTCAATTTTTCTTCATTTGTCACTCATTAAATAATCATGCAAATCATATGAAAAGGCAAGACAAAAAAGCGGTATTCACTGCTTGTGAATTACTGTGATTTTCCATACAACCTTATTCCATTACCATACAAGATACAACCATCATACAGTGGCTTAAATTATTCCCTCTGTCGTTCAGGTTGTACTGGGATAACAGGCGACGACAGACTCCTTCCCAATATCCAAAAATTGGCGTAGGCCCTACCTAATTAAAATTTACCTTTCATCTCATCTTCCTATATATATATCATCTTATTAATCATTCACTGTCGCCAATAGATCAATAATAGATGTGATATAAATGTGACATAGTTACACTCAATTTAAATGAAAATATAAAATATATAACTAAAAATCATGTCATCATTAATTTGCTGGCAATTAATTCTAGAGTGATAAAATCACATTCCCTCTACGTAAAACCAGGAAAACGCAGCAAATGCGTTGTGAGATGATCGCGTAGAAGAATGAGTATATCAAGAAGAAAAATGTTGTGCTGCTCTCTTTACATTTACACACCAGAGACCTTAAATTACTTCAAACGGTTACAACTCTATAATTGTTGATCCTTTAATTGCATTATTTTGCTGATCCTAAATATCCACTCAAAATTACGCTTTCTTTCGATGCATTTCCTTCGTTATTTCTTATCCGATTACCGTAAAAATTGACAAAAATACGTATCATTGCTGTGCTCATCTTTGGCTTTTATTTATTTATTTTTTGAAGATATTATTTCAAATATTTTCACTATTCAACTATTTATAAAATAATGATGATGTGATTGTCTAATCATACTTTTGAAATTTGAATATCATTGCAAATTGCCCTCCTAATGTTGGTATTGTATTTTTAATTTTCATATAAAACACGGCTGGGTTGGACTTTTTTCCATTTGTGCACAAGAAGCTAAGGACCTGTACAAAACCAAGACTGCATTCTATAAAATGACAAAAATATATTACTTGAGAAATAATTATTAATGAATGTACGAAAATATTATCGATAACTACGGAAAATAACACGTGAATCACTCTTTATTACTGATTGACTAAAAACTTCAACATTTTGATATATCTTACCGTTCGAAAAATTGAAAATTGAAAATAAAATATTGAAAGTAACAAATTAAAAATAAAATAACAGTTCTAAAATGTGTAATGTTTACCGCAGTCATGTCGTGAGATCCTGTGAGTAATCTATTTTGTTTATCTATGTAGACCCCTATGTAGATCTATGTAGATCTATGATACATGTATCATGTATAGTTGCATCAAGCAGGTCCTTACGTATTACTCGTCCATCCTTACTCTTTTTTCTACCTAGTTTCTGGACGCTTGGTGATAGTGCGAGGAGGGGGAGGATGAACCCACAGCGTAATTAATAATAGACACTTTTCTCCGTTCTTATTTTAGACAACAAAATGGATTTTCTTGAACAAGAAAAAATGGCAGCTAATGTAGACCAACAGCTTTCCTTAGAAGAAACTAAGCAAAAGGATACGGAGAAGAAGGATAAGAAAGACAAGAAGGACAAAGACGACAACGATAAAAAGCATAAGGATAAGGATGGAAAAGAGAAAAAAGAAAAGGATAAGGATGATAAGAAGGATAAAGATGGGAAGGAGAAAAAAGAAAAGGATAAGGATGATAAGAAGGACAAGGATGGTAAAGAGAAGAAAGAAAAGGATAAGGATGGTAAAAAAGACAAGGATGGTAAAGAGAAAAAGGAGAAAGATGGGGACAAGGATGGGAAAGAGAGCAAAGATAAAGATAAGAAGGATAAGGATGGGAAAGAGAAAAAAGATAAAGATAAGAAGAATAAGGATGGAAAAGAGAAAAAAGACAAAGATAAAGATAATAAGGATAAGGAAAAGAAAAACAAAGACTAGGTGTGTCGAATCAGTCTAGTAAAAAAATGTAGCACGTAAGATTTAAATGTAGTCTAAAGATGGGAAAATTTGGCAACAAAACAAAGACAAATAGAAGAATGTGCAATTTTGTTAGAGCCAAGAATAAATATACAGGATGGGAGGAATTAAGCAATAGATTTGGAAAGGGATCACAAAGAAGTACAAGGGGAGGGGTAAGAATGGAAGTGGAAAGAGTGGATGGAGAAGTACCGGTAGGTGAATATGGATTCATTTGAAGAACAACGCGGGAACGGAATGAATTGGAAGAAGATATGAAGAATATTTAACGAAGATCAGTGATTCAAGCAGAGAGCTAAGAAAAAATAACAATGTATAATTTTATTAAGTATGTTTGTTTGTTTCGAGAGTAATCATTATCACCTGTTTTAAGAACAATCTGTAACAAGTAAATTAAATACAAATACAAAGATGTAACGCGTAACAATGCAAGACCTGCCGACAAAGGTGACTTGGTAAAATGCTCTCGTTGGGCCATTACTATATCAAGTATTGTACATGAGTACTCCTCATGAAGTTCTTACTTCCAACTTTTCGTAAATAACAATAATAATCACATTGAGGCAATGGTACTTTTGAAAAGATTCATGTGTATCGCTATGTAGAGAAAATACAACTTATGTGGGAGAATTAGGTGTAAGAATAATTATATGTATGTATAGTATAAATGACTATTGCATGTAAGAGGACGTCCATAAATTATGTCACACTTTTTTAGGCCACTTTGAACCCCCCCTCCCTCCCTTGTCACAGTCGGTCTCAAAACCTATGACCCTCCCCCCTTTAAATACGTCACAAATTCTCATACCCCCCCTCCCCCCTCTAACAAAAAAAAAATGAAATTAACAGGCTCCAAAGGTACAATAAAGTAATCAAATCAGAATATTCATTTCTTCATGTTTGCTTTTTGAGTACCGTTAGTCAAACTTGATAATTATTTGAAATGCATCTGCTGTTCTAGGGTGGGTATAAATATAAAAATCTATAAGAATGGCGCCTATACATAGAACAAAAAATGGTACATCACACAGATGCCTCCCCCCTCCCCCCCTTGTAACACCTTGTCACAAATCTTGACAACCCCCCCTCCCCCCCTAAGCTGTGACGTAATTTATGGACGTCCCCTAAACACTAATTGTATAGACATGATTTTAAAACCAAAGATTTTATATTTCAAATGGCCAAGCTATGAATGTATTATTAATTAGTTGAAAAGAATACCTGTTAATTTTTTACTATGTGCCTCTGTGTACAGTGTACTGTAATGATATTTAGTCTATTTCTATATATTACACAATACATTATACAATACACATTTTCTATACATTTTCAAACATTCATCTACATACATTATCACTCAGTCATTACATTAATTATTTGTCTGAAAATGTTATGATATTTGGTATAAAATAAAATAATATTCTTATATTTTTGTGATGGTTTTTTTTACTCATAGATCTACTCAGAATTTCACTCAGTTAATTTCACTCAAATGTAAGCCAAGATAACACCAGTTGGTGCCTTCACTAATCAACGACGTTAAACCTTGGTTGAGGCCCGATATTATCTAGTCCAGCTAGCCTGTATCTGAGAGTTGCTGAAACAAACAGCATGGGAAACTAATGCTGGGTAGGAACTTGACAAAACGAACGCGTTCCTTTTACGGAAACTTCAATGGTGACGCATTCCTATTATTAAGCAGTGCTTTTAACGAAATCATGTTATACTTTTCATCAGAAACGAGGAACGAGATTTACGTTTTTTTAAACAGATTGTACTTCAAGAATGCATACACAACGTGGAAAATATCGCCTATTGGTATGATAGCGGTTGAAAGATTTTGTCTCACATGCTATAGACTCAGCCTAATCCCTAATCACTGTCATCCATCCTGTATCTCATCATTTCCAGACGTAGCCTATTTCACGGTATTTACCTGTCTACTACTTATCAATCATTTTGTATGTTGCCGTAGTTTGATAATGGAGTTTTATATATGGAGGTCCAACTCGGCAACAAGCTGTGCTGTGATTGCGTACTTCCGGTTACTTCCAAACGGCAGCCATGTTTATGTTTCAACTGTCAGTTGGAGCTTCTCCAAGGCCTTCTATATTATCATATATTATTAAAATAATATAGAAGGCCTTGGCTTCTCCCACGTTGATAATTCTGCAAGGCCTTCTTTATCATTACATAATAGGCAAGTTCTGCTTCATCTCTGCCTAGCGGACAGACGGTAAACCGCCAAATATTTTTGTGTATTGACAGTTTACCGTCTGTCCGCTAAGCGGAGATAAAGCAGACCTTGATATTAGGTAATGATATAGAAGGCATTGAGTAATAATATGGAAGGCCTTGAATTCAGGCACTGAATATAAAACAAATTTCTGTAGGCATACACCCAAAAACAATCAGTTTGAAGAGTGAACATGGCTGCCATCACCCACTATTTAATGACATCAAGTGGTATGACTTTAATCACGAAGTTATACCTCCAGTACAATACATTAACTCCATAGTTTGATGGCTCAAATTACCCGAACGTTAGTGAGGGGTTGGAGAAAAATATCAATCAGCGTAGCTAATGCATTCCAAGAAAATCATCACTACCTATAGTGACATCACCAATAGCCAATGAGAATGAGAGTATTTTCAAGACGAGTATAGGGAGATTTGTTTAAACACAAAGAAGCCTATCCCACTTCAGTATTTCATCTCGACCCTGCTAGTCACCATGGTAAAAAAAATTGTGTTGTGGTAGTGTTGGTATCAATAATGATTGAAGAATTATTAAATTGATTATGACAAATTACAGTCAAAACATGGGGGATGCCATGAAGATCTTCTGGTTTGTAACATTTTAAAACCCATGAAATACTCCTACAAATTCAAATTGAAAACACTCTGCGTCAGTAACTTCCAAAGGAACTTTAAAGGAACTTCATTTTTCTGGAAACTTTCGTGTTTCTTCTTTTTTCTGAGAAACTAACGGTAACTATTTCTTTTCTGGATCGAGTAATGGGAATTGGAACTATAGTTTCTTTATTTGAGGAACTTACCCAACACTTGATATGGTAACAACTCCAAACTACCAGTTATGATTACTCCCGAGTTGGTAATTCGGGCACCAAGATTTCAGAAAATGACTATAAAGGGGGGCGGGGCGCCTGGAGAGGGCATACTGGAATACGAACTACCAAGAGTGAACGTGGGCTTGGCGTGTTTACTTAATAAGAGGATGTGAAAGTGGGTGGAGAGGTTGTACCTATTTGAGGAAACAATCAAAGCCTGACCCAAATAACCCTAACCAATTCCCCGAAATAGTAGCTTTACACGCCAAGCCCACGTTTACACTTGGTAGCATCCCTATTCCGGTATGTGCTCTTCAGCGCCCCCCTATAAAGGACTATAAAGGTATAAATGAAGTAACAACAAAATAACAATAACGGATTTTATTGAAATTAACGTAGCTAGAGAAAAGTACATGACAACTTCCAAGACACAATCCTGCGTCGATCATTTCATTACTTTCTAAGTTTCTGCAATTGTGGAGCCGACACCTTGACCTTGCCAGGTAGATTTCTTGCAAGAATTTCATCTTTAACGCTACGAATAAGGTCTTTTTCTCTCTGAGAAGTGAACCTATCTTTGAGGAACATATTAACAGCTGTTTTAGTTGCTTTTCCTCTCTTGCCTGTGCCTGGAGTGAGCTTCACTTTGAATCTGCAAAAGAAAAGATTTCACAACTTGATTTCACTTGAAGTCAATGACAAAAAGTTGTATTACATGCTTAGACTGGAAAATAACAGAAATAAATCTTAAAATTCAGGATTGGGTTACTCATGTAAGCTACAATTTGGAAAACAATTTATAGCATCTATTAATTTTGTATCATGATCAAGTTTTATGAGGGATTGAAAAGTTAATTATTTGTAAAGCCTGTTGCTTATTCAAGCAATTAGGCCAACTACCGTAGTTTTACGATTCTGCATACACTGTCATGTTACCATTACCATCTGCCATTTCTGTACACCATTATCTTATGAATTATATTATTGTTCCTAGAATAATTATAAATATAATTCTAATTTCAATGGGGTGGCAGCAAGCATTACCCCATCCAAACTACCCTGCATTGACATCCTTAGTCTTCATTGGGATCGATGGCTTTGGGCAATTTTCAATTTTAATAAAAAAAGGATGAACAATCAATATAGTAGGCCTACTATACTCAGTTGTAATGATATTGCTAGGATGGAATTCAATAGAGCATACATTTCAAGATACTACATATACTCTAAGTTTGTTGTATAAATAATACATACAGGATCATTTGGTATTTGGCTTTTCATTTTCACATCAAAACTGTAGCCATGACCCTATGAATTATGTTATTGCTCCAAAAATAATTATAAATTTAATGCTAATTTTAGCCATTATGCACCAATTATTAGAGCAAGTACTCAACCATAGAGCATTTATAAGCCATGCTTTATAGACTTGACATTACAGTTTGAAATGACTTCCAGAGGACAATATAGAAAGGCTCAGACTATTACGTACTTTAACTGCAAGGTGACAAGCTACTTTTAATTAATCAGACTTCTGAATATTTCTGGTAATATAATGACTCCAACAAAACATTAGTTATCAACTGGTATTATCTGCAACCACCGGGAAAGTGAGAGCTGACTCTTTGCGTTCTAATCACCATGTAGTACCCTGTACCGGTATGTACCATAGTGTTACATCCCAAAGTTGTGATGAATAAAATGAATGAATGAATGAATGAATATACACATACTTGTAGTTTTGTAATGTGTTGTACGGAGCTACAACGGGCACAGCAAACAGTAACTCGTCCTCTGTGACAGGCAGACCCGTCAACGAGTCCAACATATCAACGTCTTCTGCCACTACTGGTTCTTCTCCATCAGATTCTTCGCCGCCCTCTTCCCCTTCCCGTTTCGGAGCAACGGGCTTGGGGGCTCGCGGTACAACTGCTTTCTTTTCTCCTTTAATTTTTTCCTCCTTTCCTTTTTTACCTTTCTTTGTCTCTTTCCCAGTTCCTGCACTCTGAAGTATCTCCATTCTTAATGTCCTTTCTTCTTCGTCTTGATATTTGTATTTCTCTTTTATTTTCTTCAGTTTCGCTTTCTGACGTCGTTTCACTAGTTGCTGTTTTGCTGGGTTTTTGTCCTCTGTTTCTTCTGCTACTTCTGTCGGTTTATCTCTCCCTTTAGTCTCGCTTGGTTTCCGTTGGCGACCAATACGTGGTTTAAGTACAACAGGTTGGTTGTCCCCAAGGAATACAACCTGTTCCTCGAAATCATGCGACGCGGCTCTTGCCAGTGGCGGTGCTTGAGTATGCATGATCACCCTAGAAAAGTCAATTACCGGTATGTATAACATTTATACTTTGCACTTACAAATATCGTAAAGATAGTACCGTTCTGGTACAGAATTAATTATTCAATACTCTCATCAGCCTAAACAAATATCTTCTTTTGCTCACAGACATTTTCTTTGTGGCACTTACGACGAGAACTTGAACTAAAATATTCGACAAGTTGATTAAAAATAAGTAGAAAATGAAGAGGAAAAATGTATAGGTCTACACGACGGTACATTTAGTACCTACTTTTTCAAGAAACTTATTATACCCTAAATTGAAAACTTACTATAGAGAACTATTCAATATGAGAGAATTTGGTCTGAAATGCTCCACAAATTAATGAACAACAAAATAGATACTTCTACGTATATACAAAAGAAGATCGCCTACCAACTTGACAGACAATTGTAAAAACTTTGGTAGGGTAATTGTAGAGAAACACTCGACACTTTCGACAGGTGTAGATGTGATTTTTATTGTAAATCTGTTCCTGAAAAATCATTTAACCACAATATACAACACAGCTACAAATATAATGGTGATATTTGTGTTTGTTATGTTGGTAGATGACCATCTTCTTTTGTGAATATAAGTAGAGCACTATGTAGGCCTATGGGGGGAGTGTATATATAGGTCTACTCACTGGTTTCCTTTGGAATGCCTCATTCTAATCTGTGTATCGGGAAATTCCAGCTTGGCCTCCCCTTTTTCTTTTTCTGAATCCGATACTTCACTTTCACTCTTATCACCCTCTGCTCCTTCTTTCTCTTTGCCTTCATCAGTCTCAGGGATGGTGTCAAAACTCGGCTTGCCAACCCCATCTGAAAATCACACCACAGAAATATAGCATAATACAGTACAATCTCTTTAGTGCGACCTTGAGGGGAGATAAGCTAATCGTCGTTATATCACGATGGTCGTTCAACCAAATTTTTCAATAAAATTCACAGTAAAACTTTGTGTGTTTGTTTTACAAGGCATACATAAAATACTGTCAGTCGTCAATATTATAGCATAAGGCGGAGTTCGATCACTGATAGCCTGCCATGTGGTACGTATACATTTATAGTAAGACACTATATAATAATGCTGTGTAATAATATTTTGACATCAAGTTCATGTTTTCAGTCTGAATTGATGCTTTAATAAAATATTCCCCCCTTTCACCTCCCTCCTGCAATTTACTGTGTGATTTCAAGTGTCTGAAGTGTTCAACTGTATCATATTTCTCCACCCGTCAGTTGTAGTCAAGCAGCACGCCCGACATTGAACAGACATGGTGCCAATCGTGATGTGTAGAAGTAGGCCTATACACTTCGCTTTATTTTGGAAGGGTAAATAATATGAAAATAATACCACCGTATAGTGTCTCCAAGTATTTGTACATACGTAAGAACATTGAAACATTGAAACATTAAAAGTATCATTAGACGACCGGTAGTTAATCGCGTAAAATGCAGAGAGCGCGATGGGAATTGTTTACCGGAGTTGAGACCACATCGACCGCCAAACTAGCACGCGAGGCGACGGTGCAATTGCCGGCCGCTAAACGTTAAACAGTCTCGTGCGTGTCAATGTCAGACAAGGTCAGACTACACGCAGTCAGCACTAGGCAATAGGATGATGCACACCATGCAGCCAACAGCTCACAGTGGTTATGTTGATTATTGCGCGTCAAATAAAAATGCTGGGAATTGGGAAAATCATGCTTGTTTATGATGAAACATTCATTAAATGGGTTTTCAGTGGAATATTTTGCAGTTTCAAGTTGATTCCATTGTTATGAGTGTGCGGGTGTTGTACGCCCAATTAAAATGAGCAAAAAACGTATTTTGGACCGATTATAGGCCGAGATTTGCAAGTAAGCTGAGGGTGACTTTGAGGCTTGAAATTTCGAGAAAAAGAGAGAGAGAGAGAGAGAGAGAGAGAGAGAGAGAGAGAGAAAGTAGTGGAAACTGGAAAGTAATCTTACCACTATCAATATCATCTCCTTCGCTGTCAATTAGTTCAATCTCTTGTTCAGGTTCCGCTAATGACAACTCGGACGCGTAACTAGCAGCGTCTTCTTCAAGGCCACGAACTTTTCTCTCATCTTTATGTCTACAAAAATTAGAATTTATTATTGTATCAAGGTACGTAATATAAAAAAATACATACTGAGATTATCTTATGGATCTAAAAAAAGCACTTAATAAATAACAGAAACAAAAATAATTGGTCTGATCTATTAATAATCTATTTTTAGAAACATTTCGGAGAGGAAGTGTTCGAAAACGGTCTTTTTGAATATAATGTGTCCTGAAATTTACGTTATGATTTTTTAAAATCAATGTGGCTCTGATTTGTAACACCACCAAGTAGCTAATCGTGGTTAACGCTATCAAGGATGTTCTCATTAGAATAAAAAAACTTTGAAATTATAGTAAAAAAAGGTAAAATGACAAATTAAATATTCTTTGCACAAAGAATAGGAGCTTTAAAAGCTCCAATGATGCTGATACCGATGCTATCAGTTATCAATATACATGTACCGGTAGTCTTCTAAAAAGTGTAAAATATTTTAGCTCAACTATTTTAGTAGCTAGTTTTAGTTTTAGTAGCTATGGCTACATATTTTAGCAAAAAATTATCTCTCAAATAGTTCTCGATTTCAAGGGTCGTTTTCATGGCTGGCGGCAGGCGGTTAAAAAAAACGCATGCCGCCTGCGCTGTTCACTTAAGTCGCGTTCTTCGCATCCACTTCGAGATTTGACTTATTTATTTAAATATGTAATTCTTGTTCAATTCAGGTGGTCAAGTGAATTTTAGTATCGTATTATGTGGCACGCAAAAACAATCATAGTGCACATTTGAAAAGTACTGTTTTAGAAGTAATATTCCGACATAACCCTACCCTTGTATGACCACTTGTATGAGTGAGGGTACTTAGCCGCGGCATTTTTTCCCAAAGTTGAATTTATTCTATGTCTCACGGTACAGAGCAAGAAGTGCAAGCGGTAGGAATTTCACCCATTCTGACTGGCCAGGAGGAAAAACGCCTGCCGCAAGCCATGAAAACACGCCTTTACAGTTGCTGTGATCTGGGCCTACATATATATTTAACCGAACCATGTGCCATGCGAGAGTTTGGATCACCTTTCAACCGAACTTTCTTCGAGTTTGAATAAGAAACTGAATCCCATGATAAGGTGGCAAGGTGGCAGATAATTCTTCTTTCCTCGAACCATAAAACTGCCCGTTACGAGATATTCACCAGCTGGAGCAGTTTTGGAAACTTGATCACTCTTAACCCACCACGCCCCAGTCACGACCTTGGCATCCCACGCAACACTGGAAGTAAGTAAGAAGTTTTAGCAAACAGTCAACAGTCTAATTGGAAGACCAAACATATACCAGGGGTAGGGATAAAGTATTATTACAAATATAAGCGGAGGATCTTTTCTGAATTTAGGCGCTAGAAAACTGCTATCAGCATACAACATCTTCAGTAAGTTTCTCTGTAGTATAGTTATCACGGTCAAGTTTTAGTTTTTGATTTCATCCAAATCCTCTATTGTGCTGAAATGAGCTACTTTGGGGAGTTTCATGCTTTAGTAAACTTTTTCAGTCTGGTCCCCTGAAGAACGTACCCAAGAGGTTTCTTTTAATTGAAAATATATGTTCAGTAATTTCTTGCCTATAATTCAAATTTGGAAAACATCAAGCGTGTTTTTAACTTCTTTGTAGCAATGTTATAATAAATGCCATTACAACACTGACACTTGCATTTGCTGTTACAAAGACATAATTGTTGTACTTTTTTGGTGAAAAGAACATATTTTAAATAGGTTTTGGGAATTAATCATGTTTTTTACAAGATCAGGAATGTATCAGGAATGATGTCAATTCTTGAACGATGAGATGGCCAGTGTTGGGTAAGTTCATCAAATAAAGGAACCGGTTCCAATTCCCGTTGGTCGTTACCGATCAAAAGTAGCGTAATTCCGTTAAAAGTTACCGAAAGAAGTACGCGTTCCTTTCGTCAGGTTCCTACCCAGCACTCAAGATGACATCCATTGTAGCACTAAATTATTTTTATTCAATTAAAAAATAATCAAATAATCACCTATAACAGACTGCCATAGTTCCCGCTTCGTTGAGTGTTTTCGGTGGCACAGGCTGCCCAGACGGATTCTTCACCAATATGCTGCTAGCACCTTGAATATCCGCGTGGACATATATATCTGCGGGCCTCATATATCTCTTGACAATCATCTCATTCTGGATCTGATCACGGCCCCCAATCACTAAAACAACACACAAAAATTGTTGCAACTTAAATTGTTAGTTAGCAAGTAGGAGCATACCGGTAGATTAAGGAGGTTTTTAAAGATGTCTAATAACTATGTTGAAATACCTGCGCCAATTTGAAAGCGTTTAGAAGTCTACCTGTAACTCGAGGCATGAAATTATACCATTCATTATTTTGTTTTTTAGCATTAGCTAGATCTATTTGAAAAATAGCATTTTCAAGCATTAGTCAAATTTAAATCAGCATTAATTTAGAACCAAAAAGGTTTTGGAGAGCCGTAAAGGCTCTGGGATGAATATTATGTACGCATATATTAGAAACTAGTTTCAACACATTCTTATCTTGAGAATCTTGAGCAAGCTATGACTGCTGTGTCAGTGACATATTAACATCTAAATGCCCCACATTGAAACATTACTTGGTCTGCACAAACTAAAAGAGCATCGTGAATAATTACCACAGGCAAACAAATGTCTGTAAATTAATATTTTTATATAGGCCTTAGTTAGAGAAAAATTAAGATTTAGGGGTTTTCCTGGCACTTGCATCTGATTTTAAAAAATGAAAAAGTGAAATGAGAAAAATTATCCAATTGGTTACCAAAAATCCAGCTTGTGAATCAAGTAGGCCTACCCAAAAATTATTTAAAAATGTATACAGAATTTATATAAAATTAATATGTCTGTCGTACCCAAATAGTTTTCAGAGCTGATGAACCAATAGAACTTTTCAAACCAATACACTTTTCTTGCTTTGTTAATATTTCTTGAGGTTTGAACATCTTTTAACGTTTGTTTCGTCTTCTTTTCGGCTGATTTCAACGCTTTACCGTGAGACTCGAGCGTCTTTTGTTGTTTTTTAGCTGCAAATCTCTTCTGGTCATAATACCTAATAAGAAGAACAGCAAGTTATGATACAGTCGCTGTAATAATTACAGTGATCGTTGGTTTGACAAAGGTTCAACATACTTTCTAGCATTAGCATACGCTGAAAGATCCAGGTCAATATCTATGACCATAGGTTTCTGCAGTACAGGACGATCACCTTCAACGTCCTCATCAGATGAATCATCATTCACATAAGGATCACTGAAACAAAGTATGGTATTTGAGCTAGAAGAGTATAGGTAATTAATTATAGGGGTGGGCACCGAATCAATTTAATTGATTCGATTAATCGATTACGCAAAATATTCGATTAATCGATATTGCTATCGAATAATCAATATCTCCGATCTGTACCATATTTTGAGAATGCCGCTTTTCAAATTGCCTCACGCGCGCGCGAAGGTTAGTAGGCCTGCTGGTTAACGAGGTATTGATACTGGCCTAAAAAAGGGAAGTTTGAGACCATCACCAAAGCGATTCAACTAGTTGCTAAAGATGGCGTCTACATCTAGGAGTGGGAAGAAAAACGCTGTTTATGCCTCCGAATTTGAGAAGTGATGTGTGGTTGAATTTTGAGTTTTGTGCTAAGAATCAAGATTCAACTTCACCTCAAATCTTGACTGAAGATTTTGTGTACTGCCACCACTGTGAACGAGAGATAATATACTGTTCTAATACATCTAACCTCAAACAACATATTACACGATGCATAACGAGAACTTTCAACAACCAATGAGAAGAAAGAATTCAAATTTAAAATCGTGAAATAAGCGGCAAACTACAGTAATACGAAAAACTAACTTTTTCGAAACTTGATGGTTTTAATCGATTATTTAATCGATTTGGCCATATAAAAAAAAAACGATAATCGATTTCGATTTTCTGATTGATGCCCATCCCTAATCAATTATATATCTGTTGAAGTTACTGGAATTACGCGAGTTAATTGCAATCGTACTGGTACTAGAAAGTACAAACAAAGGCAACACACGAAAAATGGTGTGACCAATTTTGGGTAAGTCCAAATTATAACACAGGTCATAATAAATTACAAATGGTTATTCAACTTACTGTACAGGCCTTACCTAGGGGATATTGTCCACACATTATAAAACTCACCGTTTTTTAATTGTTTTCAAATTTAAAATGATTTATCCATTACCATTGGTCAGTTTATGTGGGTGATAATCCCATTATTCGACAAATGAGACTGTGCTTTATTGAAGGGCAAATTTACCAGTATATACAGATGGAAGAATAATGCCAAGTTCTCATGGTTTTGTGATGAAAGCATAAAAATTCCCAAACAGCTCATAAGAGTGATTAAAAAAAAAGATTGTAGCACACTAGGCCTACTGTACATACCAGTACATGAACTGAATTAATGTCTCTAATATGTCACATATTCATTAAAGGTGGCCTCACAATGAGGACTAACGCTAACAGCTAACGTCAATACCGGTAACTAAGATCAAGAGTTAGGAGATAGGAAACCAATGCTAGCTCTCACAATGCAATGCATAACCTTGGAAAGTTGACCAACTTTCAACTCTTAGCTCTTAGCTCTTAGCTCTTAGCTCGACCAATCAGATGGCTTCATTTGACATGTGACATCCACTGACCAAGGGTGATATCCTGTAATAGTAGCTGAGATTAAGGTCTAACCTCCATTACCTAATGGTCATGAAAAAATTATGATTTTTTGTCAGTCGATTCGTTTTGATGTGCTCAATAATAATATCCAAACAGATGACAGGCTGACCGGGATAAATTTTGAGTTATATCACTTCAAATACTGGATGTTTCCCTATCATTCAACACGCAACCTTCAAATTTCATGCGTTTTCATTATTCAACAGATCATTAAAATATACTAAAAAGAATGACATCCAATCAAAAAACTCATTTTATTGTAGATGAGGATGTTACGAATAAAATTATGCAAAAATAATATAGGTACCCGATCTCATTTATGAATCACACTCATTTTAAGAGGGAAAATAGTTGATTTTTCACCTAGATGAAGTCATAATAGCAACTTAATATTTCATTTTAAAGCGCTGTAACTTCAGCCAAAAAAATATGACAGTGTTTCTGGTGTAATTTCAATTCAAGAATACACATGTTCAATAAAGCTTTACTCAAATTTCCCCAATGTGAAATTAATTTCAAAATTACTTTTTGACTCTGCTGACCAAACGAGTGTTGGACTTGAACTAATAACTGATATTGTGAGTACATTATTTGTTAGTGTTGATCTTAGTTTTAGTCATAATCTTAATTGTTAGTCTTAGTTCTCATTGTGAGGCCCCTTTAAGAGAGAGTAATTGTGAGAAATCCAACAAATGCAAGCTCTAATAATTATGAACAAGTTCACAAGTTAAAGTATATTCTTACCTTAACATTAATGTTATATGATTTGTTTCCAGCTTGAGTCCTTTGATAATTGCTGCAACTGGGTCCTTCCTGGCCTGAGCCTCCTTCACTAGTATCTGAATATCCGGCCAAGCCATCTGATTGGCCAGCGCACTGCGCACCGCTAATATAGCGTTGTCTACCAACTCCTGGTTGCGAGTGATTAGCTCTGCGCGTTGTTTGTCGGAATCTTGAGTTCGCTCCAACGCATTCAGCCGTTGGTCGTGGTCTTTACGTACATTTGCTAGCTTCTTCATTGCGTCACGTTCCTTAAATTAAAGATTTCAAACGTAAGCTTTATTTTATTTATTCATATTGGGTTTAGCGATGCGCTGTACTGATGACTTCGATCTATTGGCGTCCTGAATTATATATGAGATGATGGGATAGAAAGTTATTTTATTAGACGTATTTTTGAATAGTGGGGAGGAGTCGGTCGTGGCCTGTTGTTAAGGAAACATTCCAGTATTGACCTGAACGATAGAGGGAAACCACGAAAAATCCCTGTCAGGATAGTCGACCATGGCGGGAATCGAACCCAGGTTTCC
Source organism: Brachyptera risi (assembly GCA_964007535.1). Classification (NCBI taxonomy): domain Eukaryota; kingdom Metazoa; phylum Arthropoda; class Insecta; order Plecoptera; family Taeniopterygidae; genus Brachyptera; species Brachyptera risi. Next base: position 76,604,642 of record OZ023326.1, read on the forward strand.
TGAATGACGGTTCAGTGTATTAACCACTCGGCCACTCGTCTCAGTACTTACTTTCAACTTGGAAAATGAATGTCCATTAGATTTCAATTATAACGGAAAGCTCGTGAAATCAACAACCTAGCGGTTGTTAGAACACCTCAACCCCGGGGGTGGATTTGAATTAATAATGATTTTCTCCCCTCATTTTAAAGAAAACTAGAAATCATCATCTGAATGTTAGAAATTATGATTCATTCATTTGTTCATCAGATTACCTCTAGAGACCCGCCCCCTTTCCGAGTTGTGACATAGACATTAACTGATGTTGTATTTATGGTGTTCACGGTATAGGCCAACAAAAAGCATGCCTAGTTGTAAGCAAATCTGTCACCGAAGCTCTATTATTGAGGTTACACGGAAATTAATTCAATCATTGTAATCTGCAAACATTAACCTTCCTGAATAGTTTCTAGTTCATTCTACTTTAATTTCACACCAATTAATTACCAGTACCCTAGAAAATTAATTACTTGATTTTTCAAAAAAAAAAAAATCATGATTATTCACATACATATGATAGTATAGAAAATACAATCTAAAGTTGCAACGTATTCAGACGAAGAATGTTCTATTGTTGGAAAACCACTTTATTTTTTATTATGCCTTGGACTATGCCTACATGGTAACGATGGGTGGCCAAAAGTTTGTTCCAGAATTGTACAACCAGCAATAACTTGAAACAAAATTTGCTGTTACCACGGTATAATTTACACTAGAGTCTTCTATATTGCACTACAAGTCAAACCTTTAGTTTCAATTATATATTTTATAATCTTGAATGCATAAAAACAGAAAAGCAAAAATACGTTTCCAAGTAATTTTTCATGCAGCATTTCTTTCTATCTACATTGAAGTCTTGTTCGTAGAACTTATCTCGCACAAAACGTAAAACGCAGCACATCAAGCAACCAAGTAAACGTCAAAGATCACAATAATCCGAATCACAATATAACTTGAACTTCAACCACCACGGAAAACTGAAAGATCCAACCTTTCACCCTCATGTTTCTTAGCTCTGGAGAAAGTCTGCATTAGGAATTATTAGCATTAGTTGCATATACAATCAATCATACATACAGCTATGATCCAAGATTATGCCAACTAGTACAGTGCCTCATAACCGGTAGTCTAGTTTGTGACAAATCTGTGTAATACACAGCCGAAATCTGTGTATTTTTGCCGGGAATCTTACTGCAGGGTTTTGGTTCCCTTGAAGTAGCAAAAATGTGTCGGAAATTTCAATGCATCAAAATTTGTGAGCTGAGAGTTGAGCAGGATTTCCACTTACGATTTTTCCTAGTCGTCCGAAGAAATTATTCCTACTGATTCACCAAACTACATGGCGGACAACGTGTCGTGGTTATTGGTTCTACTTCAACTTCTGTCGGCCAAAATTACGATTTTACCAGAAGCTTCATGTTACCTCTCTCGTCAGATAGGTTCGCTGCACTCATGCTTCCGTTTGCTTTGTGTGAGAGTGCGCCAACTTATGATTTGACAGTTCAATTTCTTAAATACAAAGAGAACTGTGCACTCAGCCTGTGCAAGCTTATAAAAGCTATGGCCATGAAGTCACAAAAACGTTACAGTACAGCAAAGTGGTAACACACCTGCCAAAAATCATACCGACATCAAGTCGGGACAAGAAAAAATCCGAACTATAAACCCTGCTTCACGCACATAGCATATATTTCCTAACCTGTTGTATTGCCTTCATGTCAATCTTCTGACTTTCAACCATCGAAAAGAATTCATCAACAGCAGCATCAAATGTCGGAAACTCTTTGAAAGGTTGACTTCGATGTTGTTCAAATATCATTGGGTGAAACTCTTGATTAGTGAAGAATTCCTCTTCTGTACCATCTGGTAATGGACGCTTCTCCTTTTTTTGGATAACGTACCCCTGGGAAGACAAAACAATGTAGTGTAGTTGGTGTTTCAGTATTGTACTAGCTTCTTACGTAACGAAGCGGCAATATATATAAAATTATCAAGATGAAGATTTTTTGCTAAATGACCCCACCAGCAGCCACATTATTTAGAGGAAATTTCAAAGAAATCACAATACATTCGTAGTCTTGTGTATTTATTAGAGTTGCCATTCGATATGAAAACTCATATCGATTATCTTTTACTTAACATCGATTATTAATCGTATTATATCGATATTTTTTCTCCTAATCGATAATCGTATCGAATGTCGAAATATCGTATCGCATCGGAATAATTGTGTTGAAAATTGCGGCTAAACAGCTGTGTTGATTGATTCATTGCCAAGTGGTTGACCTTGGACTAGGTGCGGGACTTCGGTCCTAGCAGGGAGGGGTAGAAAGATAACGGGATAGAGGAAGAGGCAGATTTATGAGCTGTAATAAAAGTACACGTAACAATATACATCTGGAATTCATCCATATTGTCCGGAATACGAGCCGAGGGTTTTTCTCGAAATTTCAATCCAAAAAGTCAACCTCGGCTTAAATGCAAATCTCTGCCTAAAATCTGTCAAAAATACGTTTTTTCTCATTTTAATTGCGCGTACTACATCTGTACACTCATAACAAGGGAATCAACTTGAAACCGCGAGATATTCCACTGGAAACACGTTTAATAAATGTTTTATCATGTAGAAGCATGATTTTCCTAATTTCTATCATTTTCATTTGACGCGCAGTAATAAACATAACAAGCACGTTGAGCTGTTAGCTGCATGGTGTGTGTCATCTACTGTGTGTGGTCTAACGTCGTCTGACCTTGAGGACCACTCGTTGACTACAAGCTACAACGTAGTGTGAAAAACGTCTCCGACTCGAGACGGCCGAGCGCCAATTGACCGCGCGGTAGTCTATATTCTCGTCTATTGCGCATACCAACTCTAACGTCAATTCAAACAGCGTTTCTCATTGGCTTTCGAGTGCCCAATAGAAAACAAAAACTTTCGCGCCACATGCACTGATTGGAGCAATTACGTAAAGGGAAAAAAATTAGTTTGAAAAGGAATTAATGTTCATTTCGATGATTGAAAATAATCATATTGATATCGTATTGCCGAAATTCAATCGATTATCGTATCGTTTGAAAAAATATCGATCTATATCGATATATTGATTATTGTTGGCAACCCTAGTATTTATACTGGTATGAATGTAACACAGTATTCATTATTTGAACCAGTTTTGAACTTTATATGGACTCAAAACATGCAAGGTAATTAAAATTGGAATAACTTACCTTGGATGGTTCTGATAGACCTATATCTACAAGCTTGTCGGCTTCAACTAATGCGACATGAAGTTTATCCAAATCCTTATCCACATCAAATTCTTTACCCAACTTGCAGCCGGCAGAAAATCCAGCTTGAAGCAAAACGTGATCAATGATTGCTGGACCATATTCTGGAAAAAAAGACAATATGTGTAAGTTATACAGAAACACAAAACAATATTTCACAACAAACAATAAAACAAAGTAATCAAAAGAAAGAAGAAATAAGTATGATGTCAGTATGAAGTATGAACCACCTTGTGAGATTGAAGCTTGGATTGTAACTATCGTACAGGTGGATAGGAAATAGCGTACCAGAGCAATCAGTCACATATTAATTTAAGTAGAATATGAACTGTTAACCTGAATTACACTAGTTTGTTATATATTGCACTACACATTAAACAACATACCTATAGTTGGAATTGTATACTTTGTAACCTTTTCATGCATAAAAATACACAGAAGCAAATATACGTGTTCCCGTCATTTTTTCGCAAAGTATTACTTTTGTCTACATTAAAGTCTTCTGTGTAGTATGTAGGCATCTCGCAATTATCAGAAAAAGCAGTGGATTACTCAATCAAGTCAACATCAAGGATCACAATGATCTGATTCACAATATAATTTGAGCGTCATTCACCATGCAAAAATAAAATAGTTAGCAATGCATCAGAAATTAGCATGAGTTGTGTATCCATCGGTACGATATCTATAATCCAAGGTCAAAGAGTGCTGCATATTTGAAGACAGTATCCTAAGCAAACATTCTAAGCTATAAAGACTGTCTATAAATTCTGTCTTACTATGGTTGGTCTTTGACCAACATTTCTCTAGGTAGTATGCGACAGTACTGTGTCACTAAATTGGTCATTATCACACATTTTATACTTGTCTTACCCAAGTGAGGATTAAGCACCTTCTTAAGGTTATCTCCAGCTTTAGCAGCTGCTAGTATTTCTTTCAACTTTTCTGTTGATGGAGGGCCTTCTCGTAGATGCGCTCTATCGACTGGAAACTTTTCTCTTACAGCAAATCGTATTTCTTCGCCTTCGGTATGTGGACGTAAAATATTGATAATAACTAAATTACAGTCTGTAAGAATGATGTTTCCTCTGTCGTACAGCTCCAAAATGACATGGTACGCAGCTTCACCAGAACCGAACTGCATATCAACAACTCGATCCATTCCCAATTGTTTTAGACTTTCAAGTCGTTTGTTCTTCAAATGCTTCCTCATCTATAATATGAAATAATACAATACAAATTAAACATTCTGTTATTTCTGTATAGCTCAAGAATATCATTTGGAAGGAGTCAATAACAAATAATATGTTACCAGCAACAAGTTGTCAGGCCTAACTATTTGAAAAAGAATTAACACCGATACTTCTATACCGATCGATACCTATAGGTCTTCATCACGCTTCACAAGTAGGCCTACCGTACCGTAAAGATCTTATTACATGCTACTAAGTACCGGTAAGGCGGTAACCTGCTACGTACTGACCTTCATACTAAATCCAGATGGGGCATTATTCTTTGGCCATTCAAATGCAGTAGCATGAAGTCGATTACCAGATTCCATAAGTAGAACACATTTTTCTTCTGGCTTCTGTAATTTTACTAGGTATGTCTTATTATCCACATCATAAACTTGTGCTACTCGCATTCCAACAAACCTAGAAAGAGTCAAATGTTTTTATTGCAATTTTACATATTTTTCAACTGCAATAAGCATAGGAATAGATCAGTGGCGGCGCGTCCACTAGGCAAAATAGGCGGCCACCTAGGGCGGCAACCTGGGGAGGGCGGCAAAAAATGAAATTTTTTAAAAAATTGATTTCGTAAAAAAAATTTACGAATATTAGCTTGATTTAAGTTTCACAGGTCAACTTACTGATTCATTCAGTATGAGAGACGTGAGGACAGACGACACTCGACAGTAGTCGACAGTGTCGGTTGTGCGCTGAGGAAGGTGAAGAGGCGCGGGTCGGTAGTGTGCTGTGTGCGGGGGTTGGGGAGCGGGGAGGGGGCGCGGCCGCCGCCGCGTACTCTCTGAGTAGCCGCGTGACCTTGAATGAAAGTTTCATGTCTCCACATGAATCGGCGTTGTTGCCATCCCAGGCAACAACGTCGTTATGCTCTGCTCATAACGACAGTTGTGTTGTGACAAGTGATCAGATCAGTCAAGATTTGGCGGTTTGTTGTTTGTATTTGTATATTTAATTTGTGATTGTGTGTGTCAATTAATGTAAAAGTCTCGTTAAGTGCAAAAACAAAAAAATGCATAAGAAGTAGTGATTTTGGGTAAGGGGTTCACTTGAGGAGGAAAATGGAAACAAAAAAACTAATTGTGGAGGGGGGGGGGGGGCGCAAAAAAATATCTTGCCTAGGGCAGCAGAATAGCTTGCGCCGGCCCTGGAATAGATACAGTAGAACCTCTGTTATAAGTTTCTCGTTTATACATTTATTACATTTATAAGTTCTATTTTTTGATCCAAGCCATATGCTCCACATGTTGAATAGTTTCAATTTAATGAGTTTTTCACGTTAATACACTTTTTAGTCTGGTCCCCTGAAAAACGAATAAAAGAAGTTCCACTGTACCTACATATAATATATTATATCAAAGACTGCTGCAGAGTTGGAGAAGTTCATTTATAAGAGGATCTTTTAAAAAGTTCAGTTCATGTCAAATAAATAAATCTTTTAAAAAGTTCAAAGTTCGTTTCTATGGCTTTGCTGTAAAAGTTCAAGTTCAAATAAGAAAAAACATAAGTTCGTTCAAAAGTTCAGCTTGAAAATTAAATGGGAAAAAAGGGTTCAAAAATAATATATGTATGGTACACACACATTTTCTACAATGAATGTCTCAAGTTTAATAGTGATTGATAACAACTACAAATCACAACACGTCAACTTTGACCACACGTGGCTGCCGGCTCGCCTGGTGACAAGTGATCACATGATGAAATCCCAAACAGGGAATATTATACATTCAGGATAGACCGTAAAATAGTCGATCTCAGCACTCGGAATTTGGACGGGGAAGTACGGATAGTGCGATCGTGTCGAACAGAATTATGAGTGATCCAAAATTATGACCTTTCATATGAACGTTTTATTTCGTTCAAGTTCACCGAAAAATCGAACGTGAAGAAAGTTCAAGATCGTCGACTGTAAATGTAACGCATTAATTGAAAAGTTCAGAAAATTCGAGCGCGTTCATTTTAAAAGCTCATTACCCAACACTGGACTGCTGCCTGATTGCATATTGCTTACAGTAATGATTCAAGGCCCATTCACGATTAAACTTAACCGTAAATTTAGGATCTTACAAATTGTTTGTCATACGGTATTTCTCGATACTGTTCACGACAACATTAAACTTAGTCCTTAACAGTATCAGTAACGTAGAAGTTTGCAAACTCCAAACTTGGTTTCTTAAGTTTACGTCGAACGTAGGAATTGACCAATCAGCGCTGCTCCAAACCTATGACGAGTTAGACACATCGATTTCAGACCTGCAGTCGTCCCGCCATTTTCAGAAGATTCCACGATAGTGAGGTTATGTTGTACTGTCAACAAACAAATCAGCTGTGTATTTCAGCACTATCAATCTTTCATGACGTCGTTATCTTTATAAAAAGTCGCAATCCTATTGGCTAAACTTAGAACGTGGAAGTGTGTCGTGAATGAGCATATAAAATCGTAAGTTTACAGCCATAAGTTAAAGGAATAAGTTAAAGGTTAAGTTTAATCGTGAATGAGCCTTAAGGTATAATCATATGCAGATCGACTATTTTAAACAGAACGCTAATAAGAATGTTGCTCTATCACAATTAGGCCTAGTGATGACTTCGGGTAGTAAATTAGGAACCGGGGTACCCGCCGAAATCATACGAGTAGGTTATACTCTAGGAAATTTTTAAAAATGATACTATTTTTTGTAATTTCACTGATTAACGTACCATGGCCAATTTTTGTCCTATGTTCACGTTTTTTGTGTTTTCTGATAGATCTTGTTTATAACTATGGTGTGTAGTTTGGACATTTTGTATTTTGTTTGTTTTGATATGTTTTTTACTCACTTGAAGTTGATGCTTTGTGATCTGACTAAGATGACAAAGGTGGACAGTAGGTTAGGTTAGGGTCAGGTTAGTGTACAAACCTCGCGTATACCGCCGGCAGGCGGAACGGAGCTTATATACTTTAAAAAAAAATGAGGAAAAAATTGAAAAAAATTGAAAAAATGGCGTGGTACGTTAATTAGTAAATTTACCCTATTTTTCTATATTTACGTCACAAATAAACACATAACAAAAAAACAAAAAATTAAACCTTTCTTCCGTATTTAGACGCCTACATCATCCCTTTGAATTCCCGCTTTTCTGTTCAGATTGTGAGCTATGAATTTTTTTGTGATGATGTGAGTTTTTGAGATATCAGTGGTGGGGGGAGGGGTTGCTTGGATTTCCAAAGTAAATATGTTGTGATGTTTGACAATAGAAACCTACATGTATGAAAGAAACACTACTTGGACCGCACATGCTAAAAGAACATTGTAAATGTCTGCAACACGCCAACGAATGTATGTGAATACATTTTGTATTCAAACAAATTGGAATGAAATATTTTGAGTTTTCATGGAACTTGTAGTTTTATCTGATTTTTAAAAAAGTGAGTAACAGATATTGTTTTTAGAAAAATTTACATTTTCTTACAAATACAGTACACCAATAGATTGTAGCCATCAGTATAATGCGTCGTTAAAACCCAATATAAAAAAAGGGGCCTAGTGCATATTTCAGGTAGGCCTACAGTAAATGTTAATTTATCGTTGTAAAAGGCATACCAGTACATTGCTTTAAATAGCGAGAAAGAATTTGGCCTTATATGATTTGAACTTCACAAAACATAGCCTAAAGATGATATGGTACACAAAATTATAGTTCCAGATGACATTATGTATATTGCGCTTATAGCTAATGCGAAAATGTCATGCCTCTAGTTATGAGATAGGCCTATCTGGCAATTAACCACAATTCTATTTTTAGACACATTCGAACAATAAATGTCCGAAAACGGTCTTCTTGGTTAAAATATGTCATTCAAATTTACATTAGAGAATCTTAAAATTCGATGTGGCTCTGATATTTGACGTCACCAAGTGGGTAATTGTGATTAGTGCTATTCTTAGTATCTGTAGGGTCTATAGGGTAGATTACAACTGTTTATAGTTACCGTAGTGTATTTGGTATGGCAACGAAAGAACGAGTGGCTAGAGGGACATTCTTTACGAATTCAATCATGGAAAAACGTAAGAGTAATAACCATTTTTCAGAAAACGGCTCTCATTCACGCGATCTATAAACACTATTTTCCATATTGCGATTAATCACGATAACGTGAATATTGCAATTGTTTCAAGCTAAATCGATTCGGCTAAACCATTTCACAGCTGTGTCCGTGTGATAAACATGGTCATACATGTCGATTAACAACAACAACGAATGAATTCCAACACTAGGCCTACTTGAGATACAATCTGGTAGGCCTACTATCAGATTGCATCTGAAATGTGTGATAAACTGGCACAACCAGTCTAGAGGGGCATACGGTACTTGAAACTTCAAGCCAATAAAAAGGCAGTGTTAAAAACAAATATCGGCATTTTTCGATTTCCAGACTATTTTGACTACAATGATTCACAGGGTCGTGATAAACAGAAAAAATCTGAACCGTTTCAGGCCTAATCGATCTGGCTAAACAGTGTCCCAGCTGTGTGATGAATGTGACGATAAGGTACTAACAGCACCATAGATAAAGCAGTCTCTACGCTAGGAAAACGCGGGATGCGCGTTGTGAGATGAGCTTAGAAGTATGACAATCTAGAATGAAAAATAACTTGTCAGCTCAATTTACATCTACAAACCTTGACTTACTTCAAACGTTCAAAAACCTCACCTGCAACTTGTTGATATTTATAGTAACCTGCAACCTGTCGCATAAACACTAAATGCAAAACCAATTGATCCAAATATTCCATAAAATGTACACGTTTATTGCGTTTTCTTCACTATTTCTCATTCGATTGTTGTAAAAATCTCTGAAAAGGTGTATAATAGTATTTTTCATATTCTGTGAGAATTTGAGAGCTTTTGAAAAATTCTTGTTTTTCAAGTATTTTCCCTCCGGGTTATTCTTATGAGGATTTTCCAAACTTTACGATTATTTTCCGGAAAAACCTTCCGACCGATTCCTCTGAATAACAATCCCAACCTATTCTGGTATGACACCAACGTTCAGAAAAAGTTTCAAGTTGATTGATTCATTTCTCTGACCTGTATGCCGCGTACATAATTCCAAAAAAAAAAAAAAACATAAAAACGAAGCCCATTTTTTTTCAGGGTGTGAAATGGAAAGCTACGCTATGCTCATCTAATAAGCAACGTCGTACGTCAGTGCCTATGATCACAAAGTTGACTGATCAGCTTGCTCCTAGAAGCATTCACTCACAACAGTGCTCTAGCACAGTGTTTCTCAACCGGTGGTCCTATGACCGGAGTTCAATATGGTGGTCCGCGCATCCATCACATTTCAGTGAACATAATGCCATTTTCTATTCAATTCATATATATATTTTCTCGTAATTTAATTCATTATCTCTTGTTAATCATTTCACACCATATTACGGTAAATTGCAATACTTGCATATTATGTTTAGCTCTGTGTAGTACAGTACTCCATCCTAGTAGGCCTATCTTCTGGGCCGGGGCGAACCTCCTTCTGTTAGCAGTTATATACATGAAAGAAGGTTATGAGCGACCGTCCTTCCTATGCAAAGTAATAACGCGCGGGTGATTCAAGTCACCTTTCGTGTATACATTCAGAAGGGCAAAGAAAGAAAGCCAAAATGCTCTCTCACTCTTACAACAACGAAGTCATGTCTCAAGTTATCAGTTTGTCAAAATATCATAGGGTGAAAAAGGAAGATATGAGGATCAACTACCAACTATACAAATTTTCCTGCACTAAGTTTTGCAATTATGTAATTGGAATTAAAAAACACCATTTCCCTCACCAAGGTCGTCCGAATACAAGGCATGAACTCAAAATGAAGAAACTGCGCCAACAGCAATCTCTACATAAATGTACATACGACACGAGTTTTTAATACGGTAATAGATAATTCTCAATTGTAACAGTATAATAGCACACAGTGAGATCTCTACATGAGAAAATGATGACGTATTTGTTTTTTATTCACACCGCGCTCCATGGCAACTGAAACTCATTAAAACATCGTCCCAAAAAAAAATTCCCTGTGGGGCTGGTGTTGGGCGCAAGGCCCCCCAAACCCCCCGCGCGTCACCGGCTTCACACATACTTGACTTGCAAATGTTTCTCTGTCCTGGATTTTATTCACCACAATCTGGTCACCCTATATATTGCTCATATTTATATGATTAACGAAAATATTCCCAAGTGGTCCGCAATAAAAACTTCATGTTCATAGTGGTCTGCAGTATGTGAAAGGTTGAGAATCACTGCTCTAGCAGGTTCAACATTTCCATAGGATCGGTAAAGCTCCTAGCAGGATTTCCAGTCAGTTTATTTTTATTCATTTATATCCAGGTTTCAACGACGCACTCTGGGCCTACTGATGACCAGAATCTATTGGCGTCGGTGAATGATATATGAGATGATAAGATGAGAGGTTATTTTATTATGTGTTTTTGGATAGTGGTAAGGAGTCAGTCGTGGCCTGTTGTTAAGGAACCATCCCAGTATTCACCTGAACGACAGAGGGAAACCACGAAAAAAACCTGTCAGGATAGTCTACCATGGCGGTAGTGGGGCGAGCCCCAGTCTTCTGAATGACGGTTCAGCGTAATAACCACTCGACCACACGGCTCAGTTCATCAGTCATAACACTACCACAATCTATTGACTGTTTAACCAGGGCTCTGCTGCTCTATTCTGTAAGGATATTTATGTAGGCTACTCAGTGCCGTCATTGAGTAGGCCTACATAAATCCTTACTCTATTTAAGGTAGGCCTAGGCCTTAACGTCATTCAGTGCTGGGGCCTACCGTAGACCAATTGGTTGGTTTATAAACTTACAAAATCAATGGTAGCCCTAGGCCTAGATACCGTTTAGACGGAGCACCTCAAGGGCGATCATATTCAACATTACTAGAAAAACTAGCTCTAGACCAATGGACCCTAAGCGATTTGCCTAGGGCCGAGACCTAGGCCATTGAATTCCTAGACCTAAATCTTTTTCCTTTAGTTAGAAACCTAACCTCAAAACAAGACTTACTTTTGCAGCTCAGTAACGCTACACACTAGATCAAAAGTACTAAATCGGGTCTTCATGGTTCAGCACTACACTGCAGTTATATTATTTCAATTACTATTAATAGGCGGGCCTATTTACGTTTGACATTTGCATTACTTGAAGTGAAGCTAATGGTTGATGGCGTAATTCGGTGATTTGTCGGATATCGCCATGTTCAAACTTCAAAGGCCGTGTTGGCACTTGAACTGTTGCCGTTTTAGATGGCGTGCCCCGCGCCAAAATTCAAATTATTAATGCATTGCTGGAAAACTCGACTTGGACGGTAATAAAACTACTAGTCAAACGCGAAATATGCGTTGTAAGATGAGCGAGATATCTGAATAAGGTATAAAAGTCCTTGAAGTAGTTCTACCCTTGCTACTTTATCGACTCCGGTATTCTACACACCTTGATATCTGAATAAGCTATAAAAGTCATTAAAGTAGTTCTACTCTTGCCACTTCATTGACTCTGGTATTCTAAACACCTTGACGCATATAAAAAATACTTCATTGTTGGTCAACTCTTGAATCTAGAAAGCAGTGAATCTCGACAACTTAATTCTGTCACAATTTGTATGATATATTTTATGAATATTATCAGTCATTTTATTTTTTTTCTTTAAAACGACTTATCAGAATTGCTTAAAAAATCGTAATAATGTGTAAAATCCATGTATACACATTTAGAGAGAATTTCATTCCATTTGGAGAGATTTAATTTTTCAACATTTTCCGCCCAGCCAAATCTTATGGGGTTTTTAGAAACTTTGAGATGATGATTCTCAAAATCGGTCCGACCGATTCATCCCAAAAACTATACAGTTCTAAGTTGGATAAGTTTGCATGTAAAAAAAAAAATTTCATGTTGATCAGTCAACCCTTGCGACCTGTATGTATGTATGTATATTTATTAAAACAGATTAGTAATTACATGAAGTATGTTTAACAATTACAGTGACTGAGTTTGTTTTCTAATTCCTGATGGGTCTACTTATATTCTATGTGATGTTTCCTCCTGAGGGGATAAAAAAGATATCTCAATAACATATTATTTCACTTTACATTCTACATCTTACGTTTTAGCCTTCATTTTTTAGTCTATTGCGTACTGTACAAACGTTTAATACCTTTTTTGAAGCTGTTGAGTGATTTAAATATATCTCCAGTATTACCGGCAGTTATTTCATTCCATTCGGACGTACCTTTTTCAATCAAAGAGTTTTTGCTTTTTCGTTTTCCAAAATGTTTTCTATTAAGTTTATGTACATGGTCTTTTCTCCCAATATAACTTGCTTTTTCTAGTCTGCCTCCTATTTCCTTCCATGCATTTTTCCCCACATATGCTTTATATAAGCAAGTAAGCCGTGCCATTTTTCTTCTTTGAGGCAAGCTCTCCCATTTTAAATTTTCAAGTAGTTTAGTGACACTCCTATATTTGTAAGTTTTGATATCTATTTCTCCTTCTAGTTCATTCATCTCCTCGCTTTGTGATTCCTTAAGTTTAATGATTAGGTCAGCCCTATTTCCATCAACTTTTAACTTTCTAATTTTCAGCTGTTCTTTTAAATTAATTATGTTTAGGTCATCAATGCTTACTTTTTCTATATTTAGCCGCACTTGCCTTCCCCCTAGAACATATTTGGCTGCTCGTCTTTGGACCGCTTCTATTTTGTTTTGATTTAGTATTCCATTTGTACCGGAATCCCAGATAGCAGCAGCATATTCTAGCTTGGGCCTTACTAGTGTGAGATATGCCTTCTCCTTTGCCTTTTTGCTACTTCTGGCCAGGTTTCTCATTACAAAATGTAATTTTCTGGATGCCTGGTTTGTGATTATGTCTATATGTTTGCTCCAGTCTAACTGTTCATCTATTGTAAGCCCAAGGTATTTAGCAAACTTCTTTTTCATTACAATTTCTGTCCCTATTTTGTAGTATTGTACCTCAGTCTCATTTTCCCTTCTCGCTCCTATTGTCAGCTGTTCACTTTTTGCACAATTGAGTTCCAATCCCATATCAATAAGTCTATTATATATTATATTTACATCATTCTGTAGATTCACTTTATCATTGACATTTTCTATTTTTCTGTATATTGCACAGTCGTCTGCAAACATACGAACTGTTGACTTTATATCTTTCGGTAAATTGTTTACAAATATAAGAACACACACCTGTGGAGTGCTTACAAACAAAAAAAACAAAAAAACACACAGACAAAGCCCTATAAGAGTGGGATGGAGACTTCGCTACGCTCATCAATTAACAATAATAATTTCATTTTGAAGGAATGAACGTTTAAAATAAACTGATACTAAACTGAATTTTCTAATCTAATAATAATTATCTAAATTCTTCGATGATGATTTTAATTTATTTCTACAATGGTCACTCAACTTCTATTGTTCCTTCCAGCGCAGGGAATAGCCTCTGATACCCCAAAAAAATCGTACACCGAAAAACTCGTACACCGAAAAAATCGTACACCGAAAAATTCGTACACCGAAAAAATCGTACACCGAAAATCTCATTCATGGAAAATGTTATTTTACAGAGTGACTGTACTCGGAGGCACGATCCGAGTAGAAGGACGATTCAGGGTGGAGCTACTGTATTGTTTTAAAATAGTGGGGGACTATTCCCCTTACGCCAGAATAATTACTATCGCGTATGAAAAGATCGTTCTTTTCAGTGTACGATTTTTTCAGTGTACAAATTTTTCGGTGTACGAGTTTTTCGGTGTGCGATTTTTTCGGTGTACGATTTTTTCGGTGTACGAGTTTTTTGGTGTACGAGTTTTTCGGTGTACGAGTTTTTCGGTGCGAGATATTTTCGGTGTGAGATATTTTCGGTGTGGCACCTATGACTATCAATAACGTAACGGGATAAGCAACACGGCATAAGTCCTATCCTTTTAACATTAGGCCGTTTTCACCATGATGGAATCAGCGCGCTTTCGTGTACATTTGTGAGATTTGCAATTTCAAATCAAATTGTACGTATTAGGTTCGTATTTCAATATATAGTACATAGTTGTACAATTGCATTGATTTTAATCTTTCTCGTAGATGATGAGTAATTATCCCGTTATCAAATGGTGAATATAGCAGTAGGGCTCTTGACTAGGGGACTAAATGCTTTTACAGACGTATTTTAAATTTAGATTGGCTAATTCAAATGAAATTTATCCCAATATTGTTTAATGCAGTTGGAAAGAGCTGGATTCACAGATTGCATTACATCTATTACTTGTATAGATCAACATACAACAATACCAGCAAATCATCATAACATTTGTGAGGCGGCATCCCTTTGATGTACGCATGGTGTGAAAGGAAACCGCCATGTTGCTTATCCCGTTACGTTATTGATAGTCATAGGTGGCACTAAGAAAATCTTACACCGAAAAAATCTTACACCGATAATATCTGACAACGAAAAAATCTAGCACCGAAAAATTAGTACACCAGAAAATTTGTACACCGAAAAATTCGTACACAGAAAAAATCGTACACCGAAAAAATCGTACACCGAAAAACTCAAACACCGAAAAATTCGTACACCGAAAAAACCTTACACCGAAAAGAACGATCTTTTCATACTTGATAGTAATTATTCTGGCGTAAGGGGAATAGTCCCCCACTATTTTAAAACAATACAGTAGCTCCACCCTGAATCGTCCTTCTACTCGGATCGTGCCTCCGAGTACAGGGTCACTCTGTAAAATAACATTTTCAGTGAACGAGATTTTTGGTGTACGAATTTTTCAGTGTACGATTTTTTCGGTGTACGATTTTTTCGGTGTATCAGAGCAATCCCAGCGCAGGCAATGCATCCTTTCAGCTACAATCCCTTCAACGAGGTTCTACGAAGCAAGTAATGGGGGTATCGTAGCAGGGAAAAAGCTCTGACGTCAAGACTCATTTCTCGTTGACATGGACTTTAGATCAGTAATTTCATCAAAAGTACATAATGAGATGAGAAGAAATATCTTGGAGCATTCACAGTTTTTTCAATCTACCGGTATACAAACAGTCATGAAGTAAGTACAGATTTAAATTGTGTTTAAAAATACTCAACTTGTAGTTCGCATAAGCCGAAAACCGAAGACCACCATCACCGGATTTGAAAATTTGCCAAGTCCCTGGGGGCGCATTCCTGTACGATTTTTTTTTTTTTTTTTAATAACATCGAAACTTGATACAAAATCATTGTTCCCCAATTAAGGCTATGGATGAAAGATAGGATCGTTTGGTACGATTTAATCCGGTTTTAGTGATATTGGTACTAACTTGGTATTCCTGAAAAGATGGACCCAGAAATAATACCAGAAAAGCAGGATTAACGTAAACCTGCCAAAGAGCGGGCTTAGCGTGTTTCAAGATCCACTTCAAGATTTCAAATAATAATTTAAATATCTAATATAGTGAATATCGTTACGGCAATGCGATTTCTGGAATAAGAACTGAAGGCAACGGAATGTGAATGTATTGAAATAATTTTACTATTAGTTTTATTATTAATAATTCATTTGCCACAATTCTTTTCGAAGCTTGTGTACTTATGTTGTTCTGAGAGCAAATTTCACATTGTCAGATCGGTTGCATCGTTATAGCGGCTGCTTTCATCGCAAGTCGGGCGGGGTTCGATCCCATGTAGGTCAACTTTTTGTTTCTTATTTTAATTTCATTGAAAATTGTGCTCTAGGCTGAGATTTGATTTAGTTCAAGTTTCGTTGAAATTGGTTGAGATTTAGGTACATTTTAGCTGATTTGTGACATTTGTAAAAAAAAACTGTTTTACCGACGTTCTAACCTACGCTTCCCTTAAACCTACTATAAAACTCGTACAGGAATAAAAAGTTGAACCTCTCTAAAACCGGTATTAACTTCGACTAGGTTTATCTAGGTAACACTAATTGTACAGGAATGCACCCCCTGGTGATAGTGCTCGACTTGGGTTTGCTCTTAATGCAGTTGGTAACATTTTAAAGTTTGGCCCCTGAAATAAATATACAGAACTGCTCTTAGTAGGATTATATTCTGATATAAAAATTTTGATTACCGTAGTTCTTCTTTGAAACAACTGATTTGATTCATGTAGAACTATGAGATAATATACATCATTCAGGTACTACCTAGTCTTAAAATTTGAATTTATTCATGAAATTATTTTTTCCCTTCTTCCAAGCCAGGTTATTCTTACAGTACGTATAAGGAATAGAAAACTTGAAAAATGATTTTTCTTTCAAGTTGTACTCTCAATGCCATAGAGTATCGAGTTGGATGATACAATATGTGCATGCCAAGTTTAACGAAGGAATGCCATTATAATATTGACGAATATTTAAATTTCAAACTGTTGACATACGTTCAACTTTAATTTTAGTATTTTGACCCGATTTATACAATGTATTCATGTCCTATGAAAATCAAGAACTTACAATAAAAAGCAATAAATATTCATTTTCATTTGAACTGTGAAGGATGCCAAAATTTTTTTTTGAGTATGGTAAAATTGAGTCTTTGCTTCGCTCATCCAATTCTGCACTCAGGTTTTTCTGCCATACCTATTACCATGAGAGAATGTCTTTGAAATAATTGTTCTTCATTAGGCCTTCAACTTGAAGGATTCAACGCTTTTTAAAGTTTCAGTCGTATTTCTTACCACAAATTTCATACTGAATGTCATAATGTCAAACTCAAATACCAGTAACTACTCCACAGCTATTCAAACAATGTTATTTGTGTTTATTATGTTGGTAGACAACCTTCTCTTATGCGTACAAATAATGATACAACAATAAATATTGTCAATGATTTTTCAAACCAAGTTCCTACTGCCAGAATTATCTATGACACTAGAATGTTCAGAATTGATTCACTAGAATTGTTAGAATGATTCACTAGAATCAATTACCTGCTCCGATTTTTGCCTCCAATTTAAATCAATGAAACGATTAACATGCCTGAACGTAATTCATTTAAATTACAGTAGGCCTACATATTTTTATGTGTCTATGCCCAATAGTTGGGCCTACCTACTTCACTTTCAAAACGGTGTCGTAATTCACAGCACTACGGAGGGTGGCACCTCGTCATATATGAGAGAGTTTGTGAAGACATAATATAACTTGTACACACAGTCAAGATGATCAACTTTGCCTTGATGAAAACATGCTTGTAGTTGAACTCTACGATTTTTACAAGTTGGCTTAGAGCACTGCATGATTTTTGGAACAACCAACAAAATATACCATTACATAGTGTGGGGTATTTGAATATAATTACAGTAGAAACCTCTTTAGTAAGTTTCTCTTTAGTAGATTTTTTTCTTAGTATTTTCTGATCCCACCCATATGTTGAATAGTTTCTTCAGCAAGTTTTTCACTTTAGTAAGTTTTTTTGTCTAGTCCCCTAAAAAACATACTAAAGAGATTCCACTGAATATGAATTGAAGGTCCCTCTAAAAGGGCAGCAACAACTGTGCTACATTCACTGACTACTATCAGAGTGGATATGTGAATTGAGTAAAATGGAAAGAACAGCAGCACACAGAGATTTACGAGTAGAGATAGGCCTACTCACAGTGGAGAGCCCATTGATAACACAGATATGAAATGTACATACAAGATTCTGATGTTTTGGCTATTGCCTTGGACTTGGTAAACTGTTGTTCTTTCTTTCCCTTGTACCCAATTTATATAATTATTCAGCCTCAGGCTATTTTCCTTATACACATCATCAGATTGGATGTTAGGCTTGATCGACTCTGCTGTCAATCAATAGCAAACAAACACAGAGAATGGCTTTTAATTAGAAGTACCTTGTTCCAGATTGAATGCTATCAAGGAAGATTACAGGCTGGCATATGATCCTCATTAGGCCTACAGTATACTATAATGTATTTTATTTGACAATAATAATGATACATCACATAGAAAACCAAAGACATTATATATAGGATATTCCCATAGAATTACCTTTTATTGAAACAAGAAGTTGAACATACCATACAAGATGTAGTAATTTAACAAAAGGATGAAACACAAATATGGATGTGAATTTATCAGAAACAATTTCAGCGTTTTATTAAATTTACTCATTTTTCATCTTGCATATCTGGAAAGGCTTCTTCAAATGGAAATTTAATGTTGTTTTCTCCTGAAGGAACATCCTGTAAACACAAATTAATTCAATTTCAGTGGGATTTCAACACATTACAAGTTCTGTGGTACTTTTTTTTTATAACTTACAAATCAAGTGTCACCAAATTGGGTGAAGCAGATTTTTGTACTCACAACATACCACATAATCACCCCTTGTTTTACATGAATCTCAATTTAGAAAAAAAAACATGTGACAATGTGTGACAAGGGGGTCTACACCCTGTAGCACCCACATTAACACTACATAATATTCATTCATTTCAATTTTCAGTTGGCACCACATAATTTGTATGAAATCTAGTCGAGCGGTAGCTCGACGGGAGCCAAGTTCCTCGTCGCGCAGCCTGCTACACTGTTTACACGAAGTACTTAAATTATGTTTTGAGCATACTGTATCTCCGAAATTATATATTTTAATGCAAAATTTAGGTGGCTGTGAATACTTTCCATCTTTGTGACTGAACTTCCTTGCCCTTTGCCTGTACCACGATGTAGTGATACCAAGGTATTTCATCATAATATGAAGGACGTGCTCAAACTTGGCTCTTGAAAGTGAAATATTTACGGGGTCAGTTCCCGAGTTCAGGGTCCCAATTGCCAGTAGCGCAACCATCGCTTTTATATCAAACTATATAAAAAAAACAATAGGGCCACCTAGATCTATACTTCATGTGAGCATTTAGAGATACTCTGATGGGCATTGTCAATTTACCCACATAACAAACAGCCCATTTGATTGTATGTTTTGTTTTGTGATGTTTGTGGGCGGGTCAACCACTAGTCGTCAATTCTATGTACGGCTCAGTAGAATTATAATTCTAGTAGTTGCATTTGTTTTTTCATGAAAATTATAGATTTTGTGAATTGTGACAGCTGACAGGCAATCGGGACCTTTGACTCTGAACTAACCGCAAGCACAAATGCCTTCCATGTTATCAGTATGGGAGTTGGGTCACCTTCTTTATAGTAGGCCTATCATGATAAAATGGGTTGGTATCACTACATCGTGCCTGTACTACGAGTTTTGAGTGTTCAATCAAAGACCTTAATATCTAACTTCGTTAGAAGACGTAAAACTGATCTTGATACCATGTAACGCTTGGCGACATTGCTCACTAGTGCTACCTGTCTCCGTGGAGTGAATTAGAAGAGAGATATCTGCTTTACCACCAATATGTTCAATGCGTATAACACCGAGCTGACGTGATTATCGTGTTGTGAATCATTCATAGAAAGATTCCTAATAAATTAAAAATAGTATGGATATGTACGAATGAACGGATATTACAATTGGTCAAGCCTACTCACATTCCCGTTTCTCCCCGAATCTGAAGAATTACCTCACTTTTGCCTTGATTACATAATTAAAACACTCGGCGATATAACAGATAGCGTTGTCTCAACCACTCATGATGGAACTATAGGCCTAGGCATATTGATGAATCATGAAATATACTAGCTATGACTATCAATAACGTAACGGGATAAGCAACATCGCGCTTTCCTTTCGCACCATGCGTATATCAAAGGGATGCCGCCTTAAAAATGTTATGATGATTTGCTGGTATTGTTGTAAGTTGATCTATACAAGTAATATATGTAATGCAATCTGTAAATCCAGCTCTTTCCAACTGCATTAAACAATATTGGGATAAATTTAATTTGAATTAGCCAATCTAAATTTAAAATAGGTCTGTAAAAGCATTTAGTCCCCTAGTCAAGAGCCCTACTGCTATATTTACCATCTGATAACTGGATAATTACTCATCATCTACGAGAAAGATTAAAATCAATGCAATTGTACAACTATGTACTCTATATTGAAATACGAGCCTAATACGTACGATTTGATTTGAAATTGCGAATCTCACAAATGTACACGAAAGCGCGCTGATTCCATCATGGTGAAAACGGCCCAATGTTAAAAGGATAGGACTTACGCCATGTTGCTTATCCCGTTACGTTATCGATAGTCATAGATACTAGTTCTGAAAGAAACATTAGTTGGATAATTATGTGGATCCAAGAAGGTGTGAGAAAAAATCATTCTGGTAATCATTCCAACTGGCCCGCCTAGAGAATAATTCACTCCACTACGATACGTGCGCTAGCATCATCCTGTCGCCGCTTAGAAGGCTTAGTTTTACGTCTTCTAACGAAATTAGATACTAAGGTCTTTGGTTCAATTAAGTTCATTACATTGGATCTCTCGCATGTAAATTGCTTTGGTTTGGAGGTTATCTTGTTAAAAATGTCGTCCAGGCCTAAACTTTGCAATTTGTACTAAAGACGTTGCAATCCCATTAGGGGGCAAGATATCCGAGTGGTCTAGGAATCCACGGACCAGTGACTAATGCAGTAACATGTTATTTATCATTCATTTTATATCACCAGAGGCAAGAATTTGGGATGAATTAAAAATCCAAGCAAATGCTTGGTTCTAGTACTAGCTGGTCATGACCTTTTTTAGTACCATGGAGTGAAATGCCTAATTACACCAATTTAGGCCTATCACCCATTTTTTAAATTGTAAAATGATATACTTTACATTTGCTCTTATGGGGAAGAAGTGAACATTGCCTAGATTGCTTTGAACTTGATTCAAAGTGGAAGATCTGTGTGCTTGGTTTACTATCAATACCTATGATGGTAATGTCTGGATATATCACAATTTAAATGGTTTGCACTTATGTGTTCCTGACTTTTGGAAACTGAAATTCTTTCATCTGCGGCAAAAAAGTATGGTCACAAATAACGCAGTCCTGGTGCCAATGCATAATATAAAGTATGAGAAAAAATAATAAAAGGGAACCCTACTTGGTTTCTTTAAACTATGAAGGCCCATTCACAATTAAACATAACAGTAAACTTAGGAAGTTGCAAATTGTTTGTGATACGGTACCGTATTTACTTGCATATAAGTCGCATCCGCGTATAAGTCGCACCCCTGTTTTCGAGTCATTTTTTGAAAAACCCTCGGTATGGTCGTATAAGTCGCACCTGCAGTCTCCAGTATTAGTATTAGTACCATTATTTAGTAGAGTGATAGGCCTAATTATAACATTATAGTCCTATCACTAATTTATTTTGTATAATGATAAACTTTACATCTGCTGAAAATGGAAAGAAGTGATCATTGCCCAAGAGACTTAGTTTAAAGTGGAAGATATCAACATTTGTGTGTTTATACTGAGAGACTTTTATCCAGGGCAAAAAATTATGGTCACAGACAGAGCAGTCCTGGTGTTGAAGTTCTTTAGTTTTAAATAATCAAAATGGAGTGATAAGATCGCCCTTGTGGTGCCCCGTCCAAACGATCCCAACTTTCATCCATAGCCTTAATTGGAGAACAATGATTTTGTATCTAGTTTCGATGTTATCAAGAAAAAAGTCTCCAGTACTTCAAAAATACATCAGGATTGAAATGTTTAGCTCTCTGTTCCCAACCCTTAAGAGAGAAACTGTTGGTATGAGACATGAGAAACCATTGAGAGGCCTTAACTAAACCCCGAGGGTGGGAATGGGACAGGTTGCCCAACATACCCGAGTGTGACAACTGGACACAGAGCAGATGGGACCCAGAGCACACAATGATTACTTTTGATTACTTTTGATTACTTGATTACCCAAATATCTCCCAAGTTTATATTCATTTTTATCTAGCCTCTTTCTAGTGTTCAATGAATAGCCCACTATAGACTGTTATCACCCATATATAGCATTGTTGATTGATTTAAAACAGATATGTCAAAAGTGGACCTGCTGATAATCAATGTAACATGAGACTTTAAAAGTCTCATGTTACACTGATTACCAACATGAACACTTTTGACATATCTGTTTATCATCAATCAACAATGCTATGGATCACTGATTTGTCTATAGGGGGCTACTCATTCAATACTAGGAAGAGGCTAGATAAAAATGAATGTCAACATATTTAGGTGAATTTATTTGCTTCAACATTGATGACTGCCTGTGCATCAATTCTGACCACAATTGGGGGTTCCACAATTGCTCTATGCTGTAACATTGGACAACCAGTGTTTCACAGCAACTGTTTTGATGATGAACAGATGTGTTGAAGTGTTTGTCTTGTTATTCAGTGTAACACAAGACTCTAAAAGTCTCATGTTTGCTTCAGCACTGACAAGTGTCTGTGCATGAATTCTGACGACAATTGTGGGTTTGCCCTATGCTCTAACATTGGACCACTGGCAGTGAACAGTGTTTCACAGCAACTGTTCTTATCGCAAAATCTGACATTTTTTCTCACTTACTCTCACGAGACGCATGTGACTTTTTGATGACGTAAAAATAGCAAGCTCGACTGTGCCGAGAATTGATGCATTTGACTTTCATTTTTGGAGATTTTGTGCGCGCCTATAAGTCGCACCCGCGTATTGGTCGCACCCCTGTTCTGAGTTCTCAAATTTCTAAATATACTTGCGACTTATATGCGAGTAAATACGGTATTTCTCATTACTGTTCACGACAGCATCAAACTTGGCAGTAGCAGTAACGAAGAAGTTTGTCAACTCCAAACTTGGTTTCTCAAGTTTACGTCAAACGTAGGAATTGACCAATCAGCGCTGGCTCCAGACCTATGATGTACAGAGTACATCGATTTCGAATCATACGCTATTTTCTGAAGATAGATTGTCAGATTGATGACATTATTATACCACCAATTTAGTCCTTGTCATCTGTATAAAAGCAATAATAATTCGAATAGATCAGCAATAAACAATAGGCCTGGCTTCCTAAGTTATGTTGGCTGTCAAGTGTCAAGAAACAAAACAGCCGTGGATTTCAGCACTATCGATCTTTCATGACGTCAATATCGAAATGAAGACTCGTAATGTCACTAGCTCAACTTGTGTTGTGAATATCATATAAAAACTCAAGTTTACAGAATAAGTGTAGGGTGAAGTTTAATCGTGAATGGGCCTTAACACACTATGCTGACACTTCACTTGGATATAAAATATTGTATCATCATTGAAATTTTGAGCTAACAGGTTAGCAAAACCTTGTTATTTGCTGTTGCTGTATTGGTGCCCAATGACCCCAACAACTACTCGGTTATATGGGGGTACAAATGAGAAGACCCAATGAGAGAGTGAAGTGGTGAAAGGACGTTCATAAAACCCCATGCCTCAATCGTTATTTGAACCCACCCATGCCCGACCCGACTTCAGTTTCTGAAGCAACGTATCGGGCTATCTACAGTTGTTCATTATTTTGGGATAACAATCAACTTGAATGAACGAAAACCAACAATGTGAAAACACAGAAAACCACAGCCTACTCTGATTGGCCAAGATTTAGTAGGTATTACAAGTATATCCATACCTTCAGTTAATCGCGCCCTGCCCCCTGTGGGTTGACACAAGATCGTTGAACATCCTGCGCATACTACTACACTCTGTGCATGGCTGAAAACTGTTGTGATCTTGTAGCAACCTAGAAGAAACAAACAGATCATATCATAAAACTATTATGCATTCAGGAAAACTATCAGAGACCAAATTCAAGGGAATTGTTTGGTGGGAAAGGATACGATAGAAGAACAATGATATGCTACCAACTTGATTAAAAATATATCACAGTACGGTTGTCCTAATCAGAAATACATCAAATTTGGTTAAGAATGAATACGTAGCCACATTTAGATTTGGATAGTTTCAATTACATTTTTGGAACGTGAATTGATTTTTTTCAAGTAGGCAAAGTGGCCTACACTAGGACTAAAATAAAATTATTGAAATACACGAAGCACATCTTAGTTTCTTACAATCGTTCATCATCACAGAAGTTTTAGCCATAATATTGATAGATAAAATTGGTACTGCTATATGACGGGCCTAGAATTGCCATTCGATGTTAGGAAGTGAAATAGATTGATAGAATTTTCCATGTTGATCAAGGATTTTTCAAGAATTTTATGACTAGAAGGTAAAAATTATTGATACCGGTACTCGATTATTTGAAGGAATAATTGGCATGAATAGCAATAAAATTACAGTTGACCCTCGTTATTCAGAATTTCGTGCCAATTCCCCCCAAGGATCTAGACACCTTGGGGCTATGAATGAGCAAGTGATGATGAAACTATGAATTTATTTATATTTGGTTCAACAACGCACTGTAGGCCTACTGATGGTTACGATCTATTGGCGTCGGTGCGGATGAAGCGGTAAGTGAAAGGACGTTTGCAGAAACTCAAGCCTTGGGCGGGATTCGAACCCAACATCAACGGTGACTTTAGTTTCTAAAGCGGTATGTTAGCTGACTGAGCAATGGAGGTCGAGTTGGTGACTGGAGTATACCGTATATGGAGGGAATAGGCCTACTGTGCATTGCATGTTCATTTTATTGTCACTTCCTTTTTCGAATCTTCCCTTGTTTCTCTACTTCTTGCCCGCCCTCTCTATTGGCTTGAAACAATCATAAACATGGACAACTATGGCAAAGGAGACAGTCGTGAACACTGGCGCTAAATGACCCCTGTCAATGCGCCTCAAAACCGTAACATTCATTCAAAGTGACGAAATTACCCCAGCCACTGGTGTAGGGATTTCAAAGTTGATGTTTGGCAAGTTTTTTTTTTGTGAATGAATGAATATTAGGGTTTTAAGGCGCATACCGTACTGTTTCTATATTGTTTTGTATTTGTTCAATTGGCAAAAATGGTGCACAAAAGTTGTCACAACTTCATATTTTACCCAACATTAGTGGTCTGATGAGCATTTACCGTAATTAAATGAATATCAACCACAATCTTACTAACAAACAATTATGTGAAAATGAAGAAGATAATTTAGCAGGCACCTACATTCTTAGTCAAGATAGGACCTAGCAGCTCTCAACCATCTGTCTTGGCAGCACAACAGATGCTTATGAACGACGTTTGAAAAGAGATAAATATGCTCACTTGGAATATGGCAATAATTATCTTCGATCGATTGCTGGCTACTACGCTAATATTTTCATTAGGAAAGCTCACCTGGGCATTTAACATCCATAAAATATGAATTGGGATGTTGTACAAGTCGTTTTAGCTTGTGCCTCTTCTTCTCTTCTGCAGCCGACGGATGCAATAAATCTCTTGCAAGCTAAAAAAATGAAGAAGGCAATAAATGTAGTTGATGTACGTGAGGTTAATGCTTTACACTGCGTATTTCTCAACACGATTGACAAGGTTCAACGACTCCAGCCACCATTTGCTCAACACTATCATCAAGTTCGACGTTCTATTTGGAAACCTATATTGTTCAAAGGAGTGGCTATTTTCAGCAGGTGCGCTCTGCCACCTGGATCCGTCATGTGGCCCATGTCTCATGTCATCCTAGAACTTTGTTAATTTTCTGTGATATCCAATCGCTCAATGGTAAAATGCGTGGTTTTGGGGCGAGAAGTCCGGGATGTAAATCCACTTGTACGCAACATTAAAAAGAAAAAAGATGACTCATTATATATTTTTTTAAACTTATCCATTTACTGAAGACTATGATTTCAAGGTTCAACTCACCCATCTAAAATGGGTTAGATAGGCAAGTTGAACCTTAAAATCATAGCCTTCAGTAAATGGATAGGTTTAAAAAAATATGTAACGAGTCAATTCAAGTCCTAGGCAGATAAGTTTTGAACCTTGAAATTATAGTCTCTAGTATAGGGTAAGTATATAAATAAATATTCAGTCTATTACTTGGTGCTCATGTCATGAGACGCGAAAAAAAATGATCGCCAACAGGCTTGGGGAAAATAGCCTCAGTTGCTAGTTTTGCCACCAAGTGAAAATAGGCGCGTGCTTTGTTTTAATTCAGACGGCTCAATCAGAGGTGATAGGCCTACTATTGGCGTTGACCGAGATTAGCTACTTGATGACGTCACCAACTAGAGCCACATGGATTTTATCAAGTTTTTATGACACGTTATAATCGATATGGTTTTCGGACATTTCTTGTCCGAATATGTCTAAAAATCGATTTGTTGTGTTGAAAAACTGAACTTGAGTATGTTCATTTGTTAGAGAATAGGCCTCGACTAGGCTATATTGGCATGTTTTATCCTGTCTCCAATGATTCTTGCAATGTAGGCCTAGGCCTACATAATATGATGCAACATTTTGCTTAGGCCTATTTTCAAAAACATGAAGTTCTTTGTAGTTCTTTTGTAGTTTCTTTGACATTGTTACAAATGGAGCCCATCCCTTGAGCAGAGTTCAACATCAAATCAACCTGGCAATTATCACATTATTTTTCTCACGCATATCATCCACAGGGAAACGTATTGGCGAGTAACTTATTGATGGCCTGTGCAAGGTTCCCATTAGCATTGAATTTTCATTAGTAACACCTATCGACAAAATCTAATTGCACATTTGCTTGGTGGTGGGGCTATCAAGGTAGGCCTATGCAATAGCCTACTTCTATAACTGCTTCTATATAGGCATAGGTGTGCCTTTCCAGGACTAGGGCTAAAGAGTTTATAGTCTCCTGCATCTAAATAAGTCTAGGCCAGGGCTCGGCAAATGGCGGCCAAATCCGGCCCGCGACTATATTGATAATAATCAAAATATACCGATTAGTATCTACATTTTTTTTTGTTATGCTTCTACTTTTCTAAAAATATCTTGAGCGTATCACATACATTTAAGGGAGGAAATGGATTCAATGAGAAGCTATGAAATTGCTTAAAACTGAGTGTGAGTCATGTGCAAAAACATGTTCCTCCTACGTAAGGTTGACCTTCGTATTCTTCGCGAGTCCAGTGATCTCGGTCTACTCGCCTAGTTCAGTGACCCACAGTTTGACATAGGGTTGTTTGTGGTGCTCATTAATTATATATATGTGTGTTTTCCTCGAGGCTCGATATGTCGACTAACAGCAAGAAAAGGAATGTAGACAACGAAAATTGCAAGTTTTCATCGGAATGGGAAGACATGTACCGACCTATTTCTTTACATTACCAGACAAGCCGGGTTCGATACCAGTGTCTCATTTGTTTAAAAACGATTGCAGTAGTTGAATGTTCTGATCTTAAAAGGGCATTTTGACTCGGTTCACAATGATTTCACTGGAAAATATCCATTGGGAAGCAAGCTACGGTCAGATAAATTACAACAACTTTTAGCTTCGCACAAGAAGAGTACTTTGATATTGGTTTTTTTATTACCGTATATCTCTACACATGTGTAAAAACAGTATATTAGGGCTATTTGTGCTGGCCTTCAGAAATATTGTATTTTATGTATTTGGCCCGCCATCAATATTAATTGCCGACCCCTGGTCTAGGCCTACCCATTGCCTGAGCAGGATCAGGTCTTAGCTGGCAACAGAAGGCAAAACCACACAATACTGAATCGAGGCAGGAAGTTAGTATACGTTTCTAAGTATTCACACAAGTAAATTCTTAGCATAGGTCTAGCAGGAGAGAAGGGCCGAAAGGCCTAGGCCATACCATTTAGAAAAGGCTAGAGGCCACATAGGCCTAGCCAACCCCTTGCCGACTAGGCCTAGGCCTACGCGAAGCCTACGACATAGGGATAGACCTGAGTCTACTCAATGAATTTAAGGTGAATAGGTGGGCCAAAAATTCTACTACTTCAGTGAGTATTGATAATCATTACACTACACTGAAAGAACTATGCACGTCTATTCATTATAAAATGAACATGTGGAACACACGACTCCATTGCCGATGGCAATGTTTCACAATTCCACTGTACGACTAGAACAAATATTAGGGTGTATGGAGCGTAGAACGTCAATCTAAGAACAAGAATGATTATTTCAAGAGGAACTTGGACGGTATGATAAGCACTAATCATCACAGAGAGTTTTAATATACGAAAATAATATCAAAACACTACACTTACAGGCATGGTTAAACTGATCGTGCACCGGAAAGGGAAATTTCTTCGCAAGTGATGGGGATACACGAGTAAAATCACTAGGTGCGCTCGGAAAGCTCTAGCGCTCGGGAATCTGTCACCGAATTCCGTCCACAATGAGGAAAGGCCGAATAGAACGATTGCATTAATGTCAGTCTCCTCGATCCCGCCTAGCGGACACGGCCTTCGGTTTGCTAGTCTGAGATCTAGGGCTCCTTGGATAATATCAATGGCGGGAAAGCACAAATTACAATACGGCCAACCCAAAACCACATCAATGTTCTCAAAGAATGAAAATGAATAAATACAGGGGTTATGGGTCAATTGAAAATGACCTTAATTGCATTAATTAATCCATAGCCTTAATTGGGGAACAATGATTTTGTATCAAGTTTCGATGTTATTAAAAAAAAAAAAAAAAGTTGAAAATGACTGACAAATTGAAGAACAAGTTGACTAGGTGGCAGGCGCACCTAAGAGCGGCCAAGTCGCCCCTAATCTAATAGACTTCTCCAAGGCCTTTATTGTTGTTCCCAATATCTTCAGAGATGAACTGCAAACACAGTTGATACAAACATACTTAGTGGTACAAGTAGGCAAATCAACATCCTCAAAGATAAGTGTAGAGTCCAGCATGCCTCGGGGGTAGGGTAGCCAGTCATGCAAAATTGTCAAGAGGACAAATGTTGGTGACCAAAAAGTATATAGTACTCCGCAGCGGCCTCCACAGAGTGTTCACAGCTAAGCAAACCCCGCGGAGCAGAATTTTAGCAGTTCATGATCCCTTTTCAGTATTTGAAGTCCTTTTAAAACGTACAGAGATAGGTAGGCTAATGGAGTAAAAGAATGGGAGTAATGTTGGACTGTAGGCCTAATTTAAACTTTAAAGCACACTGTGACCATGTCCAAAGTAAAATACGGAAAAAGATAGGTTATCTGAATAGGATCAGTTCATATTTATCATTATATGCACGTGTACTTATTTACAATACTATAGTAAAACCGCTCTTTACATTCTGTATAACAATTCTTTATCAGGCATTTCTCTCAGATATACAAAGACTGCAAATGTTGCAGAATAGAGGAATGAGAGCGGTATTAAGATGTGGTAGAGGTGTTAGTACTGAGCAAATGCTATCGGTTCTAGGCTGGCTTAATGTGAGAAATTATTTGACGTTCAATGGAATGTGCTTCATTTTTAAGATTATATGAATGATATGCTTCCCAAATATTTAGGTAATGAGCTTACTTAGATCAATGAAGTACATACACACAATACTAGGCAGTGCAATCAATATTTTCTTGAAGGTAAAAGTAAAAATATCATGACCAAGTCCATTTTTTATTTAAGTATTGGATAGTCTAATTTGTTACCCACCAATTTACTTGAAGCAACCTCTTTAAGCAAATTTAAATCTAATCTTAAGTAAATGTATTTGATGTAAAACTGAATTCTTCAGTTGAATTTTGTAGCTTATGTTGTATTTTTGTTTTAGGATACTGCCATTCCCACTACCCGGTCGTGCCACTACCCACGACCGACCAGGTAGTGGGAATAGCTGCACAGTGCGGGTACTGCTATTGCCACTACCCGGTCGTGGGTGGTGGGAATAGCCACTTCGTTTGTGGTAATCAGAAATTTGTATTCGATGTTGAAAAGCAAACTATGCTAATAAAGAAACATATTATTATTATCAGGCCCTATGTTAGATGTATGCTGTGCTGGCATCAATGATTATGAATTCTATTGAATTGATTTTATAATATTCGTCCCTTTGATTGTGAAAAGTTCAGCATAGGCCTAGTATTAGTACTCACAGTTAAAAAATGTTTTGCTTTTTTAAAAATATTTGAAACAAGAATATTACATAATTATTCAATATTCATCATACATATAATAAGCTGAATGTCATATAAGGCATATATATATATATATATATATATATATATATATATATATATATATATATATATATATATATATATATATATATATATATATATATATGTATATATATATATATAAATATATATATATATATATATATATATATATATATATATATATATATATATATATTATATATAAATATATATATATATATATATATATATATATATATATATATATATATATATTTATAAATATATATATATATATATATATATATATATATATAGCAGTCTCTGGTCAACCAGCCTGGCAGGACCTGGCTAAGTACATAAAGTATCCCAAGTACATGCATTGGACGTAGACCATTCTAAAATAAATTTCATCCCCAGTTACCGTACAGACATTGGGCGCCAATCAATCCTGGGTAAATCAATAAGATTGTGGAATCAGCTCCCAAGAGACAAGATTGAAACGATTGAGAATATAAATGACTTCAACCGGATGATGCAGTTACATGTATAATTGTTTGTAATAAGTTGATTGCATACCAAAGATTATACAACCACCCAGGAGACTGTTATCCTAAAGTTGTGTAAATAAATAGAATAAATTCACAGCATAATAATAATAACTTATTATTGGCACGAAAAGGAAGATACGGACGGTACGCCTACATCGATCAGTCAGTCCCATCAAAATATGCCTAAGTGTTATTTTAACTGGCAAGACCACTTACAGCCTTGTTTCGGTAGACATGGAATATCGATAATCGAAGCTGTTAAACTAATCCATTGCGACAGTGACTTAGTTGGCTGTGGACTTCTCACAATCTCACGCCACTCGTTACTTGTTTTGAATTTTGCAAGCAAAAACTTACCGTTACGGGTTAATTTTATTTATTGATATACAATTTAGGAAATTCATATTATAATATCTGTATAACGGTTAAGCGGGACATTTAAAAACCAGAGTAGGAAGCGGGAACTACGAAATTAAAACGGGACAATCCCACCGAAAGCGGAACGAATGGCAACCCTACTGGGGGTAAGTGCTTGGTCTACTATTATTACAGAACTCGGGTTTATAAATGTAATTTCACTGCCGATATCAGAGGACAAAGATCTATGAATTTGAAACAAAGAGTTTCATCACATTCATAACTGTTTATGTACAAAATTCATCTTAGCTTTATTTGGAGCTCAAATAATCCTTTTGAATAGTCACTCAAGTTTTTGTTTTATCTTTCATGTACGTGCAGAGGCTAATCAAGTAATTATTATTTCATATGGATCAGTCACGTCACCACCGGTCTCCATTATATTGTCACTAGGCCTCTTATCACATTGTTAAGAATCAGTAGCATAATCGTCAGTGGAGTAACTACCGCAGGGGCAGCCGTCCCGGGGCCCACGGCCATGCTGTATCATCAGAAATACGTTTCAACGATTACCAAAAAATAATGAAAATATACCCATTTAATAGCTGAAAAAAAACTTCTTAAATTTCAATATTACCGGTATCTGAAATTACTCGAAAAATGACTGAGTTATTGACATTTTTGCTGATAAGAAGGCACGCAAGAAGATGCTAAAATGATGTGGAGTGAAGCAGCACGCATAATAGCAATAGTATCATTCATATCAAGTCATCAAGTCCAAGTCATAATAAAGTGTTATTGAGTCAAATATTGAGTATATTGAGTCCAATCAAGTCATATTAAAGTGTAATTGAAGTCATTTCATCGTTTGGTCAAGTAAAAATGTAATTTTGAAAATAATTCCACGATGAGGAAATTCAAGTTGAACCTTGTTAAATAAGTATATTCTTGAATACATATCGTAGAAACCATGTCATAATTTTTTCTCTGAACTTACAGCACTTAAGGGAGGCAAGAAAGCCCTATATACTGACGATGTTAAAATACCAATATTTAGGTACACTTTTCTCAGAGTTCCCTCAAGTTACAGTGATGCAACTTTTTGTGTTAGCACAAAGATACATTTGTAACAACTGGTGTGTATGATTTTTTGTTGTCCAAACATTTTTTGGCGTTTCGATTTTTTTGAGCAACGACCAAATTTTATGATTATGACACATTCAAGCAAACAATATTTGTTATTTTCAGACGAATTCAAAAAAAAAAATTTCTTGCACACGAGTTATAGTAAATCTATCTATCGGTATGTTGAAGATTTCAGCTCTTCAACACAAAAATTGCAGGAAATATGTGTACCCAGACAAGAACAAGTATAGTTTTGAGGAATTAAATGTTGAAACATTGTTAGCAAACAGTAAAAGGCAATGTAAAAAATGTGATTTTCAAACAATGGTGACCATCTTCTTTTCCAATGAAAACAGCAGTCTATCATTCATGAAGAATGAATTCCCCAGTCTTGGCTGAATCCAAAACCACCAACACAAGAACTGTATCATTAAAGTTCAGTTCCCATGGTAATTTGGGTAATGAATGAACACTTGAGTAGAAATAAGAAAGTGAACAAAAGAATAATTATTTTCGTGAGCACGTATATCAGATAGTTATATTGAACTTATATTATTTTCAGTCATAAATCTACAAAAACTTCATTCATGAAATAAAATAATAAAAAATCATTTTTGGAAAAAAATGCTTACTCGCCTTCCTTAAAGTGAATATGAGTTTGCTACTTCGACTACATTCTGGTGAAAAGTGAACTATTTTTCCTCTCAAGAATGAGTGTCATATAATCTTTATCTTCAATAGAACCATTGTTTTATAAAATGACAGGCCTGATTGTGAATGTATTTTGATCATAATTTTGAGTGTATTTTAATCGTCTTCAATAGTAAATTGAAAAAACATTAGATATGGAGGTTGTATGTTTGACTGATCAAAATTTTATCATTTGAATTGATGAATGAATATTACGGTTTTAAGGCTGATATATAGTTTTTTTGTGGGGGGGAGGGGGGCCTATGTGTGTCCTTTGCCCCGGGGCCCAAAATTCCTAGTTACGCCACTGATGATCGTTTTATAATAAGCTATCTTCAAATTTTAAAAACTGCATATTTTTGTAAATAGGCTTGATATAGGTTCTTATGCTTAATTTTTTGTATGTATCCCTTGCTCGAGGCCAGTGAATTAAGCACCAAGCATTGCTCTATGAGTGCAGGCCATAGAATAATTTTTATCTACAAATAAATACATTCAATCTGGTACAATCAGGTTCAAGGGATATAAATGAAAAAACAATTCATTTCAGATTTTAAATTATTCCACATTGATACAAAACCTCAATTCAATATGCACAAAATATGGTATGAGCACATAAGTTTAAATAAGGGTATTCAAGTTTTGTATGTAAAGGCAATTAGGACAGAACACTCTGGTCTTGAACTTAAAACTACGTACATATCAAAGGCTGTTCTCCCTGAGCTGACAAAACTGAATTATGGTTACAATTCAAAGTCTATCACTTTCAAATATGTCATTGGCGTACCGGCACTGAAAGTTATGGCTTGGCTTAGACAGGTTTGACGCTGTTAGACTCATATTCCAGATTGTATTGGCTAGCAGCCATCATATATAATTAATTTCATATTTTACATAAAGGTATGCTACTACAATTTATTCGGTCAACAATATAGATTTCTTTAGTGATAACAAATAAAATATCAAGATTTATTGTGAAAGACCAAACACTTTTAATGCATTGAATGCTGTTGCTAAAGCTACTTCTTCAGGAGTTTTCTTCATAAAGGCTGCGATCATTTCAACAATAGCTGGTAATGAACAAGGTTCATTTCTCTGGAAAGTGCAATAGCGATACAAGAAAGTCAACGACCTGAAAAAAACAAAGAGGATAAATAACTATCATACCAGTACGTTAACCATACAATAGAATAGAATAGAAGAAGTTTATTGTTTTAGGGCCTCGACCCATAACATATTCATATTACATGGATACAAAAATAAAAGCACGGTACACAGTACCACCGGTTAAATATAAACAAAACAAATCAAAACAAAAATAGAAATACATCAATATGCATGCAACTATAATAATTAGTGCTACTCTGTCAGCACAAACGACCTCAATAATAATGATCTGGAGATAAAGTTGTATATGTTATACAATTTTACTTCATCTTGCACATTGAACAAAATTACATGGAAAATCAATCTAATATATTCTGTGTTAGTCAAATATTCTCCTAAGTAATACTCTCTATAGGCTTTGTATAAAGGACATACAGTATCAACATAAAATGAAACATATCTTCTCTTTCCTGGACATTACCTAAAGTACAGTTGTTATCAGGCTGTAGTTGGTATTTGCTTGATCGACTGTACCATTGGATGTTATTTACACTAGCTACTCTTGATTGACAAATAATACGAATTTTTTCAATTGATATGCGGAACATCAAATAGCTTGCAGTACCTAGGGTATTACCTGCTAAATCTGTATATAACGGACAGCATGACGATTTTATCATATTTTGACTATCTCTCTCGTACATCTTATTATTATAACTAACAATTATTTCTTCCAATTTATCACCAATCATAATAGAACTTTGTGCATGCCAGACATTTTCATAACCCACATCACGAATAACTTTTTTTATTTGGTTGACCCAATTATATTTCACCTGATTGCTTTCTAGTTTATCAAGCACTAGCAATCTATTATAACACATTTTTGGAAATCTGTTTTCCATCATATTCAAGAGTTTGTTTTATACAGAATTGCAAAATCATTCTGAGAACATGTCCTGATAACATTGTTCTACCAACTTCCAATCTAACAATGTAATTAGGTGTCTTTTGAAGAAATAACAGCCTTTTGAAAAACTGGACTTGAACTTTTACTATTACGTCAAAATATCCAAGTGACCATATATTACTACCATAGCGGAGAGTAGCTAAAATTATTGAATCAAATAACTTCTCTCTACCTGCCCAAGAGTCTACCTTAGATCGTACCATTATGTCACAAACAGAACCAACAGCTGTATTTGCTTTATTAACAAAATAATTAGAAGCGTCATAAAATAATCCTGAAGAAACAAATGGAACACCGAGATAAATATACCTATTAACCACTTCAAGCTTCTCTCGTCTATAGTAGAAAACATCAGACATTCTCAACTTTCCACCTCTACGAAAAATGATTAATTTCGTCTTATTTATATTGACAGTATTTATATTACAGTTTATACTGTACTACAGTATTTATCCAAAATATTAATTTTCTTCTGTAGATCGATTAGAGTGTCTCCAAATATAATCAAATCGTCCGCGAACAAGAGCATTGAAATATCCGATATCCCATCTTTGACACCTGCTTTCCTGAAATAGTCTTCAATGTCACTAATAAATAAAGAAAACAATAAAGGGCTTGAGGAATCCCCTTGTAATACGCCCTCAGTTACATTGATTGGTGAAGTGTGACCATCTAATAGTCCAACTCTCATCTCTGCCTTACTGTAAATGTGTCTTAATATTCTTATAAGTTTCGAACTGATACCTAAATTATTAAGTTTTTGCCAGAGCTAACTGAGTCAAACGCTCTCTTAAAATCTGCAAACAAAGCATAAACTTTCCTTCCTTGTAATCTTATATGATTGTGTACGAGACTACTTAAAACAAATATGTGATCAATACAACCTCTCTTCTGTCTAAAACCAGCTTGGCATTCGGGTAAAACTCTGTGACTTTCTGCCCACGTATTCAATCTACCAGCAATTATTTGAGTGAATATTTTCATCATACAATTTATCAATTCGATTCCCCTACAATTACTGGGATCATTTCTGTCACCTTTTTTGAACAACAATATTAGTTCCACCAGGGAAAATTCTAACGGTGGTATTTCACTCTCCAATATAGTATTATAAAACGCCAACAAACAAGAAGTCCACTCTGTAGGCAAACATCTTAGGAATTCATTTGATATCTTATCTAAACCAGGTGACTTTCCTAGTTTGCACTTTAACAGACAGTTATTTAATTCTTCTACACTAATTGGTGAGTCTAGGTAAGGATGCCTGGCATCCTGAGAATCAGTTAATAAACCAGATCTTTCGGGATATATATTTTTATAAAATATTTCCCAGTTACTTATTGATATGGGATTGTCACAGTGTTGTCGACTCCGAAACTTTTTAACCGTACTCCAAAATGCACTTGAATTTTCAACATTGTTCAAGTCTTCTTTGAACTTATTCTGATGATCACATTTCTTAGCTTTCAAAACAGATTTATACATTTTCTTAGAATCTAGATAACATTTTAAGTCCATCTTATCAAAAGCATTTCTTTTACACTTACATAATAATCTTCTAGATTTATTATTAAGTTCTATACATTCCCTATTGAACCACGGTTTGTTTTTGCTTTTGAATGACCTACTGTTGAGAGCTGTTAACATGTTGAGGTCATTGGCAGCCTGTCTAATATTTGTACATAATTGTGTATACATTTCTTCGGATGTTGCATTTTTAGCGAACAACTCAACTTCACTGACGAATAATTCCTGCATTCTGATTGTGTACATGCCATTTGTTGGAAACCATTTTAGCTTCCTATCTGAAAATCTATGCATATTATTTGTTTTCCTTATTCTTGCACTATTTTTCTCTTCATGTATAGTGAGTTTACAAGGGGAATGGTCTGACACAGTAATATTGTCTAAAACAACAAGGTCAGATACACTATTTACGTATGTAACATCGACCCAAACCAGATCTATTACACTACTACCATTATAATTCAAACAAGTTAACTTGGCCGGGTGATCACTTCTACTTTGACCATTAATAACCATAAATATATTGTTCTCTAGTGTGTCACATAATAACCTTCCTTTGGAATTGATGAAGTCATCCAAAGTATCTCTCCTCGAATACAGATCAGTACCTTCCAGCACGATACTCTCGTGCCGGTTTAAATCTCCTATTCTCGCGTTAAAGTCGCCGCCTACGTAAATCTTGCAGTTTGTATATAAATCACGTATCTTTTGCAATGTTTCATCTAATAAGTTCATACAATGTTTGAAGTCTCTGCTAGGTCTTATGTATACGACACCCACAATAATAGGAACTCCCTGTTCGTCGTCTTGACGCACGGATTTCATTTTTACAAAAAGCCACATATCACATTCATCCACAAGTTCTGCTTCACAATAATGTTTATTCATCAACATAATCAGAACCCTGCTGACTCTACCTTTGCTTCTTTCTTTCGTTGCCTTACACTGGAATAGTTTGTAGTCTTTCGTGAAATACGGGACGTGTTTCAGATCACATGGCATCCAAGTTTCACTTATGCAAATTATATCGCATAATAATAACTAATTTATTGATAGTTCGTCTGAATCGCATAAGTTTTGATAACCTTGAATATTCCAAAATAAAATATGAATCTTATGAGTTTCACTGTTCGTTATGTAAGATTGAGGCTTACGGTATCATGCAATCATCTCACTATTTCTCACCAATGTTTTTCCATCGCTAACAAACAGCACCCCATCAACCTCTAACAAAGTTGTAACGTTTGATTTTCACCCGTTTACCCTAGGCGGAGAGAATCTTTCTTTGTTCTAGGACATGTCTCTTAATAAGACGATCACTTTCACTGAGATCTTCACCAACGTATATGTTCCTTCCTCGGAGGGTGTAGCCTCGATGCAACACTTGAACTTTGCTGGATATGGACTTGAACTTGACCAGAACAGGACAGGCAACTTCCTCGCCCTTGCACCACCCACTGTTTAGCTCTACTCAACCGCCGACGCAATCAATCGCAAATGAAGTCCTGCTACGCATGATGGAGGACAGCCAAAGACGTGAAGAAGCATTAATGAAGATGCTAGCTAGATTTACGGCACCTCAACCAACCGTAAGTGCACAACCCTCTTACCAGATAATGCCCGATCTGGCGAGAACTATTAGTAATTTCACAGGAGATGGTGACAGTACACGCGCGTCAGAATGGTTGCGTAGCCTAGAGTCTGTTGACAAACTGCATCTATGGCCCGATGCCTTTAAATTGGAGTCTGCCAGGACCCACCTCGTAGGTGCAGCAAGTCACTGGTATAAAGCTCGCGGCTCTCAATTTGTCACGTGGATGGATTTTAGATCTGCCTTCTCCAAATCTTTCATCGGCACCCTAGGCCTACCCGAGAAATGGAAGCGGATGCAGTCCAGGAATCAACTTAAGGGTGAGAACACTCACAATTACTTTCGCGAAAAAGTTCGTTACTGTCAGGACTTGGGACTTTCTTTTGACGATGCCAAACGTCAAATCCTCGTTGGACGCCAAATGTGTTCTTCATTAATGGCGAGGCAACACGCTGATTATGATGTGCTGTTGGCTGACCTGCGGGAATTTGAAGCAGTTGATGTGGAGAAGAGTGAGAGAATTAAGGTAACAGGCGAGACACCAAAAGTCGCCCAGCGTGGAAAGCTGACAAGTCACCAACCACAGCCAACTGCGGTAAGCCTACCATTGGCTATCAACAACTTCCCTTCAACACCAGCCCCATCATCAAGTACTAACTTCCGACCGAGAGATACCAGAGACCGTAAGTCGTACAAGAATGAACAGGGTGAGACAATTTGTTTCAATTGTTCTCAGTACGAACACCTATCCCGAGATTGTCCTGCACCTCCTAGAGTAATGTTTTGCGTCAAGTGCCGTACTGAGGGGTATACACAGCGCCATTGTCCGGAAAGTCATGACACCCCGTAATTCAGTACCGCTCAGCAGCAGCAGCGACAACTAGTGATCGAAGATGCCAGTGCTGAATCTCCACTCAAGTACCTCAAACCCGTGAGGTTGAACAACAAATTCGAATTCATTGGTCTGATCGACTGTAGTAGCTCAGTCTGCACTATCCAGGCAACAGCTGCAACCTCTTGTGGGTTCCCAATAGAACCTTCATCGTCCCAACTGTTTGGCTTCCGGAATACTGTCACAGCTGCTGTCCAACCTATAGGTATGATCAGGGCTAGCCAGGAGATTGACGGTGTCGTAGGGGTGAGAATACCCCTCCTGGTTGTTCCCAACAATGCTCAAGGCACTCCCTTATTAATTGGCAGGACTTACACTGAGCTCCCCCATGTAGCTTATCTGAAGCTGAACGACCACCTACTGATTGGTGACAAGGAGCTGCCACCCTTCCGAGATCTCCAACTCCCCCCGACTGTTACAGCCACGAAGCTGATCGTTGCTGAAGATTCAGTTGTTCGCCGAGAATCTGTAAACCTAGTTTATGTAAAGTCCACAGATAGCTCCAACGAGGCTGTTGTATCCGTCACTAACCTGGGCTCTACTGACGTCATCCTACCTCCTGGACGATGTATAATGCGTGCCGACAGAATCGAACCCGTTCCTCGACTCCCGAGTCACAGGAAATCCTGTTCCGATCGTTCGAGAGGATCTACGTGTCGACGACTCTGTTCCCCCGGTCGAGGTGAGCCAATTACTTGCACTGACAAATGAATTCCGAGACTGTTTTGCACTAACGATGAGTGAGCTTGGATGCACCCATCTGGTGGAAATGTCTATAGAAGAAGTAGAGGGTGCCCAACCTGTTAGCTGCAAGCCCTACCGTACGACTGCCTCCGAACGTGCATAAATCAAGGAGATTGTTAACGAGTGGAAATTTGAGCTTGGAATTGCTACGGAGACCCGATCTCCTTACGCAAGCCCCGTACTACTCGTCACAAAGAAGACGGGCGAAAATCGACTCGTAGTTGATTTCAGGAAACTCAATCAGCAGACCGTCAAGGACAAGTTTCCTCTTCCAAACATGGACGAGCAGATTGAGCAGCTGTCCGATTGCAACCTATTCACGGTCCTCGATTTGGCGCATGGCTACCTACAGATACCACTGAGTGAGGAGAGCAAGCAGAAGACTGCATTTGTCACTCCTGACGAGACGGGACAGTTTGAGCGACTAATCTTTGGGCTCACCAACGCACCTGCCGAGTTTCAGCGTGCCATGCACAAGGCATTGGGGCCATTACGTAACACAATTGTGATGTGCTATTTGGACGACCTCCTCATTCCTGCTAGAGACTGGCCCGAGATGCTGGCACGTCTAAGATTGGTTCTCGAGGCTTTGCGTAAGGCAAGGTTTACGCTTCGTCTCACAAAGTGCGAGTTTGGCAGGAAGGAGATCGAGTATCTGGGATTTGCTGTCTCCTCAGATGGAATCAAACCTGGAAAGAAGAATCTCTAGCCATCAGCCAGTTTCCGAGACCAAAGAACGTCCATGAGATAAGACGCTTCAATGGCCTAACAAGCTTCTTCCGTCGCTTCATTGCAGGGTATGCTGCAATATCGGAACCACTTACCAGACTGACAAAGAAGGACGAACCGTTCCGATGGGATACCAATCAAGAGGAAGCCTTCACCCTACTGCAGTCGCGGTTGATGTCAGCCCCCATCCTACAATTGTACAATCTGTCCGCTAGGACCGAAGTGGATACAGATGCCAGCGCAGACGGTATTGCCAGTATGATGCTACAAGAAGGAACTGATGGAAGGATGCATCTGGTTTACTGCATCAGCAAGCGAACGACTGATGCCAAACGTAACTACCACTCGAGCAAACTAGAACTCACGGCCATTGTGTGGACTTTGGATCGCCTCCGGCAGTTTCTGCTCGGTATATCATTTGTCATCGTTACCGATTGCCAGGCACTGGTTTATTTTAATGCTAAACGCACGCTCAACCCACGGATTGCGAGATGGTACAACCTCATCCAGGAATACGATATTCTAGAAATCAAGCATCGTCCCGGGTTGAAAATGCGACACATCGACGCATTGAGTCGAGCCCCGACCGAAGAAGGTAGCGAAACCATGGAAGAGATCCTCGAATCTTGACTTGATGTTTGTCTATCATTGAGCCTAGAAGATCAGATCCTCATGATACAACGTAGCGACAAGGATCTGAATGAAAAGGTCCAAATCTTGACGAAGTCTCCGGCGCAGCGAACAACACATGAATCCTCCCGAGTGAAAGATATGGTCCTTCGGAATGGAAGATTATGCAAGGTCGTGAGTGAAGAAGGCGATGAGCGTTACCTGTTTGTCGTCTCGACTTCCTCCAGAAAATCACTCGTCGTTAAACATCATGACCTGATGGGACACTTTGCCTTGGACCGCACGGTAGCCTCGATCCAGGAGCACTACTGGTTTCGTGGAATGCGGCGGTATGTGAGACAACACATTAGTCAATGCTTTGATTGTCTGATGTACAAGCTTCCAAGAGGGAAGGGACAAGGGCACCTACACCCGATTCCAGTTGCGTCTCGCCCTTTGGAGACAATTCATCTCGACCATTTAGGACCGTTCGTCAAGAGCTCCAAGTAAAATCAATTTGTCCTGGTTGCTGTGGATAATTTAACCAAGTTTGTAAGACTTTTTCCAGCTTGAAGTACATCTGCAGACACACTGGTTAAGGCGGTGAAGGAGCTGGTCCTAGATCATGGACTACCGGAACGCGTAATTAGTGACCGTGGGACATGTTTTACGTCCAAACTATTTGCGTCCTACTGTCAGGAGAATGGCGTACGACACATCGTGAATTAGCCTCGACACCCTCAAGCCAATGGACAGGTCGAATGAGTGAATCAAGCGATCACCCCGCTGATTGCCATCGCTACTCGTGACCCTTTGCACCGAGATTGGGATGCTCACTTACGAATTGTAGTGAGGGACCTCAATTGCACTCTGAACAAGACCACTGGTGAGACCCCGTTCAAGTTGTTGCACGGTTATCAACCTAGCTTTACTGATGGTGCGTTACGAGCCGCCTCCTCCACAGAGCCTGATCATTGGACGGCACCATTGGACCTTCAAGACACCGTACGAGAACGCATACAAAGACAGCATGCTCAATGGCGTGGGTATTACAACAAGAAGCATATTTTGGGTCCAACATATGATGTCGGTGAAGTAGTATTCATGCAGCGCGCTCCGATACATACAGGTCACCCGAAAAAAACTCAACCAAAGTACCGTGGACCTCTTGTGGTGACTGAGAAACTTCCGGGTGACACGTACCGTGTTGCACAGCTCGAGGACGATACCCCAAGTGGGTACTACCACAGCACTGCCCACACCTCACAACTGAAGGGATGGAAGTGCCCAGATCCATCCAGCGAGAGTGAAAAGGAATCTTCTGAGTCAGAGGACGAGCCCGAGATGCCTGCAGCCCATGATGAGCCCGAGACTACCGCTGTCGATGACGACCCGGAGCTGTCGAGCCGTGCCGAGATGCCTGCAGCCCATGATGAGCCCGAGACTACCGCTGTCGATGACGACCCGGAGCTGTCGAGCCATACCGAGAGAACCAGGCGTGTCCGAAAGAAGCCTGCTCGTCTCTAGGATTATGTTTAGACTTTATATTATGTAAACTTATACTTGCCTTGATCATAAATCAACTTTCTCTTTGTTCATCTTCTTTTGTTATAATTACTTGAAAATCGAGGCCGATTATATTCTAGGACGGCCGAGTGTTAGCAATCATATGTTTGTATCCCGGACACCACCTTGTTTTCCCGCCAAGTCAGTGCCTTCTAGATTGTTCCCGAAACATCCACCCCTGAGCGCTCTTACGCTCGCCCCAGTCGGTCATCCAACCTCTTTGAGAGAGGACGTGTGGTGGTAAGATAGGCCTAGTGCCTTTGTTACTTGTATCGCAGTTTCGAGGTAATCAATAAAGGATCATTGAAGTAATACGTACGAGTTGTTAATTATATCTAGATATTAATAGCTTGTTAATAGAGTTAATATTTTCTTTAGATACAAAGTCAATGATTATTGATTTAAAAAATCACATCAAACAGCAACCCTAATAGATCATTTTCATTTTCTTGTTTCCTTGATATCACAAAACATAACATTC
Organism: Brachyptera risi; assembly: GCA_964007535.1. Classification (NCBI taxonomy): domain Eukaryota; kingdom Metazoa; phylum Arthropoda; class Insecta; order Plecoptera; family Taeniopterygidae; genus Brachyptera; species Brachyptera risi. Next base: position 76,648,157 of record OZ023326.1, read on the forward strand.
AATCAGGTAGGTTTTTTATTAGATGGTATTTTTTAAATCAACAATCTGGGTAGGCCTATCTTCAGTTGCACATAGACCTAGGTAACCGTTAAAATAGTTGTTAATCAAATGTCCACACTTGACATTTCAATTATACTACTTGAGTGCTCATTCTTCGTCAACAACACACATACCTTTCTGTTAAAGCTTCTTTAACATGTGCAGGCAGCTTAGAAGCTCGTGTATTAGGATACATAAAAGGGGCGTCGGTCTCCACCAACAGTTTGTCCAATGGAATTAAGCCTTCTTCGAGTAGTTTTCTTACACCACTATCTGATTTGTCTTTACATAAATAACCTGTGAAAAATAACCAAAATCAGTATTCAGTATGAAATCTTTATATGTATGGGCCAAGATGCATAGAGGGCTCGTTTGCGGCCGGGAGATGGTGCTTTCACTTATCTTAAAAACACGTATCAATCTATGAAGACAATTATGTCTAATATGGATCACTGCTCTATCTGGTGGTGTTTTGTAAATTTGTAGAAACTTGATGTGATGCCTTCTCTATACCTCAAATATTGACATCTTTGATGCTGTGCATGTTGGCATCCAAGATGCAGTGCATGTTGGCATCCAAGATGCGATGGAAAGAAACAAATACGCTAGGCTTAAGAGAAAGAATATTTACCGATAGTGCAATTAAATAAAATATGAATACTTATTCGTTTGAGGCATGCGGACCTCTCACACGATTCCGATCACATATATAAATCGTTCAGATGCAAGTTACTAGTAATATAACTTGTGTTACTATATTAATTACTTCACAGTTTGAATGATGGACAATTATTTAACCTCACTATCTCCGTTTTACTTCTTACGAGACTGTTTCAAACAACTGAGCAAAAGTGAACGTCATTACACGTGTATTTGTAAGCAAAGTTAATTCCTTTTATCACTACTACCTACGCACCGTCAAGAGTTCTAAATGCGCGGACAGATATCGTGACATATTTTTAACATGGGAGGGATAGGAAGTAAAGACACCATCTCAAACGGGCAAACGCAACCCTCAATGCATCTTGGTATGGGCTACTCTAGTGTTAGGTCCTAAAAAGGCACACGCCGCATTCCGAGACTGTGTCTCATAAATATAATTCAGTTAGGCCTAAGAGATAAATTGAATACCTAACTTGCCTGTTAATCCTATGAACATTCCCATACTCAAATATGTCTCTGCCTCTTTTGTCGTTCCTGTGAAGCAATGAATGACAATCGTAGGCAACTGTTCTTTGTATTTGTCTAATATCGTGAGTAAGTCTTCGTGTGCTTCTCGTTCGTGAAGGAAAAGAGGTTTTTGAAGTTCACATGCTAGCTGCACCTAAAACAAGACAAAAATATCTACTGGTAAGTTGTAACAATCATCATAGACAATAGATATACTACTTTTTTTCTTTTTTTTTTATATAGGGTTTTAACGACGCATTGTAATGATGACTAAGATCCATTGGCATCGGATGGATGATTAATGAGATGATGGGATGATGAGATGAAGGTTTTATGGGTAACCGGGAAGGATAGTGGGAAGGAAGCAGTCGTGGCCTATATTGTGGGAACCATCCTGGCATTAGCGTAGACTACAGAGGGAAACCACAAAAAAAAACTGTAAAGATGGACGGTAGCGAGGATCGAACCGGGTCCGACATGCCCACTACCTCCCGGGTCACATGGAGCAAGTGCGTTAACCACTCAGCTACCTGTGCCGGTGATATATTACTTACTCATGACAGTTCACGCTTATGGCTGAACAAGATTAAATTTTTTTATTGAACCCGACTCCAGCCATCTCTTCGCGCTTCCTAGCGTTCGAAACTATCATCGAACCATTTGAATGGTTCATTCAAACCAGACATCGGCGAGGGGAGTGGAGGTATGTTTGGGAAACGGTATCTTGTTCTGCCAAAAGTATGAACTGTCTTGTTAGTGTATCTATGGTCTTTGCTATCATGCTAGGTTGAACTCGTATGTGTGTAACCTGCATTTAAAAAAATCAATTGTACACAAAAAATGAATAATAACAAAATAATCAAGCAATGGACCTACTCAGGCTGTGGTAACAAGCATGTATGACCTTGTACCCATGTATTGTTTTGTTTAATCACCACTTGAGGGTAGCATAGTCACATCACTGCCTTCCAGATGGTGTGACTTACCGTCAAGCTCACATGTATAATTAGTTAATTACAATTTCTGCTACCGGTATTGAATAACCAAATACTCTTTGAATTGTATTTTTTGAAATCTCATCAATTTGTGACTCTAAATATGGATAAAATCATATTCTGGTAAATATCAAGTTGCAGATTACTATTCTCTCTTATCTGCTGAGCAGCCGTGGCCATTTTCTGGAAATATTTCATTTAATAGCCACTCGCAGCACTGCTATCGCCCTATTTAAGGAACCATTCTTTTACCGACACATGCAGCGTAGTGGTTAACGCACTTGCTTCATGTGACCTGGGAGGCAGTGGGCATATCGGACTTGGTTCGTTCCCCGCTACCGTCCATCTTTACAGGGGTTTCAAGTGGTTTTTCTCTGTAGTCTAGTCTAATGCCGGGATGGTTCCCACAGTATAGGCCACGACCGCTTCTTTCCCACTATCCTTACCATTACCCACAAACCCTCAACTCATCATCCCATCATCTCATTATTCATTCATCCGACGCCAATAGATCTTGGAAAACATTACAGTGTGTCGTTAAAACCTAATATTAAAAAAATATATATTCTTTTAACATTGCATTGCCACTCTTCCTACTAATAAGCTTTTTGGGCCTACTGTAGTAAGTCAGTACAAAGATCAAGTAAGAGTATAAGAAAAAAAATAGTGAACCTGAGATCTGTCTATCTACTTTTTATTTTATTGAACTTTTGAAGAGTGAAATATAAAACTTCACACATCTACAAAGTAAAAATGACTGACGACTTGCCTCTGGACTATATACGCACATACAGTGGTCACTATGATGATTTGTTGGCGAGTCGACAGTCGGCTGCTCATTTATTCGAAACAGCATTCATTTTCAATATTGAATGAAATCAAAAGATTTTATTTCCATATCTATCAAAACCCTGATATAAAACCTTGATCAAAAGTGTTGAAATCAAATGGCAACCCTAGTTTTTTTAAACTGCCAAAATGAAAAAAGTACAGTACCTTCTGACATTGTGTTAGTAACCTGATTCATTAATCAATTAACCCATTTACGCTCCACTATTTAACCATATTCATCCCACTACATTACCACATCTACATAATGAATTTGACCAAAACTAGATAGCAAGGAGATGATATATCTGGATTTTGGAGACAGTTACAGTAGTTATAGTCACTCATGTGAGCATAGGAGTTGATTCAACGAGATATGCTTTATAGGTCAAGTTACATCATTCTATTACACATTCTAAACTTCTGAACAATGGTGCGGTGTGCCCATTGGGGAATTTTGGGCATTAATCATCTTGAAATCTATAGTAAATTACATTTTGTTTGTCAGTTTTATTTAATTTAAGAACAGAGTTATTGATCAAACCAAGAATTATTAGTGGAAATATTGTTCTAATACTGTAGGCCTAGCTCGGACGCCTCAAAATACGTTGCAACTCACAATAGTACCTGGTTATTGGCGCAAGAGTGAGGAGAAAGATAGGAATAGAATAAACTGGAATTCTCAAACTGTTCAAAAGTTTTCATCAAAAAGATTTGTCAAGTCAACTCCCACGCATACTTGAAGAAGGAATATGTTGGGAAAATGGAACGAAGTGGTGATTAGTCATAGGGGAGATATTTAGTAGCTCTACATTCAGCAGACTCACTTCTCACAGCCAGTCAACAGGTATATTGTACCTGTTTCTCAAAAACGTCCCTCTGTACGTTGGGCGGTGAAAAATCTCGATTGTAGTCCAAGCCACATTCTCCTATCGCAACACATTCAGAGTTTGATGCTAAGTCTTTCAAGTCTGCCATGTAGTCATCTGTCCAGGATTTTGCATCATGAGGATGTATTCCTACAACATTCAACATTATTTCAACTAAAATGAGTGTATTTTTTGTGTGCACTCAACAGGTTTAATGACTAAATTAACCAATACTAGTCAAACGCGAAATATGCGTTGTAAGATGAGCGAGATATCTCAATAAGGTATAAAAGTCCTTGAAATAGTTTTACCCTTGCTACTTTATCCACTTTGGCATTCTACACACCTTGATATCTGAATAAGCTATAAAAGTCGTTAAAGAAGTTCTACTCTTGCCACTTCATTGACTCTGGTATTCTACACACCTTGACGCATATAAAAAATACTTCATTGTTGGTCAACTCTTGAATCTAGAAAGCAGTGAATCTCGACAACTTAATTCTGTCATAATTTTCATGATATATTTTATGAATATTATCAGTCATTTTATTTTTTTTTCTCCAAAACGACTGATCAGAATTGCTTAAAAAATCGTAATAATGTGTAAAATCCATGTATACACATTTAGAGAAAATTTCATCCCATTTGGAGAGATTTTATTTTTCAACATTTTCTGCCCAGCCAAATCTTATGGGGTTTTTAGAAACTTTGAGATGATGATTCTCAAAATCGGTCCGACCGATTCATCCCAAAAACTATACAGTTCTAAGTTGGATGAGTTTGCGTGTACAAAAAAAGTTTCATGTTGATCAGTCAACCCTTGCGACCTGTGGAGTGCTTACAAACAAAAAAACAAAAGAAAAAAAAAAAAAAACACACAGACAAAGCCCTATAAGAGTGGAATGGAGACTTCGCTACGCTCATCAATAATGCCATTACGATGACAATTTACACATATGACCTCATTTCGATTGAGTTACACACCCTTTACACGATCAATTTTCGTTACATGAAATTTCACTAATTGCAGAGAAATAATTTTGATGGTGTGAAGGCGCTTGCAATTTCTGCTGCGAAATTTTCGTTCTAGTAGCGAGTTTTCAAGATTTGGGTATGATCGACTTTCGAGTTACGACTTTCCTGCGCGCTTCCAGTGTCAATGTATTGCAACTAACACCTAAACCTAACCTTACTTTAAGAACAAGTTTAGCTTTAGCTGCTCTTGCATCCATGAATTTATACTAACTTGACTTTGGTTTTTGTTTTGACACTCGAACAATAAACAATAACATGACCTGACAAGCTAATGTCAAATTGGCGATGAACATAGTTACGTTGACTGAGCGTATGCAGTCTACCCTCTTTTTTAGTGTGTTCAATGGTGAACGACGATGTACAGTTTGTATATCCTACGGAGTAAACAGAAATGCACGTGACCGTAGGCTCGTCACTCATTGGTCAAATAGGTGAAAGATTTCAGTAAAGTTGAACGTAGTTGAACTTTTTGCAATTCTGGCATGCAATTGAAATCTTTCCGTTCTCGTGTGTACGCAACATGGGAAACGTGGGTATTCTACTTCACTGAAATTAATTGAAGGAAAAAATTGATCGTATAAAGGGTGTTTCAGTCGAGGAAGAAGTAAGATTGACAAGGCAATCGCAAGTGAAATTTTCATTGTAATCATAGAAGAAGCTGCGCAGGCATGTGCAATAGCCGTCTACAGTTTAGAATGAGTGCAACTGGCAGAAAATGAATAAAAATTAAAACCAATATCAGTTGCTGAAATCAGAACCATAACATAACAAGAGGCCAAGAGTTTTTATACAGAATTTCTTCAAAAGAAAATAGTTGCATAGGCCTATGATAGGCTTTGAATCCTAGACCTTCGCATCCAGACGTTTTGGGTACCTCCATCCCACGCCTTATCTGCGCAGCGGCTTTGAATATGACAATGATCATACCTCCCGCAAATATCTCATCAAGATTGGCATTAGAGTCGATAAAGGAATTCTACGTTCTGTAAACCTCTACAGACGAGACCTCTGGCTACGTTACTATAGGCCTATATCTACACTAAGTGAAATGTTGAAAGTTTAAATAAGATTACCTTGGCGTGAGAGAATAATATAGACCTAATTAAATTCATGAATTTTGTGTGTACATTTTAATCTCCCGCCTAAAGAGCAGATGCCACCTACATCCTACAGTAGGCTACTTGTTTTGCACAAACTAGCCAATTTTGTAGATTAGAGATAGATCTACAAATTTGCCCAAACAGTTGAATTATTATTTATTACCGGTACCAGTAATTATGTTTGTATTTACAAAATTTGTCATAGCACGACAAAAGTGAAATATAAAAATTATTAGACAGAAGATCTCACAGAAGATGAACATACACTTCATAACATAGCTGGATTTAAAAAGGCATCTTTTTATTCAAGGACTAAATTTTTGCATGGTGGAGTAGGGATTTTTGTTAAAGAAGATCTATCAGCGTCCCACTTCAAATGCAGACATGACCTGATGGTCCATAACTTGGAAAAACATTTTGAAGTATCATGCATTGAGCTGTTGGTACCTCAACAGGGACTAATCAATGCACTAGTAATCATTTCATTGTATAGATCACCAACTGGTAATTTTCAAACATTTATGAGGAACCTAAATAAGGTATTAATGAAACTTTTTGCTGCAAATGTGAAAAAACAAGTAGTGATAAGTGGTGACTTTAATGTCAATTTTTTGTCTGACAACAAAGAGGCTAGAGAGATAGGAGATATACTAAAATCATTCGGTATATCACTCACCATAGACAAACCAACCAGAATAACGGGAAAGTCAGCAACGTGTATTGACAACATATGCACAAATGTGCCAGAAATAAGCTTTTCCTCGGAAGTGCTTAACCTTAACCTCTCGGACCATATGGCTCAGTTGATTCAGTTGACTGGGTCAACGAAGACTGGTAGACAAAAATCAAAGGCATCCAAGCAGAAGAAAAGAATATTTAGTGCTGCCAACATACAGCTGATGAACCAGAAACTGGCCGAGGCAAATTGGAATCATCTCCAATTAATGGACGATGTAGAGGAAATGACAGAACACTTCATCACAATCTATTCACAGAATTTTAAGGAATGTTTTCCCTTAATAACATGTAGTGATACAAGAAGACATGATAAGTGGATAACGAAAGACATTCTAAAAATGAAAGAAGACCTTGACATGATTTACAAACAAGCAAAAAGTAGTAAAGATCCACGGAAATGGCAACTCTTGAAAGATAACAAGAGAGAATACAGAAGACAAGTCAAAAATGCAAAGAAGAGAGCACTAGACTCTAAAATAAGTAAATCTAAGAACAAGGCAAAAACGTCGTGGAACATAATAAAATCTGAGGCGGGCCAGAGCACTAAATCCACGGTTATAGACTGCTTAACGATAAATGGAGGTAACTCAAGAATTCCAGAGGAAATTGCAAACGGACTTAATAATTACTTTGTAACCATTGCATCCCAAATTACAGCGAACCTTCCAGATGCAAACAAAAATGAAATCAAAGCTGTCACATGTAAAACAATTTTTATGCACCCGGTAACAGAAGATGAAATCTCTGCTATAATAACAAATTTGAAACCCAAACATACTCAGGACATTTATGGGTTAACTCCCTTTGTGTTGAAAAATACATTCAAGTTTATTTCAATGCCACTAACTAAAATATGTAACTCATCTATTGAAAGTGGTTTCTTTCCATCAGCTTTCAAAAAAGCCAAGGTAATTCCATTACTAAAAAAGGGATCGGCAACAGATCCATGTAATTATCGGCCAATATCCATTTTACCCGTGTTTTCCAAAATTCTGGAGCGTGTTATTTTCAATAGACTGTATAATTTCTTACTTAAATACAAGTTACTCTCCGCAGACCAGTTTGGATACCAAAAGAAGAGATCGACAACACAAGCAATAAATGTTCTACTCGAACGAATACTTCTTGAGTTGGACAAAGGAAAAGTGGTGGCCGGCATATCTTGTGACTTATCAAAAGCCTTTGATTGTGTAAATCACAGGATAATGCTCAGCAAGTTACATGCGTACGGAGTTAGAGGAGTGGGTAACAATTTGATCAGGTCCTACTTAACAGCTCGCTCGCAAGTGGTGGAAATAGCAACAGAAACACATGAAAGAACTCTGTCAAATGCCGCAAATCTCTCAAGTGGAGTACCGCAGGGATCCATTTTAGGTCCCTTATTGTTCATAGTGTATATAGACGATTTAGTATTGCACTCGGCAGGCACCTCTAAAGTTGTATTTGCCGACGATACAAATGCACTTATCAGTGACACATCCCTTCCAAGACTAAAAGCCAAAGGAGAAGAAGTGATAAGGTGCTTCAATAATTATTTTACATCTAACAGACTTGTTTTGAACGTGGAAAAGACCAATCTTATTCACTTTAAAAATAAGTATAAGCCAAGTGCTAGTTTTACTGTAGAGAGTGAAGACACCACGATACTACCGTCACCAAACGGTAAATTCTTAGGAATTATATTAGATGAATACCTCAAGTGGGATGCTCAAGAACAACATCTGGTAAAGAAACTTCGTACAGCCTGCTTTGCTATTGTCAAGCTACGGGACCTCCTAAGCAAGGAAATCCTGAAGACCGTCTACCATGCCTATTTTCATTCAGTGGCAACATATGGGATATCAGCCTGGGGTCACTCAAAATCAGCTCTTGAAAGAGTGTTCAAACTCCAAAAACAAGTGCTACGAATTTTATTGAGAAAACGAAGACTGAAGAGTTGTAAAAATCTATTTTGTAAGGAAAAAATCATAACCATACCAGGAGCGTTTATACTCGAGACACTCATGTATATCTACAAATTCAGATCCAACTTTTGTATTCAGTCATCCGTTCATGATCACACTACACGCAGTGCAAACAATTTTGTAACACCAACGCATAACCTGGCTCTTTATGAAAAAGGTCCGCACTACTTTGGGCCTAAACTGTTCAATAAATTACCGCTTAGCATTACTGGTATCACAAATGAAGCATCTTTCAGAAAAACAATTAAAACACGACTAGTCAATGAAGTAATCTATAAAGTTGAGGACTATTTTGATATCATATTCTAACATGCTTAGGCTATGTACAAAGATTTTCTTATTACTGTTAATTATTTTAATTAATGTTTTTTTTTTTTTTTTTTTCTTTCTTAGTTTTTCAAATCTTCCCTGACCTCTTTTGCAAGTTACTAGAAGAGGAGTGTATGTAACAAATTATATAGCCCATGTTAATTGATTAGTTTATCTCTGATATCAGTCTAATTAGTAGCAGTATCATCTGATCAGTATAATTATTTTATAATGTCTATTTAGTATTTATCTACATGTATAATATTTTTCAGTTTTCAACAAGTTATTAGTTACTTATTACCAATATTATAATTTTTAATTGATTGATTTGATTTGGTTAGTCGATGAGTATATCTCTGATATCATCATGATGTCTATTTGGTATTTATCTGTAGGCCTACATGTATATTTTTTTGCAATTTCATCAACTTATTAGTTACTTGGTATTTATTAATATCATACTTTTTATCTGACTGTCTTTAATGTCCTATGTAGTTAGTTTCTAATTAGCTGTATGTAAAGGAATGTAAAAAAAGACAATAAACAATCTATCTATCTATCTATCTATCTATTAGACAAGCGATAGCAAAGATTTTCTTCCCGCCCTCATGGAGCTTTTTTTTTAATATGTATGAATGTTTGTTTGTACGCACTGCATAGGTCACAGGGTTTGACTGAACAACATAAAACTATTTCTGGATACTCAGACTTATCCAACTTGAAACTGTAAGCCTCTAGTTTTGGGGCCAAATTGATACTGTTTCACTTTTGAGATGAACCTTCTGAAATTAGAAATAACGGGCGAGATTTGTTTGACAATGAATATCTTCCAGAAAAATGAAATTTTTACTGAACACGAATACAAATATGTTGAACCATTATTGAAAAATTTCATTGAGATTGGACAATCCGTTTTTCAGAAAATGATTATTCATGAATACATTTTCATCAAATATCCAGAAATAGTTTTTCTTATTCAGTATCTTGCATACAATGATTCACAGCTTTGCAGACTTGACAGTATCCACGAAGGTGTGTGGTGTTTTTGAGTAGCCTTCATAGAAATTTCTCACTCAACTTACTACGCAAGCTGCGTTTGTCTATTAGTAGGCCACTGATATTGATAGACACTTTCACTTAAGTGAAAGAACAAGCAAATGAATTTTAATCTTGCTATTTTGCTAGTATATAGGTTGAACATTGTGATTCTGTGTACCTAAAATGTCTATCATGTCAATTACTGGTACGGTACCTAGATATTAGCAATAGCAGTATTTAGTAGGGTTGTCGTATTTTCGATTATAGGTTTTCGATTCGATTTCGACATGAACTTTTCGATTCTCGGTTCGATCGATATCGAAAAGTTTTCGAAGGTCGAAAGCGTACAACAGTATAAGAGAAGCGCGAGGCGTCACGTGCAACGCGCTCGCTTCCATTGACGCTCATCGTTCCGAGATTTTCGAACGGTTGGTTGTCTCGAGTTAATACTTGTACCGCTACACATGCGTCTAGTCCTTATCTAGTCGTTTTGACGTGAAGCGTGGTTTTGACTTTCAACAAGATTGAAGTGATTGATTGACTCCCGAAGTATAGTTTTTTAAATATCTATCATGACATATGAAATGAAATTATACATGCGGGGCAGAGGAGTTTGGTTTGGAAAAAGTCGAAAAACTATTCGCATCACGTAGATGATAAAAACGTAATCTCAGATACATTAGTGTTTCCAGTCTAAGAGAAATCTAAGAGAAAAAAGCAAACTAAAATATTAAAAATTGTCCGGAATATAAGCCGAGGGTTTTTCTCGAAATTTCAAGCCTAAAATTCAACCTAGGCTTATATGCGAATCTTGGCCTATAATCGGTAAAAACTACGTGTTTTGCTCATTTTGATTGGGCGTACTGGACCCGCACACTTATGACAACAAATTCAACTTAAAACTGCGAGATATTCCACTAAAAACACGTTTAATAAATGTTTTATCATGAAGAAGCATGATTTTCCCAATTTCGATCATTTTTATTTGACGCATAATTCCTGCTGTGCAACGATCTTCTGCTGTGTCTGGTCCGTCATTGTCTGACCTTGATGAGCAACGAGACAAGACAAGACTTTAGCGTGAGAAAACACTCGGGACGGCCGAGAGCCAATAGAATCGCAATACAAAATTGACTGAATTCTACCCCGGACGTGATGATTTACGTCATTATTAGTTAGTCGATTCAATGACTCTGAGGAGAGAACGTAGTTGTGTGTACGGTAACATTATACTTATATGTAGCGTGTGCGGGGTATATAAACATGGTATTTGTTACCTAACACGTTTTTTTTTTCGATTGGTCAATTCGATCGATTTTCGATAAAAATGCAATCGATTTCGATTCCATTTGATCGATTTTCGATATTGTACACTTCGATCACCATTTTTTGATCGAACGGCAACCCTAGTATTTAGTGATACGGTAACTGCAGTTGTCTGTAGTACGCTTAGGCCTGCATCAATACGATAGACCTATATTTTCACTTACCAGCAGTCGAATACAATGTACCGGGATATATCCTGGTAAGGCGGAGAGCTTCTTTACTAGAGTGGAGAGATGAACCCGTTACCATCATTTTTTTAACACCTGAAAACGATATAAAAGGTTGTTAGTAGTACTAATATAAACTAGGAAATATACTACTATTATGTATTTATTTAATTTAAAATCTCTTACAATTGCACATAAATGCGCGCTGGCAACTATCCCTATCCCACCGCCTCCCTAACCCACTTACGTAATAACTTGGACCCTATTTCATCCCCCTTGAAAACACTTCTACTAAGCCCATTCCAGTCCCTCCATCTGCAAGACTGTAATCACAAGAAATTGTGTGTATTTCTACCAGTAACTCTAAATTCATAGACCTTGGTCAATATGTAGTTTACTTACGACGTACAGCTGCTGGATGCAAAACATTAATGAGTACATAAATATCCTTGACAACACTACACTAGGAATCCTCCTTGGACGCTACATTACATCCAGTTAAATTGTGAAGAGTGGGTAAATATATCCAGAAGTGATTGATCAATTTTAATCTGCTTGTTTTACAATCTTTGTTGAGATAAATGTTTGGATATGGACTATGCTTGGCTGCGTATAATGTCTGGGCCTACACCCCATTCACAGCAATTACAGTACCAGTAGCTTAACCAAGGCATTGAGTATATTGTGTCAATGACCAAGGGTTCCAAGGACTTGCACATGAGATTTTTCAGTAGCCTGAAAGCAGGTGTAATGCTGGTGTGGACCATACTATAAACTCAATGTTCATTGGAACCATCGAAGTAGACCTGCCCGAGTACTTCGACTCGGGTTGCCCCAACAAATCTAACCTACAAACTACAATCCATTCACAAACAAATTTTTGGCCGTATAGGCTAGGCCTACCATAACATTTCTCATGGTCTTCGAATTATTTTACCAATTTACCAGAATCTTTAGCGCGCTGTATAACTGAATCCAAATCTCGTCCATATTTTTTATTGGTTAGATTTGCTCCCACATCTATGATAACATAATTTTCGTAGCACTGTTGCATAGATGTCGAACTCGAAACTTTTACTTCAGGGACATTCTCTAACTCTTTGGATGCCATGATTACTTACAATTAATGAGATATTAACGACGCTACAAACAAATTAAAAATATGAGATAAAAGGGGAAGGTGAACAAAGCCGAAAAATAAAGCTAATTTTTACGATTTACGTCACTACATGACAGACGCAACAAGTAGGCCTACTGACCAGTCGGACTGCGCATAAACAATCACCTACACTACCGACGACAATATGGGTTTGCCCTTTAAAAATGTAGATTGTCTGTTGTTGCAATTTGTACGTACCTTCACTAGGTACGTCTGCAACTTCTCATTTAATAATTAAAATTAAAATATTTCAGTGGATAATAAAGATTAGTAAGAGCATTAATATTTTCCAAGGATTCAAGTAAGAGGATTGAGTGAAATAGTGTAAACACAATATAGTCTAAACCTCCATAATTCCAATTTGATTTCATGCCATTACATGGCTCATGTATAATTACAAAATTATTTTCAAAAATTATTATGTAATTATTAAAAAAAGGGCTCCCACCTTTTCATTTGAATGAATATTTAATTTGTTGGTCAGGTTGCCTATACCAGTAGAATGCGACATCAACCAAGAGAAGTGGCTTGGCAAGCAATTTTCATCTTTTAGTCTGTAATTGGTGTTTTCAAGTATATTTTGGTTAGATCCACTGATTGAAGCCACCACAAGTTATTACTTGATAGTTCAACTCCCTTGCACACAATAGATTATGAATAAAGGAAACCATAAAAATCTGCCATTTTTGGTAAGAATGCATCAAAACACTCAATGGGTTGCTTAAAAAAAAATTACCCATAACTTTTGGCAAAACATCTTTGGGCATAAATAAAAAAAAATGAAAAAAACAATTCCAATGGAATTTGTCACAATGCGCTGTATGACAATATTACCATACCATATAATCAATCTCTCTGCATGCACTGTTATCTTTACTAATAAAATCATGGTAGGGAGAATATGTTCGTAGCATGCGTTACTGACGGTCGTCGTATATCATGTATATGTGATCTTGATGAAGACAATAAACTGCTATTATTATTATTATTATAAAATGCCTGGTGGAGCGGAGGTTTTGGGTGCTGTGAACGGGCGGTAGTGTCGGATAGGGGCGAACGAGGAGGTGGGGTAAATGTCGAGCGGTTCGGCCGCGTGAGGGTTTCGGCTCGGTTCAGGTCACTTTGGACCCAATTTAAGACAGGATTTACACAAATATAACTTTTGCAACCCATATTAATCATTTCGCTAGGACCACACAATGCCGTTTGAATATATATTGAACGCTCTAATACTCGAACATTGACAACTTATTACTACAATAATTGACTTACTATTACACACTTTACCTTGGCCCCAACATCAATATATACACTCAAAGCCATCACTAATGTTGAGCAAACTATTTTGACAGGCGCTAAATGACCTCGCTGTCGATGTGCCCTCAAACACTAATATTAATTTATTCAAAGCCACCAACGCATCCACAACTGTGCGCTATTTAGTTCATAATTATGGCTCGTCGTATACGAAGGGCACAACCTGCTAGTAACTTATAACACTTCATTTATATCACTAGAAGGTACAGCTATGTAATCTTCATTGGGAAAAAAATATTACTTGGTATCAACCTCTTTTCAACATTTATTCAGGTGATCTTAAATTATTGTGCAGACAAGTACACAAATGATTCAATTCACTCAACAAATCTCTAATAAATTTTTCCATCTTTTTAGCATTATTTTTGCAATTCCACGGCACACATAACCATTTAAATGAACATATTTACCTCTCTCTGGACAGCAGTCGACCCACTATCTATTTATCCACGTCAATACTACATAGTAGAAGTATACAATTAGTTGGTAGGTATCAGGTAAGAACTAATGACGATAACTTTGATATTCACGAATCAATTCCACAAAATCAAGAATGAACGGAATCAAATGAACTAAATTTGGGCTGATAATTTTAGCCTACATGTTAGATGTTTGCCAAGCACAAAATCGGAAAAAAATGATTCAATGAGTCATATCACAACATATTTTTCAGGCATTATATTTTCAATTGATATCCAGGGATGTGGCTCAGCCTACATCCAACAGCAAATTACCAATTTCATACCTCAAGTTTCAGAATCAAAGTTATCAGTCACCAATAGGTAGGATGGAGGTGCTATGAAAATGTATCAAAGAATGAAGTAGTTTTATTCAAATCTCTTTCTGTTTTTAATGGCAAATTATTATTATCGCACCCCCGTTTTCAACACAAAAATGTGAGAGGTCAAACAATATTCTGATGATCAAGTTTGTAACAAGCGAAACATATTTGATGTGATGGGGAAAGAAAGGGAATGATGATGATCCATGTTGTCAATTTCATATCTATATTTGACCAGTACGGTAAGTACACAGTACCATTAAAAACCACCAGGCCTAACAAGTGAATATTTTTAGAATAAATAAATAATTAAGACACGATACATAATTAGAAATACCTGTACGGGCGCATTTGTAATATTACAAAATGAAAAATTTGTACCCTGACCAGACACAAATTTGCCAAAAGGAATGGTCTGTTGGTTTTCAACAGATAACATTTAAACACAATTACTATAGGATGGTTCCACAGGTATTACAAACACCACTTTACTACATATCAGTTTTATAAGCGAATACCATCCATAAGCAAATGAGTAGGTTATCACATGAAACCTATAAAATACCATAATTTACACAAAACAAACGGTTGTGCCCATTCACTATTACGAGCACATTTACAGAAGGGTCAACCAGATGTCAGAATTTGATGGAAATCAGAATAGGAGACAAAATAATAAACTGGATTTACAGGAAATTATTAAATATTTCATTACACTATAGTTGTTGAAACAAACGTGTTCATCAATTACTTATCACGAATTAATTAGACAGCAGAGTGGGGAAAGAGATTTCTTCATTTTATCTTGTACTTTACAAACAGTTCTTGGACAATTAATTGAAAATTGCTTTATTCTATAATAATTGGAAACAAGTTGCAGTATCTTAGGCCTACAACAGTTTCAATTTACACATCGCACGTTTACTATCGTATCGCTCATGTACGCATTCTAATCTTAATTCTGTCAACAACCAACATTGGGAAGAGAAAAGTTGTTATAAATACAAGATGATGAATAGTGGGAACGTGTTGTATAAAAAAATCACACGGCACCATTAATGTGTAGAGATTCCTTGTGCTCAAAAGGTTTCAAGTGAAAGCTCAGCATTTTGTCGAAGCCAAGAGCTTTACGAACGATCGTCATCACTTAGCACACAACTTCATGAACCTGACCAACTGCCCAACAAAAACAAAATTGTTTGACACCGATGACAGCATCAATGATTTACTGAAATCTTCTTAATTATTTTTCCTGAGCACCAAATCCAAACACTAATCCCTGCAACCATTCCCAGAAGAGAAAATTATGTATACCTAGTATGTTTTGTGCTTCAAATTAAAAATGTGCAAGATGAGCAAAGAGTACTTAGCAATCCCTGGCTATGCCATTCACACTTGAAAATACTGTTCTTTTCCTTTTTCAACTTCATCAACTAAAAGATTTTTCCAGACAAAGAAAAAAGGAATGGTTATAACTGACAGTAAACATTCAGTACAAAGACTGACCTACTCAAGAGCATAACTCTGTAAAATATAGGAATATTTTATTAAAAAATTACGGCAAATGGGAATACCTCAAGTTCTTATCGATGCAGATCCACTTTTGAATGCTAAACTTTACGAAAGTGTTGTGTATTTGTTCACTGAAATATCCCATATATTATATACATACAAGGTCTGACACAAAACAACATGTGTAGGCCAATCCATTTATTTAGACGCTTCTGTTTACTCATCGTCCCGTCGATTCACTTAACACGCCAGTCCATCTGTGAGACATATTGTTCGTGCACAAAGGAGCAGCATTATTTATATCAAATCCTGCCTTCCAGCTTAAATTCTTAATATTATGCTACATCAAAAACTTATTGCCTTCTTGTAAAATTGTTCTGAACGACACAGTTTGCATTGTTTATCGTTGTGGAACTACACGACGGCTCAGTATCGTCAGTCGAGAATAACAACAAGTTCGTCAGTTCCGCCTTTCGCCATCATCTTTCTCCATGGTTTCCTTGCTGCCCGTCTTAGCTCCATACTGGTCATCTGTCTTCTCACTTTCCTGAAATCCAACAAGATGAGAAAACCTCAGGTAACCGTAGAGTTAATCAACAAGAATATATATATATATATATATATATATATATATATATATATATATATTATATATGTGTGCCTATATATTATATATACCAAGTTGTTATACTGGTTGTTCATGAGTTTTCATGCAGTAGAGAGTACAACCATTAATTTACCAAATGGCAGCTGACCACAATATTTTGTGAAAAATTACTCAAATTATTCATTAATATTAGGTATGAGAATTAGTCTACATTATATTCAATTTATACTGAGATTAAAAACACAGTAAATATTTAATATCTTTCAATTTAGTACAGGCAAAAATATTCAATGGTACAGTAGTTTAGAATGAGCTCCGTTTTTTTATATTTGGTCCAAGGCATCCCCCATTAATTAATTACTGAGGTAGTATAGAATGTAACATGAATACAGAACTTGAATATTTACAGGGCCAACATTATTCGAATATTGTCTGCTTAAAGATCCCATCAAACAGTTGGGTTTTTGGGGATATGAATGAGCAGGTGATTGAT
>OZ023326.1:76673103-77248103 GCA_964007535.1 Brachyptera risi
GCAATGCGAAATTCAGCCTAAAACTACAATATCCAAATGAATGAAATATGAAACCTAATGGACGGTTATAGATACGATGATACATGTACCGGTAGGCCTACACAATCTTCATTCATTTATACTGGTTTCAAGGACAAACTATAATAATAATCAATAACTTTTGGCAGAGTCAAATGAATGGTGGGATGATGATGCAGAGGTTGTGTCCATTTTGTGGCCTATATTGTATCACCATTTCAGTATTAGCCTAGGCTACTCAAGGCTACTCTTGCAAAGATCGATGGTGATGGGGATCGAATCGAGGCCCGATTTCCCCGCACCTCGCAGGTCACACGGAGAAAACGTGTTGGCAACAAGCTCCATGTGCCAGTACACGTACACAATCACCAGCTTGTATGTAGACACCGGAGAGCCTACATGTCGATAAGATATAATTTGGTAGGTAACGGCCAAGTCATCAATGTTTGTTTTACCTTTCCACAGTTGACTACGTTGCAACCATACGGTCGATGAGAAGAAGACAAGTTTGTTGGCATTCGCTCTGAAAAATCAACAACAATTTAGAATATTAATCAAAGTGTGAGTTTTAGACAGATCATCTTCTCCAGTATAGGCTTGGCGAGCACAACTGAGAGATTTACATTGATTTGCTCGACTGTTGATACACTTGAACATCTCAGGATACACACAACATTGAGAAGATAATAGGGTAGTAAATACTAAATAGTAAGAAGTGGCATTGAGTCAAACTATGTGTTTATTCCGCATTTCATCAAATGTACGTCAAGTTTTACGATCATAGGCTAGAATCCTGTAATGTTTAAATTTTGCTTGGTAAGTAGCATACATGCTGTAGTTAAGGAACATGTGAAGGTCAAAGCAAATCCACTTTATTATACGTAGAGACATGTGAACAAGGCTTCTAATTTTTCTTTGCATAGCATTTAGAATTTGAAAAGTAGTACTTTGGTGCATCCATTATTTTGAAACATCGCGTTTGCAATTTGTAGCGCAACAACATTCAGTAGCGTAACAACAGTACGGTAGGGTACCATTAAAAACCATTGTATAACGTACTATAGGCATACAAGTGGAACACTCAAATTGATCATTTCAGTGAAATAGTGTCCATTATTATTATTATTATTATTATTATTAACTCTTGCAGTTGCACATAAATGCGCGGTGGCAAGTTCCCTATCAATCCTATCCTATCGCCTCCCTAACCTTCTGACGGAATAGCTTCAACCCTATTTCATCATCCTCAAGTATACTTCTACTAAGCCCATTCCAATCCCTACCTGTCCTATTCAAGAAAGAGAACTTACCGACATCTAATCTAGCCCCCTTTATAACTACTGCTCTATCATGACTTCGCCTACCCCCATACCCTGACTCATTCCTTACAATCAACCTATTCAACTCTCCCCAGCCCCCTTCTCCTTCCATTACCCTGAAGAAATTACAGATCCGATCCTCCTTTCTCCGTATTTCCAATTCCCGCCATCCCAAGTCTCGGATCATCTCAGATGGACTCTCCAATATTCTCACCCTCTCCCCCCTTTCATTCTCCCCCCATTTCCACCTCCTAACCCTACCTGTAACCCTTCTAACTGCAATCCTTTGCACCCTTTCCACATCCCTTATCTCACCTAATCTATAAGGATCCCAAACTGAACTAGCATATTCCACCATGGGACGCACTAACGAGAGAAAAGCCTTTTCCTTTATCTTCAAACTTGTCCCCCTAAGCTGCCTCATTACAAAGTTTAGTGCATTTATACTCTTTTTTACTATTCTCTCAATCTGACTCCCCCACCCTAGACGTCTATCAAATACCACCCCCAAGTACTTGTAATTTTCCACTGACTCAAGTGACTTCCCTCCTACATCATACACTACATCAGCCCTCACTCTCCTCCTACCAAAGGTGACTAACTTACACTTCCCTTCATTTAACCCCATCTTGTTCAACTGAACCCAACAATTAAGTGCCGTCAAATCTGCCTGAATAGCTACTACATCCTCCTCTGTATTGATTTCCCTATAAACCACACAATCATCTGCAAATAACCTTATTCTCGAATTAACAACCCTAGTCAGATCATCTATATATAAATCAAATAATAACGGACCTAGCACACTACCCTGTGGAACTCCTGACGTAACCTTAACCTCACTTGAAACCTCCGAACCTACTCGAACCGTTTGAACTCTATCCTGAAGAAAGTTTCCAATCCAATTAACTAACCCAGCATTCCCAATGGACAGTTTCAACTTCCCTAATAGTATAGTGTGATCTACCTTGTCGAAAGCCTTTTCAAAATCTAAAAACACTGCATCAATACAGCCCCCCTTGTCTACTACCCCTGCCAGCTCTTCCGCAAAACCTAACAACTGTGTCTCACATGAATACCCCTTCCTAAACCCATGCTGCACTTCCGAAATACCCCTATGTTCATCTACTTTCTCCATTATTCTCTTTATAACTACCCTTTCCATCATCTTACATACATGTGACGTTAAACCGATTCCCCTGTAGTTGTCTACCCTGCCCCTTTGCCCTCCCTTTGAAATTGGAACCACCTCCGCTTTTTTCCAATCTTGCGGTACTCTACCTGCTGTGAGTGAGGCTTGGAACAACCTTAGCAAATAACCTACAACCCCCCTACCCGCTAATTTCAGGAGATCGCTTTGCACCCCATCTATGCCTGGTGACTTCCCACTTTTTAGTTTCCTCAATACATTCCACACTTCCCCCTCTGTAAGCAGGACTTCTCCCCCCCCCTCCAGTGTTGTTTCTCCCTTCCCTATAATTCCAGTCACATTGAACACTTCTCCGTAGAACCTATTTAATGCTGCTGCCTTCTCCTTATCTGTTTTCCACTCATTCCCTCCCTGATCAACTAAGGTGGGCAACTCCTTACTACTACCCTTCTGACTAGAAACAAACCTGTACATTCTATTCCAGCTACCCTGTACATTTGTTCATTAAACATACCACCCATGAAGTTTTCTTTCGCCTCCCTCTTAGCCTTGTTTAAGTCCCGCCTCAGGTCCCTGATCGCTTCCTTTCCCTCCCCTGACTCCCTCAATTTCCTACTCATCTTTCTACCCTTTCTCTTAAGCCTCCTAACCGTACTATTATAGTAGGCAGGATCTGCATTTGCCTGCAACACCTTATAGGGAACCAACATATCTCTAACCTCCTCATATACTTTCCGAAAATTGAACCACAGACCTTCAACATCACGCTTGTCTATCTCACACCACTTCTCAAACCTATCCTCAAAAGCTTTTTGAACCTCTCTTGCCTGCACCCTTTTGTACCCCCAAACTTTCTTCCCAACGTTATCGGTTTGAACCGGAGCTAAAGCTAAGCTGACTATAGGTACCCGATGATCGCTAATGCCATCAACAATCACTGTTTTTGCCCACAACTCACTCGGCCTGACTAACACTACGTCTAGAATATTTGTACCCCCTAACCTTCTACTCCTGGTTCCCTCCTCCACAACCTGATGAAAACCTTCGTTTAATATGCCCGTAACGATGTTTTGCATTACTCCCCTCCCTTGTTCTCTACCTCCTACCTCCCATCTTACGTTAGGCATGTTCAAATCTCCCGCTATAATTAAACTCTCTACATTATCCCTAGCACTAAGCCTATCCTCTAAGCAATGAAGCAGTCCTAAATCCCCCCCCGGAGGCCTATATGCTGCGATTACCTCAAGAGACTGTTTGCCTACTGTTATCTTCATTCCCATCATCTCTGCTTCCTCTTCCTTCCAGAGCACTGTCCCCTGAATACCTCTTTCAACTGCTACCATTACCCCCCCTCCATGCCTATCCCTATCTCTTCTATGCAATGTGTAACGATCTATAGTTAATTCACTTTCTGTAAAACCCCCTCCCAACCATGTCTCTACTGCCACCACCACTTCTGGCTGGTACAATTCTAATAGCGTTCTAAATTCATCCACCTTATTTGCTAAACTCCTACAATTTACTACCATTAGGTTAATCTCCTGGCATTTACTTTCCCTCGACCTATTTCCCCCCCCCACCCACTCTCCCCCCCTTTTCTTCATTCATCGCACCCCCCTCAAGTCAAACCTGTGTTCCCAGCCTATCACCTACCCTCCCTAACAGCCCACCAAACATACGCTGCCCTTCCTTTGACAAATGAAGTCCATCCCCACCTAATCCTTCTCTTAGCCAACAATTGGAGTCCACAAAACACACATCCATTCTTTCGCACATACGACTAAGAAAGTCATTCATACCATTGATGACCCCCCTCTGCATATCCCTACGATATAAAATCCCACTAACCACCACCCTACCTTCCCCAAACCTCCCACGAGCTACTTTCACTAGCCCCTCCATCTCCTGTACTAACTTGACCTTTCCCCACCCATCCCTACCACTCACGTCATTTGTCCCTACATGAACTATCACCGCCTTCCCTGCAGCATCCTTCTCACTAACCTGTTCCAACACTTTCTTCATCCTAACTACCCCTATTCCCGGTAAAACTGTGACGTCCAGCTTTCCCCCGGCCTGCGCTCCTACTCCCCGAACGAGTGAGTCTCCTAGCAGCATCACCCCTCTCAAGCCCTCCCTGTCTGCCTCAACCTCAACCTCCTCTGCAGCCCAACTCTGTCCCAGTCTACCACTATCTTCCTCTGTCCTAAGTACTTCCTTAGCCTTGGTTTTTCCCATTGCCTTCCCAACCTTAGCCCTAGCTTCATCCTGCCTATCACTGATTACCTTTACCACAGGTGTCTCCTTACCCTTATACTCAGCACTACTCCTAGGCCCGTTCCCCATGCTCACTTCATCTACATACCATCCCCTAACCTTACCCACTCTATCTCCCTCGAGATCCTTTTCCTCCTTAGCCTTCCTCAACTTCCGCTTTAACCTAGCAATAGTACTCCTTAACTGCTCTTCTAACTCTCACCACTTCCCTGCCTCCTTTTCTACTACCTTATCTTTCCAATCCCCCACACAGCTACCACACAACCACACAACTGAACTGCATTTCCCCAGAATCTTATATTCCTCCCCCGAGACACGCGGCACACTGTATGCACCATGCTCCCACGACTCACACACACCACACTTCAAAGCCTTCTGCCTACTGCTCACAACCTTCCTACACCTATTACAA
Source organism: Brachyptera risi (assembly GCA_964007535.1). Classification (NCBI taxonomy): domain Eukaryota; kingdom Metazoa; phylum Arthropoda; class Insecta; order Plecoptera; family Taeniopterygidae; genus Brachyptera; species Brachyptera risi. The sequence continues at coordinate 76,678,280 of OZ023326.1, forward strand.
CTACTAGAATCCTCTACACCTACACTACCCTGCATTTTCACACGAGCTGGACTGATATTACAAAGAATGTTACCCTCTAGAACTACCTCGACAATAATGACCCTACAAACAAGTAACTAGGCCCTTCACTACCTGAGCTTACACAGAACTAAACAAAACCAGACGCTCTTAACCTCAAAAACAATATGCTAACACAGAGCAACAACACTGCCAAACTTTCAACTACTTATAAACACAACTAAAACTTTCCGAATTTCTTCACTAACACTTCACCACACTACTGTAACCTTCAACACTGATTTCCTCACAATACCCTCCAACTGTTCTCAAAAGAACATTGATTAAACTAAAATACACTAGCACACAAACTTCAAGCGTGTTTGCTGGCCAATTCAAGATGGCGGATGATCACATCACCAAGCTAATCCTACGCCCTTGAAATTCCGTGTCCAGTGTTATTTCCCAAATGATGTTTTGCAAAAAATAGCATGATTAGCATCTATAATGCTCTTATTCCAAATATAGCATCTATTTTTACAATAATAATAAATAATAATGGCACATGTTGTTACGGGGCTCCTGCTCTATTCTCACTACCTGTAAACAGTATATAACACTGCATAAAAACAATAATAAATAAATAAATAAATATATCACCAATACGTTGAAACAGCGGAGTCAGATGTTTGGAGGGTTTTGTCGTCTTTTCAAAAACATGATCAGACAACATCAAATGTATGGGAACATGAATAAATGTTGGAAAAATATGCTTCAAAGCACTTTTAGATTCCATCTCTTTCATGACAATTGCTATTAGTACTTGTCTCCAATATACTTGAAAATACCTCCAACAATAATACGTACCTTCGTCCGAAACGCTCCCTGATTTTTTCTTCACCTCCATGTCTCCCTCTCCTATTCTAGAAGGTACTTTGAGGCCACCATATTTCTTCCAGTAGAGCCAACATGTATGACACAGTTTACATTGTAGGTGTGTAGGGCCCCAGGCATACCACTGGCTCGAGATCGTTGCTGTGGAGAAACGGACATTCTTAAATATACGGACATATATCAAATCACTGAAGAATTATATTAATGAATGAGCAATTGTTAAAACTAAATAGTACTATTGAGCGTTGAACGTTAACGAGTGAAATCAATTTGGACGAGGCATATAATTTTTTATTTACAAATTATCACTTTTGTATATCCATACCCCATACAATGCACAAAAAAGTGAGATTACAAACGTTCGGGTGTGGTCTATGCAATGTGCGTAAGAGATTGTAAAACAATGAGAAAATTATATCAAGTGCCTCGAATATACTGTAATAACTGATAACTAATAATCAATAGATACCTAGATGCATATTTGTCCAGTTTGAGGCATTGAAATAATAACCCCTGAATTTCTTTCTAGTTCTGAACATGAAAATATATCACTTGGATATTGTGAAAATATGAAAATACATTATGAAGTACTCACCATTACAAGATTCACACGCCTTCCCACTGACTGGTGTCTCTCCGTTACTACCTCCATTAACAATGCCAACCTTATTATTGTTAATTACCGCTGGATTTGGTTTGTTACTGAAATAATCATAACACTCATTAGTTGATTGGAGATAGCAAATAGTATACTGTACATTGATATGAACTGGCAAAGGTATGTAGGCTCTACATTTGTTATTGTTATTAGATTTATTGAACATTTTTATTTGTATGTGAAAATAATTATTATTTTTCAACAAATTGTTTACAAGCTTTCAGTAGTCTGCTTGACCATCTTGACAAAAATTAATCAAATGCAATATTTAGGTCAAGTCATCACGAATTCAACACTAACGGCAACTTTCAAAGTGAGGCATTTTATTAGATTTTACATAGTAGAATAAATAACAAATACAAGTCAAGAATACAAACTTACTAATTAGGAATGTACACTTGTTTTAGTTTCGATTCCGCTTCCACAGCTTTCACCCGTTTTTGCTGCACATATCTATCCGTTGTTTTCCACATGTAGTAATATTCTATTATGTTTTTTAATGTTTTCCATGGAAGCTAAAACGAAAGAAAGGTAATAATTAAGGTGTGTGATCTTATTCATATTTACAGTGAAGTATTTAATAAATTACGAAAATAATTTTCATAAGTGGGCTAGACCCCAATAACTTATAATGATCAGACCTTATTTATGTGCATGGAGTAATCTATCAGCACGATACAAGTATGAAAATATATGTCGGTAGTTGGTCCACTACGGAATATAATACATTACAGGTTATGGGCACTACAATTTACAAAACGCTCATTATGTAACGTAGTAAGCCTACCATTCAGTCATTTTGATAGTTATAAATTCAATTAAGTGAGCTGCTGTTTTTTCTCAACAATTTTTTGTTTTGGGAGGCACAATTTTGTTACATAATCTTATTTGCATTCATGTGTACAAGCCATGTGGAACAAGGTTCAAGAATGCAATGGCACACTTCAATATGCCTCCATGGAGTATTAAACTTGCAAACGGACATATCCATGAAAAAGCAGAGCCTAGACCATACAAGAAAAATTACATTGTCTATATATACGTACATACAATGACAAGGAGTAATGTGTACCGGTAGTAGTATTTAGCATTTTAGCTACCTGTCATTTAAATGTTATTAGTTTTTACTTGTTAGGTACTTACAAAGTCTTGTCTAATATCGTTGAAGTCTTTGCCATATTTGTCGAGTGCCTCCTCGAAGAGATTTGCTTCCGAGGCCGACCATTCTTCCATCTCGTCTCGGCAAAGGACAGGACCGGTTGATGGCACCAGCGAGCTGATCGCTTCCGCCATATTGTACGCGTGTTTGTGTAACGTATCCATTGCGTGGAACTGAACAAACAAAAGAAATAATTGAACAAAATCTTCTGAAGGAATCTTTCTCAATGAGACAAGTCAGTCTACTCTAGGCCTATAGACTTCTTTTAAAATATAGTACATGGGTATTACAATGGGCTGCAGGAAGTTTTTTAATCATTCGTTCATTAAACGTGGTTTTGCTCCTTCAGCCTGCACGAATGATCATGGACATATTAGCGAATTTGATTATGCCCTTTCTCAAAATTCAAGAATACACTATCAGACGCACAGATTTCAATAGAATTTTCTTAATTCTGGAGCGTTTCTCAACAATTATCATATAAAATGGGTTATGTCAATAATTTTCAATTCAAGTTAATTTTTATACTCTAGGCCTATATATTATTGCGTATTCATCTTGATGCATCATTATAATGGGACGCAATTGGCACTGACCCCTATTGAAGAAATGTCGCAGCTGATATTGATATTTACACACGGGGCCCATTCAATTGTTATTCAGGAAAAATATCATTTCAATACGATTCTACGAATCAGGTAGGAGTGAGCTTACCAAGGTGATGTCTCTGGAGGCAGCCGCCGCACTCATGTGCAGACTTGGCTGTTTCACAGAACTCGAACAGTCTAGGGCCCTTGCGAACGTGCCGACCGATCTTGATATCACGAGGAACTGGTCGATCTGGCGGTCGCTGAGGTGGTGGGTGGGCGTCCACACCAACGTCTCGAGCTGCTCGAGGTTGCGCGTGTCCACTTCGTCGTCTTTCAGCAGCGGCGCCGTCGTCACGTCCGCTTGGTATCTGCTGCCGACGCGGATCTCGCCCTTGTCCGCTAGGAGGGTTTTGTGGGTGGGGTCGAACACCAGGCAATAGAAAAATGTGTCCTGCAACATACGAACGGGTACTTTAGGTCACACATCGATCGGAAACGAATAATGAGAGCAAGTACCAGGAACACTGAATCAACTATAAGGTGTGTGTATAGGGAAATAGCCCGAGGCTGAATATATTAAATTGTACTGTGATTAAGGCAATAGCTGAAACGTCAGAATGTCGTGTGTACATTTAATTTCATCTCTGTGTTCTATCAACGGGCTCTCCACTCGGAGTAGACCTATCTCTACTGTTCTTTCTTTTCCTTATTACCCCATTCATATATTGAATCAACTATAAATATGTACATGTAACACATGGAACAGAGCATAAAAGTAACGTAGACAAGAACAAGGGTCACTCTTTTTGGGGGGGATATTAAAAATACCAATGTACACTCGAGATTATGTCGCCTTATACAGTAAAACCTCTATGCATCGTTCCCAAATCCATTATTTTTCTGCTTTTATCATTCATTTTTTCTCACCCCAATCCCATATCACCTATGTTAAATTTTCATGGATGGATCATTTTCCTGGATGAATCATTTTCCTGCATGGATAGTTGAGTTTTCCTGGTCCGTTGAAAAACGATGGATAGAGGTTTCACTGTACAACAATTAATCATGATATTGCAAAATTTTAGGTGTCAATGTCCCACACCATTCAATTTGAAGAATATCTCACAATGATTAGTCCTTCCTTACTGAAAAAAAAGTAACATTGCCTCAGAAACAAATTTTACCTGGCAATTGAATCAAATCCATCTAAAATAATTAAACGCAAATTCTATTACGACTATTACAACTGGCCGAATCAATAAACCACTGCTTATGTGATGAGAAAGTATTCTGAATAAATAAATATATTGTATCGTTTCCTCAGGTAAAAGAAACTGTTGGTTTCTACCTAATTAGATAAAAAGCTGTAGACAGACCACAATATTACATTTGAGATAATAGTTAGGTCATTTGGAGACTTTGAATGAGCGTCTCACATGAGACATCGGCCAAGGTCTCTTGACGTAATAGATTTTCGCGGCAGTACCAAATATCCAGCCAGTTGAAATTGTGCGATGGTTTTCTACAAGGCTGCCACGATTGAAGCGTGACAACAGTACTATCAACCTCGAGTTTCTCTAGCAAGTTCAAGGAAGGATGGAAGAATGATCTATCAAACATCCTGAATTAACTTGCCAAGCAGCATCAATCTACGAGACGATAATATGTATTCGTAGAGCTAAATATATTCAAGCCTACCTGCCAACATAGAACTGATTTTGCAGGTCGTATTTCAAATAATTAAATATTTTATATCATTTTCTCAGGTAAAAGAAACTTTGTTTCCACTAATATAGATACACCATGTACAGACCACAATATCAGATTTTAGATAATAGTTGGGTTATTTGGGGGCTTCAAATGAGCGTCTCACATGACACATCGGCCAAAGGTCTCTTGACGTAATAGATTTTCGCGGCAGTACCAAATATCCAGCCAGTTGAAATTGTGCGATGGTTTTCTACAAGGCTGCCACGATTAAAGCGTGACAACAGTACTATCAACCTCGAGTTTCTCTAGCAAGTTCAAGGAAGGATGGAAGAATGATCTATCAAACATCCTGAATTAACTTGCCAAGCAGCATCAATCTACGAGACGATAATATGTATTCGTAGAGCTAAATATATTCAAGCCTACCTGCCAACATAGAACTGATTTTGCAGGTCGTATTTCAAATAATTAAATATTTTATATCATTTTCTCAGGTAAAAGAAACTCTCTGTTTCCAGTAATATAGATACACCATGTACAGACCACAATATCAGATTTTAGATAATAGTTGGGTTATTTGGGGGCTTCAAATGAGCGTCTCGCATGACACATCGGCCAAAGGTCTCGACGTAATAGATTTTCGCGGCAGTACCAAATATCCAGCCAGTTGAAATTGTGCAATGGTTTTCTACAAGGCTGCCACGATTAAAGCGTGACAACAGTACTATCAACCTCGAGTTTCTCTAGCAAGTTCAAGGAAGGATGGAAGAATGATCTATCAAACATCCTGAATTAACTTGCCAAGCAGCATCAATCTACGAGACGATAATATGTATTCGTAGAGCTAAATATATTCAAGCCTACCTGCCAACATAGAACTGATTTTGCAGGTCGTATTTCAAATAATTAAATATTTTATATCATTTTCTCAGGTAAAAGAAACTCTCTGTTTCCACTAATATAGATACACCATGTACAGACCACAATATCAGATTTTAGATAATAGTTGGGTTATTTGGGGGCTTCAAATGAGCATCTCACATGAAACATCGGCCAAAGGTCTCTTGACGTAATAGATTTTCGCGGCAGTACCAAATATCCAGCCAGTTGAAATTGTGCGATGGTTTTCTACAAGGCTGCCACGATTGAAGCGTGACAACAGTACTATCAACCTCGAGTTTCTCTAGCAAGTTCAAGGAAGGATGGAAGAATGATCTATCAAACATCCTGAATTAACTTGCCAAGCAGCATCAAACTACGAGACGATAATATGTATTCGTAGAGCTAAATATATTAAAGCCTACCTGCTAATATAACACTGATTTTACAGGTTGTATGTCCGATACAATTCTACTATTAATGGGCAGTCAAGTGATCAAACAAAGGAACGAGTTATTCGAGTACACCTGAAGTGTTATTGTGTCAAAACATTACTACGGCTATCATACAATTTGAATATAATTACTTAATTGAAGAGTTCCAATATTAAAAAGTAAGTTCTGAGATATTAAAATACTATGCGAATACAAAGTCAACAAGTTCAAACGTACGAACGTTGTACCGGTACCTGAAAATAAAATTCCCCAAATCCACTTCCACGTGGAACTTCAACAGAGAATAACCAATAACCAGCATAAATAAGTATGAATACTCTCAAAAGAAAGAAGACTGATCTCCAAGTGTCATTTTCCTTCCGAGCTGAAAATGTGCTTTTACTTACATCTTTATTGAGATAGCTGAGGAGGGATTCCGTCTCATTGAGCAACGTGACTGAGCATTTGCCGCGAATATGGGTCGCTGGTAACGTTTCCACCTGTCTCGAGAGGAACAGCTCCCGGTGTTTCATCTGATGCCGTTGTTTGCCGTTTAATAGGTGGTCTTTGTCTCGGTTGTCACATTCTTCTTCTAAGGCACCTGTATCCAAAGAAACTGCTCCAATTAGCATGCCGAGACAACAACTAAATACAAGTAGGTACGAAGTATTTTAAAAGTACAAAAAAGTCATTTTATTGAGGTTGTGCAATTTGATTTTATAGTGTAGAAATCCAAGAGGTGGTAGGTCATTCAATTACTAGCACAATATCACTTCCAGGGGTAACGGCAGTGTAATAAACCTTATGCATCAAGACGAAACCCTTAATTCAAGGGGAGAAAAATTCTACCAGGCTGATTTTATAGATATGGATAATCATACCGTTAACAGGGCAAGACATGAAATTGATAAATACCTCATGAGAATAAGATACAGATGATAATTGTTGAAATTTCAAAATGAGTGTAAAATTACATTACTTCCGCTTTTCAAACGTATCTCCTGGTTATAATATACAAAAGGCACATTTCCACGTGGATGCAAATATTCCCTCAAAAATGAAGACAAATCGGACTGTAGCCAATTTCTTAGGCGACGACGGAAGGAGGAAACGGAAAATGAACGCTTTTCACAATGCTATCACTTCCAAATGTCTGGTCCGATATACACGTTTCCAAGCAAAGGGTCTGGTGGCAGTAGCTCGTAACCGCTCAGTTTGCATACAGGTATTAAAATGGCTGTCTTTATAATGTATTAGAAACGACAGAAAGGGTGCAATATTTCATTTTCACAATTTATAAAATCATGCCTCATTCAATCGTATTCATGATTTTTGGGATTTAATAGTCCGAAAACAATTTAGGTATACTACCGTATATTTCGTAAAATTTTGCGAATAAAATGATGGGCCACTTTACTGACATGTGATTTTGGGACGTTGTGATTAGCAAGTTTTCAATCATCAATGTTTCGTCAATATCCATGCATATAAAATTCAAGATAATATATTTTTATAATATATAAAAATATATAATATATTTTGTAATAACTCGCATTGCATATTAAATATATTCGCGCAGTACATTTCTTATGGGTACGTACCGGTAGAAGAAAGTGGCCTGATAATATTCAGCCCACGATCTTCCATAGATTTCAATCTCCAATGATACCAGTACATTGTATTAAAAATTCAACTCTATAATACGTACTACTGTATTTGAAAAAATCATATTTTTCTCTTTCTGTTAAACATTTCAATTAAGTTTTCCTGAAAATGATCCAATATTCTGACCAAACGTTATACAGATTGATTTTACATGATGTAGGCCTATATTTCAGAAAAAGTTTCATGTTGTTCAATTCATGTTCATCATGTGGGATCAATAAGAGAACAAGTGAAGTTCCAGTTATGTTCAAGATGAAGAAGTACACATCAATTATCAGAAATGATACATAATACAAATTGAATATATATATATATATATAAGAGGAATGTTTTCAAGTTTCAAATATTGCAAGTCAATGTTTCAAGTAATTCTAAACGAAAATGGATTGGGAATAAATAAAAGCAGATTATTAGCAAAATTTATTTAATTTAACTGAACCGTTACGAAATGAATGTAGGCCTACAGGCATTCTAATGTTTGTTTTTTCCATGTTTTTTTCCATGCCCATATTTTAAATCACAAATTCAAAGAAACAAATAATATGATGATACATATATACATTTTGAATGTAAACTCTTGCGTTACTATGGCGAGAATAGCACGTTTACTATGCTGAAACTATAGACTCATCCCATCTCAGAAGCCATGATATACCCGAGGGGTGAACAACTCCTGAAATCTGGTGTACACTCGTCATGAAATCTTCCTTAAATCTCTCGAAATCTTCCTAAAATCCCGTGAAATCCATTGAAATCAGAAATCAGGTGTACACCAAATTTACTAGCTGTTTACCCCTCGGATATACCATATATGTACATTATTAGTATAGGGCAGAGATCCTAATTAGTGAAGAGGGAAAATGCTACAAGTCAGAAAATAAAATGAAAAGCCATATTAAAAGTACAGAGTATGCAAGCAAGCTTTGAAATACATGAATGGCCAAATGCCAGAAAATGAAAATGTGTCAAATGTTAATTCAAAGAGTTTGGTTATAGTTGTTACTCTCAGACTCATAACAAAGCAATGCAATCCACCTCCCCCCATGAAGGAAGAGAGGGAAATATTTTAGTGGTGTCCTTGAAATCACACCTCTCTGGCATCAGAGTTGTAAAATGAATTTTCATTTGTGGCACATTTATTGGGATACTTCAAAATGAAATGAGAGCTGCAGTTGAGCCCCCCCCCCGAGTTACACCAATGCTGTGAGTGGGAGGTAATGAGTCTGTCTTCAGATGGCATGACCCCCCCCCCCATGATGGCATTCCATACCAACCTATGTGACCAACTTTACTCTGTGGATCAATAAGCCAGAGCGAAAAACGATTCCCTAGAGAATTAGTTTGGACCCCCTTATACCACCCCAATCCAACCCACTCATCCCTATGTATGTTTGAACCAAGTACAATACACAGCACTACTAGATTCAATTCCTCTTAAAACGAGCGTTCCAGGCTCGTTCTAATGTGAAACACAAGTACAACTTCCCCCTTCAAAGGAAGATGAAGGCTCTCACTAATTTAGTTTTATTCTAATTAAAAGTACGAAGCATTTGAAAACAGTAGTACTATGTGTACAGCAATCTACATGGAGAATGTTAGATTGGTCCGAAGTGAAAGCCTTCCTATTTCACACTAGTTTTCATGAAAATAAAGTTAGGATTTCGAAGCTGGGACAGCAGATATATGAACGGTAAATGTGAACCATGTGTATAAAACTGCGCATTAAAAAAAAAAATGTTGCTCGCAATCAAAACTATATGCATCAGTGACGTAACGTTACCTACGCGGCACCCGGTATTGGTTTTGTTATTGGGTCTAGTATTAGCATTTAATTTAATCTGTTCAACTTTGAAATAAGCAAATACTCTCTCGCATGAGAATGTATGATGATACTTTGATTTCTCGTATCAGGGTTGCTTGCTTACTGCATGGTGGGTTGGGTAGGGTTGAACTGGCGTCGGGTCGGCGAGAAAATACCTCCTCTCCCCGCAGCCCTTCTTTCATCTGACAAAGCCGGAAATAACGGGGATAATGTACCCTTTGAAAAATACAATATCGAGTAGTATAATCGTCTATATCGCGATACAGCTAACCGCCATGGTGTATTCGTATACTGCCTTTTCTAATACTGCCTACGCTATACCTGTATACATTTTTTGTCTCACACTGCCTACGAAATCGTTTCCCCAACTTCCCCCACTTGGCATCCCAATTTGGTTATATTTTGTCTTATACTGCCTGCGCTATACCCGACACCCAATAATGCAAATAAAATTCCCATTACATGATCTATTTCCTTCACTGCTATTGGTGGTAATTTCAAACATTGAAACAATTGAATATCTTACTTCTATAAAATAACTTGTTTTCTCAATAAGAAAAATCTAATTAATATAAGGACATCTGGCAATCGAAGACAGTAATAACTAATTTTGCTCAAGTTCAAACTATTTGAGCTGTCAGTTTTAACGTGACTGGACCGTAAATTAACTTTTGCATCAATTACAGAATTACCCTCTCTCAAATATTCTTACCGCCCTTCATAGCTCAGTCAATTTAGAAACTGAAGTCCTCGTTGGGCGTGGTTTCGAGTCCCGCATAAGGCATGGGTTTTTGTAAACGTCCTTTATCTTATCATCACTTCATAATTTCATTATCGCCTACTCATTCGTACCCCCAGATAACCTAGCTGTGGGTGGGGTCGTTAAGCAAGTAATAATGATCATCAACATCATCGGATATTCTTGTTTGCGGTTTGTTGATCACCATGTATGTACATTTTTAGATATACTGGCAGGAGTGTCAATTGTCTCTAGTAATACATTCTAGAAACATGTATGTATGTTGTGAAGGACCACCCATCATATTTCGTAGAGAACAACACTCTTTATTCACAAAATTAACACAAGATCAAACAAAAACCAACATCAGAAATAAAGGAGAGTGAATCCAACAGCACGTGACCCAATATATGCTTGAGTATGAAAAATCGAACTTGAACAAAATAACGGTTTATATTTTAGGTTGGGTAATAGATGCACCTTTGCATATACTGTGGGCATTACTAATCATGTAAATTAAATCTTACAATGCAAATTCATTATTTCCATAATTTGAACTTGTTGCATAAGTTTAATTAAAAAAAAAAGAGGATCAGTGACATATTGAAATAATACTCACTAATGTGAGATTCTATTTTTGGTGGACTCCTATATTTCAATCATTGCATACGATTGAAGGACCAAGATTGATGCATTTTTTTCTTGTCAAGTTTGTTGAGTTCTTTGTTATAGTTAGGCCTATCACATGACTATTGAGGGGTCAGCCGACCCCCTGACCCCCGGCTCCTCCGACCCTGTTCATCACGTCAATCCCAAGTCCAATTATTTCTCTATTTCACCGAACATATTTCAATACCTGTATGTTAACGTATAAGTGAACGATTAAATACGTTTTGAAGCTATGAAATTTGTTTTCTAATGATGAATTTAATAACCCTTGACCTGACAATATTTGATGTTCGGAGGTGGGCCGGCTGACAGCAGACGATGATGATGCAGCAGCTTTCATCAGCTCCAATAATAAAATATTTGGAGCCGGTTGTACGTAGGCCTACTCATAGTGAAACTATATGGCGTTTATAAAACACATCACTTATTTATGCGGAACTCGAACCCAGGCCCAACGGTGGCTTAGTTTAGTGAGCTACGGGGGGCGGCAGTTGAGTACTAGTACTAAATAGTTAACTATGGGCCAAGGTACAAAACCAACTTACCTAATCATCAAGTTGATAAAAAGTTAATTCGCTAATTATCGCTTAATTCAATAACAATCAGTTTCTATACAAACTCTTCGGCCTGATACAAAGTAAAACGGTAGCACTGTTTTTCCGTCCCGGTGAGTTACGCGAACCAGTTATAGAAACGTTCCGGCAAGTGATGATTATTATTTGCTCAACGACCCCACCAACAGCTAGGATATACGGGGGTACGAATGACCAGGTGATTATGAATCTATGAAGTGATGGTAAGTGAAAGGACGTTTACAAAAATCTATGCCTTCTGCGGGATTCGAACCCACGGCCAGGGGGGGACTTCAGTTTCTTCAGCGGTGCCTCAGCTGACTGAGCTATAACAATATCTGAGAGAGGAGTTTTAAATGTAATTAGTGCAAAGATGCTATTAAATAATATAAGTTCAACTCACGGTACAGTCACGTTAAAACTGATAGGACAAAATAGTTAGAACTTCAGCATAATTTGGTTATTATTTATTATGCTGTCTTCGACTGCCAGATTTTCATGTAGGCCTAGTAATTAGATTTCTCTTATTGAGAAAACAACGCCATTTTAAATAGAAGATATATTCAATTGTTTCAATTTTCAAAATTACCACCAATAGATGTGAGGAAAATAGAGAATAAAATTGGAATTTTATTTCACTATTAGGTGTCAGGTAACACAGGCAGTATAACACAAAATATAACCAAATTGGGAAGCCCAGTGGGGAAAGTTGGGAAAACGACTTCGCAGGCATACATGTGGCATACACAATGAGAATGAACGAATGCCATATTTGATCGAGAATTTACTCTTCAATCACCCTTGTGATTTCACGATACGACATGTAAATATGGTTTCAATTAAATGCGATAATTTTCTTAAACCTTGAACTTGGAAGCTATAAGCTGTGTGTATACTGTTGTTTATCGAATTATATTTAGGAATAAATGTTCCAGCTTTAAAAAAAATGTATAAATACAAGGACCAGATTTTTCATTTATCGATAGGCCTATTGCATGCCCGATCATTAGCACCTGCGAACTACAGCATCGGTTTGGTTAACGTCCCCCCCCCCCCCTTCCACCCTTCTGCTGGGGTGCACCCAACAAAATTATTTCCCGCGAAAAGAGCATTAAAATATGAAATGTTTATACAGCACATCATTATATTTATGTATATAATATGAGACGCAATAATGTAATATATGGTCGATGTAATGTGTAACGTATTTGATCAAAATAATACCAATCGCTCAATCAAATAAACTGTCTTGATCAACCATGTTCTAATATTGATCGCACTTCAATCTTCATTGGCAAAGAGAAGAAATGTTTCCCATATAGTTGAGTTACAGAAGTTTAAATCCGCGTCAAACTATTTCTGGCTTCCTAATTGTCTAATTGCAAATATGGCCCTTTGCCATCTGGAAGCGGTAAGTGTCATAAATTATTTTACCAAACAAAATCAAATAATATTCACACAATCATCAGGTAATAATGATCACAATGGAAAGATGGTAATGAATTGAACTTTAAATAATTTCACTGTCGAATATAAACTTGCACGTATGAAAATGTATATCCTATAAAATCAGAACTAGGAGAAGTAATAAGGATTGGCAAGATGACGCCTTGGGGTATGACCGTGCTCTAATTTGGCGAAACGACTGTACCCACGAATGCACCGGTCTGTACGTCGAAGCGTCACCCGCAAGAAAGCGACAGCTGCATGCAAAATCGTTTAAAAACGTAATATCGAGTATTAAGGTGGTATAAACCAAGGTGGTGTCACGATGCCATTGTTCATCTAGATGAAAGACGACAAGATGGTAGTTGAGTGTTGTCGGGTCAGGCCCCAAGTTTGTTTTGATAAGAAATAAGTGTAAGGTCAATCACTCCCCCCCTCACACACAGTGTAGGTAACGCTACCGATGGTGCGGTGTGGTCGAGTCCAAATACCTCCTCCCCTTTCTACTTACATGGATGCGTGCAACAAGCGGCGGCTTGCATTGCTTTCGCGCCATTATCTGAACATTACCTCCCCCCCTCACACACCCACCAAATGAAACTACGAACAAAGACGGAGAGAAACTAAAAACTAGCCGAATTAAAACTGAATTCGAGTCTCATGTTTAGTTTCATTAATTACCTTACACTAATAAAATACTCGCATCGTCTCGTGTGCAAGACGTGACTCTCAAGGTTATTTCTGGACTGGGTCTCCAACGTTTTGGATATTCGGTGTGATTAGTTTCGACGGTAGCCTCTGTTTTCGGTTGTTTCTCACTTCCTCGCGTTATTGTGAAAAGTTGCACGGCTTACGAAATGGAGCGACAGAAAACATGGACACCAGCCAAGTGAAGTCAAGGCGATTCAATATGCATGTATAAGACTCAATAAAAAAATTCGATGTATTTCATCAGTGGTTTTAGGATGCATTTAAATGATACAGATTCGCGGTAATTAGAACAAATCGACCTGTCGACAGATCATCTCGAATGCTGCGTGACATTTTCCAAGGTTCTAATCAATGATCAAAATCTTTTCGACAATTTAATGATGAGTAGTAGTAGCCTTGCACCGGGTGTCCGTTTAGTTTCGCTCCTAGCTATATACGATCCTCCTCCCCTCCCCCTAAACCAAAGCAACACACACTGAAAGTATTTAGCCTCGTTAGCAGTATTGAAATTACAATATATATCACACGTTCTCTCTCTCTGCCTCCCTCCCTCACCACTCGTCTCAAACAACAAGGTGACTCCTCTTTGAAAGCGCGAGATTCTACGTAACGTGAAGCGAGAGTACATCAATTAGTTGGCCTATCCCTTCAAATTACGTTATACGTTCTGACAGTGCCATCCATGTTTTGAATCATGAAAACACCACAAAATGTAAGATTTCCGGATCCCATTCCTAGGCGAGTAGCAATGCTATAGAAACTCTTTCGTATCGTATAACTCGACTACAACGCTGAGTCGTGCGGCAATTGGCCAAAATTTCTTTCTGCAACTTGATTTTCAAACCAAAATCAAGATTTTTCTTGGCTCGATGCAAACGAGCGTGATCAATTTCATACAAGTGCAAGCTATTTTTCTCCACAGTAAGGTTATCCATTTATTATGCGGTACAAAGAGGTACTGAGTATAGCATTGGGACCTTATTTTATTACACGTGGTATCTCTGATGAAAAAATGGACCATCACTCGTCGTCAAAATGGAACGTTGACATGGTATTTTCGTTCCCTTTGAAATCGGGGGAAATCATCGCGATTTGTTTCATTACACAAGACTATTAGTTAAAAGGAGTTACCAGAGGTGTTGAATCGAAAATCCGATAGTCGACATTTTAGCAGTAAAACATCGATACGATGCTTCCGGTTTTAGCACGTTAGTTACTTCCTGCTTCAAACACTATAAACACAACCTAAATCCTACATCCGAGTGGCTATGGCATGCAAACCTCATTAATTTTTTCTTGCTGAATGATAATATGAATTTAAATGTCCTGTAGTTTGAATATGAAAAAGTGACAGTGCGGTAAGTCAATGTACAACAATTCGCTATTATCTTATGTTTTTAAAGTAATTTAGAATGTCGGCTACATCGCAGCCTAATTTCAAGTCGGTAAGATTAGCAGCACCTCTTGACTTACGGCATGACCAAGAAAAGAGAAACATGAAAATATATAAAAGAAAAAGTCTGGGAAGCGGTCTGAAAAGCACAAAAAACGAAAGGATGAATCAAACCAGGCCCTAATTTCCTTCAGGAATATGAAAATATGTCGCTTTCATGACATTCACGTGATTGCACAGTTGTAGTTGAATTAAAATCGCCCAAAAAAGTTCCAAATTTGAAATTCGTGTTCGTAAGTGGGTCCAACAGTTGCATCACATTCGCACGCATCAAGTGCGTATATAGCTCTTTCTGCGACGAAAGTTGAATCAGGCAAAAGAACTGCAGACACGTTCCCTGATCGATCGTCGCCTCTACTATACCCTCGACTCGGATCAACACCGGCAACAAACAATACGACGCTGTTATTATTTATATATGTGTGTAATATCGAGGCAAACTATTGGGCCTAGTTATCGAGATATTGGGTGTCAACCTTGTGGCAGCTATCAATGAGAAACTGATCTTCCTGAGACGTCTCGCAATAGCTTGACTACCCCCTCCCCCCACCCCTCGATCAAAAGGGTAAAGTTCAACCAGCCGGCCAGCCACATCGTACTGAATTTGGCATATAATATCTATTTTTTGTCTTTATAGTCTCTGTGGACACATTTTTAAATTCAATTTACAATTTTGTATCATTATTATAATTTTTACGGCATTCAATAATTTAAGGATATAATCAGACCTCAATGAATATATGAAATTAAACCGATTGTATGAATATATCGTAATTATTGTCAAAATGAGTGTATTTATGAAAACATGTGAATAATAATGATGAAATATTATGAATAACATCGAAAACTAGACAGTCGAGACTAAAACATTGTTTAAGGATAAACATAAGGATAGGCCAAGGATGACAAGGTTTGTTGGTACAGAACAAAACAAGGGCGATTTTACCACCGTAAAGGAAATAATTAATTTCACTTTTCATTCAAATAGTCGATATAGTATATAGATGAACGAGTGATGCCCGATAGCAAACAAAGGCATCTTGCAATGATCTGCTTCTTGACATCGACCGTGAACCACGAATAGTCGTGATATTCGACATGGATGTCGTGGTCTCATTGTAGGGCATACAATGTATAGAGTGCACTGTGCACTGCATTCTAGGCGAGAAGGCGGGAAACAAAACCTGTACGAAACCATTATAATTCCATGACGAAACCAAATAAACGTGCTAGTTCAACAAAAATAAATATATACACTAATGACTTATGAGCTGCTATTATACCATAGGTCAAATGCCAAACAAGTACTGACTGTGACTGATGTACAACACCTAAAAACCAACTTATTCTAAATTACGTAAAATATGCTAATGATCGACTGAATAACATCCTTGAGGTTTTAGAACATCTTCACACTGCGTATATATACATGGTCTTGATTCGCCTCAAATACAAATTGTCTTGCTTGTCGATGTTTTCTCACGCAGCAATAGTATGAGAGCAAGCCAGTTCGTTTCTAATAAATATACATTATTTGAAATGACCTCGACCGTAATGGTAGAATCTATTGGAACCCATGCAGTTAGAAAAGAAAAAGCTTGCAATTTCGAATGAACTTTCAAGTCACATTCATGTTAAATTAATAATTGAATAGCTACAAAACATGGAAAACGATTCGAGAATTTATTTTATTTTAGGTTATGACATTTCGTTAAATAATTCTAGTTTTAAAAGATACAACCTGACAATTACATTGTATTGATGCATTATAATATAGGGACTGGTACAGTACTAACAAATATATAATAATTGCTTGGAATACGCGCAGCATTGTAAAACGAGCAATAGCAAATGCTCTAGTGTTTAAGATTGTACATGAAAAGTAATAGAAATCGAATCTTACACACATTGGTTTTGACATCGCTTGCTCCATATTCATAAAAACTTGTCCAACAACGTCCGCCACTGTTGATAGATGTCTCACCTCAGAATTTATATTTTCCAGGATAGAACGATTTTCCCCAGTCTTGCTTTGTTTTTCTTATGGGTATATTTTCAAAATTTCAATCACCATTGCTTGCTACCAAAAACTATACAACTATATACCGGTACGGCAGAATATGGATCGATTTTCTTGCTATACCTGTGTAGAGCATACAGAAATGAACAATAAGGCCCGATTTGGACCGAATGGATATCGTTAGTTATAACTAATCCAATTAGCAAGGAACTATAAAACTATCTCGCGTATCAATACTATTGATCTAGTAGATTTCTGAAAGCAGATCCATTTAGATCTACCAAATGTGATGTATTCAAAGCTTTTATAGATGGTATATTTACTTGTAAGCAAATTATCGACAAAAAATAAGTACTTTCTAAATTGGCACGTACTTAACCAACAACCGAACGAATATTGTAAATATTTTATTGACGAAAAACACGAAAAATGAAGTACATTTTTAAATTTGGCAACAGTCGAATGAATATGTAACTATATATTGCCAAAACCTCAAATACAGAGACTTTACTTTACATTACTATCTATGACTGCGGAATCATCACATCTCTCGACTATTAAATACCATCCGCCCGCTTTTCTTATAGTACATTGGTATTCAGTTGCAGCCACAGAATACAGATTAGCGAATACCTGTCGGGATTAAAGTACTAAATTACACGAGACGCTTGACGATAATAGCCATCAAGACGAGTAAGGAGACTGTCACTCTCATGTAACCACAAGAAAATCAATATATTATTTCGAAAGCATTAATTTGGCCACTTCAAACCTCGACGAAGACACGCTACACAACAAATGGGCGTGTACTTGTGCATACATTTTCACCGAACACGCGACTCGGTGCCAACTTGACACTCATCCACATCTCGGCAAAATCACTTTTCACTTATCTGTGTTTCACAACCATGCAAGGTGTTCGAAATGCCACATATATGTATAGTATAGACATATATTCGTCAATGTGGATATATATATATATATATATATATATATATATATATATATATATATATATATATATATATATATATATATATTTATATATATATAAATGATACATAAAACATATCGTATAGAGAAAAATACAAAATTCATTGGTAGAGAATTGTCGAGTGGAATGAACTATACAAATGGACAAAGAGCCAGAAATATATATGAATAGCTAAAAGCTTCAGAACATACGTGTAAAGATGGACAAATAATATGAAATGACCACGCTCTGGTGTCACCCCAAAAAGAGTCGGTAAGAATCCGACACTCACAGCAATTCAACATGCGGGGGAGGGTCTCATGCAAGATTTACCCTCCTCAAAAATGAATTGACAAAAATATATATTTAGGTACCGAATTGAATAAATATTAATAGAGAATATATATATATATATATATATATATATATATATATATATATATATATATATATATATATATATAAATAAATATGTTTTTATCTATATGCTCAAAGACCCCACCAACGGCTAGGTTATTTAGGGGTAGAAATGAGCGGGTTGTAGATAAATATGTTCTAGAACACCTCGCCCGACATGACTTTCTAACGCGGTCGAGCGTCCGTCCGCCCACTCGAGCCAGACGGACGCTTATTCCACACTCGAGAAGAGATCCTTCAGGAATTACATATTCACTCGACCCACCATAATATTATCAACCATTGTTGAAAAATGTGATTACCGAACCGTTTGAATAAAAAAAATATCACGATTAAAACGGGTTACAAGGGTGAAGGTCTCGTCGCGTGATGACCGTCTATAGCCTCTTATAGCACGTCGACAGGTCGAAATGGATCTTCCATGTCGGTGCAAAACACGAAGATCGCCACGCCGGTTGTTCAGAGTCCAATATGATGGGTGAGGGTTAAAAATAAGTCAAGAAAACTTCACATTTCTCTGGTTGGGAATGAAAGCGGTAATAGAAATGATTCCTTGGAACGAACGGTAGTTCGAGCTGGAACTTTTGATAGCGAGTGATATGAAAAAGATGATTGGGGTGCAGATCGCGATGGCACATACAGGAAATGATATCAAAAATGCATACGGTGAAATTGATGAAAGATTGACAATACAATGGATATATAGTATACCATAATTATATCCTATTATTATTATTGGATTGTCTTTCGAATAGGATGTGAATCGAACATTTATTATTCAACTTTCCGCAGCTCGTATCAAACGCATTTTGACTGATTATGATGATTTTTGACCAAAGATATACTAACGAAATAGTTAGGTCATTTGGGAAGCGATATGAAAGAGTGGATGATACATAATATGAATGTTGACAAAAACGTGCTGTGTGCGGGACTCGAAGTCACGCCCAACTTGTCTCCAGAAGTTCAGTTTCCAGAACAAAGCCTCGCGTGACAGAACCAGACGGACGATATTGACATTCTGCTTGGTCCAACATCAACATTAGAACCCGGAGGTTAACAACTAGTAAATTTGATGTACACCCGATTTCAGATTTCAAGGGATTTCAGAAAGATTTCATGGCAAGTGTACACCAGATTTCAGGAGTTGTTAACCCCTCGATTAGAACATGCCATTTTCCGACTTATTAATTTCGAGAGCCTCAGATTACTAAAGAAAAATCATATGGAACAAGGAGCATGGACATGCTATCTCACAGTCTTCTTCAAGATAAAAAAAAAACGAAAAAAAAAACACATATCTGATCAGGGATACTGTATGAACCACTATTTCTTGTGTGGTTCACTTCGATGATATCGCCTAGATCAACTGATTGTCCCTCCGGCCTTACAGTGAGGGTCTAGGGTAAATACGACGAACACCAAGATTACAGAGGGTTGAAGAGTAGCGACTGTGAGATGGTACTTTCGAGTCTAAGCAATGCCTAGCGTCAACTTGAACCGTTTCATATTGCAGTTATCATCACTGGCTGACGTTGTTGAGGGTTACATTGTAGAAAAATTGTAATTGATAAAGCGCTCATCGTTGCATAGAAGTTGAGATGTAGGGATTTAGCATTAAGAGGCCGCAGGCGCTCGTATTTCACGCCGCAAACTCTCACGGCCGTAATTTTTGAGATATCAATATGATTGTTTTTGCATTCTGTTGATAATTGAAAGAGAGAGGTTTTCGCATTTACAGAATTTTGAACAACAAATTTGTAATTTTTCAAATTCTTCAAATGGAAAAAGAAAAAATTTCTAGTTTACGGAAACCTAGATATATATTTTTGAATACCGAAAAATAATATGGACTGTGAAATATATCAAAAGTGTGAGTAAGGGAATTAACGGCGTTTACGAGAATATGAGTTCGGCGGGCTAGTCTATGGGCTGCGCCTGGCACACGATGCATGTTAAACTCGAGTCTGAAGCGAGCGAACAACGAGCGCGTGTAGAGCGCCTGCGGCCTCTTAATGATATTGACTATCACATCCAAATATTTTACAAGGATAGATGGGGTGCCTTAAGAGCGCATACTGGGATAAGGATACTTCCAAGAGTGAACGTGGGCTTGGCGTGTTTACTTAGAAAGAGGATGTGCCTATTCAAGGAGACGATCAAAACCTGACCCAAATAACTCGAACCACAGCTCCTCTGTGCTCTAACAAATTCCCCGAAATAGTAACTTTTGCGCTCTTCAGCGCCCCCGGATATATATTTTCGATATTCTTGTGTTTCATTGCATTTCGATTCTTTCAACAGCATTCTATTTCACTATTTTCACAAAGAATGCATGTCTTTTTCAGAGTATTTAGATACATTCATCTATCTCATGAAAAATTGGACGATTTTGAAGATATTGAGCTGGATCCTGTAAATTATTATTTTTGAAACAATGTGTTCAAATATAGAATCAACAGTAGAAATGAAATGTCAAGTTGAAAAGAATCGTTGCCTCTTTCCTCAAAAATAAGAGGTATTCGAACAACTTCCTGCCTCAGATTGATTAGTCCGAGAGAATCTGTAATTTTCTTTGATAACCCCGTAGTTGTTAATCTAATCTAGAGTTTGCAGCTCCTGTTTTTAGTAGTTTTGCTACAAAATGCTACATTTCACACAAATATAATGCTACCAAACTAAAAATATATGCTATTGTTGCTACAACTCTACCTATATAATGTGCTTTAAAAACCAACACAAAATTAAAAATTAAAAACACATCTTGAACCTGTTTGCTAGAATTTGTTCAGAGTGTCACACACAGTTGCCGGTATTGGTTTGAGTTAGTTATCTCTTGCCTCGGAGATACGCGCAACTAGATTTCAATGAAGCTATTAATCATGTCGCGGATCTTTCTTTAGAGAAATTCAACTAGGAAAAGTTGAGTTACTAGAACTAGCCACAAACTGTTTTTACTTCATCACGAATTGTCGAATCATCATACTAATTTCATTAAAAATGTTTCGAAAGTACCTGGTTTCAAGTTAATTAATAGGCTCGACTTATGTTTAGGTATCTGCCTCGGTATACTAGCTTGGTTTGGGTGGAATTTAATTAATTAAATTGAATCCTTGAGAACATCGACTCTGAACTGACTCGAAACATTACAATTGTCATACACATGCATATACTCACTACCCGACTTATGTAATCGTATGAGTCACCACCATCACGCGAGTTGACAAGCTTACAAATTAATTAGGCCTATGTGATTATAAGTAAAATCTTGGTGCTAAAAATAAAAATCCCAACAGCATTGCTCGTAATGAAAACGCAGTGGGTTGTGAGATAAGATTCGACGAGATCTAGAATGAAATCTGTCAGGTCACTCCAAGTCTACTTAAATTGAATTACTTTAAAATTTAAAAATCTACCTGCTACTTGTTGCCAAGTGTGCAACCTGTTTTTTTTTTTAGCCCAATATTTAATCAAATTTATGCTATTATTGCGTTTTTTCGTTATTTCTTATCCGGTTATTGTGAAAATTACTGAAATCTGTATGACAGATTTTTTCATGTTTAGTCAAATTTTTAGAGCTTTTGGATGAGTTTTGTTTTTCAAATATTTCGTCTAAAGGTTATGTATGCTCAAGGGAATTCTCCAAACTTTCCTTTTTTCGAGAAAACCGTCGAACCGAATTTTCTGAAAATCAAACCCAATCTTTTGGTGGAAAAGATTCAAGTCGATTGGTTACTTGACTGACCTGTATGCCACGTACAAAATTTCAAGAAAGAAACAAGAACGAAGTCCGATTTTTTTTTCAATAATTGAAATCTTAGCTACGCTCATCTAACAACTTACCTAGATTCGTTTCTGAAACTTCTTCGGAGATTGGAGCCTTTAGCCACATCTTCTTCAGTTTCATCGCCACCGGCGTTTCTTCGGACGACGCCACTGGAAGAGAAGAACAGACGACAGTTCAATATATGTAAACATGTCACAAGAACAAACAAGACGTATTCGATTAAACTAGAAAAACACAATATATGCATTGTGAGATGAGCTTAGAAGTATGGAAATCTCGAACGGAAAATATTCTGTCGCTGAATCCACATCTATGGACTTTTGATTACTTCAAACGTTCAAAATGTCACAGCCTTCCTAATTCATTCATCACTCATTTCAATCGTTCTAAATTGATTGGTCACACTTGTTGCTTAGATTCAATTGGTGTCTTTGATTTTTTTTAAATACATCATAAATGTGTTTTCTTCGTTAGTCCTAATCCGAATGTTATAAAAATCACTGAAAATGTATATGAAGGGTATTTTCTTATCCAGTGAAAATTTTAAAACTTCTGAAGAATTTTCATTTTCCAAGTATTTTACCTCCGGGTTCCTTAAGGGGATTTCCCAAACTTTCCGATTTTTTCCCGGAAAAACCGTTCAACCGCGATTTTAGAAAAATGATCCCAGCCTATTCTGGTGTTACATCAATATGCATAAAAAGTTTCAAGTCGATTAGTTTTTTCCTGACCTGTATGCCGCATACAAAATAATAATAGTGGAAAAAAAACGAAGCCCGATTTTTGTCGGTATATGCTAGGTATATGGAATGGAAATCTTCGCTATGTTCATCAAATTACATGTTTTGTACCAAATAATGACGAAGACAGCTCATGAGGTGCACACCCGATTTGATAAGGCAGCCTGTTTGACTTGGTCAGTCAAAGCCTAGGAAGATTGAATATAATAATAAGGAAGGTACCGGTACCTCGCTGTATTCACTATTCCTAGTTCAAGACTGCACTTGAAAATCAAAGTCAGGGGTAAGTTTGAGACCAGCATAAAACTGGCCTTACATGTACATTCTTCAGGCGAATTCGCTGTCGCATGTGTGAGCAAATTCGGAGGTTGAAATCCACTGAAGGATTAGCCAATCAGCGACGACTGCCGGGTGATGTGAAGTTGATCTGCAAAAGTTCAGCTTGAGCCTACTTTTTTCCCGCACCGCAGCAATTCGCATGCGAGACAGTCGGATGCCGCTTGGACTCGAATCAACATCGTCCGCACTGCATGCGTGAAAGAATTTGCATTGAAAATGGGCATGTACGGTATTTGGGGTCTTGCGAGGGGTAATTAACCAGTTGGTCAATTTGGTCTACACCTGATTTTAAATTTCAAGATACTTCAGGGAGATTTCAGGGAGATTTCATAACACAAGTGTACACCAGATTTCAGTAGTTGTTACCCCACGGGGTCTTGTAAAGAATTCTGTCC
Source organism: Brachyptera risi (assembly GCA_964007535.1). Lineage (NCBI taxonomy): Eukaryota > Metazoa > Arthropoda > Insecta > Plecoptera > Taeniopterygidae > Brachyptera > Brachyptera risi. Next base: position 76,702,349 of record OZ023326.1, read on the forward strand.
ATGGTCGACCATGGTGACAATATGTTTTTCGTTGTTTTCATCTGTCGACTGCTTCGATTAGCAAGCAATGCACATGATAAGCCTGGCAAATAAGGATATAGGACAGACATAAACTGTAAAAACTGTCAAATATGCATGCACTAATGTGAAAAAAAACGACTGAACATGTACTAATAAAAAAGACCCAAATATGCACCATAATTTTTCATTCTTCCACTATCTACACTCTACAGTATAAGTTGCAGGGTCTAGTGGTTAATAAAACTTGGAAAAACTACGTGTGTGTATTTGTCTAGTCAATGTGAATACAAATTTAGTTCTAGACATTTTCAGAAAATCTGCATAAGTGCCGACATAAAATACTGAGGTCTGCTTGAATTTGATCTCCATTATTTAAATTCAATTGATAAAAAATATTAAATTAGTCGCTAAAAGAGAACCATATGCACAAAAAAAGTAGTCTGTATAATGCATACGTTTACCAAACGTATGGTACAACATGCTCATTCATCCATGTGTTTTTAGGTAAAACGGCATCAAATACCCAAAATGAAGTTGATATATTTAGAATCCTGAAATGATGAACGGTATAGATATTGAACTCTGCATAGTTGTTCTACCAGTCATTAAAAGCAACGTGCATTTGCATACGTATCTCTCCTTACTGATAAGCAATAAGCACTACAGCCGAAGGTAATGCAGAAGACGGACACGAAATACGATGGTGATAGAAGACAAGTTGTTGGGGTGTTGCATGTTGAATCTTGAGAATTGAAATTGCATTTGTCTCAACAAAACTTTACGAACATGTAATGGAAACTTGTATATCAGTTGAAGGTCACGATAATGTCAGTCTTTAGAGCCGGTTGTTGGGTCAACAACCGTCTCTATTGTCATCCGAATTATTGTTACAACTTATTACAATGATAATATTCATGTTTGTTACTATTTACATACGGTACGGTACCTTAACGACGCACTGTACTGATGACTAATCTATTGATGAATGGAATGATGAGACGAGAGCGAGGGGTAAACAACTAGTAAATTTGGTGTATTTCTGATTTCAGATTTCCAGGGATTTCAGGTAGATTTCACGAAATTTCCGGAAGATTTTATGACAAATGTGCACCAGATTTCAGGAGTTGTTAACCCCTTCCTCCGATGAGAGGTTACTTGACCGCGAAAAACCTCGGTCAGACCATGGTGGGGATCTGAGCCGCCGTCTCCTGAATGACCGTTCAGTGTGCTAGCCACTCGATCACCCATTTTAGTAATAATCTGCTTTTGCGGTACTGAGATACTGCATGGGCAAATATCAATTCATAGAACTAACCAGACGATAGTTGAGACAAAATATCTACATCGAGCCAGGCACACATCCACACAAGTTGAGAGCATGACAGATGACGTTATGCGATCAAAAGGCATATTTTCATGATTAATACTTGACATCTACACACCGTGATATTGAAACTTGGTTGACTTTCATCAAACTTGTCAAACATGTCCATCACGGTTGTCCTTACATCATATCCAAATTTCCATTTTTCAAATTTTCAGTTAAAAATATGTTCCACTCTTGCACAATGTGATTGTTTTTCTTATGTGTATATTCAACATTTTCATCATTAATTTCCTCAAATCTAGCAGACCGATTGTTATCCAAACGAACCGATTGATGACCTTATACTAACAGCTAGGTTATTTGGGGGGTTCGAATAAGCGAATGATAGCTAAATGATGGTTTCAATGATTTGCTTTCAAAGACCCATGATTAGACTTCAGTTGCTGAACTCTAAAGCAGTGGCTTAGCTACAAGTTTTGGCTTCATCTAAAACCGTACGGTACTTCCAAGAGGGATGATTTATATTAGTAATAATTGTAATAATAGTTTTTAATCATCCCAATTGATCCCACGGTGATGTTAGACAAGTTATAAATGTATATAATGTACAGTTTGAAGCAGAAGTAAAGTCTCTTTGCTATCTGATCAAACCTGTCCAGTGGACCACGTTATATTGCATAGGATTGAACAGGTATCAAATGACAGAAACAGACTTTTACTTATGCTTCAAGCCGTACATAATACAAATATAAATAAAAAATGTTTTTTTTATGAATAGGCTTCTCTTTCAATACACATTGTATAGTTACATGTCAAACTATAAAACACTTTCGAGTAATGTCTAGAAAGTTTCATGTTGATCGATTGACATTACAACCTGTGGAGCACAAACAAAAGTGGGATGGGTAAAAAAAGTAGAAAGGCCCGATTTGAACCGAAGAATAGCAGTCTTCGCCTACGCTCATCAAATGTTTATGTTTGATGATTAATGAGATGATGAGATGGTTTTTCAAGGAATGGAAGTGGTCGTGGCCCAAGTGGTATAGGGAGCCATTCAGCTAGGCTACAAACGAAAACCACGAAACACCTCCGTAAAGATGGACGGTAGCGGGAATCGAAGCGAGCCCCAATCTACCCTCATCTTCCGGTACATGGAGCAAACGCGTTGCCACTGAGCTACCAGTCCCGGTCTGATCAAATGAATAGCGCCAATCTAGAAAAATTGACAAACCTTCGGTAAAAAAAGCTGAGACTACGCTGGGAATGGAGCCAGAGTTGGACCTCAAAAATTCTTCTTCTTTTTTTGACTGGCCTTGGACTTTGTACAAAGTCAGTTTCCACTCATATTTGAACTCAACTTACTCATTGAGATTAGAGACCCCCCCCCCCCCCCCTACATACAATGCCGCAAAATGATAATAATAAGATTACACACTGAACCGTCATTCAGGAGACCGGGGTTCGATTCCCGCCATGGTCGACTATCCCGACAAGGGTTTCTCATGGTTACCCTCTGCCTTCCTTGATAACAGGTCACGACCGACTCCACCCCACTATCCAAAAACACCTAATAAAATGATCATCCCACCATCTCATACATCATTCACCAATGCCAATAGATCGTAGCAGTACAGTGCGTCGTTAAATCCAATATAAATAAAAATAAACAATCGGGCGTAGAATGGACACAAACATGAAGGGTGAACTTGCTGGTCGAGACCCGTCGAATCCTTATACTATAATCTTTTTTATCAATATATTGATGGCTTAATGGTGCCCAAAGACCCCACCAAAAACTAGGTTGTATGGGGGTACGAATGTGCGGGTGATGATTGATAAGTGAATCAAGATGTTTACAAAACCCCACCCTTAATGTGAGGCTCGAACCCACGCACAAAGTGACCTCCCGTCAGTTCCTCATGTGGTGTCTTAGCTGACTCCATCCAAGAATTTTTAAAAGACAAGAATCGACTTTTGTACATCTATAAATAAGTAATGTGTATTCTGTTTCCTTTTCCATTTAAAAAAAAAAATTATTGTCAAGGATGTGTATGTTACCTATGATGTGAATATGTTACCTGGCTCTTCGTATATTACTTGTTAATCAATCAAGAATACAAAACTATTATTATTATTATTGAGCTATGGAGGGCGGCTGATATTGAATGAAACCACTGATTAACCGAATTTCAGGTGTGAGTGAGACCTAAGAGCAAACAACAATTTGATGTGGCTATATACGGATGCCATTTATCAGAAGGCTCGACAGGGGTCAAGGTAAAATCGTCTAGGGTAAAAGCACACATATTCATATATTTATCTATACAAAGACATAATGAGTATAAAATTAGTGTTGTGCGAGCGAATATTTAAAATTAATCAACATTTTAATGAGCAATTAGCGCTGCTCTATGGAGTACGAAGATGTGTAAAAAGTACAGCTAATTTCGATAAAAATGTGGATCATTGTCGAAATCATTTCCAGATTCAGCAAATAAAATTAATAATTCCCCCCCCCCCTCCCCAACCCACATACACACATAGCGTGTGCAGTTATTTACTCCGGTTAGACTGCGAGCACAAGTAGGCCTACTGTATATAATGGTACCGGTAAACAATTTGTTAACAATGAACTTACTGTCCTTGGGTATCAAACAGAAGTGACAAACCACTACATGCAATACCTTATCAACAAAAGGAAATGGATGGACGAACGATAAAGAGTCAGAGGTAGGACATGAAAGTTGACTAGCCGAAGCATGCAAGCAATGAATGACAAAATATGTGCACATTATCATCGTAGGCTATCAAAAACATCGCCAACATCTATAAATATTAAACACCCGAATGCTTCGCGATTGACGTTAATTGTTTGCTGAACGATCCCACCAATAGCCATATTATTCGGGGGTACGCATGAGCGTAGAATATAGGGATGAAGTTTACATCAACCCATATGCCTTGAGCGGAACTCGAACTCACGTCCGACGTGACTTCTGAAATTATTCGTATTGACCCATCATGGTAGATGCCGACCTCAACTTCGACCTTCGACGAGCTTCAACTTGATAATTACAATCGCTGCTTGCAATGTAATTTTTTTGTAAATAGTGAAGAACTAAGAGAAGTCGGAACTGGCAAGAACCGATTGATATGAGATGTCTGCCCAAGAAAAAGTGGTGGAAACATCCCCTGTCCCTATTCAATTGGTTATCTGGGTTTATATATATATAGATATAGATATATAAATATAAATATATATATATATATATATATATATATATATATATATATATATATATATATATATATATATATATATATATATATATATATATATATATATATATAGATAGATAGATAGATAGATAGATAGATAGATATATATATATATATAGTTATTTCATTACGTCGCAATTGTGAGCAGCACGGTGGAATTCTATCAACTATTCCATTTAGACTGAGACGAGTAGCCGAGTGACTAGCACACTGAACCGTCATTCAGGAGACCGGGGGCTGGGTTTAATCCCCGCCATGGTCGACCATCCCGATTGACAAGAGGTTTTTCGTGGTTTCCCTCCGTCATTCAGGTTGATACTGGGATGATTCCTCACTAACAGGTCACAAACGACTCCTTCCCATTATCCAATCAACACCTAATAAATTGACCTTCAATCTCATCAGCTCATCAGCTCATCATCTCATTCATCATTCACCGACGCCAATGGAACTCGGTCATCAGTCAAGTATGTCGTTAAACCCAATATGAAAAAATTAACCATTTTCGGAATACGTACTTGTCGTTCATTAGACTTATTTTGATTTGACTATCATTTTGTTTGTTCCACCTTGTAAAACTGGAATATTCGTCCTCTGAAAGGCAACACAATACCGTGCGTCTCTTCCAGGCTGATCAACCAGGAATAGCGCATTGCTGATACATGGAAATCTGTCATATCTGTCATCACGAAAATTAAAAAAAACTATTGCACGAAATGGATCATAATATTTAGCAAAGCAGCAAAATCGGTTGTAAGTACAGGGAAGATGAGTTGTTCGTGTACCTATACTCGACATAAATTCTAGCTGGTGCACTTTGCAAATATACAGCAGATGACATTATATAAAAACTGATCAATTATGATTTATGGCCTAAGAATAAAGTCGATGTCAATCGACGTCCAAGATCACGACTATGCAGTGCGTACATATACCGCGTGAGTATAAGCTGTAAATGTTCGACAACAAAGTTACGAAGTCTTAACTGGTTCTTCGCTGAGAAGATCTAAGTTACATTACTCGAGCCTGAATCAAAGGAAACTAAATTATCAACTTGGGTTGTACAGAGAGGTGAATAGTAATGAATTGTATCAGTCATTTGAACGACATAATTAAAAGTACTCGACATCACATTAAAAAAAAAAAATGTTTCCGCCATGTCGCAGTGTAATGAGGGCAAACGAATTGAACATCAGGAAAAATACCAGCATGCACGGAAAAACGTAGTTTCTTATCGACTAACTCAATTAATCGGAATCGCACGAAAGTGACAAAATATCATTTTAATGCGACTATACCGAATCTGTACAGCAACAAAAGAGCTGAGACCAAAGCAAGCAGGAGGGGAAGCGGCTTGATCACGATGCGCGACCCGTAATGACTTCTCCCCCCCCTGTCCTCCTCCCCCGACCCCAACCACCCAGCAGCCACGGACTACTTGACGCGGCGGAGGTACACAGGTCGGCTGCGGGCTTCGGCACCCACCCCAGACCCTCCTCACGCCTAGGCCTGTTTGACTGCCGCTGCTGCTGCTGCCGCCGGCGGCGCGTCTTCGTCATGTGTATGTGCATGTACATATGCCTCGCAGGAGAACCGAACCGTGGAGTGCGGGATGTGAGCCCCGTCACCCCCCCTTCCCCCCTTCTCCCCTCCCAACCCATCCAAACATACAAACGAAGAACGACAGTTGCCGGCCGACCAGCCGTCCATTTGACAAAAACTAAACGCGACTATCCTGTCCGCTGGTTCGACGGTCACACATTCGGGCAGGAGGACGACGTACACGGAATATGGCTTGAAACAATGAAGACTAACAGCAATTATCCATTAGTTTGCGGACATTCATGCTGGTCTAATGAAAGGTACAAATTAAATCTTCTGCTGGGGTGCCAGTCCGGAGTTCGATCCCCAATTGACGGTAATGTGGTCAATCCATAAGTATACAAGAACTTCGTAGAACACTTCTATGATGGGAAACGAATGTGCACTGGTGATGTGCATGAAATAGTAGGACATTAGAATGGAGGATAGTCCTACACACCTACAAATATACAATAATAGATTCCGATTCTTGTAATTCATCAGACTTTCCCCCCAAAGTTCATTCATAGTCTCAAAAACACTTGGCCGATCTCGAAAGCTTTCACAAAAAAGCATACGCACAAGCACGCACCTGCAGAGCAAAGCAAATCCAAAGTGCATAAGTGAATGTAGCAAGTCAAGAGTGAAAAAACCCTTTGTTTTACATTGCGAGAGAATACGCATTGGTATCGTCAACTAGATGCAAATGCGTTTCCATTATGCAAATTCTATTTTTGTACATTCCGTTGCAAGCTGGAGCAATGAGAAGGTTGTCTCAGTCATCCGACCAACGCACAAACTGTATGCGACGACGAGTAACGGGAGGGGCACCGGCGGATGGTAATCGGAAGAATAAAAGCGAAGGGAAAAAAAGGCGAGAGCCGAGAGAATAGGCGAAAAAAGAAATCGTCGAGGTGAAATGGGGAGAAAAAAAGCGAAAGGTTGCGTCAAGTGACCCATGAAATTTCAATATACAATGCTCAGTTGGGTTAGTTAGATTCATTATATTTCGCCTTATCCTGTTCGGTTTTATTCTTCAGCAGCCTCTATTCATCTCACTACGTCACCCCATGCGGACGTTGTCTCGTCATTATTATTGCGCGCACCCATACATTAACCTAGAGATCAATCCAACCCAACCCATCTAACCTAACCAACGTGACAATCTCATCCTGGACGAGAATAACCAGCCACCCTCGGTAGCTCGGTCAGCTGGGGCCGCCTTCAGAAACTGAAGTCACCGTTGGGTGTGGGTTTGAGTCCCACATAATGCATGGGTTTTTGTGAACGTCATTTCACTTATAATCACCTGCTCATTCGAACCCCTATATAACTTAGCTGTTGGTGGGGTCGTTAAGCAAACAATGATCATCACGAGAATAACCCATCGTAATGCCGCAGTGACGTATTGCATAATTAGACGAGCTTTAGCGAGGATTCAATTTGACATACTGAAAAAAATTGGTGTTCGTTTTCATGTTTTTTTGTTTGTTTTGTTTTCATGTTTTTTTGTCGGTTCTCCACAGGTCAAAAGGCTACAGCTATCAACTTCAAACTTTTTTTCATCATGGTTCCTCATCTAACTCAGATCTGTATAGTTTTGTGGCATTATCGGGTGGTAACTTTTTTTTATGAATTTTCGAAATTTCGAAAATACCGACGAAAAAAAAAATTTTCACTATCGAAAAAGATGAAATTTTGTGTGAAGTTGAATTACATTTTGATACACATTTCTGGAAATTCTCAGCTTGATCGGGTCAGACATTTTGAATAAAAAACATGAAATGTGCTAAATTGGTACCAGTCGAAGCAGTTTTTACCCATTTCTAACTTAAATGTCACCCAATTGGCGAATGTAGGCAAAAGTTTGGCAAAAAAATCGACATACTATTACAATCCGCTCGTCTAACAACGCATATATGGCGTTTTCCTAGTATAGATGAATTAGGACGATATTTATGTTCCTAATTTTAGTGAAAACTAGAAATCATCATCACAATTTCAGAAATTAGAATACAGCTTTTTGACCTCCAGAGACCACTAGTCGGGATGAAGTGGACATTACTCGATTCTGTTTATGTTTCTGAACGGAATCGTGTGCTTTTTGAAACTGAGATGATAATTTCTATAGATATTCCTAAAATTGGAGTTATAGATATATATACTAGGAAAACGCCATATATACGTTGTAAGACGAGCGAATAGTGATAGTATGTCGACTTTTTTGCCAAACTTTTGCCTACATTCGCTGTTGGGTGACATTCAAGTATAAATGGGTAAAAACAGCTTCCGAGTGGTACCAATTTAGCACATTATATGGTTTTTCTTCAAAATGGCTGACCCGATCAAGCTGAAAGTTTCCAGACATGTGTATCAAAATGTAATTCAACTTCACGCAAAATTTCATTCTTTTCGAAAATGAAAATATTTTCTTTTTTTCCCGCTGTGTTATTCTAACGGGTATTTTTGAAATTTCTTAAATTCATAAACATAAAAGTTACAATCATTTTTTTTCCTCCGTGTTATTCTAATGAGTATTTTTGAAATTTGTAAAATTCATGAAAATGAAAGTTACCACCCGATAATGCCACAAAACTATACAGATCCAAGCTAGATGAGGAAACATGATGAGAAAAAGTTTGAAGTTGATAGCTGTAGCCGTTTGACCTGTGGAGAACCGACAAAAAAACGTAAAAAAATAAATTAAAAAAAATATATAAAAACGACCAATTTTTGTCAGTATGTCAAATTGAATCCTCGCTAAAGCTCGTCTAAAAAGTAGATTCACGTGTCTAATATTTTCAGTTGGATAGATCCGAGATTTTGCTTTTTCCCTCGCCATGAATGCCTGTACAACCGCGCGGAGGATATGTCTGCAAGGAACGTCGGTTCGTTGCCAGACGACGGACAGAGCTGCGATTATGTTACGCCGTGCCGCAAGAGAGTTAATTGCGGAGTGGATGATCAATTCGCGTCAATTATGCCATGATGAACAAGATTTTAATTACCGACCAGTTAGCTGTTGGACGGTGGCACGGGCAACTGTCGCAAAGAGGGTAACGCAACTGGCATAAGGTCAATCGTCATGGCTATAGGATAAAACCGACAATGTAGGGAAAATATGTGTTTATATAGGACCATTATTCACAATCTAGATATTATCAACAACACCATGAATAAGAACCATATTCATTTTATAGTATTAACTAGGACTAGGAAAACGCTATATAAGCGTTGTTAGACGAGCGGAAAGTATTAGTATGTCGACTTCTTTGCCAAACTTCTGCCTAAATTCGCCAATTGAGTGACATTCAAATTATAAATGGATAAAAACTGCTTCGAGTGGTACCAATTAGGCACATTTCATATTTTTTCTCCAAAATGGCTGACCCGATCAAGCTGAGAATTCCCAAAAATGTGTATCAAGATGTAATTCAACTTCACACAAAATTTCATTCTTTTTTGAAAATAAAAATATTTTCATTTTTTTCCCGCCGTGTGAATCTAAAGGGTAATTTCGAAATTTCGAAAATTCATAAAAATAAAAGTTATCACCCGATAATGCCACAAAACTATACAGATCTAAGTTAGATGAGGAAAGTATTAGTATGTCGACTTCTTTGCCAAACTTCTGCCTAAATTCGCCAATTGAGTGACATTCAAATTATAAATGGGTAAAAACTGCTTCGAGTGGTACCAATTTGGCACATTTCATATTTTTTCTTCAAATGGCTGACCCGATCAAGCTGAGAATTCTCAAAAATGTGTATGAAGATGTAATTCAACTTCACACAAAATTTCTTTCATTTTTGAAAATAAAAATATTTTCATTCTTTTCCCGCCGTGTTAATCTAATGGGTAATTTCGAAATTTCGAAAATTCATAAATATGAAAGTTATCACCCGATAATGCCACAAAACTATACAGATCTAAGTTAGATGAGGAACCATAATGAAAAAAAGTTTGAAGTTGATGGCTGTAGCCGTTTGACCTGTGGAGAACCGACAAAAAAACATGAAAACAAGGACAACACAAAAAAACATAAGAACGAACGCCAATTTTTTCAGTATGTCAAATTGAATCCTCGCTAAAGCTCGCCTAAAACGCCATATATGCGTTGTTAGACGAGCGGATAGCAATAGTATGTTGAATTTATGGCCAAACTTTTGCCTACATTCGCCAATTGGGTGACATTTAATTCAGAAATGGGTAAAAACTGCTTCGAGTGGTACCAATTTAGCACATTTCATGGTTTTTCTTCAAAATGGCTCACTCGATCAAGCTGAAAGTTTTCAGAAAAGTGTGTCAAAATGAAACCCAAGTTCACGCAAAATTTCTTTCTTTTTGGAAAATAAAAATATTTTCATTTTTTCCCGCCGTGTTTCGAAACGGGTAATTTCGAAATTTCGAAAATTCATAAAAATGAAAGTTATCACCCGATATTGCCACAAAACTATACAGATCTAAGTTAGATGAGGAACCATAGTGAAAAAAAGTTCGAAGTTGATAGCTATAGCCGTTTGACCTGTGGAGAGCCGACAAAAAAACTTTTTAAAAAATAACGTAAAAACGAACACCAATTTTTTTCAGTATGGCAAATTGAATCCTCGCTAAAGCTCGTCTAATTATCTCATTATTTTATATTCTCAACATACTGATTTGTTAAATCTTGTTATAACCATCTCAATATTCTAGCCATTCGCAAATCTGTAGTCCTAGAAAACATCAACAATACTGCAACTGACATTACATGTCTATTAAAAAATATCAAGTCAAACATGAAAGATAAACATATGGGATTTCAAAAGTTACAAAAAAGGAGACCTTACTTTTTAGTACAAAGATCTATCCAACGAACAGTAGGACACTATAGGTAACTAAATGTAGTCATCATATCCAAAAACCATTTACTTCGGTTTAATAACATGAAAAATACATCACACTCGCTCACACATAGGACGACATTCTGCACATCGTTTGCTTAATGTAGGCCTATAATAAATACACGGACAAAAGAATATAAATGATAATAAATATGGGCATATAGCGAAACGCGAAAATTCAAGTAAAAAAAAAAACTCATCTATCTACGAATCTAACCTATAATAACACATCTCTCACAACTTCGCTGTTATTATTATTATTACTAGGCAAACGCGTTATGAGTTGCCGCGTTGATGGATGAGCCTGAACATATTGACTTATCTTTGGATTGGTTATTATATATATATATATAATATATACACCTTGAGATCCAAACCATTACATCACTACCATCTTATTTTCCATTATTACTTTATATGATGATGAAGAAGGCTTTGTTTTAATCGTTTACAATCAAGTGGTGACACTTGTTGCTTTGATTCAATAGATATCTTAATAGCTTTGAATAATTAACACAAATTACAATATACATTTTTTTACATCGAAACGGCTGATCCGATTTGAGTGAAAGTTCGGAATAATGTGTATCATTATCAGATTGAAATTCCCTGAGAATTTGAATCCTCTCAGATGAAATATTTTTCACGAATTTTTTCCTCTGGGTTATTCTAATGGGATTTTTGAAAACTTTGGAATGAGTTTTCTCAGAAGTGGTTCAACCGATCGCGCCTCAAAACTATACAGTATCGAATTGGATAAGGATACTTGTGTGTGCCAAGTTTCAACTGATTTTAAATTTTCGTCCGACCTGTGGAGCGCGAACAAAAAAAAAAAAAAAAACAGGCACTTCATTTTCGGGTGTGGTGAAATTGAGTCTTCGCTTCGCTCATCCAATCATTATTATTATTATTATTACTAAGCAAAGGCGTTATGTGTTTCCGCGTTGATGGATGAGCTGGAACATATCAACTTATCTTTGGATTGGTTATTATATATATATATACACCTTGAGATCCAAACCATTACATCACTGCCATCTTATTTTACATTAATAATTTATATAATAATAAAGAAGGCTTTGTTTTAATCGTTTACAATCAAGTGGTGACACTTGTTGCTTTGATTCAATAGGTATCTTAATAGCTTTGAATAATTGACACAAATAACATTATATATTTTTTTACATCGAAACTGCTGATCCGATTTGAGTAAAAGTTCGGAATAATGTGTATCATTATCAGATTGAAATTCTCTGAGAATTTGAATCCTCTCAGATGAAATATTTTTCACGAATGTTTTCCTCTGGCTTATTCTAATGGGATTTTTGAAAACTTTGGAATGAGTTTTCTCAGAAGTTGTTGAACCGATCGCGCCTCAAAACTATACAGCATCAAGTCAGATAGGGGTTCATGTGTGTGCCAAGTTTCAACTGATTTTGAATTTTTGTCTGACCTGTGGAGCGCGAACAAAAAAACAAAACAAAAAAAAAAAAAAACAGGCACTTCTTTTTCGGTATGGTGTAATTGAGTCTTCGCTTCGCTCATCCAATTATTATCATTATTATTATTATTATTATCATTATTATTATTCGTGATCCGAGGGGTGAACAGCTGGTAAAATTGGTGTACGCCTATTAGTTTCAGATTTCACGGGATTTCAAGATGATTTGGTTTTATATTGGGTTTAACGATGCATTTCTATGATCACTAAGATTTATTGGCGTCCGATGAATTATAAATGAGATGATGGGATGATGAGATGAAGGTTTTATGGGTAACCGGGAAGGATAGTAGGAAGGAAGCGGTCGTGGCCCATATTGTGGGAACCATCCCGGTATTGGCCTAGACTGCAGAGAGAAACCACGAAAAAACCCTGTAAAGATGGATGGTAGCGGGGATCGAACCGGGTCCGATATGCCCACTGCCTCCCGGGTCACATGAAGCAAGTGCGTTAACCACTCGGCCACATGTGCCGGTGATTTCAAGATTTCTTGACAAATGTACACCAGATTTGAGGAATTGTTGACCCCTCGTCGCGATTATTAGACGTACCAACATCTCCATCCGATATCACAACGACCATTTTGGTACGATTAAAAGACAACCTACTCGATAGGCCTAATGATCGTGAATATTCACGTTTATTCACGTGTTTATTCACGAAATATACATTTCGAGAACGCTTAACGTTCATTCAACTCGGGTACAATTTTTGGTGGTTCTAATTGGTGGGTGGGACACGACGATGACTGTACACGCCACGCATCTATACGTGGCACCTCGCGTTATGACATTTACTCCAATTAGACGGGGTCACGTGACAATAACTAGGCAAACGCGTTATGTGTTTCCGCGTTGATGGATGAGCTGGAACATATCAACTTATCTTTGGATTGATTATTATATATATATATATATATATACACCTTGAGATCCAAACCATTACATCACTGCCATCTTATTTTACATTAATAATTTATATAATAATAAAGAAGGCTTTGTTTTAATCGTTTACAATCAAGTGGTGACACTTGTTGCTTTGATTCAATAGGTATCTTAATAGCTTTGAATAATTGACACAAATAACATTATATATTTTTTTACATCGAAACGGCTGATCCGATTTGAGTAAAAGTTCGGAATGATGTGTATCATTATCAGATTGAAATTCTCTGAGAATTTGAATCCTCTCAGATGAAATATTTTTCACGAATGTTTTCCTCTGGCTTATTCTAATGGGGTTTTTGAAAACTTTGGAATGAGTTTTCTCAGAAGTTGTTCAACCGATCGTGCCTCAAAACTATACAGCATCAAGTCAGATAGGGGTTCATGTGTGTGCCAAGTTTCAACTAATTTTGAATTTTTTTCTGACCTGTGGAGCGCGAACAAGAAAAAAAAAAAAAAAAAAAAAAAAAAAAAAAAAAAAAAAACAGGCACTTTTTTTTCGGTATAGTGTAATTGAGTCTTCGCTTCGCTCATCCAATAATGTTGTAACCTCGGTGGATTGCTCTAGTTTACGGCGACTCGTACAGGGAGTGCAGCTCATATATATATTTTTTTAATAACACCAAAACTTGATACAAAATCATTGTTCCCAGATTATAATGACTGTTTGACAGATAGGTTACAGCCTGGTTACACGGCCACGGGGGTACACGAATGAGCAGGTGACAATGAAACTAAGGAGTGATGATCAGTGAAATGACGCTTACAAAAATCCATGCCTTATGCGGGAATCAAACCCACGCCCAACAATAACACAGTGCCTTAGCTGGCTGAGCCATGGAGGGAGACTCTTAATTAGGACTATGGATGAGAGTATTGCAGCTCAAAATCGACCAACTATGGGTGGAGAAAATTAATATGCGTGCACTATATTTATCAATTGTTACTTCTTTTTTATTCAGCAACTGGAGTTTCATCTGCGGTGAAGAAGTATGGACACAAGACAGCCCAGTCCTTGTGTGAAAGTTCATTTTTTTCATTTTAAATAATTAAAATGGGCTGGTAAGATCGCCCTTGTGGTGCCACGTTTAATCGATCCTACTCTCATCCATGGCCTTAATTGGAGAACAATGATTTTGTAGTAAGTTTCGATATTGGAAAAAAAATTATATTTGGTTTAACGAGGAGTTAAACTAATATCTATTAGCGTCGGTGAAGATGGATGGGGTGCTTTTGGACGTAGTATGAAGGAGTCGGTCGTGACCTGTGGTCGAGGAACAATATCCCAGTATCCCCGTATCGACCTAAGCGACAGAGATAGGCCTACAACGAAATGCCTCTGTCAGGATGGTCGACAATGGCGGGAACCGAGCCCCGGTCTTCTGAATGATTCAATGGTTCATCCCACAAATATTTATATTCAACAAATATAAAATCGGAACCCAATTGGATTAATTAATTATCCACCCCCATAAAAGTCCTATCCCCACCACCCCCAAACGGGGTAAAATCTGAAGGCTTCATTTTCTTTTTGAAATCAGTTAATTTTCATCATTGCATCCTGAAAATGTGGTGCTTTTTATCACTAAACCCAGCTACTTGGGAAGAGATTATTACTTGAGAGTACAATTACAACGATATATGATACGATTGTATCGAACAACGATACAACATTTGTAGACAACAATGAAATGAATGATTCCTAATTATTGTCATAGCTTCAACAATTCAAATATTACTTCTTGATTAAAATAAAAGCTAGTGCGGATATAATATAACCACATTGTCGTTCTGCACGAAAGAAACTCCGAAGTGGCATTTAAAATTTCCGAAGCGTCAGTCATTCATTGGTCCGGTGATGAAAGTTCGTCCAGCACTGTTAGTGTAACCGCGTGAATATCCCAACACTGTTTACCTCTTCTATATGAGCTGAAAATCTAGGAGAAAGAAGCTCAGCAACGGCGAGCTCATAACTACACCCGTATCCACGAAAGAAGGTTCCGAGCGACCGTCCTCCATATCCCGCACCACTAGCGCACGGGTGGTTAGCGCCGTCTTATCAAGAGGATACAAGTATATCATAGTATTAGAGGGTTCACTACTATTCAGGAAGCAAACACCATAAGCCCTTATCCATTATAAGCGAGGGGTTAACAACTCGCAAATCAAGTGTACACCTGATTTCTGATTTCAAGATTTCAGGTCATTTCGGAGATTCCAAGAGATTTCAGAAATTTCAAGTTATTTCAGGGATTTCAAGAGATTCCAGGGATTCCAAGAGGTTCCAGGGATTTCGAGGGATTTCAAGAAAATTCAGGGATTTCAGTGATTTCAAGGCAAGTGTACACCGCATTTCAGGAGTTGTTAATAACCACTCCATTATAAGCGATGAAGCAATTGAGGACTACGGTAAGTCTTTGCAATGGGCCATTTACATGTGAATTCAGGAAAATGAAAAAAAATCGGTCGACAGGGCATTCCTAAAGTACACCGAACCGGTACCAAAAAAATTTAAAAATGTAAGAATCGTACATATGCTTCAAGATGGTGATTAGGTATATTACTTGCTTAACAACCCCATCAACATCTAGTTTAGTTGGGAGTACGAATGAGAGGATGATGGATGATAACAAAAAGCCATTCCCTATGCGGGACTAGAACCCACGCCAGATTTGACTCCAGTTTCCAAGGCAGTGCTTTCGCAAAAACCATGTGCCATGGGGGGGTGACGGAAATCAGTTTTATCGAAACTTCATGAGAGTCGACGACTTCCTACCGAAATACTATCCACTTCTTCGATTCGATCTATCACGACCAGAACCGATGACGAAGGCGTCAATGCCAATGTTCGACGGCGTCCCCACACCCACCAATCCCAGTGAGCACATCAAACAATCTATAGGGTGGTACAAAGTCGCCTCCCGCAGTTAGTTGACGGCGTCCCTTGACCAACGGTATCTACCTCCACTGCAGGCTTTACCAGGGTGGATATGTTGTGAAGGGGTCCATCTTAAGCGATCGATACCACGGCAATTCCCCGACAGAAATATCACCCAACCATCCACCCACCCACCCCAAAACGTCGCTGCCAACCCACCCACCCACCCACCCACCTACCCGCGCATGTACCACAGTACAGAGACTTTTGCAAAACAACATAGAGTACGGTATATAAGTGGAGAGCCATTGTATAGTCTCTCCTAAAAAGAGTCACCATCCAAAGTGTTCATTGTTGACACGGACCTGTCGACTAGGCGGACTAGCTCCAGCTACTCCAGCTCCACACGGTTAACCGATAGTTAAACGGTTAATTAATGTCATACTGGGAGTATGGTAAGAGACACGACCCCCGCTAAACTAGAACAGACCGACTATAAGCTCTCATAATAGTTGCGTTTCGAGTTTGTCGGCTGTTGTGAAGTATACTCGCTGTCGCCGGAATTGGTCGTGGCTTCTCAAACCCATGCAAGGATCGAGTTCCAGAGAGTTGGCGTTTCGATAAAACCAACATGTTAGCGTTATTTCTATAATAACTTATAGATGTATATACAATGAAAAGAAAGTTGGGCTCGAAATGAGCGTTTAGTCGGTTAGGCAACATATCGGAGATAAAGCACAAATGCTAGATGATAATACCAGTATACCTGTCAACGCTTGGGCAGTACTGAAAGAAGATAATCATAGTGCATTTGTATTTTTATCGGTCGTTTAATTCCAATAAGATAAAGGTATTTGACTATACACATACTTTCACATATTATCGTTTCAAATTCTTTAATCCGTAACAGACAACGTTACAACATATACTTGTCAGAGCATAAACAATTGTGTGGAACATTTTCAAGGCTCTCTCATTAGTCATTACTCATTACTGTACTTGTAATATATAACAAACATAACTATACAGTACAGGTGACAAAAGGATAGCAAACGCCTGCTGCTTCATCATCGTTGTGCCTATCCATTGACATTGACGATTGAGAGTTTCGGTTGGAACTTTTTTTTTTGGGGGGGGGGTTGCTTCAAACGATTCGATCGATATAGCTATATATGCTATTTCAAGGTATATTGATTTTCATTACGATATTTACGATGGGGAACATGATTACATCTTTCAAAAGTGTTGAACGGTTCAAATCTGCAGCGAGCTTATCTATATTGACAATTTATTACCACAGTCTAGGCCTATACAATGCATGTAGGTTTTCGAGACCACCCTTCATCTTTCGTGGACACAATTATGTAATGAAGTCGAATCGCGTTTTTATCTCACGCCACAATTTAGTCGTCATATCTCGTTGTAATTCAATTGTCCAGTCTGT
Organism: Brachyptera risi; assembly: GCA_964007535.1. Classification (NCBI taxonomy): domain Eukaryota; kingdom Metazoa; phylum Arthropoda; class Insecta; order Plecoptera; family Taeniopterygidae; genus Brachyptera; species Brachyptera risi. Next base: position 76,720,207 of record OZ023326.1, read on the forward strand.
GCTCGGTGATCATTAAATGTCGATTACTCAATTTGAAGGCGGAATGAATGCGATTTAAAAAGGTATCAGCTAGACGTAAAAATGGCATCGCCACCATCGTGTAGAAGTAATAAGAGAAGCGACATGATTCGGGGTCTATTCATTACATTTCACAATGGCTTTATCGAGTGTTAATTGGCAGTAGCGAGGTCATATTGCTGTACAGACTTCTATACGAGTTCAATCAGATAAGAAAAACGAACGGTTCGCTATGGATATTGCACGGACATAAACACTGTGAAAGAAAACAAGGTTCGCTGGTATATGGAATATGACGATATTTCTTTTTCAAAATAAACGTTAACGAGTTGTTATTGCAATTAATTGTTTTCATATCATATAATATAGCACTAGAACAATACTAGATGTATCATTACTTCCATCAAGGAAAGAAGGCGCGAACCACCCGACCGCTAGTGGTGTACGAAAGGAGGGACCTATTCGGAACTCCTTCTTTCGTGGATATACAAGTCTAGTGACTAGTGTTATCTTCGCCATCACATTCACACAGACACACAAGCGTGAAGTTAGCGCATGGATATACCGTCTTGCGATTATCAATTTTAGCAGCAACGTACGGATGTGTCGATCCGTCATCCGTATTATTTGATATGCCTATGGAATAACTAGAGAATAAACTACTTATTAGTATGTCTACGTACGATTATTTACGCACGTTTTTCTCGGACAAGACTACTAATTCATTTATACAATAATACTGGATATTATAAGGCACAAGATGCGCATAATTTAGGTAATAGCCTAACCGTCTAACAAATACATCGATATTTAGGGAGTTGGTAACAAAATTGAGCCGTGAATTAAATCAACTCTGCGTCGAACCAATAGTATATGAATGTATAAGGCGAAACTGTCAAAATTGTTCTTTGACATGCAGAATGCAAGTGGTATTCTTATTCTTCTCTGTTTACCTTAGTCACGACAAACAAAAAAAAACATCAGAAGCCGACAAGGTCACAGTCTTTGCGTCGAGTATACACCAATGTAACAAATTCGAGTACCCTAATACACAGTCTTGTACTCTTTTGATATCTGTAAGCGGCGCATAATGCACTAGACCGAGCACACGAGTTCCAAGTGCAACAACTATTTGTTCGGCGGCGAGGCCCTTGGGTGATACGTCTTGTGAGTGGAGGCAGTCTGTGCATGCACTCACTTCAATCAAGTGTCTAGTGAACAAGACACAAAACACCGCCAGACGCACACTTTCATCCAGGAAAAAAAGGTGTAATCGAATTAGAACGAATTACAACAAGCACCATTTAAAATACCGATTAAAAGGAGGAATAATAGTTATTATTTGATTGTAGTTTATAAGCGGCACAGATGGTTGAGATGGCACGGTCCATCTTTACAGAGGTTTTTCGTGGTTTCGCTCTATATAGCCTAAATAGATGAATGATAAATGCTGCTACCACTCTCTTCCCAATGTCCATTACCTAAGAAACCTTCGTCCCATTCATAGATCTTGTAGCTATCATGCAAGTCCGATAATGTAGCTGCCATATAGACCATGATCTCTCGTATTCAGTCTGTCTGATTGATCTTGACCATGTTGGAAAGATGAGAAGGAGACTGTCGTGACCTACTATTCAGGAAACATCAGAGTATTCACTTCAACGACTGTGGAGAACCACGAACTACCTCAGTCAGGGTGGCGGAAATCGAATTCCCAAAGTGGTATCTTTAATTACGGTTCAGGGTATACCAGCTACTGCACCACCCTGCTCAGTAATAGTACTGTGAGTATCCACTTATGTGCCACTGCGGTGTGTGACAATATAACGGTTTCCAATTTGTATAATTAAATACTTTTTGGGGGGTCTGTGATTGGTCAGAACGTCAAGATGGCGGATATCGCATCGTGAATATCTGCCATCATTTGTGCAAGATGGGATACGTTGGTACTGTAGCGATGTAACGAATTCAAGGGGGTGACAACTCGCAAATTTAAGAGTACACCAGATTTCAAGATTTCAGGTAATTTCAAGTGATTTCGGGGATTTCAAAGGGATTTCATGGCAAGTGTACACCGGATTTCAGAAGTTGTTCAACCCCTCGAACAAAATTCGAGTCGAAAATCTTGTCGAATTGAAACTGGAACATTTGCGACATGCTATCTCCTAAAAACACATGTTACATATTGCACTTCATATATCCCTGGATGTCTTTGGTATTAATCAATCCATACCGACTGACAGCATAGTCGCAATGTATTGAACTATAGATACGTTTCAAAGAATCGACTTCAAACATTTCAAATAACGTGCATTCCATGCCATTCCAAGTTTCCAACATCAACCCCCACCCAACGAACGCTTCAGTAAAACGTACAAGCTGAACAATATTGCAAGCCTTCTCGGAACTAATATCAGGGTTTCAAGACACCGATAGAACATACAAGGTGTGTGCGTTTGATGTACTAATTGGTCGGAAATTAAGAATGCGAGTAACATGGTATAACATGACTGGATCAATAGTCAGTCAAGAGACGGAGTCCTGGGTTTGATCCCAGAGGCATGCTGACAGGTGACTAACGCGATACATCTACTATCACTTCTAGAAAGATGTTCATCTGTTTGTTTAGCGATCCCACCAACCGCTAGGTTTTTTGGGGGGTACGAACTAAAACGGATGTTATATAAATGATGTCAACTAAAAAACATGCTTTATGCGGAAACCGGAACCCACTCACAAGACTTCACCATTCAACACAGGATTTATCATCAAGTTATAACTGGTGAATGTGGAAGTCATAGAAATACAGAGCAGAAAAAAATACTTCATGTCCATTGAAAAAAAACCTGAAGTGCCTTTTCCAAAGTTACATCCGGTTACGCCTTTCCAAATGTTATTTGTTATATTATGAGAAATATGGGAATATATCGTCGTACAAGAGGGTACCCACAATTTATATTCCTATACTCCTTTCAATTTAGCACAACGCGGAGCACTACGGGCTACGGCACTTTCACGAGCTGACTCATACACCGATTTTCGTGGCAAGATCATCTAGATTTTCGTGGATCCCACGTAAAGAAGAGCTATACTCACGAATTTTTCGGGAAAGTCGAGATTTGTTTGGTTATAGGTTAGGGCGTTCGGAATAACATGGTTTCATTCTACTGTAATGACGAAACATAACATACCACAATGTATACTGTGAATAAATGATTACTATTAATATTATTATTATTATTTAGCTGTGTGGACATGATTTGTATTCTTGATGTATAATGATATATTAATTTTTCAATTTCATGTCCACATATATATATATATATATATATATATATATATATATATATATATATATATATATATATATATATATATATATATATATATATATACATATATTCGATTTTGTATTCCTTAACTATTGAAAAGTTTTCATTTATTTTTTCCTTGTCCAAGCTATCAATTTCATTTCTCATCCCACAGATGAGCCTTTTTGGCTTTGTGGAAGAGCGTATTGATTAATCTTGTATGTATGTATTATTTGAATCTAATAAAAAAAAAATTTAAAAATCATTATTATTATTAAAGTAAAGGTGGGGGTGGAATTCTAAGTGTCATCAGATTAATATTGTATGTTATTGCCTAGCACCCGCACCAGGGACAGCGGAACTGGGGTCAGGAGGTCGGTTGACTCCCAATAATAATGTTATTGTCCTAACTATAACTGTGGATCACCCAATTCAATTGATATTATTCAATCAAGTGTAATTTAGTAATCTCAATTACATTAATAAAATACAATACATTTATCGTAAATTGAATTGGATGGATTATTACCACAACATATTTTTCATTGTTGCAATTGTGTCGACAATAATAATGTGTAAGATTATCATCTTTGCAACTTGGTTCATATTTTAATATAAATCAAACACCTGACACCTGCAATGATCAATCAATTGCGCTCCCTCAACCACGTATTCCCTCAATCTCCTTAAATTTCGTCAATATGACCACCTGACTCACACCCCGCACCATTTCCTATGAACTTGATCAATCTTGACCCCTCAATGATGTTAGGGCCCGCCGCCTCTGACCCGCGCATGCGTACAAGTGCGTCAAAAAGGAAGACGCTATATAGCTATCAGTCATACATGACAATCTTACTGCACACATGAAATTAAAATGGAGAAGATTACAAAAATAATTATTAATTGTGTTTAGCAATGCTGATCTTCTACACATCCCCCACGCATATTATGCCAAACACAACACGACATCGACACATGGATACGAGACACGAGTAATGTCATTTCTTCACTCATTTATCTATATTGGGTTTAACGACGTACTGTACTGACGGCTACGGTCTATTGGCGTCGGTGAATGATATATGAGATGGTGGGATGATGGGATGATGGGATGATGAGATGAAAGGTTATTTTATTGTGTGTTTTTGGTTAGTCAATAGTGGAGTCGGTCGAGGCCTGTTGTTTGTAACCATCCCAGTATTGACCTGAGAGACAGTTGGAAACCACGTAAAACCCCTATCAGGATAGTCGACGACCATGGCGGGAATCGAACCCCGGTCTCCTGAATGCCGGTTCAGTGTATCAACCATACGACAACACGTCATCGTTTCTTCACGATGCGAACAATTATTACTATTGTTCGCACAGCGTCCCCAACAGCTATCCAGGTATTTTCAACACTGAATGATATTAGTCATTTGTGGTAAAATTAAGACAAGGGAACAAGGATTGCATAGCACTGTTGAACTTTCATCATTTAATTAATGCTCAAGGTAGGGGCCTATTACAAATAGACCTAAGCTCAGAATGTTTGCAATGCTCTCCCAATTTGCAGATGGATCAAATATAAAATATGGGTAATACCGAGGGGTTCACAACTCCTAAAAACTGGTGTACACTTGTCAGAAAATCTTCTTGGAAACCCTTGAAATCTTCTTGAAATCCCGTAAAATCACCCTGAAATCCCTTGAAATCAGAAATCAGGTGTACACCAAATTTAATAGTTGCTTACCTCTCGGGTAATACTCGTTTAAAAACGCCGCGCTTTACGCAGGATTCGAATCGCACGCCCGCGATTTGACCTCCCGGGTTTCCAAGAATTTGTCCACGACCGACAAACAAAAGCTTCGGCTTCGATCTCGATATGGTGTGCGAATCAGATCATCCCGTCGACTCGCTCTCGACCTGATTGACAGCGCCCTCGGAAGAACGACCAATCAGAGCCGATGACATGTGACATGGACTTGTATGGGTCGAAGAATACGTTGAGTGGAATGATTATTACCTAAAATGGTTGTGCGTAATTTGCAAACGCAATTGAAGGTAATTTACAGAATATTGTTTCAACTAGCACGCTGAATGAAATGTATATATATAAATATATATAAATATATATATATATATATATATATATATATATATATATATATATTTATATTTATATGTGTGTGTGTATAAATTATACAAATTATATGTGTATAAATATAAATTGAATAATTATATTTTATAAATTATTCGTGTATAATTCAACACCAGGAAAAATTCACACATTTTATAAATCGTGTATGGTCGTTCATCAAATATTAATTTTCTTGTTCACGTGAATTTTCGTGCATTTTGGCCATTTTGTTTGTCTTTTTTTGTTTCTTTCACATTTTGCATGCAGACAAAATCGTTGTCCTGTTCTGGATTGGCCTGCTATAATAGTTGTTGATAGTCAAGGGATGATATTAAATTTATTTCAACAATTAAGTATCGGATCGATTTTGACAATTACTCTGATACAGAAAGGACAGTATGATAGAGATGAAAGTGGATTTAATATCGACACCCCCCCCCCCCCCCCCCCTCCGACACAAAACATGTACACAGGCAACATGCATATTTATGAGGACCAGATACTGTTGATGGTATATACCATACCACAATCAAAATATAGTATGAAATTACAATTACAAGGAAACCGCCATATATGCGTTGTTAGACGAGCGGATAGTAATAGTATGTCGACTTTTCTGCCAAACTTTTACCTACATTCGCCAATTGGGTGACATTTAAATTAGAAATGGGTAAAAACTGCTTTGAGTGGTACCAATTTAGCACATTTCATGATTTTTCTTCAAAATGGCTCACCCGATCAAGCTGAAAGTTTCCAGAAATGTGTATCAGAATGTAATTCAACTTCATGCAAAATTTCCTTTTTTTTAAATAAAAATATTTTCTTCATTTCGCGCTGTGTTATTCTAATGGGTATTTTTGAAATTTCTAAATATCATAAAAAAAGTCAACATCCGATAATGCCAAAAAACTATACAGATCTAAGTTAGATGAGTAACCATGATGAAAAAAAGTTTGAAGTTGATAGCTGTAGCCGTTTGACCTGTGGAGAATTGACAAAAAAAAAAAAACGAAAACCAATTTTTTTCAGTATGTCAAATTGAATCCTCGCTTAAGCTCGTCTAATAAATGGTTTCGACAGGTTTTCTTTTTGAACGAATATGTGTAGAAAATAGAAATGTAGAGCGATATTTCACCCCCATAATATAATATAATCATAATCTGTAGTTCAATACCTCTCTCAACTTCCATTGGGTCTATTCCGAGCAAAAAAAAACATTAGTCTGTGCGTGTGGGTGTTAATATGTTCACATAATTCATTCATAATGTATACGTATAAGAACAACCATACGTTTTCAGCTAGACGCGTTTTCTATTTCTACACCATGTCACTCAATACAATAGCCACCAGTCACAACTTATACAATCATAAAACCTGTCAGTATAGAATATTATATCCGTGCTAGTTTAGGCCGCGACCACAAAACACACATTGTTAAAGGATAACTATCGGAGCGGGAAAATAAGCTCTTGCGTTAGGTCAGTTCACCCACGTGGTATTTATACGTGTAGAGACAAATCGGAACTTGAGCTTCGTTCTTTATCCATTCGCCCCATGCATTGAGGGGGGGGAAATGCATCATGTATAGTTCGCAAACAACATGTTGCTATTTATATCCTGCTGCTAAGGCTAGTTGGCCAAGCCGATCGCCCGTCTCCTCGCAACGAATGAACGAACGGTCGGTGCAACAACAACAAAAAACACCGACTGCTGAACTTTCACGAGACCAGAGATAAAAATTGGCTCCGAGTTGCGATGTCCGCCGAAGCTGCAGCAGGTGATTTATCCGAGGCGAGATCCACCACAATAATTGATCTATTTTTATAATAATACATTCACTGTTGATATTCATAAATCATACGAGTAAATACAATGACATATCAGCGTAGACACACTCGTTAGTGGTTGTTTAATGTGAGAGAGAAATGAGTAACGTGAGAGTTGGTTCTGTGGTTCTATCGTCATTGAGGAGACCGGGGTTCGATTCTCGCCATGACCGACCATTTTGACAGGGGTTTTTCTTGGTTTCCCTCTGTCGTTCAGGTCAATACTGGAATGGTTCCTTAACAACAGGCCACGGCCGACTCCTTCCCACTATACAAAAACACATGATAAAATAACCCATCATCCCATCATCCCATCATCTCATATTCTCATATATCATCCACCCACGCCAATAGATCGTACACATCAGTACAGTACGTCGTTATACCCAATTAAATAAATAATACATCTCCATAGGGCTGATGAGGTTCCGTCATTTTTCTTTTCATTGTAATTCATAGACCTGTTGGAATATTGGGACGGAGATCGGCTTGGTCTAACATGAAGGAATCATCCCAGCATTCACTTGAAGAACGACCGAGAAAAACCACGAAAGACCCGTCAGAATGGTGGACCATGGCGGGAATCGAACCCCGGTCTCCTCAAAGGCGCAATACGTAGAGCCAGCGACTGATCCACACCCGTCTCAGTGGAGTCGAGTCGTGAAAAATTATCTATAGAATGCACCATGAAAACGCACTAACTGCACGTGTATGGTAACACAAAAGAACGCAAAAGGTATATATTTTTCAAATCAACAAAATTGAATCCTCGCAATAAGCTTACATTTACACAACAATTACCGATCGATTGTCGTTGTTATTCCCTACTATACTACCAATACAACGTTTCGTTTACATCGCAGTTGGTCCGCACATGTATGTCAAATGTTCATATAACATCATATACGCGAGCTGACAACCCATGCGCATCCCACGCCACTCAGTTGACGGGAAACTGACATATACTGAATTATTTCCAAACACACTCGGGTGAGTCGAGTACAAATAACGAAATAAGTACCACGGATCAGTTCAACTATCCGGTATATGTCCGAAAGTGATCCGGAGACGCCCGATCAAGTCGCGTTAGTTGCCACAGCGGGGAGCGATAAAGTTGCCACAACGGTTGGCCGTTTGGCAGACAATTTAACCACCTCCTATCAACCCCATCAAATTGCCACCACAACGTAATAGCACGAACCACCACGACCAGCCACCCTGGCCAAGCGCCTACCAGCGACAAACCACTAGATATAATAAATAGACCCACGATATTGATACACAAGCAAATTTGATACAAATTCTGCCTTGAGAAACGCCATTGAGAATAGAATTAAATACCTTCAAAGTTTAAAACATATTTCATGTACGATCACATGAAACAATAAAACAACCTGAAAATATCACATCTATATCTTCATGTTTCCTACGATTTGCATTTTGGGGGTGCTGAAGAACGTATACTGGAATACAGTCGACTCGGGTCGTGTGACATGGGCTTCGGGGTACTTTTCAATGGAATATGGTTAGGGTTCAGCTTTCAGGTACGGTTGGACTTTTAAACCCATGTCACACAACCGAGTCAACTTCAGTCCGGTATATACCAACCCCAGGTAAGTACACTCCCGTCCCGCGTGAAATGGTATGATTTGGTATGATATATGTATATAAATATGATATAAATGGATATGTTTGCTCACTGACCCCACCAACAGCTAGATGATTTGGGGATGGTTTTCTGATCTAGTTTCACGTTGTGTTTGCGTTACATAAAGATCGCTAGATGATATCGTCTATTCACGATCATTCCGATTTAACTACCCCCCCCCCCCCCCCCACCCCACCCAAATGAAAGAGCTTTGATACGCCAACCCACCTCAACCGGGCCCGAGTGAGTGTGGTTCACTGAAATATGTAATTCAAGATGGTCTGAAATCTAAATACGTTCCTAGATGAATGAATATAGAATGATCATCACATGCCCTCTGCACCACCAACTACCGAGACCACTGCAAAAACAAAAATATGTGGGGAAAAAAGTGCAATAATTATGTGAATAGGATATTGGTAAAGATGCCGATTTGACGACTTTCATATGGGACAGATCAGACTGAAAGCATCTCGCTGCCAGTGCCGCGGCATCAGGTTAATAAGTAGAGAAAACATATCCCTCCTCCTTCCCCTCCACCCACTCCCACTCACTCAACCCACCCTTCTCATCTTCCTCTCCACCGCCTGTCTTTCTCTGTCTAGCAATTTACTGTGCATGAGATTCTCTCATGTCTAATCGATACCAGCCAGAGAACCCAACTTTCATCTGGACCGAAACAGCATTTGGATCCCGTTGCTGCTTGTATGACAGTGAGCCATCTGAAAGACCAAACGGCTTCACGCACTAGGGGCGACTATACAGAGAGAGCAAAGTAACCGTTTACCGACCTGCAGGAGGCTGGCGTTTGGGGAGCGTTTACGGATATTCTTTTTTAAATAACACTGAAACTTGATACAAAATTATTGCTTCCTCATTGAAGGCTATGGATGAAATTAGGATCGTATGGACGGGGTACCAAAGAGCGTTCTCATACCATCCCATTTCAATCATTTTAAATGAAAAAAATCAACCTCGACACCAGGACTGCGCTGCCTGTGACCATACTATTCGCCGCAAATAAAAGTCAAAGTTTCCAAAAGTTCGGAACACATAAGTATAAGCCGTTTTTTTTATATATCCGGACATGAACAACATTGGTATTTAGAGTAGGCCCAGGCCTGAACACACGTTCAAAATGGAACAATTCTCACACCGACTGGCGACTGCAATACATAAAATATACAGTTGGTGATTTCATTATATAGAAATAATTACCCTTAAATTTCGCGACTACACTTTCAACAATGTTGAATGTTGAATGTTTTCAATGTTGAATAATACATTTTCAACAATTAAAAGATACATGCCTGAGCTTGAAACGAAGAAGTCCTCGACGTTTCAACCTTCATGTTGAGACATTTTCACGATAGTGAGTCAAGAAAAAGGTCTCGATATGGACGCCGAAACGTCGGGGATATGACATACGGCGCGACGAAATCCCCCAATCTCAAAACAAAGTCTCGAACATTTATTTTCAAACAACCATGGAAACCTGGCAAGGTATGACCGTTCGGACGGTGCGCTTCAACGGTGCCCTACTGTAAAAATTGTTAAATGCACTGTTGGACGTATTTTTGACAGTGATAAAAGGTAATCAAAACGAATCAAAAGCACCATGAAGAAAACAGGGGATCCGATTGTTATGATCAGGCATACATGTAGACGTTTGGACGGTTTGGCAACATAAACTCATTTCGACAAAGTAGCTATAAATCAAATAGTGATCGACATTATCTACTAGATCGAACTAAAAAAAAACAGCGTGCTCGTCATCCACCACTTACTGTCCAGTCATCTTTTTTCATCTCATTATTGTTATTATAAGTACGGTAGTAGTGGTAGTTTTTTTTTTCATTGGTCACACATTAAATACATTATTTATTACAGAAACACTCATCATAAAATCCTACAAACCAAAAAATGCAGGCTTGACTGTAGGGGTAAGATAACATCAAGTTTTGACATATCTGTTTCACTCCTACTGGTATTGAAATCAAAAATTAATAAATACACACAAAAAATATAACTTGGCATAGTTTGAAAATAGTAGGGCCTACTTCACTGTTTCTCATTTTAAGGGTAATTTCAAGAGGAGAAAGGAAAGAAAACGATGATTTTACAAGAACAAAAATTGTGAAACAAACCAAAAAAAAAATTATAACAATTATTTCTTGTTATGATACATTGATGCAAACAATAAAATAAACAATAAACAAATAACAAAAAACAATAAAGTAGTAGTAGTAGTAGTAGTAGTAGTAGTAGTAATAGCAGTAGTGGTAGTAGTAGTTATAGTAGTAGTATAATATTATTATTACCATTAATAGCTATTATTATACAATATCATAAAAGGTACTTCTGTGAAACTTTGTAATTTTATGAATATCTGAACTCAAAGATGCTTTTTTATTCATTTTATTATAAAAGTCCCAGTGTTTATTTCCATGTGCATCTCACCATGAACCAGTCTGGATGGAAGACCGTGGTTGGCCGTAATAATTCTACTTTTAATCCAAGATAATTATACAGCATATACAAAACAAAAAGGACAGAGTCCATTTGTAATAAGTTCATATCGATTTGTTCAACTTGGGGCATTAATCAACATGCACGTTGGGCTTTCTTTTTCACCTATGATTAGAAATATTTCTCTTGTTCATGTAAATAAATTATACCTGCATGGTCTGCGAAGTTCCTCCACGATAAACTTAACAAATGGTATATTCACATTAAAGATGGCATTATATTTCTCAAAAAGAATGGCTACCGAAATCTACTTCAAACAAACCTCTTGACAGCGGTAAATGTAAAGAAATCAAATACAGAAAAAGTACTACAAGATGAAAACAGGATTCGAAACCAAGGTGTGAAGCGCGAAATATAAATAGGCCTACTGAACAATCCCAATTTGCAGATCCTTCCGACGCAATTAAAGTAATAGCCTCAAATTCACAGCAAAACGACTCATCCAATTCCCAGCTATCGGTGCAGAAAGTAGATTTATCGAGTGGAACTTTCAACACCATTCGTTTCGACGAAAATTGTCGAAAAGATGTTATAAATATCGTAGCTGATCTGTTGCCTTGGGTGACTGCAATCCAAAGAATTCACTGACCAGAGAATAAAAACCACCAAAGCAACTATACATACTTGTAGCCACAAGCTGTGAAAATAGTCTATCAACTAAATAATCGTAACAACTTCAGTAGGTATCTTGATTCGCATTGAAAGGTTCGATTTTGATTTTGCGGAATCATTTATATGGAGACTAGTTTTCAGATTTCCCTAGCTAAGCATCACACGTCTATAATATCAGCATTTCATTTTATTTGTTCTTGGTCATGTAAATTCTTTTAAAATCAAGTATCACTATAATATAGTTATCAACGAATATTTCATTGCAATATTATTCCATCTCTGTCTATATATTTTCATCTCATGTATTTTTATTCTGTGTCTGATGACAACCTTCCATTTCAAGGCGGTCCTATTTTTATTAACTATAGTCAAACGCGAAATATGCGTTGTAAGATGAGCGAGATATCTGAATAAGCTATAAAAGTCGTTCAAGTAGTTCTACTCTTGCCACTTCATTGACTCTGGTATTCTACACACCTTGACGCATATAAAAAATACTTCATTGTTGGTCAACTCTTGAATCTAGAAAGCAGTGAATCTAGACAACTTAATTCTGTCACAATTTTATGATATTTCTTTATATAAATTTTATGAATATTATCTATGACTATCAATATCGTAACGGGATAAGCAACACGGCATAAGTCCTATCCTTTTAACATTAGGCCGTTTTCACCATGATGGAATCAGCGCGCTTTCGTGTACATTTGTGAGATTCGCAATTTCAAATAAAATCGTACGTATTAGGCTCGTATTTCAATGTATAGTACATAGTTGTACAATTGCATTGATTTTATTCTTTCTCGTAGATGATGAGTTATCATCCAGTTATCAAATGGTAAATATAGCAGTGGGGCTCTTGACTAGGGGACTAAATGCTTTTACAGACGTATTTTAAATTTAGATTGGCTAATCCAAATTAAATTTATCCCAATATTGTGAAATGCAGTTGGAAAGAGCTGGATTCACAGATTGCATTACATCTATTACTTGTATAGATAAACACACAATAATACCAGCAAATCATCATAACATTTGTGAGGCGGCATCCCTTTGATATACGCATGGTGCGAAAGGGAAGCGCCATGTTGCTCATCCCGTTACGTTATTGATGGTCATAGATATTATCAGTCATTTTATTTTTTTTCTTCAAAACGACTGATCAGAATTGCTTACAAAATCGTAATAATGTGTAAAATCCATGTATACACATTTAGAGAGAATTTCATTCCATTTGGAGAGATTTTATTTTTCAACATTTTCCGCCCAGCCAAATCTTATGGGGTTTTTAGAAACTTTGAGATGATATTTCTCAAAATCGGTTCAACCGATTCATCCCCAAAACTATACAGTTCTAAGTTGGATTAGTTTCCGTGCACAAAAAAGTTTCATGTCGATCAGTCAAACCCTGCAACCTGTGGAGTGCTTACAAAAAAAAAAAAACACACAGACAAACCCCTATAAGAGTAGGATGGAGACTTCGCTACGCTCATCAATAAAGATATATATAAAAAACACCCACATCAGAAGAAGCGTTGAGCATCGATCGCTTTTCAAAGCCGCAGTTGTATTTCCAATCGTAAATCTCGCATTGAAGAATTACTGACCATAGAGAAGTGAACAGTACTGTTTCCCTATGTACCGACCAACAAAAGACCACAACAAATTTGTGTTTGCTATGTTGGTAGTCAACCTGCAATTCTCATGAACACAAATATAGGCCTAAACTATATGAAGATATTCTCTTTGAAACCTATACGATATGAAACCGATTAGAAGCCTTTGTTCGCCTCACCTCTTCATATAGCTTGAAGGTCTAATGATCTTTTAGGTGCTTAAAGCACAAACGTTTCGTATTTACATTTATAATTTAAATCACTAGATTGTATAACATAGTATGGTGTTCTACAGGGCTGGCAACCATGCTGTCTGCCTTTCAGCTAGTGAATAATTTACATTTAAACTCGGAAAAAGTTACACACAATCAAAATTGAATAGAAGAAAAACTTTTTTCACTGGTTGTTGCAGTACATTCAAGAGATAAAACGGTAACAAGAATATAATATCGATTAGATAAGAATCCATATAGTACACAGACAGAAAAGTGTCATCACAAGTGCAGCGCTATTGTATTCGATTTGATGGTAGAAACAGATGTCGAGCAGAGCTATATGTCAATGTAATTCATTTCGCACAATTAGGCAATTCTGTGCTGAGTGCTGTTGAATAATTCTAGTTCGCGCTAATACAAATATAAACATTAATAACAACACGAAAATTCCCCCAAACCCAACATGGTAGGCCTACCTGTTATAGCCGCACTAAAAAAACGAAAGGTAGGGGCAAACTATAATGCTCCTCCGAAACCAAAGTCGAAATTGAACCAACATTCACGACAAGATTCGGACCGATACCGGTGTCGTGATCCGCCATCTTTTTCGGTCCAGCTCTGCCTTGTGATTGGTCAGTTACAAAAATCGTACCGAAATCGTGTCGTACGACAAAAAAAATCGGAAGTGTGAACCCTACTTTGAGTGTGAACCCCTTATGGATGAATTTATTTAAACCGGACAAGTGCTGTATGGCTACAAAGCCGATACCATTCATTTTGTAATGAGGAATTATGATCAATAATTGATCCAATTTTTCGAGTGGCAAGAAAACTAAATACAACCCCTCTCCCCCAGAAAAAAAAACAATTGAGGCATCAATTAGCTTTGTGGGTAACAGTATCAATCATATGACCAACGCTCGAGATGATTACGACGGTTCCGATCGATCGTCTCCCCTTTCTCACAGCAATAGCGCACGAATGGTTCGCGCCTTCAACTCACCGGAATTCACATAGATCTAAAATATATACACACAAGCCTCGTCGTTAATTCCCACCTTACTGCACTAGTATGTAACAAAATGTAGTATGTAAGATATCAAAATCGTCTCGTCTCCGCAAAAAAAAAGTCAAACCAACGACCTGTAACATTGGGTACTTGACGAAACAACAACCCGTACAGAGGCCTCTTCTGAACTACTTCTTCCCCCCCTTCCTCCCCCCTCGCTCTACGTAGAAGCCAGCACGCACGTTTCGTGTGCGAGCCGATGCCGTCCCGACAACACGCCGGCCGCCTGGCTGAAAGTGAAGCACAGCCACAGCCATCGCGAGCGAGTATCATCGTCGTCGGGAAACGAAAGCGCGACATATTAGTAATGAAAAAATGTAGAGAACTGGTTTATCGAACACTGCTTACCGGCTCGCAAACACTTCATCATTAACTCGGCCATGGCCTACAGTAGTGTATATATATATATATATATATATATATATATATATATATATATATATATATATATATATATATATATATATATATTTAATATATATATATATATATATATATATATATATATATATATATATATATATATATTTAATATATATATATATATATATATATATATATATATATATATATATATATATATATATATACACACATATTACACACACACACAGACAACATAACAGCCAAGACAACATTTTATTGACACATTACACACACGGCGTTTAAATAATTGACAGCAAGTGCAAATAAAACCGCAGGATTCAAAACAGATCTTGACATCGATGAGAGAGGTTACTGACAAGGAATTTGAGGCGTTTGCGATAAACTTTTTTTTTTGCGTTGCTAAATGATGCTTACCTTGCGACTTGGTATTTGGTATGATACATTTGTAATATCACCTACTGGAAATGAAAATTGGGAATCAGATTCACTAATGTATGAGACAGACAGATAGACTGACAGACTATAATTATATAGGCCTAATAATACCTATTATGTTGATGAAGGTTCAACAGACAAGATTTTATTCTTACCATGGTCAAATTGACTACATAAGACTCCATAGACTTGAAAGAAGACTTTACTACAATATAGCAGATCACCATTTCTTATCATCTCCTTCTAATCATCTACCTCACCTGTTTCATATATCGTTTGACTAATGATGATACTTCACACAAAACCAATGAAAAATGTCCATGTAACATTTACCCCGAGTACAAATATCTCAATTTTAAATTTCAATGAAAACAAGATCACCATTTTGGGTTACCCTCAAATGTTACTGAAGTTTCTGGTTTTATCAGGAATTAGGATGCAAATGATCTCCTTTTTTACTGAGCAGATGTTTTTTCTTCAAGCCAGGCAACTTGAATATCACTCAACTTTGGTAATCCTGTATCAGCAAATGATTCTATATGCAAACATGTTCAATGAAAGCTTGAAATCTTTCCCTGGCATAATGTTTTATGGGATTCTATCAAATTTTGTTTCGATAAAGAAAAATTTTCGGTCCCCGAATGTTCCCATTCAATTACAAACTGTGCCATAGTACAGGATACATGGAGATCTGCCCTACCAATTGCATGCTTCAACACGGAGTATTGGCACACTGACTCGTAGCAAAATGTACGAATTGTACCGAACCTGTTTACTGCCCAACACCAGATTTTGGATGACGCATAGGCATAGTGACCGATGCCATGGATAATGTCGATGCCACAGTCCGATGTCCCAATGCACAATGTCGATAGGGAGTAAACGCAGAGTTTGTAAAAACCTTTTCCTTTTCCCACTTGACAAGTGGAAAGAGTAAAAAAAAAAATTGTTATATTTTTGTTTCAACTTTACCAAATATCCTACAGTTCATACTTATCCACATTGTGTATGGTGAATCATGGTATTTCTTGCAACACAGTGTCAGGCCCTATCAAAACAGGTTCAGTATAATTCGAACACTATGATACGAGGCAATGTGCCTATCTATCTTCAACAGATAATTAGATGCGCCCAACGAAGACTTCTACATTACACTCATCGAAAAAAAATCAAGCTTCATTTTCACAATTTTAAGTTTTTTTTTTTTTAAATTTTGTACACAGCAAACAAGTCAGACAAAGTAACCAATAACTTGAAACTTATTCTGAACATTGGTGACATACCAGAATAGGTTGAGATTGTTTTTGAGCAAAATCGCTCAAACGGGTTTTATGGAGGGAAATCGGAAACTTCGGAAAATAATCATAATAATTGCACTAGGTAGAATTTCCAATTTTTCCCGTTGAAATGAAATTTTCAAAGAACGTTGAGAATGTTCTTGAACATATTTCTAGTGAATTTAAAGAAATTTGAATTAATCATTTTCGAGAAAATAAATTATTAGATTGGAGAATGATTAATATCGAGATTGAAGTTTGTCAATGAAAATCTCCAGGCTGCAAGGCTATGAGTTATAAGAATTGAATCACATGAATAAATGAATAAGCATTCTTATAATAATTTGATAATCGAGGTGTGTATACAGTGAAACCTCTATCCATCGTTTTTCAAGGGACCTGGAAAATAGAACCATCCATCCAGGAAAATTCAACATTGATTATATGGGAGTGGGGCTAGAAAAAATTAATGATACATCCAGGAAAACGATAGATCCGGGAACGATGCGTAGAGGTTTCACTGTATAACTTTCGAGTGCATTCTATATACCGGTTCCTGAATATCTCACTCATCGTATAACGCATGCTGCGTGTGTTCCTAGTCTATCAAAAATACCTATATCGAGGCACACAAACTATGGGATTGCTAAAAAAGAAGCTAAACAATTTTTCAAAAAATTGCAATTTTTTTTTAAACATGGACTAGATATAATTTATGTTGGTCATCATGACAGACGTGAGTCTTCAAGATCTACTGTTGTCCATTAGGCCTACCATTCATGATACATGCCATTTGGGTGGGCCTACTTTAAATGTGCATGTTTTTTATTGTCAACAACAAAACTACGATATTCTCAGATTTCTAATTTATTGAACTTTCAATTTCAAGGGGTTTCAAAACAGAAATTTCAAAGAACACTGCACTACAAATCAGCAGACCAACGATGACCAGTAAAAAATTAATTAAAATGTAATTTAAATTTCAATATTACAATACAGTGAAACCTTGATGCATCGTTCCCCGATCCAACGTTCAGCCCTGCTACTACCACTCATTTTTTCCTGCCCCAATGCTATATAACCAATATTACATTTTTCTGGATGGATTGCTTTCCTGCATTTTATTCTGGACTTCTTGAAAAATGATAGATAGCCGTATTACGATAATCTGTACAATAGGCGGTAAGGCAACCACTTGAATTAAACAAATTTGAATATGCACCTGACTTGGACCATTGAACTCATTCGAATAAAATATTCAATCTGGAAATCCCAACTACAAAGCAGATCTGTAGGCCTCATTTAAGACCACGACGTAGAGGTATAACCAAGATTCGAGTCAGCACAGCAAGCGAATATACAAGGATTGTTGTTAGGCATACGTAGGCATAATGAAGTGGGTGGCCTCTGGCCATTGTGAATTTTGTGAACTCGAACCCAACTTTTATACGAACATATCTTGTCGAATTTCAGTCGAGTAACCTAGTATTACTGGGGTACCGGTACTGTATATATTCCTAATGCATACCATTACATTCAAGCCATCTTAGCCCTCGGCAATTGAACAAAACCTTCTCATAAAAGGCGCAAATACAGTTCAAACACTGAGAGAATAGGATTCGTGCAGCCACCACAACAAAACTTCATCGATATAGAAAAATGAGATATTTCACAAATACACTCGTTATTGGTTGTCTTCAATAATTATAATGATTGAAAATGAATATATTTGCAATATAAAAATGTATCTTGTGCACTTAAGCGAAAGGAACAGTGAAAATACGGGTATGTTTAATATGTATTTCATCGTTTTTCTGTAAGATGGTTGGTAGTTCTGTTAACCATATAGGTTCGGGAACAAGCAATGTTTCCATGCGAATCCGCTAAAAATAATGTTAATTATTCATCAACATATCCGTATCTATTGATATCTATATCTATATATCTATATTTGACTTTATCTATAGACATATCTATTGGCTTCAAAAAATCAAAAGAGCCGCTATTGGTGTAACACACTTAGTTGATTTTTGTGTTGTCATGTTGAAAATAATTCAGTGCACCAAAGTGATACCAGGATGCGCCACGGTAGAAATCCTATTCTCTCAGTGTGTTGACTGTACCCTAAAAGCCCACGAAGCCCACTTCTTTTCAACATTGAAAACTTGAGACAGTCATTGTTGGGTATTTTATACTGTATACCAATGTACTCTTGAAGAAATGTTGTTCATCTACTGTATATTAATTAATCAATAGTGTAGGCCTATAAGAATGATTTAGGCCTAGACATGATAAATAATCAAATATTAATGAAAATGAGCACTCACTTTGATGTTTATCAGCCAAAACGATGAGAGGATTTGGCAAGTCTCTCCTCCTAAAAAAACACATGACTTTTGCTTCGACATTGCCATTTGCAGTCTGAAAGAGAAAATCAAAACCAATTAGTAAATACGTCAAGACTAGATGAAAGCTATGTTGAGAAATGAAAAAAATCTTGGCAAATCTTCGTTAACAGTAAATTACATGTACGTTATGTAAGAAGGATTTGTTATGATACATACATGAAGCACCATGCACCATAAACCATAATAAATTAGGCCTGTCATAGAAACAGAAAAATGTTATCAATACCAGTATGACTTCTTGGGTACCGCTCTTGTGGACCACAGTATTGTGAACCCCGATATTCTGTACCCCAAGAAAAGGATAAAGTGGACCCCAGTATTGTGGCCCACACGTTTAAACCAGAAAATTGTACAAATACTTTGGTTTTGTGGTCCCCAATATAGTGGGCCACAAAACTAGAACATGGGGGTCCAGAATATCTTTTCCAAACGACCGAAGTGGTATTGTGGACCCCAATAAACTGATACACAGAGATTTGTCGTTGTCGACCCCAATAAACTGAACCCCGATATTGTGGGCCACAAAAGTGTATTAAATGTCGTGTGGATATAGTGTACCACAAACTAGATATACTGTACCCCAAAGCTCGTTAGACATACTGCACCCCGGTATTCTGGTCCCCGATATAGTGGGCCACAAAACTAGAACACGGGTGGTCCAGAATATCTTTTCCAAACGACCGAAGTGGTATTGTGGACCCCAATAAACTGATACACAAAGATTTGTCATTGTTAACCCCAATAAATCTTTGTGTATCAGTTTATTGGGGTCCACAATACCACTTCGGTCGTTTGGAAAAGATATTCTGGACCACCCGTGTTCTAGTTTTGTGGCCCACTATATCGGGGACCAGAATACCGGGGTGCAGTATGTCTAACGAGCTTTGGGGTACAGTACATCTAGTTTGTGGTACACTATATCCACACGACATTTAATACACTTTTGTGGCCCACAATATCGGGGCTCAGTTTATTGGGGTCAACAATGACAAATCTCTGTGTATCAGTTTATCGGGGTCCACAATACCACTTCGGTCGTTCGGAAAAGATATTCTGGACCACCCGTGTCCTAGTTTTGTGGCCCACTATATCGGGGACCAGAATACCAGGGTGCAGTATGTCTAACGAGCTTTGGGGTACAGTATATCTAGTTTGTGGTACACTATATCCACACGACATTTAATACACTTTTGTGGCCCACAATATCGGGGTCCAGTCTACGGGCTCCCGACTTCTTAGTAAATCAGTTATCATTAAAAAAAGAATTAGGAGCTGAATAGGTATGTATGTACTATATACCGGTAGGCATATTTGATATTGGCTTAATGGCACTTTGTATGTTAAGTAGGTTTTATTAGATACACCATAGTGATGACAAATCCATTGATGTCCATGCATAATGTAGGCCTATAGGATGATGAGATGAGATGAAAGGTAATTTAATTATGAGTTTTGGTCAGTGGGAAGAAGTGATCATGGCCTGTTCTCAAGAAACCATCCCAGTATTCACTTTCAACGACCGAGGAAAACTACGAAAAAACCTCGTCGACCATGGCGGGAATCGAACCACAGCTCTCTAAATAACGGTTTGACATGCTAGCAACTCATCTACGCATCTCAGTTGAAATATTATCAAGGCATCTGCTCCGAAGGAGCAGAGCATAGACCTGGGTGAGCATGCTTATATTATACTTCTGGCACTGACAATGGAATAGAATCATAAAACTGACATAATTGGTGTTGGAATGGTCCAAGAAAGACAAGAGCAGCACAATGCAACTTCTATTCAAGAGTTCATGGGAGTCGATTTAGCGAAATATCAGTTTTTTGGTGACAGATTTTGAACCGTATGAGATATCGAAATTCTGTTACAGAGGATACTCAGATACTTTCAAGTTAGGCCTATAAAGGTAGGCCTAGGCCTCCAAATAAAAAAAACATTTTCCAGAGGTATACGCTTGACAATTATGTGACATGAGTTATATAGTCATATTATATGGTCATATTTTATACCATCTTGAAGGTAGTCAACATCTGTGTTTCCTCCATATCAGAATTTTGATATCCCATATCGTTCGAAAGTCATCACCACAAAAAGTGATATTTTGCTAAATCAACTCACATGGACTCTTAAGTCTAAATAAACACTTTGATACACCAGTCGCTATATCATACACTACAAATAGGCCTACTTTTTAGATGGTAAGGTGAAACTCATAATAGAGATTGGGCCTACTCAAAAAAATACTCAAAAATATGAAAAAATTGAAATTAAAAACAATTCAACATTTGATTTCATAATATGTAAGCCTATGCCCATGCATTTCGTTATTATTATATTTACCACTCATGTGTGAAATGTTCAAGTGCACAATAAGTGC
This sequence comes from Brachyptera risi, assembly GCA_964007535.1. Classification (NCBI taxonomy): domain Eukaryota; kingdom Metazoa; phylum Arthropoda; class Insecta; order Plecoptera; family Taeniopterygidae; genus Brachyptera; species Brachyptera risi. The sequence continues at coordinate 76,742,061 of OZ023326.1, forward strand.
TTTGCACAAAATTATATTTCAGCTTGTTAATGTCATCAGTTAGTACACTAGCATGCATTTGATGTGGGCCTGTATGTCAGAATTATAACCAAATAATTATTCAGTTATATAAATAGTCACCTTATTGAGTTCCTCTATTCTTCTAATCTGGTATGGTGTCGTAGAAGAGGTCTCAAAATAAACATAATCTGAAATAAAATAACCACACTGTTATAATATGTACACTTCAATAAATAAGCAAAACGCAATACCAAGTAATATTTTACATTCAATTCGATTTTCATTTGGTTCCGTTGATTATTAGACGAGCTTTAACGAGGATTCAATTTGACATACTGAAAAAAATTGGTGTTTGTTTTAATTTAATGTTGTTTTTTTTCATGTTTTTTTGTCGGTTCTCCACAGGTCAAACGGCTACAGTTATCAACTTCAAACATTTTTCATCGTGGTTCCTCATCTAACTTAGATCTGTATAGTTTTGTGGCATTATCGGGTGGTAACTTTTATTTTTATGATTTTTAGAAATTTCAAAAATACCCTTTAGAATAGCATGGCGGAAAAATAAAATGAAAATATTTTTATTTTCAAAAAAAATGAAATTTTGTGTGAAGTTGAATTACATCTTGATAGGCCTACACATTTCTGGAAATTCTCAGCTTGATCGGGTCAGCCATAAAGAAGAAAAACATGAAATGTGCTAAATTGGTACCACTCGAAGCAGTTTTTACCCATTTATAACTTAAATGTCAACCAATTGGCGAATTTAGGCAAAAGTTTGGCAAAGAAGTCAACATACTATTACTTTCCGCTCGTCTAACAACGCGTATATAGCGTTTTTCTAGTACTAACTTGTGTCTACAAAAGATTCAGATTGTCTACCAACATGACAAATTAAAAATATGTATATTTGTATAACTGTGAAATTTTGATAATCAATTTTTTTTACAGAAGATTTACGATTAAACTGCAAATAGAGCTTTCAAATGTGTTACAAGGTTAAAGCTGCAGTGAGTTTCTCTACAAAATAACAAAGGGCTTACAATAATTCAGTTGGTACACACTCTTCTTCTTTGGTGGATATAAGTATATCAAAGTGCCAGTTTACGTCAAGGATAAATTAATGTCATACGCTAGCCATCACAAGTCATTTAGGTATAAGAAGACCACTATGATGATCAAGTAGTTGAACAATCCAAATAACCATGGACTAAATGTTTATACTCTCAGTGCAGAGCCTAGTGATAGTCTACATATTGAAGTACCGGTAATAAAGAAATATTTCAAAAATCCACATAAATTAGCCACTGTCGAATTTCTTTCATTTGAGACAGAGGTGTAATGTATTGAAAAAATAATAAAGTGTGAACGGAAAATAATCCAACATTACCTCTATGGAGATCAATGATTGTTCGATCTTATTAAAATAGGCCAAGTACCGGCTACTGGTATTAGATGCTGGCCCTTTTCATGGCTGATCGATTTGCGCAAGTCTTACACTGTTTAAATTAATCATAGGGATATTCTGTTCCGATCATTTTAAAATAATGGCTGTATAGTTTCTGAACACCAAGCCAAGATTTGAATTAGTGTCTTTCACTTGCGGTATGGGTATCGCCATAAATAAGTAATATTCTTTTGAATCATAACTAGGGTCTAGGCCTACTTGTTGGAAAACTTGAATAGTAGGCCCACACTTGCAGTCTTGGGTATGACCTTGTCTCCTACCACTATAACAGGCGATATTAGAGGTATTTTTCACAATGAATGAATGTTGGGATTTAATGGCACACTTCGACAATTTTATAAATGGTTTGCTACTTGCTAGCAATGCATCGAGAAAAATGAGATAATTTTCAAGAGCAAGCCTTCTGCCTAGTATACCTGTTGATAACAGTTAGCTGAACATAGCAATGCACGTTCATCAAATTTACCCCTTGGCAGACTAGGCCTACGATACTGAAAGTAAATTTCCAAATTTCAACTAACCATTCTAGACATACCAATTGTCATGGGCTCTAAACAGTTAAAAAAGAAACTGAATGTAGCCAACTACAAAGGTTTGAGGTAGGACTAGCCTGAATAGTTGGAACTTGAGAAGCTTACAAGGCAATGGGCTTTTGAATAGGCTTAGGCCTAGGGTAGGCCTATCCGCCTATTGTATTTATTTTCATTCGTTCGACATATACAGAGTACACGTATAGAAGTCGTCTTTCAAGAATAGAGCCTAGAATTAAATACATAGATAATAGAAAAAAGAGTTGATTTACAAGTAATAAGAAGTAGTAGGCCTATGCTACACCATCCACACCAGTCCTAACCTATGAATAGGCCTAATAGGCCCAGACAGAGGCAATCATAATTCTAGTGGAGTCCAACTGCACGTTAAATTAAATTGAATGTATTCAAATATCACAATATAGCTCATTGCATTCGTTCAGAGATAAGAATATAATGTATGGATTCGTCATGAATGAATTTGAGGACAATCAACTCCAAAATAAATGTTTGGAGTCGGACGCTTAACACCTAGCCTACTAGGTACCATGCTGCTAGGCCTAGCGTGTAAAATAGTCCTCGTGAGTATTGTTGTTAATATATATTACGTGTAATCTTGTGGCGAAAGCATACAGTGACAGATTTTAATGAATTATTTAATACTCACGTTGAATTTAATCATGAATGTGTAATTATTGAAAATAATTGATGATCCATAAACATGATCTAAGAATCTCCAATCTTCATTAGCCTACAAAATAATATCAATGCGCACGCAACGACCTACACTGTAGCCGGCCCAGCTATTTAAAAGTGTGTATTTTAAAGCATTTATTCATTGCTTACCTCCGACTCTGTACATATTTGCTGTCATGGTGCTTCCCTTGATGTTTAAATGCACCTTAGAGATTAACTACATTTAGCACTAAAAAAACTTAACGTCTTTGGGCATCTAATTAAGTTTCCCGTACACCGAGCTTCCTCACAGTTCACAGCAACAACTCGCCATTTTCATTTTCTCTCCTGCTTGTCTTCCCTTCCTGCTGAATCCGGTGACGTCACAGACAGTCCTTCGGTATACTTCGGGAATAAGCCGCTACATACAGTCGAATTATCATCATTTGCTACTGACCTGTCCACTGTCAATGATGGTCAGAAAATCGTATCTTCCATTGTATCTTGCGAAATCTCAAATTTTCCCTGATCACACTTACTATTTATTAAGATCAGTATTAAAATAATAAATTAGTGTTATTTGCATACTAGATTGATAAAAAATTTGTGATATCACACTGTTTAAAATTAGTTGAACTAATTTTAAACAGTTTGTGAGATCACAATTTTTTTAATGCATAGTTATAAAATGATAGAAAAAATTACAATTCGTTTCGAGTGATTTTGAATTTTAATAACTTATACATAGATAAGTTCTATAGATTTTTAATGTTTCTGAAACACAGTACAGTAGTCCTATATACTTTAAAAAGCACTAACAATTAACAACAATTAGCATTAGAAACACTAATTTGGGACTTTGAAAACATTTACTCTATAATATGGATATAATTAAGTACTGCTGTATTTGTATTGTCTAAATTTGATTTATTCTTAATTTTGTATCCATTTCGTATTTTACTACTTTTTATTCGCTACACAGTAATAACCTTAATACACCACACATCATGCTAATATTTAACCACAGGACAATCATATTTCTACATAATTTTGTAATTTTTGTAATTTGTAACTAAAAAACTGTGACGAACCAAAAACTGTATAATATCTGTTATTGTAAGTTGATTTATGTATGATACTTGTATAGCACCTTGCTACTAAATAAAAAATATCATTTTCATTATTATTATTAATTTTTATTTTTTTCAGGGTGGGGGGGGGGGGTGACACCGACAGCGTGGTCATTGGCTCATTACCTGTTTTCATACTAATAGTTTTGAATTCTCATTTTTAGAACAAATGCTGATATATTATTAGGTGGGTGAAATTGAATTTCATGTATTAAATTAGATTGTATGAGGAAAATAATGTCTACATAATTAGTTAATTACTATTATCAGTCAAAACTTTGGAAATAGTCTTCAGTTTCTAGCTGTTATCTCATATACTTGGCTCCCGTCGAGCTACCGCTCGACTAGATATTGTCATATTTAGTACATTTTAATAATATGTGTTTCATGGTCAACACATCATTACCAGTGCCAGACTGGCTCTCACAACCGACCCGGGAAAAATACAGAAAAGCGGTCCACGGAGGGAAGACCCCCGGGGGGGATCGTAAATAATGTTTCAGTGATTGAGGTACATTTTTGCATCGTCTGTTTCAAGCAATCTTAGCTCAAGATTGGTATAAGCCCATAATTTTGTTATTACTTATTATAGGTAGTTTTTCCAATGTAGTGGTGTTGTATATAGGCCAAGTGCAATTGGTGATGTAGAAATACTAGTACCGTACTTTAATTTATACATTGGAAAAATACAAACTCCAAATTGGCATCCATGTAATATTATATCCATATTATGAATGTTTTGATTATCAAATGACCGACCATTGGGCATGAAGAAAATTGCTGTAGGCCTACTCCTTGGTGAATTCACTGAATTTTTGCAATTGACAGAGATTACACAAATAGTCGAAAATAGTGCAAAAAAAGCGTTGATAGTAGAATCCATTTTCGATTAGTGGAGTCAGGGATCTAGCACAATTTTTATTGAATATTATTCGGTTAAATAGGAGAATATTGAAGGAAATACCAATGCCATTTCTTCCATATTTGACCCAGTGACTCTACTCTCGTAGATTAGATGTTCTGTTTTTTGGATGTCAGTAATCGCATGATTGCGAATCCTGTGAATGAATTTTCATTCAGGTGAATAATATTATGTTTGTTTCTTAATTGGAATGGGGACCTAATCAATCGATATCATGGACATTTTCTCCTGCCAACACTTGCTTCAAGTCTGTCTTTGTTGTATTATTTAGTTATTTTCCTAAAGAAAAGTAATCGACACCTTATAGTCCATGTCTCACACATAGTCCACACGGACAATCAGTCACAGGTTTATATTCTTTGGTACCGCGAATTTGGAAAATTCCTAGATTTGCTTGAATAGCAAAGACAAAATTGGTGTACCCTAACGGGCGTGTGAGTTGGGCTCCGCAGGGAATTTGTTGAAAAATCGTGATTTTTGTGTGTTATTTTTGATATTTTTAGTAGACGTCAACACTTATGCTTATTGCTGACTTTTGCTGTTATTGTAATAGTCCTGACTACAAGTTGAAGTTTGGGCTATTTTTTGCAAGTTTCATTCCAACTACAGGCTCATCACAATTGAAAGAATATACTTCGAAATTCGATTTCATCGAACAACAAAATCATAAAGATCTCAATTTTGATTGGGTGAAACATTTTCGTATCTCATTTTTTTTTCACCGGTAGCTAATTTACCGAGGTTATATGTATTCTAACTATAAAATAGATTTCGATAATATTCGTAAATACAATAATATCATATTCTGAAATAACGAATTATATTCAAAACGCTGGCTATGGTTAAGTTTTGATTGCGTAAAACTTGGACGAGAGTGAAACGTTGAAGTGGAACAACAGTACGAAGTACGAACGCATGAAAAGGTATTCGCGGGTGACTGCGGCCCATTTTGATATCCATTGCAATAGCGGCCCACCGGGCATTACCCAATTGCCCGGTGGCCCAGTCCGGCACTGATCATTAAATGTGTTGCAAAGAGATACAATTTTTTCTGGTGTAAGCAGAAAGGCATGGGTGAGCATTGAATGTCCAATTTGCGTACGTGCGAGAACAACTTCTGCTCTTCGCGACTAGAGTAATCCGAAAGGTCAATTGTAGATTTAATTTCATGAAGCTTATTGTTTATTTCTTTGTTCAATTCTGACTGTCATTTACGCATAAACAAAAGTTTAAAATGAGATTTCAAATCAAAGAATATGGTATGAGTGGTTCATTGACAAACTCTTTCGAAGTAGCATATTTAGCTGCTTTATCAGTGCCTTTCATCATTCATGTTTTCAGTTTATTCATTGCCCTGAATGCTCACATGACCAGGAATACAACAAAACACTATTTTGACATCCCATAATGCCAGGTTGGTCAAACAGATTTTGCACCTTGTGTATCAAGTAATCATCAGTAAATATTTTTGTAATAGCTTGTAAGTGAATCTGAACAGATGAACAATACCTTCTCTAGGTGGCTAGATATTTGTTCTAAAGATTCAATTATAGCTATGATTTTGAAAGTGAAAACACTACACATTGAATTCAGTTTGAAACAGCATTGAATATTAGTAGGCCAAAATGCTCAGTTTTGCTCAGTTTTTTCAAAATTGCTCAGTTTTGATCCATTCGTGAGGTGAAGAACAAAGTTTTTGAAACGTAAACATATTTCGGTATTACTCTTATTATTATCATCATTATTATCATTGTACGCTCATCTAATTATTTTTGTTAAAAAAAGTTTACTCGTTATTTACTTACTTACGAGCAGGCAGGAATTCGAGACAAACTGAATCGTCAGGAGTATGACATATCTTGAATATACTGATGATTCAATATTTCTCCACATACTAATTAACAGGCAATATCTTGCTCAACTATTAGCACTATTGCAACTATTGCTCAAACAAATAATTCAGTGTGTCATATCGGTAAAATCAGTATGTTTAAACATTTTCAGTTTTCCTCAATCTAAACGAAGAAAGAGGTGAACTTCAAAACTATGGAACAGAGTGGATTGGAGCACTTAAAAAGTAGGAATAAACAGTGGATCAGTGGCAGATACAGGTGACATTCATGGGAAAGGCAATTTTAATTTGAAAATTAAATTTTAAATAGAACCAAATTTTTACAATGGCCTATTTTAGCAAAGCTGGCTATCCACGGACGACTAGGGAGTGCCCAGTGTTGGGTAATGAACTTTTAAAATAAACGCGTTCGTATTTTCTGAACTTTTCAATGAACGCGTTACATTTACAGTCGATGATCTTGAACTTTCTTGACGTTCGATTTTTAGGTGATCTTTATATAACGGAATAAAACGTTCATGTGAGAGTTCATAATTTTATACCACTCATAATAATCCTATTCGACACGATCGCATGATCCGTACTTCCCTGTCCAAATTCCGAATGAGAATGACTATTTTACGTTCTATCCGGAATGTATAATATTACCTGTTCGGGATTTCATCATATGATCACTTGTCACCAGGCAAGCCATATATTATTTTCGAACCATTTTTTCCATATAATTTTCAAGGTGAATTTTTGAATGAACTGATGTTTTTTTTTTTAATTTGAGCTTGAACTTTTACAGTAAAGCCACAAAAACGAACTTTGAACTTTTTAAAAGATTGATTTATTTGACATGAACTTTCTAAAAGTTCCTTTTATAAGTGAACTTCTCCAACACTGGGAGTGCCCCATATGGCTGTGCAGGGATTTTTATTTTTTGCATGTGAGATCAACAGCATATAGTAATTTCATCACCCTTTTTTTTATCTTCAAGACAAATAATTATACTATATACAAAATTCAATCATATTTTATTCAATGAATCAGTCCAAAAAAAAAAGTTTGGCAATATGTTTTGAGTCATCAGACAATATTTTATTCAAAGAGGTGTCCATGGAAAATTATTGTCTAATAGTTCATCATTTATTACAATCAATAAGAATATGTTTCACAGTGAGAATTTCATTTGAAGTTGTACATATGTTTGGGGACACCCAATCATGATACTCATTATCACACCATCCGAGCTGCGTTGGCCTCAGCACTGCGGAGAAATGGTTGGGAGGTACACGAAGAAGTGCACTGCTTCGGGGAAAATGATAGTACCCGTAGAATAGACATCATTGCCATAAATCGAAAGACCAATCACGGATATGTTCTCGATCCAACAATTCGTTTTGAATTAGGGGTAGATCAAGCAACGAATGTGGATGTTGAAAAAAAAAACATCTATGAAACAACATCTTCATACTTGAAAACCTACTACGATATTTCAAATATCACCATGGTTGGTCTTTTGATAGGCGCTAGGGGCACTATCACAAGTTTTTTTGTAGAATTTTGTAGGAAATTTAGTCTAAAAAGTGATTTCATTAATTTGATAGGTATTTTAGCCTTGAAAGGATCTATTGCCATTTTGAGAAACCTTTTGTACTCATCACATTCTTAGCATAATTGTTCTTCATTTTTTTTTATTATTTTTATATTATTTTCATATCTCTGTTCATATTATCACTTTTTCATATCAGGCTACTTTTATTACTCTCTCATCATTTCCTACAATCATTTTTGTATCAATCATTAATGTGTGATTTATTATTATTATGTGTTTTTTCTACTTCATTAATTTTGTATTTGATTATTATTATGTGTGAAAAGGCAATCATGTATACCATGACATAGTCTAATAAAGATTTATATATAAGGGACTCATTCAAATAGCCCTTTGTCGACTCTACTGCATAGGGCCTTGTGAATAATACCGGACTCATGCCATGCATACTACTAGCATGAAACGGAGCCAGTAAATTATTTCCCATTCAACAAGTGGAGGGTTGGAGAGGGCCAATTTTGCGTTTGAATGCTTATAAACTTTTTTTTTTAATATCGTCGTATAATCGTACTAGGAAACCGAGAAGTAAGAGAAGTAGTTAACAAGGAGGAGATATTAAGGGACATTCAAGAGTTATTAGTAGCCACGAAGAAAGCGATAAGGCCCGAGATAAGAGTTGTGAAGTGTGGCTTGCAAACCATAGAAGGAAAATACTTGAACGAAGACTTGAAAAAGATGGTGGAATTGACCAGTGCAGTTTTTCTGGAAGTTCCATATGTACCAGGGTACAAGACAAATCGATGAGAGTGGGAAAGAAGTACTGGGAGAGAACTACGAGAGAGGATTGAAAATAAAGATCGTAGCGAGCTGAGGGACGAGAAGGAAAAAGTTGATAAGAACAAGAATTTTCAGTCCAGGTGGGTCTGGAGGAATCAAAGGTAGCTGAAAGCGATGGAGATGAAGAAGGTGTCGGTAGTAGGAGAGAAGAGGGCACAAAATGAAGAGAAATTTGCGTAGGCAGGTCATAAGGAAGAGAATTGTATTTGTATTTGGTACATTGAACATTGTCACGCTGAATGGAAAGGTGGAAGATGTGATAGATGTGATGGTGGAGAGGAAATTATTATGTCTAGGGCTAAGTGAAGCAAAGTGGAAAGGAAGTGGAACGAAGAATGTGAGAGATGGTTTCAAGCTGTGGTGGTCTGGTGGTTTGGAGGGGAAGAATGGAGTGGCAGTAGTGGTTAGTCCGCAGGTTAGTGACTTTGTTATGGCGGTGAAGTGTCACAGTGATAGACTTATGTCCTTGATACTCAAGACAAGTGACAGGGATGTGTTGGTGGAGATCAGTGGCGGCCCGAAGTGGCCCAAGCATGCGGGGCCAGATAAGTAAGACACCACCACCCACCCACTGCAGGGCTGGATCGAGGAAATATTCATGGGGGGGGGGGGGGGGGGCGAGTTCAGTTCGTATAGAAGAAAATGCCATATGAGATCAGGATCGCGAAGCCGGCGACCCGCGGGGGGTAAGGGGGGAAGGCCCCCTCACGGCCCCGCAGTGAATTTTTTGAAATCACACCCATTTTCAATACTGTTTAGCGAGTTTCAGATAACGTTTAGATGCCGAAATCATTTTACCCATGGAATTCAAAATAGTGGCAGAATCAATATTTGTAGCTGCAGGGTCGTTTCGTATCATTTTAGCGCCCCAGGCAAGCACTCAATTGTGCGCCCCCAAAACTGAGTGAGCATATAAAAGATGAATGCAAGGGGGGAGCCATGCCCCGCAGGGACATTTTTGAACATTCCCTATTTTCAATACGATTCTACGGGTTTCGGGAACTATACGGAATTTCTGGAATACATGGATTCTTTACTGTGGTAACAAGACTTATTGACTGTTCCAAGCAAATAAAATCCTGAATCAATCTGCCATTCAATAAGTGTGATATTTGAATGAGAACATTTAATTACATTCAGTGATGTGAATAGAATGGGATAAAATTTATAGGATACGCACTGAAAGAAAGTCACAAATGGGTCCCGATAGCACCTCTCAAATTTGGCCACCGGACAGCATCCCTCTTCGCCCCCCCTTACAAACGACCCTCGTCGTTATTATCATCGTTATTTACAAAACTCATGATACATTCACAACCTGAAAAAAGCACGACAGTGTTGTTCGTTGATTTTTGCTAACTAAACTACATAGGCCTACTAAATCTGACATTTTGAAACAGTACGGAGGCCTAAAATGCTCAATGCAATTATGTAAAATACGAAATCGTGCCATACACAGTCTTGAGAGATATTTAGTTCCTTCCTTCTCTCTTCCTATTTTCTTTCTTCCTTTCTCCTGTTTTTGTCACTACTAATTCATGAGGGTGGAGGGGAAATCTTTGAAAATATGCATAACTCCCATTGTTTTATGGGGTATGCAGAAGCATTGCTTCCTTCTTAGTTCTTCCCTGATCCAAATTTGATAGAAGGAGTGGTTAACAAATTCTACTTCTCATATAACCTTAGCGAATGGCCATGTGTTTGAGTTTATAAGCATATTCGTGAGAAATTGTCGACTACTCAGAATCAAAACAAAAAAAGTTTTTCGCCATTTTGATTTCCTTCTTCCTTTTACAACCCTTCCTCATCCTTTCCCTCAACAACGTCCACAAGATATGGAAAAACTAGACATCCACCTTAACACGATGAGTGAACGTTTAATGGTTTCGTTCAAAATCATAATTATGAGCAGATAAAATGAATTTCCTACACATCGCATGTGTATTTTTTGAAGTCTACGTCTATATAACTGCATACATTCGCATTTGTTTTCAGCTGAAATATGTAGACATACGACATACATGGGCATAATGGTAACACATCTTTTAATTCAGTATGACGATCTACGTTGAAACTCATCAAATAATGTCTGGCCACCTGACCAGACACCCACCCACCCCTTTCGGGCACGGGGCCCTGGACCCGAATTTGTATTGTCGGGCCGCCACTGGTGGAGATTGTGCAGGTGTGTGCACCACAGTCAAGTTTAGCAGTGGAAGTGAAAGAGAGTTTCATGGAGGAATTGGAAAAGGTATTGGAGAGATCGAATTACGACACCATTGTGATTGGAGACTTTAATGCAAAGGTAGGGAGCAATAGAAAGGGTTATGAAGAGGTGTTGGGGAAGTTTGGCCTGGGTGAGAGAAACAGAGATGGAGATAAACTGCTGGATATGTGTAGAAGAAATGGTTTGGTAATAGGCAACAGCTGATTTGAAAAGAGGAGAAGCCATAGTATAACAAGGTATGGGTATGGTGAGGGCAGATCAGAGTCCGTGATTGATTACATCTGCGTGGCAAAGAGGTTGAGGAAAAGCGTAGTGGACATGAAGGTATGCCCAGCTGTTTCACTCGATAGTGATCATCGATTGCTAGAGTGCACGTTGAGAATGTATGTGCAGAAGCTATTATAGTGACTGTTTCACATAAGAGAATCAAGGGGTGGAAGTTACAGGACCCAGCTGTGAAGAGCGTATTCTGTTACGCAATCGAGAGTAGAGTGCCTGAAGGGGAGTTGAGGGATGTGGAGGAGGAACGGCAGGAGTTCAAGAATGCTATAGTTGATGCAGCTGAACAGTTGGAAAGCAGGTGGAAGAAGGAAGAGGAAGGAGACAAGATGGTGGAACAACAGAGTGAAAGATGCAGTGAAGAAGAAAAGACTAGCATGGCAGAATAATGAGATACACAGATCAGCAGAATAAGTAGAAAAAATGTGGCAATCATTGTTGCAGAGGAAAAAGAAAAATCAATGGAGGAGTTAGCAGGCAAGTTAGTGGAAGATTTCGATGGCAACAAGAAGATGATCTATGGTCTGATCAAGGGGGAAATGGGTATGAGAGAAGATGTAAAGAGTATGGAAAATAACAACGCTGAACTGATATGTGATGTTAGGGAGATAAACAAGATGTGGAGAGAGTATTTTGAGAACCTTTTGAATGTGAAAAATGATTTAAATACATCGCATGAGGAAGGAGAACTGCACAGTGCGGGGGATATGATGGACAGTAACATGGAGGAAGATCTCAGTGATGCAGAGATAGCAAAAGCTATACGAGAGATGAAGAATGGTCGTGCAACCGGCATCGATGAGGTTACCATTGAAATGATAAAAGCGGCAGGGGATTGTGGTAGGAGATGGCTTGGTAGAGTAATCAAAGCGACGTGGGAACAGAAGAAGGTTCCAGGAGATTGGGAAAAGAAGAAGGTTCCAGGAGATTGGGAAAAAGGGGATAATTGTCCCCCTTTTCAAGAAAGGAGATCGTAGGAAGTGTAGTAATTATAGAGGAGTGACGTTACGTTACTCTGCCAGTGTGCGAAGTTGTTTGAGAAGATAGTGGAGTGGAGATTGAAGAATTACGTGGAAGAGAGATTGCGGGAAGAACAGTATGGATTTAGAAGAGGACGTTCGACAATAGACGCAATTTTCACCATGCGACAGTTGATGGAGCAGCAGTGGGAGAGAGGTCAGGTGATGCATATGGCTTTCTTGGACTTGGAGAAGGCATATGATAGGTTGCCAAGAGAAAGAGTGTGGGAGTGTTTGGAAAAGAGAGGAATAGGTAAGGACTTGGTTGAGCGAATCAAAAGTATGTACCGGAATAGTGTGAGTTGTGTGCAGTAGGGGGTGGGGAGATCGGAATGGTTTAAAATAAGTGAAGGGCTACGACAAGGCAGTGTATTGTCACCGATGCTGTTCGTCATAGTGATGGACGAGCTGCTGAAAAAAGTGGAGCCTAATGAGACTGGTGATACTTGTACTTTGATTTATGCGGATGATGTGGTGGTTTGGGGAGAAACGAGAGAGAAAGTGCAGTGCAAGATTCATAAGTGGAGTGAAGAGACGGAGAGGATGGGTTTGAAAATTATTGAAGAGAAGAGTGAAGCAATGCCAATAGAAAGGAAGAAGAATAGACACGGTAATGCTCGGATAAAGCTTAGAGACGGATGGTTGAAAGAGGTGGAAGAGTTCAAGTACCTCGGAAGCCTATATACTCACCAATAAGGCCAAAGTAGATAGAGAAGTGCATGAAAGGAGAAAGAAAGCAGAGTCATTTTTTTATCAGGCCGTGAGGAAGTTGTTGTGGAATGAAAGATTTCCAAAAGTCTGTAAATTGATGATGTACAAGATGTGTTTCCTGCCAATTCTAACGTACGAGGCAGTAACGTGGTCGGCGGGTTTTATGGAATTGAACCAGCTAAAGGCAGCTGAGATGAAGTTCTTGAGGAGTGTGAAGGGTATTACGGGAATGGATAAAGTTCGAAGTAAGCAGATAAGAAGTGAGCTAGGAGTAGAGAGATTAGGGTTCAAACTGGAAAGAGAGAGGCTTAGGTGGTTTGGTCATATGAAGAGGATGGGAACCGAGAGAATACCAAGGGTTGGTATTCGAGGCGGCTACAGTGGGAACACGGAGAGTGGAACGACCGAGAGAGAGGTGGATTGAACTGATTGAGGAGGATGTACTGATGAGAGGAGGAAGGTGGAAGGAGTTAGAGGCAGAACGTCAGTGGGAGGACAGAATAAAATGGAAGGAATTGGTGGAACAATTGGAAGTGGAAGAAGAGGAGGAGGAAGATGAGGAGGAAATGCCAGACGTGGCCAACCGGTTTCGAGGAGTCCTGCGGCCCTAGTGATGGTGGAAATACCCACCTCCTGACCCAATGTTTCAGTTGGAACCAGGGACGGATGATTATTATTATAATAACATCGAAACTTGATACAAAATCATTGTTGCCCAATTGAGGCTATGGATGAAATAAAGGATCGTTTGAACGGGACAACACAAGGGCGATCTTACCACCCCAATTTAATTATTTGAAACCAATGAACTTGAGCACCATGGTGCTCAAGTTCACAGACAGAGCAGTCCTGCAGGACTGCTCTGTCTGTGACCATAATATTCCGCCATAGATAAAGGTCTTTCAGTTTCCGAAAGTCCGGAACACTTTATAAGTAAAAACCGTTTCTGTGATATATATCCGGACATTACCAGCATTGGTATTAAGAGTGAACAAAACAGGAATGTTGATATCTTCCACTTTGAACTAAGTCTCTTGGGTAATGATCACTTCTTCCCATCAACAGCAGATGTAAAGTTTATCATTACAAAAAAAAAAAAAAAAAAATTAGTGATATAGGCTTATAACGCTATCTTTTTGCAGAATATTCAGGAATGATATTGTCCTACAAGTAATTATAATCAATGCAATTCATTGATGAGCCCAATTACAATCATGATAATAAAGTACAAAAATATGATCAAGTCGTCTTCATAGCCTGTCAATGACTGTGGGTGAAGCGAAGGGGGAAGCTGGCAAGAAAGAAAAGATTTAGAGTAGGTAGAGAAAAGGAGGTGAAAGATGAGGAAAGGATGAGGATAAAACTAAGGCGTTCAATCCACAAACCTCGGCTGTCACCAAAAGGCACCCACTCAATCGACAGTCCAAACTTAGTCTAGACCCTCACTCCAGACCCCATCGCCATGGGTGACCCTGCTGGGAGTAAGTAAATTGCTCCCTACGATAGCTCCGAGATCATAAGGGCCACACAACCCCCCTCATCACATCAAGGTGTTGGGATCCGAGAGGGAGGGACATTTTTGATATTACCAATTTTTAACGGGGTTCAAATGTTTTAAATGACATTTAGATGAAAAAAATAGAATATTTTTCTTAAAAAACTAAAGGTGGCATTGCTACCCCCTTCCCAAGTCAACTTCAGTGCCATCGTTACATTTTTAGATTTTCACTTGGAAGAAGCATAATACAGTATTTGTCAATTCCAACCCAAACAAAACTGCATAGGTACTGAAAACTGACACTTTAAAAAAGCAGGCTACGTTAAGTTCATTTTCAGTGCTATGTAAAAAAAAATAACTCATAGAATAGCTTAAGGCAAACATTTCTCGCGTTAATCTTGACGTTACTTGTTGATGTTAGCGTTGCATTGTGAATAGGCCGTTCCCATATTTCTTTCCTTCCTTTTTTCATTCGTTCTCAATTTCTTCCTTTTTTTTCATCGCGTCCAATTCATGGGAGGGGCGATTGCTCCCTATCGCCCCCTCCTGGTATCCACCACTAGAGTGGACTGGAGCACTTTTATACTTGTTGCTCTTATTAGCATTGGTGTCATATCCAATAACTTTTGAATAATTTGAAAATTTCATTACCAAAAACTTAGTAGTACCAGTAGGCCTACTGTACTGGTTATCTACTAATATTCAAGCAACATAATGTGTCATTTTCATCATTGGCCTGGCTGGTAGTAGGCCCAAGTTTTTATATTCATACCTTCTCATTTTCTACAACTTGCACTCAATGGATTAGGTCTACATGCACACAATTACGTCAGTAACATTTTATCAAATCGATATTGAATGTACTGAATTTGAATTTTGTAACCGGTACCTCGAATTATTCATAAGTACAAAAGCAAATCATTTGCTGAATCAATTCATTTAGCCTACATACTCTTAATTACATATAATGTGAAGGCAACAGGCTTCAGAAATAATGTCTAGAAGTAACAATAATATTGCAATTTTTATTGAAAATACTGTACAAATATCTCAGAATATGTGCATTGTACGCTAATTATAGCTTCATCCATCGCATAGTAACCCAGTGAATAACATGTTATGAACAGGTAAATTTTGAGCTTCTATTCAAATCAAAAGCAAGATAATACAGTTCTCTTGATACAAAATAAAAAATAAAATGTACAAAAGCTCTTGCAAAAAATTATAAAATTCACTTCATTTGACAGGGTGTCAATTAAAATGAAATTTTATAATTTAAGAGCACAATTCTATGATCATATCTTTTTTTTCTATCCAAGTACTAAATCATACATAGAAATAATATCTTAATCAACATAATAATTGATCGAAGTCACTCAACAGTCACAATAGAAGAATACACTTTATGGCAAATCACAGAATAAAATGCAGATTTTTTCAGGAAGTATTACATAGGCTATTGAACATTTCATAATTTGAATGCCCACTGCATGCATATTAATTACACTTGTTCAACATGAATTATTTTATATAATTTCTTGGTTAATTAGACGTACTCATTTTGATAATTCACCAGTATAATTTTGCTCATTATTAGAGATAATTATGTAGATACACTTAAGTACAGGACAATACTGCAATTTATTTAAACCATATACACAAACTAACTACATAATAACTAAAATATTATGTCATTTGTTTTTATGAATTTGGCATAGGCCTAACAAATAATATAATGAATATACTTTCACAATGATGATTAATTGTTAATTCTTGAGCTCAGAAATAATCAAGATAGAGATATTAAAGAAGCACAGTTGAGCTACATACTGGAAGATTCATAAATACGACTACCAACTTAATGAGACTCATAATCAAGTATATTACCAGTTAATGCTTCCCACAAATATTGACCCAAATATTAAATATTTGTCAGACTTACAGTGAGTTTTTTTCAGTGAACATTATTCCTATTCTGAAATTCGAACACCTAATATATTTTTAAACTAAATTAAAAGTGTATTTGGGGAGGCATGGAATTATTATACATTCTGGTTTAACCATTAGGAAGCGTATCAAGAAATATATTTTCAAGTATAAAACCAGTATCAAATAATGCTTAATTTGAAAAATAAAACACATAAATAAACACACACAGCAACACATATATGTATACTAGTATGCACGAGTGATGAATGTTCTAATCATCCGTCTCCCCTATCCCTCACCCCTGGCGCACAGACGGTTTATACCTCCATCCCTTGTGGATACAAGTATATATAATATTTTTAAAAGTTTCTAGTTTTATCAAGTTGGAAAATTCATCTTGACTCGATGTACTCACAGTTGCGTCAATTTACACTCTATCCACTTACTTAATTGAACAATCAACGTAAGCCACAATATAAATATGTTACAAGTAGTTTCGATGTTTGATCCGCGGCAGTACACTACAGTGAAACCACTTTTGGAGCAGACGCATTTTCGTAAACTAGCCTACAAGCATACATAATAGGGATAACATCGATTAATCGAGAATCGATTAAGAATCGATTCCGATGTAAAACGATTCTCAAATCAAAAAATCAATATTTCGAAAAAAAAATTTTAATTTTTTTTTGGTTCAGTGCTGTACTTCTTCACGTCGTAATAAGTGCTCATTTCGTTGTCTATATTATTCTGTATTGTTGAGATATTACTATCTGGACAAAAGCTATCCCTTCGGTTACGTCTGACAGCTGAACGTTGACGGAAATACCCAAATGGTACAGTTCAGTTCAAAGAAGTCTCTAGCAGCTATTTTTCATGTGAACGCCTTGGGAAAGTTGAAAAACAAAAGTTTCAAATCACACTACTTTTTTAAGAATAAACTTTTTTTCCCAAATTTTTTTTTCAATTTTTTTTCAAAATCGATTTTTAATCGATTCTGGAGCATAGAGAATCGATTCCCGATTTTGAGAATCGATGTCATCCCTAATACATAAAGACAAAATAATGTGTTATACTTATACTATTTACAAGCCCGTGTATGTGTGTGTGCAATTATGTATTAACGGTATACAGTTTAAATAGAGTGATCAATGTGACTTAACAGATCTGGCTTAGCTTATTGAAGACAATTTGATTCATACAATAATTGCTCAATATTTAAAAATTTGTATATATATTTACAAATGCTGAGAAAAGATTAATTACTTTTGAATTAATTACAGTACTAGAAAGTTAATTAGTAGGCCAATCATTAAGAAAGCCAATCATCTAAGTTATGAAACAAGTTTGTGATAAAAATAAAAATCTCTTGCATCCGGATTAACATGTTTGCAATTTGGGAGTAGGCCTACCGGTATCCTAATTCATAAATAACATACAGTATATTTTTGAAAAAGTTGTCATAATACCAGACATCATACCAAATGTAAGAGTTACTGTCATCACAAATTGATATAAAATTACTGAATTGGTGCAAGTCTGAAATTACAGCATACAGTGGCATAACTAGAAAGTAGGAATTATGGCCCTGGAGCAAAGAGCTTGCGTGGAAGAACAAGAACCCAAAAATCATGTCTGTGTTAGGTTTGTTTTACCGAAAAGTGCACGAGTAAGAAAACTGCGTTCTTGTAACCAGAACGCTGGTGTATAGTAAACGATAAGACATAGATTTTTGTAGGGCTTATTTTGTAGTCTCCAGTTATGCCGTGCAGGAAATTTTTTGAAAACCCGACTCGTTTTAATGAATTTTATGTTTTGGAAACCTCCAATCCTACTACATTTGATGCTTCTTTCCATGAATCGCAACACGAATATTGAAATACTAATTTGTGAATAATTCCAGACAAGTATTAACACAGATTGTCTAAATTATGTAAATAGCAATGAGGCCCTGATTCCACATTTATTTTTTCAAGATCTTTTATGCATATGTCAGATGATCCAACGTACATGTCCTCCTAGTACCCAGCTGGACCCATACTGCGACTGCCACTTGAAATAACGTTCTAGGCCTAGCTAGCTCCAAGAAACTGGGACTTTGATTGGATAATGTTTACTAGGAGAGCTGAGTACCATAGCAACATGTCCAGTCCTTGTGTATTTCTATTGTTGTAAGCACAAAATTCTAGCACTGCTTTTGAGGTGGGCTGAAAATAGGGTAGGTCACATTTTTGCGATCTAAGAGACCGTGACTCTGTTATTATCGCCTATTGTCATGGTATTTGGCTTTCCCAGAGAACATTATCCAATCAAAGTTTTAGTCTCTTGGAGCTAGCCAGGCATAAGACATTATTTCATGTGGCAGTTGTGGTAAGGGTCTAGGACTGCCACTTGAAAGTGTCCTAGGCCTAGCTAGCTACTAGAGACTAGCTAGGACTTTGATTGGATAATGTTCTGGAAGAGTAAGAGCTAGAAGAGCTAAATTCTATAGCAAAATGTCCAGTCTTTATGTATTTCTAATTTTCTATTATAGTCGACACAAAATCCTAGCACTGTTCATGAGGTGGCCTACGGAATACGTCAAGTTTATGCATGCCAAGAGACTTTGTTATTATCTTGTATCGTCAAAGTATTTAGATTTTCTAGTGAATATTAACCAATCAAGCTCCCAGTCTCTTGGAGGTAGCTAGGCGTAGGACGTTATTTCAAGTGAGAGTCGCGGTAAGGGCTAGTCCTAGCAAGCCTCAAAGAACTAGGACTATGACTGGTTACCATTAACTAGAAAACTTAAATACTATGACGATACAAGATAATAACAAAGTCACAGTCTCTTGGAGCTAGCTAAGCCTAGAATGTTATTCCAAGTGGCAGACGCGGTAAGGGTCTTGGGCCCTGGCTGTAATTACGCCACTGATAACATACATTTATAATAAATGATATTTCAGATAGAATGCACACAAGAAATAAAATAGAGGTCCAACTTATTTGGCATTCAAACAATCTAAAGTGTTAACAGCAATACAGTTGAATTGAAATTATATATTTTTTTGTACGATGTGGTAGCCAATGAAAAATCAATCAGAGCTGGTTAGAAAATACGTACCCCTCTTATTCGTGCTTTTCCTTTTAGAAGTCACTTTAAGATGTTTGAACTGATTGAAATTATACTGTCGAGCAAAATAATTCAAATCAATGTGCGTCTCAATTGATTATAGAAAGGTTTTGATTAGAAACTAAGAATTAAATGCTAGATGGCAGGTATTTTCCTAAATTACTAAAAGGCTCCTACATAAATAAAGTATAAACCCCAAATTACAAAACAAATATCGTTCCATTTTTAATGGCTACATACTGAACTTTTCGTGAAAAACCTCGACTGTAATTATATCATACAAAAAAAAAACATTTATAAAACAAACAACCATAGCTAAGAACTAAAAATATGACAACTATTAGCCAAGTAGTACGTCCTCTAAAAAGGCACGTTTGTACAGATAACTAATAACTATGTTGTTGGACAAGTGCCCCATTTTAAAAGTCCTTGGGTTACACAGTGGTATGCTGTCACATCCCAGGCAACAGTAACACCAACAATAATGTTTCGAGTATTTGATTACTAGTTGTTGAACAAATGTGTTGCGAGCACTTGACGACACGGACATTGTTCGCTCTTCTATTCGCAGAGCTGAATGTTGTCACCCTGCATGCTTCGACAAATTCAGAGGAACATCTGAAAAATACGAGAAAAAATTACTCAAAGATTCTATAACAGGTGTGATGAACCAAACAGTACATCAACACAACTTTGATCACGAGACTAGGAGGAAATATTATTACGTAATGCTGCGTCACTAGGATGAAGAATAAGATGACTGCTAGTCCTATATTACGTATTTCATTGATAAATAGGGTACTGGAATAGTTATTTATACTCTACTGATCCTACATCGCTTTAAAATTCACAGGAATAATCTGGGTTTGTATGATAACAAATGAACATACATGAAGGTACAGAAGGCAAATTATATCGGCTAGAATAAAGAAACAATCACTACGTTAGATGACTAGAGATTACCAGCGTAATAGCCTATGTTGGCAATGAATCAACCAGAATCATATCTAGTATCTACACACAGTAATTATAGAATCGAGGTGACAAATATCAAATAGGCTGAGGACACATATATGTGCGCTCGTACACTTTCCTTTCCAATAAATTGCATTTAATATCTCAACAGCATAAAGTTATATTGATATAGATAGGACTTGTACTGACATCTAGGAGATGGATTGAGCCATTAAAGATGATTTTTTTTGTCAATAGAATACACTGATGTATTGAAAAATGATACAATCCAATCAGCTGTCATTCCAAAACCTCATTCAAGGCCACACGTGCCAAATTGGTGAGCCTCTGAATGCTAAATAACAGTGAATTGGCAAATTTATTGTTTTACTTATCAAGCACACAATAAAACTATTAGTTTCCTCTATAAATGTTAAGAAAGGCCATATAAGTGCAAGAATCCGTGTAATTTAGTCAGAAAATGACCCGGCCTGAGAGGTAAGGTAGTGATTTTGTAATCTATCTAGATGTCAAGTAGTTAATCAATCAATCGATAATTGGCAGCATCCGTACCAAGATGCATTGAGGGTTGCATTTGCCGGTTTGAGATGGTGACTTCACTTCCTGTTCGTCCCATGTTAAAAATGTGTTCCAATCCACTGGCCACATCTTCAGAATTATTGACCGTGCATAGTGTAGTAGTGATAAAAGGAACTAACTTTACGTACATGTCGGCTCAGCTAATAACAGCATCAAGTTTGTCAGCCTGTCAGCCGTCTCTACAAAACAACACTACATAGAGCAGCAATTTTGGTTCTGAGGGAAGTACTCAGGAAACGGAACTGGTTTAGAGTTGAGTGAAGTCACCATCTCAAACTGGCAAAAGCAACCCTCAATGCATCTTGATCCATAATAATAACTGCGGTTGCCATTCAATCAAGAATTCGTAAACAATACGGAATAACCATACAGAAAATCAATCAAGAATATAAAAAAAAATCATGAGTTTCGAAAGACATTGAATCGAAATCATCAACATTTTTATTAGGTCTAAATCATGTCTTTTTAGCTTTCTGGAATCATTTTGTGATGTGCAGTGGGCATTTGCATTTGCCTTTGCTTAAGCACAAACACATACAAACTCTTCAAGCGTCAATAAACGACTGTCAACCTGACCTTGGCCTAGAACATGCACAGAGAAGTCACTACCATGATCTCTTAACGGAGTTGACAGTCGGCTGTTAATTTTTTCCATATCGAAATAATAAAAATCGAATGGGTTCATTTCAATATAGATCGAAACCATGATATCGTACAGGAACCTAATGCTGTGTTTCCAAGAACTGCGAAATCGCTCTTGAAACACAAATTTCTTGCCGCTTTTTGAAATCATTTTACTATTGCATCTACCATGTACTACATGTTTGTATTGAATCTCTAACAACTCAGTACCACTCCGGTGCAAATGTTTGATTCAAGTCGATTGTTCGCCGGATGTACAACGCTAACCCATCGTTTTCATTGGTCCGAGACTAAGAAACAATCCTACTTTCCCAACGAAAGCGGAATATATTGAGTTCTGTTCAAATTATGCGGCATTTTTCACGAATGGGTTGAATTTTAAAGATGTCTGACGAAGTAATTCCGCTTTGAGAAAGCGATTTCGTGTTCATGGGAACACAGCAAATTACTAAAAACGGACTTTTCTGCATGAGAACCAAGTTGACATAATTTACCAACGTGATTTAACTACATCATAGTAAATCACATTATTTTAATGAATGCATATTAGGTTTTCAAGGTGCATCGACTGCGAGGTCATAAACCTTGTACATGATTTTAATTGCATATTATCTTCATCCCAATTTTATGCCTACGTCTAAACATAGCATTTGCTGTTCATCTTACATTTATTTACTGCACTATTTTGGGGCTACCATATTTTCTAATTATATTGTTATTTCTCCAATACGTTAACAATCGCCTGTGCTCGGGGGACATAATTACGTATTCATCAGGAAAATATACCTTTTCAAGTACCAGTACTAAAAGTACAAGGGCAATGCCAATAGGCCTACTGGTACAGTATACAATTACAACCCACTTCGGTCAACACTAGGTCGAGAAGTGCATGATGGGTAGAGACACGTAAAAATAGCAACTGCTATAAAAGCGACAAAATCTAAAATGCTTTGAATTATATTTTTCCAACATTTCTTCATGTTTCTATACATTTGATGTTGTTTGATCATGCTTTTGAAAAGGCTACCAAGAGCTACAAACATCTGATTCCGCTATGTTTCAACGTATTGGCGATATAGACGCTATATTTGGAATAAAAGCATTATAGATGCTATTTTCTGCAAAATATATCAATTGGGAAGTAAACAGGTGCAGTCAGTGAAGAAATTTCGAAAACCAAAGTACATCTGAAAATGCAGGCGGCAGATGAGGCGTAGCTTTAACCTAGTGGTAACCATTTTACCAAAACTATCAATTTGAGTGTTCCACTTTTATGCCTATTGTACGCTCAATATTTATTTGGTCTAATGCTACAAAATGTTGCTGAGATAAAAAACACTATGTTTCAAAATAATAGATGCACCAAAGTGCTCCTTTTTCAAATCCTAAATGCTATGAGAAGAAAATGTCTCTAGGTATGGTACCCATTAAAAGTGACGACATATTACAAATTGTATAGTCCAGTTAAAGCAAGATATTTACTTCTATATAAAGCAGTGGTGCACAACACGCGGCCTGCATGCAACCTGTCATGACATATTTTGTAGCCTGCCGAATAAATGAAAAATTCTTGAAATCTTCATGGCATATCCCAATAATTTCATAAGTACGGTAGGCCTAGTTGTTGTACTATTTCTAGCGTGCTTTTAACCCTCCAGTAGGCGCGCCCTAATCTGAAACACCAGTGGTCGCGTGGGGTCTACCACAGTGTATCTGCTATAACTTTTTTTGTGAATGACTTTTTCAAATATTTTTTCTTTCTAATGTTATCTCATGGTTCAGTAAGCATTGGAATCTATTTTTGTACTCATAGGTTCTAAATATTGTTTGTGATTCTAAGTTGACATTTTTTTGTGTAAAAAGGCCAAATAATGAACAACGTAATTTATAAAAATTGATGCAAAATTTAAAATGCGACAATTTTCCACTTCCAAGCGATTATTCAGTTCAGTGTTGAACGTGATCATAAAATTAACAAACACTGTTGAGGAAAAACATGGAACAAACATGTTTTTTGTTTGTTTGAACTTGTGTCATTTCGAATGGATAATTTCATATCAAATTTATGAGTGAAACTGTTCAAATCATTTTAAATGCTGGATTTTTCTGTTCCTACATATTTTATTGAAGAAATATAGTATCACTGACTTAATTTATAAGATTTCACATCTTAATTATTTATATTCAGCTTTTAATTCAGCATACATGTTGTTTATTTGGCGTCAACTTTCATGACCGTAAAGGTACAATGGCTGCACGATATAGTGACATGATCCAAACAAAGGTATTTGTGGCAGAGATGACATGTGTACTCGGTCTTCTTATCTTTGAGCGCATGTACTATCGCAGCAATATCCATATTACTTGTCCAAAACAAAAAAATATATCCATATTACTTGTCCAAAACAAAAAAATACACAAAATTGGTACCATAATCTGAAAATCCGAAAACTGTTTTAGGCCAATTGACCATATTTTAAGGGGTGGTAAGATCGCCCTTGTGGTGCCCCGTCCAAACGATCCTATCTTTCATCCTTAGCCTTAATTGGGGAACAATGATTTTTTTATCAAGTTTTGATGTTATTAAAAAAAAAAAATTTCAAGGTTGGATAAAGTATAAAAAGTTTCAAAGATATGTATCTATGAGATACGCATTATAGAAATACGTAAAAATTGAACAAAATTATTTTCTGACCTGCTGAAAAAGAGACAGTTTCTGTGACGCGAGTGGTCGCGTGGGGTCCCAGGGACCCCAGAAAAGTTCTCACTACAATAGTCACACGGTGAACATTTTTGTTGGTTTAGAAACTTTTTTTGTTGGCTACTAGAGGGTTCAACTTGAAGGTATAGAGACTCCCAAAAATTAGAAATTATGGCATCCATGTTATATTAACATAACTAAAGTGGTGGGGTCCATAGGACCCCACGCGACCACTGGAGGGTTAATGTATAATTTCTTCGAAAAATTAGTAATGGAATATGTATACGATATTGTGCACATCTTTCTGCAGAAAGTTCAATGTGACAATGTTTCAATGTGTTCCTTGTCATAGTATTCAGTTGTGACAACTGTCATAATTCCTGGTTCTGGCTCAGTTGTTTGGTTAGGTTAGTTATAGATAATGTTGATATTGATTTCTGCAACATATATTGCAATGACAACATTTGTACATTATTATTAGAAGGAATTTAACACACATTAAAAAACACGAGCATTGAAAAGTAAATTAGTGAAATAAAATTTTCCATCATTACGATTATAGGTACCGTACTGGTAATTGAGCTTGTTTGTACATTTTACATATAAATGATTACAACTTGTTATTTTGTGTAGCTCTGTTTTCTGTGTCGATATAATTTATATTGATGATTAAATAAAATAATAAAATGCCAACAATTTACAAATGTATTGATCAATCAATCGTTCAAATATTGTCGTCGATAAGAATAATAAGAATTAGAACCCGAGTTGAAAGCAATCGTGTTCAGGTATTCGGAAAGACTTTATTCACGTATCCCTCTCCCCTCACCCTCTACCTATCAACCTACCCCGTGTGGCTCAAGCGAGATTGCAAGGCAAAGACCACCAGCGGTAAGTCTCGTCTACAGCATACAATGTACATTGCATGATAAAACGTGAATAATGCAAGTATAATATTCACATTTTTTCATCAACCTCAAGCCCAAATGAACTATTGTTTCAATTGCTACGCTTACATGAATAAGTAAAATACTGCCAACATATTTGCCAATATTGTACATTGAAACTATTTAAACGATACTGTAGAGCAGTGGTGACCAACCCATGGCCCGCGGGCATTATTTCAGTGGCCCGCTGAGGAATTGTATGAATTATATTACTATTTACCATGTGGAAATCAAATGGCCCGCAGGCCAATTAGGACGTGGGTGCATTCAGAGTGTCAAAGACGGGGTAATTCTCTAGCTAGCCACTAATGAATTATTAAAAATAATAATCAACGTTATGTCGTGTAAATCAAAGAAAACAGTGTATCAAAAACTACCACATGCGGGACCGAACACGCGCAAAAGGCTAGCTCGCTACCACTATACGCTACCGGTGAGATTGGAAATCGAAGCACAAAATCACATTCACAGTGAGTGAGTCATTGTCCCTCGGTCACTTTCAGTTTTATTATAAGTGTTGTGACGGCAAGATGTGTTTCGGAGCGAAATTAACATTATGTCAAAGCGCAAAGCAACCAATGATGAATGTCGATTATTTCAGGAAAAGTGGACAAATATGTACTCTTTACCTACTTCAAATGCAAATCAGTGTGTTGTCAGTGTTTTGCTTGTAAAGAAATTAAATTACTTTGAGCAAAGGCCTACTATCAAAAACGTAATGTTTTTCTTTTCTTCCTTTGTTTTTTCACCTGTTTTTTCATACGTTCAATCAAAAGTCAACAAAATGCACCTAAAATTATGGTTTGAAAAAAATTCCCTGCGAGGCTTAAAATGGGGAGCCTTGCCCCCCAAACCCCCCGCAGGTCATCGGCTTCGCACATACTACCCTGAATGTGCTCATCGTTCTTATCAAGAGTAGCATACCTAGCAAAATAATCACCGCACGCCGCTGATATATATATAATACATACATTTTTACTAGTGAACTTATGTGGCCCACGGTGATATTTTGAAAATTTAAATGGCCCCCTGCCCAAAAAGGTTGGTCACCACTGCTGTAGAGGAAGGATCATAGACAACGATGATGCTGTTCAATTTTAAGCAAGCACAATGAATAAGCATGTAGAAATGGATTAAAATTGGGCTCACGCATAGTTCTGTAAAACATAGTTCCACGTGGCAAGCACCAAGTGGGGCTGGTTGTGGTCGACGCTACGCCTAGATAATGTATAAATTCCCGAGATATCTATAATTTCGAAAAAAATAAAAAATCATGAATAACCGTGAAAATTGATTGAAAATACGTCTTTTCCACCAAAAAATGAAAAAAGTGGATCCTACTCCCTGCAAAGACAAAACAGTGTTTTGATGTAGGTGAGTATGTGATATTTTTCTTAAAGGACATCACAACTCTGAAACTAGATTTCCACAAATAATGACAATATTCATTTACCTAATGTTGAAGAAAACTAGAAATCATCATCTCAATTTCAGATATTATAATCAATATAGGGCCTACATTGGTCCTCTTTTTTCTGAGTCGTGACGTAGACATTACTTGATTTTATCGACTTTTCTCTACAGAATCAGTATTGTCTTTGTCATGACTCGTGGTCTCTGGAGGACAAATGAATTGATTAGGCCTAAATAATTTCTGAAATTGAGATGATTCATTGTAGGATGTCACCATAGATATGTAATACTTTCTAGAAATATGAGTTCAAGTTATTACCGGTACTAATTTACGTATAAATGAATAAAGTACTGTACCTGAACAAGCATCGTCCTTCTTAATATCAGCCATAGGATGATGCGTAATGGCAGGTCCCCACGGAGACATCGGAGGGGGGTGGCAGGGAGGCATTAGACCAGGATATAGAGCTTCCCGCGGAAGACTAGAGAGCGGGTAGTGTAGCCAGAGGGGCGAGTGAGAGGGAGATCCTCTGTATGAGGACGGGACAGAATGAATCGGAGAATAGTATGGATGTGGAGAAGGGGCCGAATGGTGAGGTAGGTAAGGAGAAGGGTACAACAGGGGAGGGGCAAGGAATGGAGATATGGACGGAACACCAAGAGGAGTGCGGTGGTTTCGATGTGATTCAGGAGGAGACGGAACTGGTGACGGTGAAGTTCTTCTAGACACCGAGCTTCTAGGTCGAGGACTAAGAGTGGGGGACGGAGGTGACTTAAGCAACGTGCGCAGGAAGGGTGATTCTGATTCTGGGCCAGTGGGCGATGTTTCGTCCATCGGTCCGAGAAGTGACGTGATGCTGTAATTGCTGACGCTGCCTTTAGCAGTGGACTGCGGTGGCGGAAGAGGTAGAACCTGAGTCTGACATGTCACTGTACAGTTACCTCCACTGCCATTGTTGTTCATGTGTGAAGATGAAGACGATACCGGCCTTGCTCGTTGGCGCTTTGAATTGGCCAGATCCTCGAGACTTACACGCTCCATTTCACGAAGAATCCTCTTCCTTGGTGATACAATGCTTGGATCTAAACGGCTCGTGCTACTACAATTTACTGGCGTCACGTGGGTAGAAACCACACTACTACTGGACGCGACACTTTCACTAACGCTTAAACCACGCACTTTTTCAAATAATGTTTGAATTATTACAGACAGTCTTGCTGGGTTGGGTCCTATTCTATTACAGGTACTCCGTACCTTGATATTGTTCGAATCTACACTATTGGACAAGGTTAATTTTACTGTGTCATAAGGGTATCTTCTTTTTTTACTTATTATTTTCTTGAAGGTACTGATGTTTCTGACGTTCAATGCTAGGGGTGGTGGTCGCATGAAGAAAGCCATCTCTTTATTCACGTTGTGGCGAGGTGTATTCTGCTTCCAACAGTGATCTCGTTGCCATGGCGAAGACTGTACAGAAGAGTTATCATCTGAAACTGAAGAAATGTGACAAGTTTGTCAATTAATTAGTCAACATTTGGAAACGATCAGGCATATGCCTACATCTTGAGTCAAGTGTTAATATTTTTAAATGAATTTACGTGACATAATCTCAACCACGGTCCAGAATAGAGTGGTCTTGTATCGAAGCTATATATCGGCTGATACCAACAGTGGTGCTAGTTCCACCAAGATCCGTGCGGAACGCTAGGTGAAAAGAGGCCAGTGGGCAACGCTCTACGCATGCGCGCACAAAATGTACATCATTGTTGGCGGCAAGACGTCAGCTGTCAAACGTCAGGACTATGTGACTGGCCTCTTTTCACCTAGCGTTCCGCACGGATTTTGGTGGAACTAGCAGCACTGTTGGTATCGGCCTTCCAGCGTACAGAGATACGGTGATACCCCAATACAAGACCTCTACTATTCTAGAACGTGATCTCAACACACAGAAGTGCAAGTTGCCTGTACTGTACCTGTAACATCATTACGCATTTAGACGAAGTACAGTACATATCGATACATGTTAGTTTTAAATGCTATTATTTAAACGAACTACCTATTTGAATAGCTAAACAATATGGCATTACCAGAATTACTCTTATCACAAAAGTAGTATCAATGGCACAAAAAACTTGAATATATTCATCATTTCATTATTCAATTTAGCTCATCTTATGTTATGTAGGCCTACCGGTAACAAGAATTACCGGTACATGATAATAATAATCATGTTTAATCATTGGATCAATAAGTACATTGATATTGAATTTAATTGACATTTAAAATTTTTTTAAATGTCAATTAAATTCAATATCAATGTACTTATTGATCCAATGATTAAACATGATTATTATTATCATGTACCGGTAATTCTTGTTACCGGTAGGCCTACATAACATAAGATGAGCTAAATTGAATAATGAAATGATGAATATATTCAAGTTTTTTGTGCCATTGATACTACTTTTGTGATAAGAGTAATTTTAAATGTCAAAGCAGTGAAAGTAATACACTTTGTCTGTCAGCAAGGATATAAAAATCGGGAAATATGCGGTATTCAAAATTACACCAATCGTTACATACCTTCAACACAAAAAAAGAAAATCAATCATTCAAACCATTAAAAACTACCAAATTCATTGGGTAGTTTTTATAAAATTGAAATAGTCCTTAACTGTGTAAAAAGCGTTGGATACAAGAATACTTTTGATTTTTGATTTGAAGAGACTGTTTTTTTTTAATACAATTTATACTATTTGGAAGAGAATTATATAATGTTGAGCAAGCATGCACGGGACCTTTTTCATAAAAAGATAGGTTATATTGCCTGGCATATAAATTGAAAGAATGATCTCTTGTATTGTAACTGTGGATTAAACTTAATTTAATGAAATAGCTCTTGTTTTCTTGGACAAAAGTAAGGCAAGCCAATATGTAAATGCATGGGACGGTTAATAGTTTGTTCTTTATGAAATAGGGCTGGCAGCTTTCGTTAGAACTTTTGTTTAGGTATATTAAACATTGCTCTTATCATACGCTTCTGTACAACAAACACTTTCGAAGCATGAGAGCTAGCGCCCCAAAACATGATACAATACGAAATATGGGAAAAGGCCAGTGCATAATAAATTTCTTTCAGAGCCATGAAACTAATAATGTGCTTCATTCTACGTAACGCATATAGCAACTAGAAGCTAATTTTGAACAAAGTTTCTGTATATGAGCATGCCATTTGAGATTGCTGTTGATAGTTAAACCTAGGAAAGTAACATTGTCCACTATGTCAATGTTTTGATTCAAATAAAAAATATGAGGACATGTGGTTCCTATACTGTTATTTTTTATTCATGCAGAAAATTGCATCAAGTTAGTCTTTTTAATATTGATAATGAGATTGATATTTTCAAAATGTTTCGCCAATTTCTTAATCACAGTTTCAGTTTTCTTATGTAAAAATGAAATATTAAAGATCATCTAGCAATTGGACACGACTTTACCACTCAGTGAGGTGGAGCTTTCTTGACGAGGTGTTCCGGCGGCTCCTGGAGGTGGCCAGTAAGTCTTCTTCGGTACCGGAACCCACGACGTCCGTTCACCCTCTTTGCGGTGGGACAGCTCGAGTATAAACTTCCCATCTGGAGCAGAGCAAGCAATTTAAAACTGGTTATTATACAAGTGTGAGATTGTTGCATTACAGCGACATCGGAACCGGAAAGTGTGCGAGGTGTGTGTGGGGGGGGGGGGGGGGGGGGGGCAAGAGAAAGGTTTTGAATAGACTTGAGTGTGTTGAGACGCAAAGATAACGCATACAAAAAAATTGCCTGGGCAAATTTACTTTTTTTTTACTTTTCCCTAATGGACACCCTAATATAAAATCTTCAAAGTTACAGTAAGTATCTTGATTCTCCAATTGACATGAAATCTAGTTGAAAGATTCAACTTTTTCGTGAAAAGTTTTCATTACCGGTACCGATACTTCGAATTTAGAAAGCGTACCGGTAGCAACATTTAATTGAGAGATTATTTTAGTTAGGGTGACCTCTCTCTCTCTCCAATTTTATAGTTTGGACTGCTTTTTAAACTAATATGATGTCTACACTGAATTTGAAATTTTTTCCAGAATTATAAATTCAGCAATTGAACAGATTTCACATAGTATTCTATTCATTGTATTCTTTTCATATATTTCCTGAAATATTTCAATAAAAGTCTCAATAAATGGATTTTTTGAGAATACTCCCCTACCCATAGTCTGCATCTAGGCCTATACAGATTGCATATCCATTTTATTTTAAATTTTTAAAATTGATTTTTTTTTCAAATTTCAGATTGCAGATATGGCACATCTCAGTGCAAGGGCGCTGACTCCATGAATGCTCAGGGTTCGAAGCTCCTGTCGGATCTTTGCAATTGGTTGCTGACCTATCTCAGATATATTTCTTTTTGGTCTGTTTATAGTAGGCCTACCGCCATTGCTGCCACCTACCAGTAGTGGGCCTACATATAATAAGAAAAATTTGAATATTAAATTCAAGATTTTCTATTCAAAGCGTTTGGGAGTTATGGACCATCGAAATTAGTTGAAGTAGGCCTAATGAGAAGAGTGGTTTCTGAGTTCTGCGTGGAATTCCGTATCTCAAAAGTTTGGCCAATTTTCAATGGTCCATAACTCCCAAACGCTTTGAGTAAAAAGTCTCAAAATAATTATTTGAACTTTTCTTATACAGTACGGTAGGCCTACTGTACTGCTATACGCAGACAAAATTATAAAAAATAGCAGAGATAAGTTAGCAACCACCCCTGGATCATAATTTATGGAATGACCCCCAAGGCAATGCCTTGAGTATTCAACATAATTATGTAGGCATACCTTTCTGAACGTTAGCATGGAGATCATAGCTAACGGTAGGCCTACTTGATATAAACTCAATGACGTTAGGAATATACAAAGTCCTTTTTAGCATTTTAGTAGAGCAAAAATATATTGGAAAACAAAGTGAATGTCATAGTGTAGACCTACCATTAATGCAACAAGTGTTTAAAGTTTATTCACAACACATCAAGAAATTGGGGTGGGCCTACGGTATCGGTATAGCCAACTTGACCAAGTTTTACGTTTCGATTCCATTTACTACATAGGGGCCTACACAAGAAAATATTAAACAGGCCATGATGATATGCAATGGTAAATATATAGTGAGCCGTGACGGTCTCTTTTAGGGTTGTGTTGGGTGAACTTTCTTCGTTTTTAGGGTTCTTTCAGGTTAGGGTTAGGTAGGGTAAGGTTTGTGTGGAATGGACATCAAGACTGTAAGTATATGGTCAAACCTTATCCTATCTAACCGTAGGCCTAACAATCACCTGACATATAACCCTAGACTAGATTGGTACGGCTTACTGGACCTAGGCCCTGTATATTTACCCAAGGTACGTTTATTTCGAAAGTGAAGCAAAATCTCATCAGTATTGCAGGCCTTGCCAAAATCAATTTCTTTGCACATGTATCAAAGGTGCAGCAGTGATGTAGGGCCTAGGCTCTTTCTGTGATAAATGTAGTCTACCAACTTGTTGAGTCTAGGAGATTGATCTAGGCCTAGTGTAAGCTTGTATGGCAAAAAGTGTAATAAATCTTGAATATATGAGTACTTTCAGAGTGAACATTTACTTAATAGGCCTAGGCCTACAGATTTATGTAGACTATACAAGAACTGGTTATGCTCCAGTTTGCATGTGACATTTTAATTGGATAGGGTCCATGAGCCCATTGAACCTTTCAAGTTGATAAAATAGGAACTCTATACACCTACCCTTGAAAAATTTGAGCCTTCCACCAGCAAGTGAACTAGACTTGTCTGGATCTGTACTAGCTGCTGTCAACTTCGGACTTTGAGGGCTTCCATCAGCATGTCTATGGCCAAAGCCCCTTTTGCTGCCACTAGGAATATCAGGACCACCATTCATGCTCATTTCTTCCGTCATTTTGGCACATGATTCAGAATCTTTTTCTTGCACACGCATTTCTTCTATCCCATTCTTTAATTACGACATTCACTTGAACACGAGCAGCAGCCCCAGGTTCGGGGGTAAACTGTAAACAGCCCCATCATCGGATAGTCAAATTGTTAAAAATGCTCTCCGACTATGTAGCCTACACTTCCATGTTAGTTTGTCCACCTGCAGCTGAGAATGAATGGAAAACTGCTATGTTTACACATTATAGGCGGCGGATGGAATTAAATAGGAAATATATTAATAAATTAAACATCGATGATGTTGAGTAAATGAAAATTTCTTGATATAATGATACCGAATGCTTGGAATTTCAGTGCCGAAAATTAAAATAATTTAACCTGTGCCACATTCGTCAACAGTTTTCGGTCCATTCCACTAGTTCATTCACACCTAGAGCAGCCATCACGGTTCGTTTCGCTGTTCCTTGATTGAACCACAGTTCGGAAATAGAGCGCGGCCAATCGGTAAAATTGTACAACTCCATAAACATGGAGCAAGCTGGAAGTGTTAGACGCGTTGTACAAAACGAGGATCTATCAAATGTGGAATTTGAAACTAGTGAAGATGTTGAGGTCATACCTACGTTCGACGCTATGGCGTTACGAGAAGAACTCATTCGAGGAATATATGCATATGGTCAGTATTTAATTGAGGAAAAAGAAAACCCAATGGCGTTCAGCCATTGCTCACTGCTTCAGTAGGCCTAGGCCTACCGATCCATGCACTCCACAGTGACTGTTTATGTCTAGACCTAGTGTTGACTGGTGTACGGTAACTGTTGTGATTTAAACCTGTATTTTGTTAATAGTGATGAGGACTGGTGCCTTGTGACTCCCTAATAACCTATTTCTATAATCTGAAACCTAGGCCTACCACAGGCTTTATAATTTTCTAGCTTGGGCCTAGGCCTATAGGAAAGGAGAAGGTCAGGCTGAAGAAGTGACCTACTAATATACAGACATTGGCCTAGCCCAGTTCAACTCTAACGCCCTCTCATCTAAATAATTATATTTCAAGAGTCTTGTTTTTTTCACATGATATCTGAGAGGTTCTATGCCTAGGCCTAGACCCTAAATCAATGCATAGGCTAGATGTTCCTCATGATGGGCACGTACCAGCACTAACAATATCGTTCACTGAGTGCTGTAGCATCTCTTAAATGTGCAGCCTTCTTGATTGGATAAGACAGTCTCTTCTTACTAGGACTATAGCTATCTCTTCTCATAATGCCCTTTCACCGAGGGTATTTTGATGGATTCACGCACATTTGCTCGTCGCGTAAGTAATCATGACGTCATGGTCTTGTATGTGCTGCACTCTTGTATCTAGTTTCAACTTTGAACAACTGGTTAACTTTCATTCTGTTGTAATTTTTCAATTTCCTGTACAATGCCATTGTGGTTATGTCATAGGCCCATCTACATTTTGGCTAGGGCCTAATAGGGCCTACCCAGGCTTGGAATTTAACAATATTTATGTTAGCCCAAGCAATAAGCATGAATCAAGAACTTGTCCGGGTGATATTCCATTATATTATGGAATAAAATCATTCATATTATTGTCATACAAAAAGGTAGTAGGCCTAAACTCTCAGTCACGGCGTAATAGAATGCGCGCATAGTTCAAATTCTCTTACAGAAATTCCCAGAATGGTTCGTAGCTTTGCAGATATGACATGTCAAACAGACTGATATACTTCAATGCCTTTGTAAAGTGATGTCACCGGCACATGCAGCGCAGTAGCTGACGCAGTCGCTTCGTGTGATCCGGGAGGTGAAGGGGCATATTGAATCCGCTTTGATCCCCGCCACCATCAATCTTCCAGGATTTTTTCGTGGTTTCCCTCTAGTCTGAGCCAATGCTGGGATGGTTCCTACAATATAGCCACGACCGCTTCCTTCTCACTATTCTTCCCATCATCTAAGAAACCTTCATCTCATCATCCCATCATCTCAGTAATCATTCATCTGACATCAATAGATCTTAGTTATCATTATAGAGTGTTGCTAAACCCAACATAAATGAAAAATAAAGTGACGTCATGGTTTGGAAATAACGGCACCATCTGCGGTTTTTGAGATCTAATATAAATTGACATCGGCCAACATGGGAAGCATAGGCCTAACCCAAGTGAGAGGGCAGGATCAGAACAGAATGATCACATGATAGGATGTACCGGTAATTTGAAAACCTGCCGATGTTTATTCAAACCAAACCAGTAAAAGGTTGGACGTCTACATCACTGCTAATTCAACCTTCAATGATTTGTTTTGGTATTTGCAGGGTTTGAGAAGCCTTCAGCCATACAACAGAGATCTATCAAACCAATTATAAAAGGACGAGATGTGATTGCTCAGGCCCAGTCTGGGACTGGTAAAACAGCAACTTTCTCCATCTCGATTCTTCAGTCCTTGGATACGACTGTTCGTGAAACTCAAGTTCTCTGTTTGTCACCTACGCGAGAACTGGCAACACAGATCCAGAAGGTAGGATTTAGAGTTTGATTCAAGGTTAAAATTAGATGGTTTGTGACTTGAGATAGATTCCTATATAATCAACATGCTATCTGCAACATGTTTCCAATGTATGTTGCTACCACTTGGACGATCTATTTTCCCATTTCCCTTCGGCCTATTCTCATTTTTTTGTATTGCACTTCTAGTGGCACACTACACTTCTTTCAACATGTCACACACATATTGTACTTGACACTCACGAGTAATGTTGAATGTATCAGCATTTATGTGACTAGCTCTCCACCAGGCATTTTTTTTGTGCTCCACAGGTCAAACAAAAGTACTGGTACAGTACAAATTCAGTTGAAACTTGGCAACTTGATACTCATAAGTGCCAGTATCCAATTCAATACTGTAAAGATTTGAGGCGCAATCAGTTGCACCACTTCTGAGAAGCCCCATTCCAAAGTTCATAAAAGCCCCATAGCATTGAGTTTATAGTGTATATAGAGGGGACAAGAGATAGGAAATGTTGTGCGAGATTATTTTGAGCTGATCAGCGCGCTCCGGGTGTGATGGCGGGTAACTAACGCTTGGCCGTTCGGCGGGAACTAAAATACTCGACTGTGAGTGGTCAGAAAGGTAACCAATAACAGAGCGACAGAACACTAGCGCATTCTCAGGTCAAAAGTGGCAACCAGTAGAACGGCGGCAACTACATTATCGGCGATATTTCAGCTCGTATTTCAAATCTGGTATTTCGATGATGCCGGACTACATTCGATGCGTCGTTTCCAGTTATTACGTTAATGGATTATTTATGATTATGACTGGGTGACAGGAGGATATATATTATATATATATTTA
This sequence comes from Brachyptera risi, assembly GCA_964007535.1. Classification (NCBI taxonomy): domain Eukaryota; kingdom Metazoa; phylum Arthropoda; class Insecta; order Plecoptera; family Taeniopterygidae; genus Brachyptera; species Brachyptera risi. The sequence continues at coordinate 76,778,380 of OZ023326.1, forward strand.
GTCACAATTTCTTTACACAATTTTGTAAAAAATTTAGACTCAACAACAAATTTATATGTAGCATTGTTTTATTCGCCCTACGAGGATCTTGACACATTTTGAGGCATCATATATACAACCCTCATCTTTGATTTTTTATTTTATTGCCATTGGTAGGCCTAAAAATTTTAATTAATTTTCAGTTGATTTTGATTTTTTTGATTATCATATTTTCATTATTCCTTTTTTTCTTCGTTTTCTTATTCAAACATTATAAGCTTTATTGATCCACGTATTTTCTTTCTTGTTCATAGTTATCATTATTATAATTTCATTTCGATCACAACAATTCCAGGATTTAGTTGACTTATATTTTGTTTCTCGTCCTATTATTATTTCATTCATCTCAGAATCAGAAAGTGTTATCATTGTTTTTTTTAAATGCCACAAAAGTTATCACAACAATATTACGTATTTTATCACATGAAACATAGGCCTACTACAAACTCAATGGCACAAAGGAAATATCATCACATTAGTGTCACACTTCTGAGATGAAGTGTGTCATTATTGATGGCGTATACCTTGGCGTTATTATGTTGAAGTGTGTAATTATTATTAGGAACAAATTGATTTGACGAATTTAATTAAATGTATATAAGATTATTTTGAATAGTAGGAGTACTGTATATTGCAAGAAGTGAGTACAGTGACTTACTTATACATATAAAATACAATGAAAGACACAAGACATGAAAGTATATCTTTTCTTTATGATCGGCCTACAGCTGTTGTTATTCTCGTTTGGGTTTTACGATGGGGTGTTTCGAGAAAAACACAAATATTCACTCATACAAAATATGTCATATTTCATTCACAATGTTGGATGCCGCTTATGCCGGTTTCGGTTCCGTTTTCTTGAAATTTTGTAATAATTATTCTTAATATTGTACTTCTGAAATACAAATATTTGGAGGTTGAAATTGAATTTCTGTTAGGTCAAGGGGAAAGAGAATTGTTATATGTCAATCTAAATACAGCATGGAATTTGATTCCCATTCACACGATAAACTCGGTGGCATGGAACTTGTATGATATAAGGGCCATGTGGTTAGTTTCAATCGTTCATGCAAATCATGTCTACCCTATCCCCCATCCCATTGATGTAGATTACTTCCTGGAAAATGATATATTACCTGCTGTTATGCTCTTGACTAGCATGCTAATACAAATGGACATGATTTTTCAGAATATAGAGCAGTAGAATTCTCTTGTGAGTTTTAGTCTCTGTAAGAGAAAATAATAGAAATGCTTTTTTAAATTTCAAAAATTGATTCGTAATTGATTCTTGTATTTCCACACATATGATTTCACATTTTCAAGCCAGAAGCCCCTGGCTTCTGAGAAGCCCCTTTTCTGAGAACCGCGTGTCTATATTTTATGTTGTGCCTGCACTAGTTTTTGTTTCAAATTAATTCCCATTAACCAAACAAGACGCGACGAAGAAAAATATACGTGTAGTCTGTAAAGAACAGGGAACCCACGAAAAATGTGGGCCTTTCATAATAACGACCATTGTATTGAAATAAAAATGATATGTTTCTTATTTTCAATGTTCTAAACAGGTAGGCATAATCTCAAAAACGCAGGTAAACACGCCAATTGGTTAGCTACACCATTGAGTTCCTATATACTCAATGGCTACACAAACCTGAACACCCTGACAGATAAGGCATTCAATGCAATAGGAAACGAATGGCGAGTTTTAATATGCATTATTAGAACCGTTTCGTATTTCTTTCACTTCTATAATTCTTTGTAGTATCAACATGTTCAAATATAATCCAAATTTTTTAATTCAAATTTTATTTTTTCTAATTTCGGTTAATTTAATTCATTAGATAAGTGGATAATTCATTAATTATTAATGATCAATTATTCATTATTTATTTATTTAATTATTACATAATTTATTTGACATCATATCATGTCTCCTGTGATCAGAAGTGACACTCAGAAAATAGGTACCTATTACCAATTCGGCACTACTGGTAGGCCTATATTTTTATTTCTGAAACATATTCGGACTGAAAATTTGATTACGTTAATTGTTGCATTTCCATCACGTATGAATCAGAATAAGTATCATCGAGATCGACTCTATTTTCAAATGGATCAACTATAAAATATCAGCTAATTTAACTTTGTGTAACCATAGAGAAGTAATTTAGGCCTATTACTTCTCTATGGTATAACAACACTGGCTTGCGTCATGATTGGAGACTATCCACATGCCCCCGTGACATTTCACTAATACAAGTCCTGCTGTGACCAAGTGTTTCTTGTTGGCTATCTCTAGAACTTCGTTTCAAGTTGATACGTCAACAAGACGACAACCATTCCAGGAAGTTTCAAAACAAAATGCATGCATTTTTTGGATTAGGAAGCTCAACATTGTCAAAATTAATCATGTGTATCATCAAAAACATTAATTGAACATCGTAAAGTGAATCTATTGGTGTATTGAATTAGATCAACTGTTCATTTCTCAATCGGAAGTAAAATTATATTTCAAATTATTAATGAATGATATGATATTACACGGTATAACATTATAAACTCGATTATCATCATGATTTGTGATCATTACGATATGATTTTAATGATGAAGTTATTGAAAAATCAATATAAATGGAAATATTTTATTATGTGTTTTGGTTAGTGGGAAGGAAACGATCGTGGCCTTCTGTTTACTAGCCACGATGCATCTCTGTCAGGATAGTCGACCATGGCGGGAATCGAACCCTGGTCTCCTGAATGACGGTTCAGTGTGCTAGCGATCGATCCGCTAGTATCTTTTGGTTAATATTACACTAGGCAAACGCGTTATGTGTTTCCGCGTTGATGGATGAGCTAGAACATAATCATCTTATATCTTTTGATTGGTTATTATATATATACACCTTGAGATACAAACAATCAAGTCACTGCCATCCTATTTTCTAATCAATTTCAATGATAATAAAAAAGGCTTTGTTTTAATCGTTTCTTTCATTCGTGACACCTGTTGCTGGGAATTAATTGTTTTTTAATAGCTTTGAGTGATTTAAAAAAATTGGATTATATATTTTTCTACATCAAAACGGCTGATCCGATTTGACTGAAAGTTCGGAATAATGTGTATAATTATTATATTGAAATTTCCTGAGAATTTGAATTCTCTCAAAGGAAATATTTTTGACGAATTTTATTCATTGAAATGAGTTTTAAAATAGATCGATATGGTTTTAATATAAATTTGTCTGATATCGAGAACTTGCGTTAATTCATACGTGCTGCTTGACAAAAACTGAGTAGGTTTCTGGTAGGTTTACATAAAATTATTTCAGGGATTAATTCTTGTATCTTGACAAGTCTATGAATATTTGATGTATATGCACCACCCCATCCAATAATACTGTAGACCTACTGAATGATTGACATAGCTAGAGCAAACGATCAAACGCATCGAGAGATACGATCAAAAGCATCAAGAGATACGATCAAAAGCATCAGTTTATTTAATATTTGCCTTGACATATAAGATTTGAAAAGTAAATTTTGAATTTGCGTCAATATTATTCCGAGATATTTAGTATATTCTTTACATTGAAGTACATTGAACAATTGCATGGTATTTGACACAGATAAAAATAGCAACCGTTCAGCTTTACATCTGGAGGGGCATTCATGTATGCCTAGCAAGCTCTAGCAAGGCATGAAACCTGTTTGACAACTGTCGTGACGGCAATTTGCCATCAACTTTGCGGGGTGGTTTTTGATGATCGCAAGTTGCGACCGCTAGCATCTTTACTAGACGTACGTGAATGCCCCCCGATCTCCACCGTAGATAAGGGCGCTTATGGAGACTAAAGTCCTTGTCAGGTAGAGTTGAGGCTGACGTCAGAGCTTTATTCCCCTCATCGTTACCAGAGAGGATCGAAACTCTCGACGGGACCGTGGCCGAAAAGGCCTATTACCTGCGCCGGAAGGAACAATAGAAATTGAACGACCATTATAGAAATAAATTAGAATCGTTGTCGGAGAATTAAGATGTTACATACCAAAGATATGCACTGGAAATGAAAATATAAGCAATTCACTTTTTTATTTGAAAAAATTAACTCATATACGGCCGAGATACGTCGATATGTTTGTGGGAGTGATTTTTATTTCCCACAAACATATCGACGTATATCGGCCGCATATGAGCGAATTTTTCCAAATAAAAAAGTGAATTGCTTATAATTTCATTTTCAATGCATATCTTCGGTATGTAACAATCTTAATTCTCCGACAACGATTCTAATTTATTTCTACAATGGTCTTTCAATTTCTATTGTTCCTTCCGGCGCAGGTAATAGACCTTTTCGGCCACGGTCCCGTCGAGAGCTTCGACCCTCTCTGGTAACGATGAGGGGAATAAAGCTCTGACGTCAGCCTCAACTCTCCCTGACAAGGACTTTATGTGAATTCTTGGAAGCCATCCATTTGTTAGAGGGATGTTGAATGAATGAATACTGGAATTCATCGGCGCGTCAACGAATAGGTTCCGAGAGCGTTTGAGCATTGGGTGAAATTTCGAATATTTAAATTCAATCCTTTTATTTGGCCCGCTTCACAGAATGTTGATTGAAATGAAGTTTTTAGTCATTGTTTCCCAATTAAGGCAATGGATAAACGATAGGATCGTTTGAAATATATATAGAAAATGAAGAAAATAAAAGCATTGTATTGGAGAAAATAGAAAATGTTGAGTTTAAAAATAAAAAATATTAAGTTTAAAAATAGATATGAAAATGGATTGACTTTGAAATAGCAGCTAATATAGCTTTGTAATACAACATGGGCTTGCATGATGATTGCGATTATATTAACCATATGTAATAACTCGTATACGGACACTTAGGCGACAGACGTTTAGGCGACGGACACTTAGGCGATCTACTTTAATCCACTTTATCATTGGACACTTAGGCGACGGACAATAGGCGACGGCCATTTTTACATGATCAAAGGCTTGTTAGAAAAAAGAACAAAAAAAAAGACTGGATATGTGAAACGCAATTGTCTATCATTTTGGAAAATTCAGGTCAGGAAAAAATACCAATCGAATTGAAACTTTGAAATGAGTTCTCTCAGAGGTGGTTCAACCGATTGTGCCTCAAAACTAGGTATACAGTATCGAATTAGATAAGGACACTTATGTATGCCAAGTCATTGAGTTTATGGTTATAACACTATAAACTCAATGGCCAAGTCTCAACTGATTTTAGATTTTCGTTTGACCTGTAGAGCGCGAAAAAAAGGACTTTTTTTCGAGTATGGTGAAATTGAGTCTTCGCTTCGCTAATCTGATAGTAACTATATTAATTATTATTAAATTATATACTAATTGGATGAGCGAAGCGAAGACTCAATTTCAACATACCCGAAAAAAAGTGCCTGTTTTTTTTTTTTTTTTTTTTGTTCACGCTCCACAGGTCAAACGAAAATTCAAAATCAGTTGAAACTTGGCACACATAAGTGTCCTCATCTAACTCGATACTGTATAGTTTTGAGGCGCAATCGGTTGAATCACTTCTGAGAAAATTCATTTCAAAATTTTCAACAATCCCATAAGAATAACCCAGAGGAAAAGATTCGTCAAAAATATTTTCTTCCAGAGAATTCAAATTTCCGGGGAATTCTAATATGATAAATATACACCTTATTCTGAACTTTCAGTCTAATAAAATCAGCCGTTTCAATGAAAAAAATATTTAATCCAATTTTTTTGAATCTCTCAAACCTATTAAGAAACCATTTAAATGTAAGCAACAGGTGTGGAAACGATTAAAACAAAGCCTCTTTTACTATCATAGAATTGATTAGGAAATAAGATGGCAGTGACATATGATTGTTTGGATCTCAAGGTGTGTATATATATATATATATATATATATATATATATATATATATATATATATATATATATATATATATATATATATATATATATATATATATATATATATATATATATATATATATATATATATATATATATATATATATATATATATATATATATATATATATATATATATATATATATATATATATATATATATATATATATATATATATATATATATATATATATATATATATATATATATATATATATATATATATATATATATATATATATATATATATATATATATATATATATATATATATATATATATATATATATATATATATATATATATATATATATATATATATATATATATATATATATATATATATATATATATATATATATATATATATATATATATATATATATATATATATATATATATATATATATATATATATATATATATATATATATATATATATATATATATATATATATATATATATATATATATATATATATATATATATATATATATATATATATATATATATATATATATATATATATATATATATATATATATATATATATATATATATATATATATATATATATATAATAACCAATCCAAAGATATAGGTTGATATGTTCCAGCTCATCCACCATCGCGGAAACACATAACGCGTTTGCCTAGTTATATTAACACCCTTGACATTCCACTGATGTAAGCACTGCTGTTCTCAAGTGTTATTAGGCCTATTACTTTTCAGTTTCACCAACTTACTACAGTAGTTTGTTCCTGAACTAATAAATACTAGATTATATTTTCAGACAGCGTTAATTATCTTCTTAGATGAGTCTAGCAAAGATTTCCATTCCATATACCAAAAAAATTGGGTCCGCTTTTCATCTTTTATTCTCTAATTTTGTATTTCGCAATAAATTATAATAAATGTGCCTGCAACTCGCCCCAATAACATTTCAAGTTTCTTACATAAATGACACGACATAAATTTGTTCAACAATGTATTAATATTCAAATAAAATATCAAGCCTACACAATATATTATACAAATATTAATAAATAATATACATAATTAATAATAATATAATTGATATCCGTGTGAAAAGAACTATGAGTAAAGAAGAGTGAATCGTTCTATTGAATGTTTGAATATTGGGCTTACTGTTTTATTAGTATTTACATTTTTCAGTGAATGATTGATTAAGACATTGAGTTGATTAGCAAAGCAACATGACCGTCGAGTTGGACGCAATAACACGAACAAGCTCTCTTATATAGCAGGGAGTTCAAATAATCCGCGCTGAGCACCGAACGCTGAGGTCGATCAAGTAGTAGGCTAATAGTTCTCGTACACACCACCTGAGCGCTAGATACATCACGGCGCGCATGCTAGTAGTTCTCGTACGCACCACCTGAGCGCTAGATATATCACGGCATGCTCGGGCACCGAAATCTGGCGCAAGGGATCGGTCACGCTCGTGGCGGAATGTACGGGCAACATAACGATTTTTCGCACAACAGGTTAACAGGGCATGACGCCTCTATATACACTGTAAACTCAATGCCCATAGGCCTAAGAATAACACAGAGAAGAAAATTTGGAAAAAATGTTTCCTATAAAGAAATTTTCAAATTTTCACAGAATTGAAATAGGCCTAGGTCTACAATGGTTATTCCAACACATTATTCCAAAGTGTCACAACAGCAGATCAGCCATTTTAATAAGAAAAGATATAATGTAATTAAATTGTGACATCAATCAAAGCTATCAAGAATTTAGGCAAAAGGTATAACCTTTTGATAGATTGTAGAATTAATTATCCATACATTAATCTTGAGCATCCAACAATGCATGTGTTGCGTTATCCTAAAGGTCGGTCCACACGATGGTTTGCAATGGGCGAGATTGAATCTCCCTTTCAATCGGCCGATTCAAAGGGCAATACTTCTCTGTTCACACAGTAAAATATGAAACAGATTGCAATGTGGAGACAGGCAGACGCTACTTTCAAACAGGCCAATCACAGCAGACCATAGCCTCCTTAGCCGTAATCGATCCCAGCGCACAGAACAAATCAAAGGCGGTGTGATCATTTGTTATTGCATGATCACGTAGCTGTCAAATAGAAAGTGAGTTTAAATGCGGATTTATTTCATTTAACCCTTGCATACCAATACTCAACGTTTTCTAAGCTAAACTGAGTAAACTGTCTCACAATAATTTACGATTCACTATTAAACAAGCCAAGTCAGCTTCAGTGATATATGAACTAGGAAAACGCGTTTCCGTGTTGATGGATGAGCTAGAACATATCAACATTCTCGGATTGGTTATATATATATATATATATATATATATCCACCTTGAGATCCAAACAATTACGTCACTGCCCTCCTATTTCCTAATAAATTTCTATAATAACAGCTGAAGGTCTTGTGTAATCGTTTCCAATTCATTGGTGACACTTGTTGCTCGGATTTAATTGGTATCTTGATAGCTTTGAGTGATTTAAAAACATTACATTGTAGGCCTATATTTTTTACATCAAAACGGCTGATCCGATTTAAGTGAAAGTTCGGAATAATGTGTATAATTAATTAATTATTATATTAAAATTCCATGAAAATTTGAATTTTCTTGAAGCAAATATTTTTTACAAAGTTTTTCCTCTGGATTATTCTTATGGGATTTTTGAAAACTTTGAAACGAGTTTTCTCAGAAGTGGTTCAACTGATTGGGCCTCAAAACTACAGTATCGAATTAGTTAGGGGCTTGTGTATGCCAAATTTCAACTGAATTTTCACTTCAATTTGACTTATGGTGCGCGAAAAAAACACTTTCTTTTTCAAGTATGATGAAATTGAGTCTTTGCTTTGTGCATTCAACAATTAATAAATGGGGTTGAGCCTAGCCCAGGCAAAATATATTGAACCAATCACCAGTCAAATTATAATCGAGTAGCCAGGTCAATTCGTCCATGAGCGCGTTTTTTTTTAATCATAATATGTTTAGGATGGTTTGGATTCCATAGAATAGGATTTTCCCTGTAATAATCAATTAGAATCACTTCTCTTTCTGCACTTTTCGGCAGCATTTTTTTGCTGCCATTTGAAGTTCTGCTGAGACGTCACAGCAATCATGCATTCTCATTGGCTGCTGAGGCAATCTGATCTTCAATCGGCCCTTTCAGTGCTTGATTATAGTTAAGCAAGCTCTAGACGCAAAGATTGAACCTGAAACGTGCGACAGAGCAATGGGAGCCAGTCCACACACACGGTTTGAATCGGCTGTTTGAAAGGGAGGCTCAATCTCTCCCATTGCAAACCATCGTGTGGACCAGCCTTAATACGTTTCGTGCAATAGCGTACAGCAGGGGGTACCACCTGACAAATATGTAATAGGCCTACTGTTCGAGAATACAAATTCTGTAATTTCAACTGCAAATTCTCACCTAAAAATGCTTGACGTAAAAAGGCATCAAATCTTCACTTTAACTAACCAATCTTCTATAAATTGAAGATTCATTTTTACAGCATCTGTAACTTTTTTGTGCAGAAACTTTCAAATTGTTCCTCAATTACGTATTGCACGTTTATTATTCTGTTGCCTGCATGTTTTACAAGTTGGAATAAAATAGTTCACTCAAAACTGTGAGTCGTTTATGTTTAACTGTAATGACATGCATTTAATAGTAAGCTATTATATAAATAATATTACCAATATTTACACCATGTTTGTGTCCCAGTCAGAATTAATATACTGTAGCGCTTATAAAAACTATCTCTCTCTTCAACCTTCCTCATCCAATTCCAAAATGAAAAGGTATTAATATTTGTTATTACCAGTAGCCTACCATTGATGACTAGAGCCATTATGAGATTTCAAGTGTTGAGCTGTGGGCCTACTATATTTTTCTATGGCTCAGTAAAAGAGCTGAGCAACTCTCAATAGTTTGACTGTTAGATATGGTTAGAGATGTGGGAATTTAGCATTAACGAAATAGACTATGAAATCTAAATCTTTCACAGCGATTTATATTTGTTATATTCTTTGTGTTTCACGGTATTTCAATTCATTCAATAATATATTCTGTTCACCATTTCTCACTACCGGTACTAATGTCTTTTTCAGAGTATTTAGCCAGATTCAGCTAGAAAATTTGCACGATTTTGAAGATATTGAACTGGATCGTATAAAATATTATTTTTGAAAAGTGTGTTCAAATATGAAATTACCTGAAGTAATCAATGAATCTAATATTAAGTTGAAAAGAATTGTTTCCTTTTTCTTCAAATACCTAGGCTATACAAAATAAGTGGTATTTGGACAACTTCCTATCTCAAGACTGAAAAGTCTAAGAGAATGTGTAATTTTCGTTGATAATCCCGTAGTTGCTGATCTCAAGTTTACAGTTCCTGTTTTTAGTAGTTTGCTACAAAATGCTATACGGTATTTCAAGTAAATATAGGCTACCAAACCTAAAAATAAATGCTATATTTCCCCAACTCTATGATACTGTATAACTAGAGACATGTAAAAATAGCAATTGCTATAAAAGCGATGAAATTTAAAAGTGTTTTCACAAGTTTTTCTGATATTCCTTGATATTTAAATAGGTTTGATGTTCTATTGTGTTTTTGAAAGGGCAAAAAACCACTACAACCGTCTGAATCCGCTATGTATCAATGTATTGGCGATATATGTTACATTTGGAATAGAAGCATTATAGATGCTATTTTCACCACAATTATTCCAATTGGAGGTGTGAAAGGATGAAGTTACGGTAGTTGAGGAATTTTGAAAAAATGCAATTGCAAATGCAGGTGGTAGGCTTAATCCGCTTGCAGAGACTATTTTCCTAAAAAATATCAATTTAGGTGTTTCTCTTGTCTAGGTGCCTATTGTACATTATATAATGGTTTTACCAGTACCGTACTGTTGTTACGCTACAAAACATTGTTACGCTACAAAACATGATGTTTCAAAATAATAGATGCACCAAAGTGCTACTTTTCAAATTCTAAATGCTATGCTATGAAAAGAGAAAAACAGAAGCTATATTCACATGTCTCTATGTAAAACATATATGTCACCCTGTTAATAACCAACTTATCTTAGAACTATACGTTGGCATGCAATAAAGCCTGAATATAAAATTAGGTAAAATACTTATTGTCAATTGTAATCTCTATAATAAATAATTCGTAGTGAGACTAAAATAATGTTATCACTGCAAAAAATTGACGAAATCCGTAAAAACGGCAGCCCTGGTGTACACTAACACAGTAATTCATTTTGTTAGGTTGTTCTTGCACTGGGCGATTTCATGAATGTTCAGTGCCACGCTTGCATCGGAGGTACAAGCCTCGGCGAGGATATCAGAAAGCTCGACTACGGTCAACACGTTGTGTCTGGTACACCTGGCCGAGTGTTTGGTATGTAACTATCAACAATTCGACGTTTGAGAATTCTAATCTGCCACTACAGTAGAAACAAGATGCATTGAGGGTTGCATTGGCTGGTTTGAGATGATGACTTTACCTTCTATCCCTCCCATGTTAAAAATGTGTAGGCCCTACCAATTCACCGGCCACATCTTCAGAACTAACGATCGTGCCTAGTGCAGTAATGATAGAAGGAACTAACTTTGTTTACAAATACACGCGAAACGACGTTCACTTTTACTCAGTTGTCTGAAACAGTCTCTTCAGAAGTAAAATGGAGATAGTGAGGTTAAATTGTCCATCATTTTAATTGTAAAGTAATTCATATAATAACGCAAGTTAAATTGCTAGTAACTTACATCTAAACGAGTTTTATATGCAACCAAAATTGTGGGAAAAGTCCGAATCAGAGCCGTGGTGTATATTTTCGTTTACTGTCAAGAAGGACGCAAATGGTGGATAAATGCTTAGTTTATGTGGATAACAACCTTCATCTATTATTATTATTTACTTATCAATAAAATATAAATCCATGCAAATCAAACAAAAACACATTAATTTATTCCTAAATGTGTATCACCAAACTTCAAACGTTCTTACCGTAACTCAAAACCCCATTTTGGAGTTATATATTGTTCATGCACCCGGGCCCTCAATTATTGATTTTCAACTGAAATTAGTATACAAGTTGAACTTACATCCATTTGTCCAATTCTTGAATGCATTACATTATTATTCTGATGCAGGCTCTCAAAGCTAAAAACATAGACTCACATACCCCTACCTATGACAATTATGTAATGTTCATCTTAGTCAACTAGTTGAATTGATTTCTGATTTTTTTTGTGGCAATCAAGATATGATTCGTCGCCGAGTGCTGAGAACCCGAGCTATTAAGATGCTGGTATTGGATGAAGCTGACGAGATGTTGAACAAGGGATTCAAGGAACAGATCTACGACGTGTATCGCTACCTTCCACCGGCAACGCAAGTTTGTTTGATCTCGGCTACTCTTCCTCACGAGATACTCGAGATGACCAGCAAGTTTATGACAGACCCAATACGCATCTTGGTCAAACGGTAAGCTCAACCCCATTAAATATCTCTAACGTACTGCATGTTCAAGTTGAACTTGATTTTTTCATAATTTTGAAGTTATTCTTATTAGGTCCTAGTTGTGGATCCATAAATCCTGAAATGTTTCATCAATCAAGATGTGTAGAGAATACGCTTCCAAGCGCTGTCTTGAACTTTTGAAAATATCCTTGTAATTTGCTTCACCCACAATAGACTTGTACAAATAACTTTACCTAGGTATTCTTTCTTGTTTTGCTCAACAGTGATGAGTTGACATTAGAAGGCATCAAACAGTTCTTTGTGGCTGTTGAACGTGAGGAATGGAAGTTTGACACACTTTGTGACCTCTACGATACACTCACAATCACACAGGCTGTCATCTTTTGTAACACAAAAAGGAAGGTAATGTAATTCAACTGTTATATCGCCGTACTTAGTCCTGCTTGTTAGTGATCGCAAGAGTTGGCGACTCTCTTCCTTGCCGTTGATAACAATGAAAATATCACCGTGTTTGAGTTTACCATGATTTTTCAGGACAAGGTGTATCTTGAGTACCACACGCAATTTCAAAAACACGGCGAGTTTTTTTTTCTTGTAGACCACAGTTGTCTCAGGAATGAATACCTGTATACATGTGTTATACATTTATATATAAAATAGTATCTGTGGCAGATAAACAATGTATTGCTTTGATCCAAACTGTCAATAGTATTCTTTGAACATGTTCATGTTCTGTGTCGTTCAGGTTGACTGGCTGACAGAAAAGATGAGAGAAGCCAACTTCACCGTCAGTTCGATGCACGGTGACATGCCACAGAAGGAACGAGATGTCATCATGAAGGAGTTCCGATCTGGACAGAGGTATTGGGCAATGTTTCGTCAAACTATTTCCATCTCTTATAAGAATTTGCACCAACATGCCTCATTCTGCATTCATACGTGATTTTTACTAATGCCGCCATTCTGGCTCAAGTCAGCTAATACTCTGCGCTAGAAACGTAAGACAAATCGGGAGTGGTTTCAAGATTTCGTATTAGGCCTGGGATTTGGGAACATTATTCATCTTATCATTCACTCATTCTGCACCCCCTAGCTGTTGGTGGAGTCGTTCAGCAAACAATAATCAAATTGTAGTAAATGAACTTGGCAGGGCAGACTACAGTGAAACCTCTATGCATCGTTCCCGAATCTATCGTTTTCCTGCTTGTATCATTCATTTTTTCTCACCTCAGTCCCATATAACCAATGATAAATTTTTCTGGATGGATGGTTTTAATTTCTTGGTCCCTTGAAATACGATGGATAGAGGTTACACCAGGCCTGCCACCAACTTTTTTTTTAAATCCTGTTCATGTTACCCAAAAATCCTGTAAAATCCTGTAAAAATCTCATCAAAATATCCTGTAAAATCCTGTAAATTATGCGTTACTAGTTCGAAAAATGAGGAAATTTACAAAAGTATATTGTACAATTCTGTCAAATAAAAGTTGGGAGTTTGAAAAATGACAAAATTTACGCATGATTTTTAATAAGATTCATTGGCAAGCAGTTTTTACACACCCCTAACACACTGTCTTCTTCAAGTTCCTTGCCTTCGTCCTCATTTCATCTGTTGGCTGGAAAACTTCCATGTGTCTCCTTGATGAACAGTGCATCAGGGCATTCAGCATTGGAGATTCAAGCGATGATCTGTGCGCAGTTTTAATAAGGGTCAAAGTGCTGAAAACTCTTTTGTCGACCATGTGCGCCACGCACATTGTTTGTCCCCTCTTTCTTCCCCCTTGCTCTAAGGAAGCCAGCTTGGACAGCCATGTGGTTATCTTCAAGTCAAGTGTTTTCTCAGCAATTTTAACAACACAAGGAGTCCCATTAATACTATATATTATCATGTCATTCATTAGTTAACACTTATCGCACTTCAAAGTGTTGAAAGAGTCAAATTACCAAACTGGATGTTTGAATTAAAAACTGAAAAGCGAGGCAATAAATATAAATATTAGGGCCTTGAATGAAATGAATGAATTATTCTGTCTACATGCACTAGCTGGCTGATTTATTTATTATTGTTTCGTGTTTGTTCAATTTGAATTTCAGCAAAAATTACGAATAAAAGTTGACACAATCACGTCCATTATCCTAAACATTACTGCTCGGGTGTCTCGACCAGCCAGATGTCTGTCTATGACCCTGAAAGGCCTCCCCCCTCATCATACTAGCACGCGCTGCACATGTGGCTGTGACGTATCTCTAGCTTGCTGGGTCGCAAGGAATGTTGATGACAAAGGATTTCACGTAATAAAATATCCAATTGTGAAAACTTGTATTTGTAATTTTTGCTGAAATTTGAATTAAACAAACACGAAACAATAATAAAGCAGTAGTTTGGACTAATTATCAGTTTGAAATTCGAAATAATAAAATTTCGAATTATCAAAACGAATTAACCTTGATATCCCTATACCAGCGGCCGGGGTCATTTCTCTGGTTCGAATTAGCGGGGAATTCGAATTAACCGAGTTCGAATTATCGAGGGTTTACTCAACTGTATTGGGTTACGCCTACACTTGCCCCATGCGATCGCACCATCTGCTCGGTCTACCAGTACCTTATGCCCCACCCACTTGTGGGCTAGTGCGCATCGCACTTGCTCACACGATCTAGCAAGTATAGGTATGTGACTTGCAAAATTGCCGAGAAACACGTCGGCGACGAGTATTTATGGGAGAGGGGAAATTTCATCGGGATCTTTTTTGTAGGTTGTTGACCATTTACAACGTATCTGCCGATTTACCGCCGTTCATGTTCAAATATTCGTGAAGTCACAGATATCCGTGAAAATAGGCAAATTTGCTCAAAAATCCTGTACACTTTTTATACCTAAAAAATCCGTGAAAACGGAAAAAATCCGTGAAAACGGCAGGCCTGGGTTACACTGTAATATCTCCAAAATTGAAAGATTTAGAGCAGAGTACATTATAGGAGGACGTTCATGTTTATTCACTATGATTTATCTCACTTTTAAAACTTCATGTTTCCTAATCGTGTTTCACTGCTTCCAGCCGAGTACTGATCACCACAGACGTATGGGCTCGTGGTATTGACGTTCAACAAGTGTCCCTCGTCATCAACTACGATCTCCCAAATAACCGAGAGTTGTACATTCACAGGTATGTATTCTGTTGCCTGTTTTACTCAAAAGCATTAACCACGAAGCAAATGAATTCTCAGACTGACGCAGTTGTTTGTTTCTCGTTTGACAATCCTACTTTTGGCTTGAGGTGCGAGCAGGCCCTTACAAGAAATAAAACTTGGCTCTTATTTTACAATAGTTTTGACAGTATTTTCAATGATAAATGACAAGATAGATGGATCAAGAAAGATGGGCCTAGCCTTCCTGGTTACATCACAATGAAAATTGTGCATAATCGAGTGTGACAATTTCCCATGAACAAACAGATTATTCTGCATGCTATGATGGGGCTAATTGTTTTTCAGGGGGGAAAACATTTGTTACCGGCCCCAAAAGTTATTTTTACGAGTAGTCATGGCGTAGATAATTGGTGTTGCCTCTTTGGTTACTAAAAAAACTCAAGTATCGAAATTCATAGTCTGATTTTTTTTTTCATGTGTTTATCAATTTTCTTTGATTGTGTTTGGTTTCCACATTTTCTGAGATTTTTAGATTTTTTTTTCTTGGGCTTAACAATTTCAACCCCTCCCCCCCCCCTCCTATATACTTACAAAAACCGACCAAAATCAAGCCACATCATAAACTAGTGGGAAAACATTTATGTAACCTTGGTTTATAATGTAAATATTACATTGATGCGCTTATTTGTAGATTCTTATTCTAGTGGTTGACAAATTCCAACCCCTATTTATTATGCAATAACGGACCAAAATGAAGCCACATTATAAACTACTGGAAAAGCGTTTATGTAACCATAGTTTTATAATACATTGTTGTGCTCATTTGTAGAATTGGTCGATCCGGACGTTTTGGCAGGAAGGGTGTTGCGATCAACTTTGTCAAGAGTGATGACATAAGGATTCTGCGAGATATTGAGCAGTATTACTCAACCCAGATTGATGAGATGCCAATGAATGGTAATTATTACTACAGGATCAAAATAGGTATTGCGATTAATTGTCAATTTCCTACTTTGTGCTAATAATTGTCATTCTTCTTTCACAGTGGCTGATCTGATATAAACTACACAAGTGGAGTTTGGACCCATGCAATCAACATTCATCGACTTATTTATCTCATCATATAGATATAGTACTATTAAACACACAAGCTGTGTTTATTATGTTTGTATGTTTTTGTATAATATTTTGTAATTCAAGAATAGAGCTGGCAAGCATTCCCTTGGTCATGTTCAGCCAAGTGGTGGAAGGACACTGACGTTCTTTGAGTTTTACATTAACTTCGACGTATAAGATCTTATGGGATCTGTACAAAACAGCATTAAACTGTTGTAACACATTCTGGCAAAATATTTTTTCCCATTTCATTACAGTATTATTATTTTTCCTATCCCCTTCTGTATATGTATTACATATTACATATTGTGTATACATATTACAGTAAACCTGTTGATCCAAAATTTGAGATATTTCGAACTTGAAGTTGGTCCGCGGCTGAGGGTACTTAGCATTTCAAATTATAGGCATTTCAATGTTGATGATATGGTTAACCCGAATTCCAGCTAATCCGTAATTTGAACTACCTAATATTTCGACCCTTCATTTGCCTTAGTAGACCGTGAGCCAGACACTGGAAGAGCCTGATTAGGGCTCAATTGAGGTAAATAAACGTATCATATATCGTTGGATTGCTAATGAAACAAGGAATCCGGAATGGCATGGTACTTTTCCAATTTCGATGCGGAAAATAGCGTCGCGACGCCTCAAAGTCGGACATTTGCCGAATTTTGAGTTTGCATCTGCATTCATGAAAACCACAATAACTTTTCATATATCAAAGATAGAACCATGAAATATGTTATTAAGGGATGATTATACTATCAGAAAAAAAAATAAAGAACAAAAAAAATGAAAATCGGATTATTATACTCCGTGTCGTAATAAAATAGACCGAACTTGTTAGTTTTTAGGTTTTTAGTTTTTTATTCAAAATGGGGTGGTAAGATCGCCCTCGTGGTGCCCCGTCCAAACGATCCTATCTTTCATCCACAGCCTTAATTGGGGAACAATGATTTTGTATCAAGTTTCGATGTTATTAAAAAAAAAAGAAAAAGTTTTTAGGTAATACACCTTACTTTGGATAACCCTGGAACCTATACGAACGTGGGTGAATGCAAGTATCATATATCGTTGAATTCCTTAATGCCCAAAGAAAATGTAATGATATAGTATTTTTAGAAAATCGATGCGGAACATGGCGTTGCGACGCCTCAAAGTCGGATATTTGCCTAATTCGGAATTTGCACCTGCATACATAGAAATTACAATAACTTTTCATACATTGGATGAAAAATCATGAAATATACTGTTTGTAAATGCACATATTATGGACAAAATTAATAAAGATATCAAATTATTATTTCATGCTAATTACACCCTGTTTCGTGATAAAATAGACCAAACTTGTCACTTTTAACGTAATACGTCTTATTTTGGATGGCCCTGGAATCTATATGTATGTTGGAGAATACATGTATCATATATCATTGAATTCTTCAAAGTGAACAGAATATAGAATGATATATGGTACTTTTCAAAAATCGATGCGGAACATGGTGTCGCGACGCCTCAAAGTCGAACATAGGCTCAATTTTGTATTTGCATTCCTAAAATCCTCAATACATTATTATTTACTATAGACATATGAGAGTGTTATAAGTTATGATGTTTGTGAATTGTTCAAGTTGTGAATAATGGCACTTTATTCAGGTAAAAAGAGTTCAATTTTTGATTTCACTACTCTGTTTCATGATAACATAGACCTGGCTTGTCAATGTTTATGTAATACACTCCAACTTGGATATCCTTGAAATCCATTTAGATATTGGGGAATACACCTATCATGAGTTTTTGAATTCCTCATAATCCAAGGAATACTGTAAGGAATTACGCACTTGGAACATTATGGCGGTAAGTGACGTCACGACGCTTCAAAGTTGTAATGTTCCAATGCGAAATTCCATATTTTCACATTTTCTTTTGGCCAGTATCATATTCGTAGTTATAACAAATGAAAGCATCTCACATTATGTTCTTCATGCGCAGACGTAGATTTCGAGATTGGACGATATCTTATAACTCTTTTGTTCTGATGATCTATTTCAAAACAACATAGACCGCATTTAGTACAGTAGCTAAGACAGGATATAAGGATCCATTCGGGGTTTTGTGATAGAAACGTATAAATTTCATCACATGCTCAGAAAAATTAGCTCCAAAAAATAGGCTACGGAGGACGGCGGATTTCTCAACCGTTTGGGGGGTGGCAATTGAGGGGTGGGCCTGGATGAAATAATTTTCACCTCCAAAGTTGTTTCTGATATACATATATTTTCTCGTGAACTATACTATAAAAGAATCGTGAAAAATAATTTTCAGTCGAAATCAAATTAAAAGAGGGATAAATAACAATTTCATTGACCTTTGACCTTTTGTCTGATATGATTTCGATACAAGATGAAACTGCCCGTGTGACCATTCGTTTGAAAGCTGAAATCACCCTGAATCAGAAAATATCAACATCTTGTAAGTGTGATGACCTTTGACCTTCAATTAATAATTCAATTGACAATTTTTTGTATACACAATATCAATTGTGTGGGCAATATACATTAACTATTCGGGGTTTTGTGATTGAAACGTAAAGATTTGACCATATGCTCCGAAAAAATTTCTTATCAAAATAAGCCACAGAGGATGGCGTATTTCGTAACCGTTTGGGGGTGGCGGGGTGGAAATTTGGGGGTGGGTCTTTGGAAATAAATTTGTATTGTCAAAGTGGTGGATGAAAGTTATAATATTTGACTCGAATTATGCTATTAATGTATCGTTAAAAAATAATATTCAATCCAAAAAATCATCTCACGTGAGTTGACCATTGATTAACCTTTGACCTTGCATACGTTATAATTTGAAAACAACAGCAATATGCCCGTGTGACCATTCGTTTGAAAGCTTACATTGCCCCGAATCATAAAATATCAACATTTTCAAGCTATGTTGACCTTTGACCTGTAATTATTCATTTTATGTATTATTTTATTGAATATACATACTGATTATGTGTAATGCCAACTTGAGAGCTGGTTCATATGAGAAAATATACAACATCAATCAATTCTTGATTTCAATGTATTATTCATCATGTATCAATATACCTCATGGAGCAAGAATATGAAAGAACCCAGAAAAATATTATTCTCACTCTCGTAATTAACATGCTAAGTAGTAATTTATCAATACAACAATACTTTTTTTTTTTTTAATAACATCGAAACTTGATACAAAATCATTGTTCCCCAATTAAGGCTATGGATGAAAGATAGGATCGTTTGGACGGGGCACCACAAGGGCGATCTTACCACCCCATTTTGGTTATTTAAAACTAATGGTCTTCAACACCAGGACTGCGCTGTCTGTGACCATAATTTTTCGCAGTAGATAAAAGTCTTTCAGTATAAACACACGAATGTTGATATCTTCCACTTTGAACTAAGTCTCTTGGGCAATGATTAATTACTTCTTTCCCTTGACAGCAGATGTAAAATTGATCATTATACAAAAAGCACAAATTAAATTAGTGATAGGCCTATAATGTTATAATTAGGCCTATCGCTCTACTAATTAATGGTCGTGGCCAATTAGTACTTCATCCAAGCATTTGCTTCGAGGACTGTGGGAAACCACGAAAAACCACGTCAGGATGGATTTGTCAGTGAGGCTCTTCAACAATACTACTGGATAATTTATACGGAAAAACTAATTAATTTCTCTTTTTCGATACCACAATTCGAATAATTTTAATATTTCAAATATACTTTGAATATTTATTCTAGTGCATCAGGAATTTTTCTACAAATATATATATTCTAAGAAGTCGAATTGAGCTAATATTATTCGATTTATTAATGTGAACATCAATGGATTTCTTGGAAACTTTATTTTGTGTTCATTGTACAAATGCACCAGAAATAACTAATAATTCGACTGTTCAACTTGGTATTGTCACCACCAGGAGAGAGGTGTGATTTATTCAGTCCGTTTAATTACATTCGTGTGAGTGGGTGTATTTTTCACTGTGGTACCGTTTCTGTACAATTTTCACATATTTCTTCAGAAGTCATTTGTGAGGACACGACTGCAATGAATTTATCTAGCGTCATTTCTGGGCGATTCGAGGGTGTATGTTTATGTGTTATTTCATAATGTGCCATCTTATCTTTTTGATGTGACTGCATAGTTAGTGATCTTCACCAAAGTACTTGAAGTTCGTTCGATGTTTCAAATATTCATATACATTGATTGGTAATAAGCAATACGTCATTGGCTTAGTTCGTTTTTATTTTAATGGAATAATCATATATTATATTTGATTTTCTGTCGCTATGGAAACTGATGTTTCTGGTATAGATTGGAGTGAGTGCACGTTCTGTCAGCAATCAACAAAAGAACAACTAAGATGCCCTACAAACAGTAAAAACACAATCGCAGATGATGCTTATGCGAATGTTGCTAACATCATGGACAATTTTTCGGCTACTGGTTCAATGCTAGTTTCGATTGATATTTCAAAAATTGACAATGGATCTGGTGTAGCGAACACTTCAAAAGTCAACAATGCTAAATGGCATAAGTCTTGTCGGTTGAAATTCAACTCGAAGAATTTGAAAATTGCTGAAAAGCGTTCTGTGCAATTGGATGGAGTTGAGGATGTAGACTATGTTCCATGTACGACGAAAAAGAGACTTACTCGATCCGAATTTGATGCTAGTTCCGAAAAATCAATATGCCTCTTTTGCGATCAATGCGCATCACAAGTAGACGGAGATCTACATCTCGCATCTACACTAGGCGTTGATGAGCGAGTACGCTAACACGAACTGCAAGACGAACGTCTTCTGACGAAGTTAAGTAATGGAGATATGATTGCCCTTGACATGAAATATCACAATCGATGTCTTGTTCATTTATACAACCGAAGGAGATCATTGTATGGTGAAGTATCAGACGTAAGAGTGCGTCAACAAATGCTTGAAAGTTTTGCCTTTGCAGAAATAATCAATTATATGGAAGAAAATCCTTCGCAAATATTTAAGCTTAGTGACTTAGGACGGCTCTATTCGGAAAAATTGAGAGATCATAACCTTGAATCGCGTATGCGAAACACAGATTTGAAAAATCAAATTCTAAGTAAATGTCCTTCAATCAGTGCTTTCAAGAAAGGAAAGGACATTTATATGACTTTTAAAGAAAACATTGGAGATTCGTTATCGAAAGCCTATGGTATTGACTACGCCAAAGAAGCCACATTACGCGATGTCTTGAACAAAAAGGTAGAATTTGAAGGAGAATTTACTACTGACTGTCAAATCCACTCGATTCCTGAGTCACTGCATTTTCTTTTATCACTGATCCATAGAGGTCCTAAATTCATGAAAGAAAATCATGAAGCAAACAATGTTGGTCAATCCGTCCTTACAACAGGACAAATCATTGTGCACAATTGTAATGTACAACAAAGACACACAAAGAAGAGAGAACCACCCCTAAATGTCTACGTCGGGCTATACATTCATAGCTTAACAAGAAAGAGACAGATTATCGACACACTCTTCCAGCTTGGAATTTGTATATCATATGATCAAATTCAGGAGATTTCCGAACAATTAGAGAGGTCAATATGTGAGGTGTACGAAGAAGAAGGAGCCGTGATTCCCTGTAATCTTCGTAAGGGAATATTCACAACCGCAGCAGTAGACAACTGGGACCATAACTCGTCGTCCACTACAGCACAATGGTCTGTTCACGGTACAACCATTTCCCTTTTCCAACATTTGACCAAAGATGATGAAGGATCTCCAATTCGAAAAGTGAAATTGAGCAATGAGGATATATCTGGCAAGAAAAAACCATCCTTACCAGAATATTACTCAAATGTAATGCCTGCTATGAAATTGAATGAAAGTGTTCCTGTCCCAATATTGGAATGTCATCTTCCTCCACATAAAGACGTGATACTTGAAGAAAAACAGTGGCTAGAACATGTAGAGGCAAATCTAGCAAGTGTGAGTGATGTGCATAGAGGAAGTGGAGATGGGTCGGAAGTTGTTAACATATCTTGGGCAGCATATAACGCTGCAAACCAAAGAAACTTTAAGAAATCTCGTTCAATCAACGGTATGCTCCCGATGTTTGAAGAACAGGCACATAGTGTGTCCATGATCCGCCATGCAATGAACGTAGTAAAACAAGCTACCAATGTTTTGAATAATGAACAAGTTCCTGTTATTGCAATGGATCAACCACTCTATACGATTGCAAAGGACCTTCAGTGGAATTTTCCAGACTTGTATGGGGAAGACAAGTATGTAATTATGTTTGGAGGATTGCATATCGAAATGGCCATGCTTAAAATGATAGGTGGCTGGTTGAATGGCAGTGGTTGGGTGGAAGTTTTAGCAAAGGCGCACGTGGCGTCGGACGGTACTGCACAATCATTTGTGCATGCTAGTCATGTTACAAAGACAAGAAGAGCACACCAGGTTACTGCTGCAGCACTACATATCCTGCTTGAACGTGCATATAGGGAGTATCAGGAGAATGAAGGCACTACATCAATCTCGACGTTTGAAGACTGGTGCACAAACCGAGAAAATGAAGCACCACATTTCAAGTATTGGATTATCACCTTGAAACTTCAGCTTCTACTCCTTGCGTTTGTACGATCTATTAGAGAAGCAAATTTTGAGCTTTACATTGCGACGTTAACTCCAATTATACCATGGTGTTTTGCATTAAACAGGCCAAATTATGCAAGATGGTTGCCGGTTCACCTAAGAGACTTGCTTGCTCTTCAGACAACATGCCCAAGTGTTCACCAAGAATTTGTGAATGGTAACTTCGTCATTCGCAAATCGAATAACCCATTTTCAGCACTGGCTATAGACCATGCTCACGAGCAAAATAACGGCATGCTCAAGGGAGATGGAGGAGCGATCGGCCTTTTGCAAAACGCCGACACTTTGTTGAGATGGCTAATTGCTGGACCAGAAGTAAAGCGCCTGGTATCGGAGTTTGAAGACGTTTCAACCCCTGAATCGGATGATCATAGGTATCATGAACAGAAGAAAAGCTTCCAGGCTGGCTTTGCAAAGGCCTGGTAGAAGCTTTTGAAGGCATGGGCAACCCATTTCAGGAGAGTAGTGTTGATGTTTTGCGACTACATACAATGGAAATTATGCCGAAGGCAGTTTCTGACACAATCAACAGTATTGAGGCAACTGGAAGAGAGAAGTTCATTGACTTCTACGAAACCCGATTAGAAAAGAATGGAACTGTTATCAAGGACGTCATCAAAAAGACGAAATTGTGCTTGTTTTCAAAACCAAAGATCCAAAATAAAAGCCTTTTGAAAACAAAAGTAAACAGTCTTAAAGGTGACTGCTCTTTGTTTTCAAAGCTCTACATTGCTTGTCAGACACGTAGTGGAGATCTAGGTAAGTTTTTTCAATTTGAAAACAATCCTAGCCCACCGTCACTGTCGAAAGAGGGAGAATTGAGAAGTGCCAGCAAGAGTGATGTGCTCTAGTGCTTAGCAGCTGGACCTGAAAACTTTGATTCTTCTCGTGTTCGGACCTCTGCTATAATTCTTGACGGAGCAGCTGTAGTAAACATGTTGAAACCAGCTAGGCATTTGACAACATTTGATGACTATGCCTTGCAAATGTTTGTACCATATATCAAGAATCAACTCAAACGGTCTGGACGAGTTGACCTTATATGGGATACATATAATAATGATTCGCTCAAAAGCTACACCAGATCAAAGCGAGGTCAAGGAGTTAGACTGCGGGTTGAACAACAAACCCACCTTCCAAAAATCTGGCAAGAATTTTTGAGAATAGATGACAATAAAACTGAACTCTTCAAGATGCTGGGCGAGTACGTTCAGAATATCGAAAGGAGTGAAGGTTTAGTTATTGTGACACAGAGCCAAGGAATCATCAGTAATGGTTGTGAGGACACCGATGACCTGATAACTTTGACACCTTGCAACCACGAAGAGGCCGATACAAGAATGTTGCTACACATGAAACATGCCATGAAACATACTGAGCAATCTGTCATCATAAGAACAGTGGACTCAGATGTTGTGGTGCTTTGTGTAGCTTTTTCTCCAGATTTCCCCGGCAGAGAGATTTTAGTGGAGTTTGGTGTTGGGAAAAACCACCGTATGATTCCAGCAACTGATATTGCAGCAACACTGGGACCGAGCAGATCGCGAGCATTTCCTTTCTTCCACGCGTTTACTGGGTGTGATAGCACGTCTTGTTTCTCGGGTAAAGGAAAAAAATCGGCCTGGCGAACGTGGATGAATTTCCCAGATGTGACGGATGCTTTTGTACACCTCTCGAACACTCCGAGCTCAGATATAGATGGCGTTACTTTCGCCCAAATCGAGAGATTTTTGTTATTCTCTTATACCAGAGAACGAGTGAATTATCGTCTGTAGACGAATCTAGGATGGAATTGTTCACGACAATGAATAAACCAATGGAAAGTCTTCCACCGACAAAAGACGCTCTTCGACAGCACACCTTAAGAGCAGCTCTCCAAGCTGGACATTACTGGGGAAACTCGTTAGAAGCCTTCCCGACCTATCCAAATCCATCACAATGGGGATGGAAGAAAGGAGATGGAGGAATGTGGCGACCAATGTGGACTACAGGGCGTGAGGCTATCTTGTCCTGTGATGAACTTGTTGCTTGCAAATGCAGAGATGACTGCTCCACGGATAGCTGCATCTGCATGATTAGTGGTCAGAAATGTTGGCTGTCTTGTAAATGTGGAACAGAATGCGACCCTTAAAGGTATGCAGATTTTCAATGTTATTGATATCTTCTGAGATTATATTTATTTATTTTAAGCAAATTTTTTCATCGTCCTTGCATCAAATAATTTGTGATGAGTGTTTACATAGTAATGTTTCATACCGTTGAGCAAGTATATATATATATATATAGCTTGAAGATTATTGCATGTGGCCATAAAACTTGTCATCGTAACGGAATAACAAATCAATTTTCCAATGATACTTTGGTGACAACCCAACCCGAAATGAACGTTAGTTCAGATGTCATCATCATGTTTACCCGTCTACAGACATAATATGTGATGAACATAAAAATTACACCGAAACATTGATTATTGTTGTACATTTTCTCATATGAACTAGCTCTCAAGTTGGCATTACACATTATCAGTATGTATTATTCAATGAAATAATACATAAAATGAATAATTACAGGTCAAAGGTCAACATAGCTTGAAAATGTTGATATTTTATGATTCGGGGCAATGTAAGCTTTCAAACGAATGGTCACACGGGCATATTGCTGTTGTTTTCAAATTAGAACGTATGCAAGGTCAAAGGTTAATCAATGGTCAACTCACGTGAGAGATGATTTTTTGGATTGAATATTATTTTTTAACAATACATTAATAGCATAATTCGAGTCAAATATTATAACTTTCATCCACCACTTTGACAATACAAATTTATTTCCAAAGACCCACCCCCGAATTTCCACCCCCGTCACCCCCAAACGGTTACGAAATACGCCATCCTCTGTGGCTTATTTTGATAAGAAAATTTTTCGGAGCATATGGTCAAATCTTTAAGTTTCAATCACAAAACCCCGAATAGTTAATGTATATTGCCCACACAATTGATATTGTGTATACAAAAAATTGTCAATTAAATTATTAATTGAAGGTCAAAGGTCAACACACCCACAAGATCTTGATATTTTCTGATTCGGGGTGATTTCAGCTTTCAAACGAATGGTCACACGGGCAGTTTCATCTCGTATTGAAATCATATCAGACAAAAGGTCAAAGGTCAATGAAATTGTTATTTATCCATCCTTTAATTCGATTTCGACTGAAAATTATTTTTTTACGATTCTTTCATAGTATAGTTCACGAGGAAATATATGTATATCAGAAAAAACTTTGGAGATAAAAATTATTTCATCCAGGCCCACCCCTCAATTGCCACCCCCAAACGGTTGAGAAATTCGCCTCCTCCGTAGCCTATTTTTTGGAGCTAATTTTTCTGAGCATGTGGTGAAATTTATACGTTTCTATCACAAAACCCCGAATGCTTTGCCTTATCTACTGTACTAATTTGTCAGTTATTACGCAATGAGGGAAAAATCAACGTATATGAAGTATTTAGTGGTAATACCTTTCAGTATTCGATGTTGAAACCATCTAATCGTCCATTGAGTCATCATATCTTTCCGACGGAACACTTTCTGTATCTTGGTCTTCTTGAGATTTGAAGTTCTCACACTCCTCAAGCGCTCACATATCGGTACAAAACAACTTTGATGTTACGCAAGGACATTTACAAGGAACACATTCTCTTCGACAGGAGCACGACAGGATATCCATGAGTACTTCTGGTGCTGGCAGGCAATCCATCCAGTCTATCTTTATTGGAGATGAAGTCTTCTTCCATCCATGTCCTTCTGGTAGAGGAATCGGAGACGTCGCTTGCTATGATCGCTTTCAGATTTCTGCTTGGTATCTACTCCGTCTCGGGTGTTTGTGAAGAGCATCTTGGCAAGTTGGTTAATTGTGTGATTCGACTTCACCATCGCTGTGGCAAAAGATTCGGAAGCGAAGATTGTTGATTCAAAGTTCATTTTTTGCTCCATACATGCTGCAAACGAACGCCTCCAATTGGAAAAGTGGATCTTCTGAAATGTGAAATTCTTCACCCAGGTACGATAACGGCGAGAGTGTATTTGATTGGCCATTCTCAAGTTGACTACAAATGACTACAACTTCGGTGTCATCACACCTGATTATGACATTTTTTGGCCATTAAGAATTGCATGATTTGCATGCAACATTGAACGCGTATTTACTTCTTCGTATATAAATATATACATATATATATATATATATATATATATATATATATATATATATATATATATATATATATATATATATATATATATATATATATATATATATATATATATATATATATATATATATATATATATATATATATATATATATATATATATATATATATATATATATATATATATATATATATATATATATATATATATATATATATATATATATATATATATATATATATATATATATATATATATATATATATATATATATATATATATATATATATATATATATATATATATATATATATATATATATATATATATATATATATAGTATATATATATATATATATATATATATATATATATATATATATATATATATATATATATATATATATATATATATATATATATATATATATATATATATATATATATATATATATATATATATATATATATATATATATATATTATATATATACATATATATACATATATATATATATATATATATATATATATATATATATATATATATATATATATATATATATATATATATATATATATATATATATATATATATATATATATATATATATATATATATATATATATATATATATATATATATATATATATTATATATATATATATAATATATATATATATATATATATATATATATATATATATATATATATATATATATATATATATATATATATATATATATATATATATATATATATATATATATATATATATATATATATATATATATATATATATATATATATATATATATATATATATATATATATATATATATATATATATATATATATACATATATATATATATATATATATATATATATATATATATATATATATATATATATATATATATATATATATATATATATCTATGTATGTATGTATGTATGTATGTATGTATGTATGTATGTATGTATGTATGTATGTATGTATGTATGTATGTATGTATGTATGTATGTATGTATGTATGTATGTATGTATGTATGTATGTATGTATGTATGTATGTATGTATGTATGTATGTATGTATGTATGTATGTATGTATGTATGTATGTATGTATGTATGTATGTATGTATGTATGTATGTATGTATGTATGTATGTATGTATGTATGTATGTATGTATGTATGTATGTATGTATGTATGTATGTATGTATGTATGTATGTATGTATGTATGTATGTATGTATGTATGTATGTATGTATGTATGTATGTATGTATGTATGTATGTATGTATGTATGTATGTATGTATGTATGTATGTATGTATGTATGTATGTATGTATGTATGTATGTATGTATGTATGTATGTATGTATGTATGTATGTATGTATGTATGTATGTATGTATGTATGTATGTATGTATGTATGTATGTATGTATGTATGTATGTATGTATGTATGTATGTATGTATGTATGTATGTATGTATGTATGTATGTATGTATGTATGTATGTATGTATGTATGTATGTATGTATGTATGTATGTATGTATGTATGTATGTATGTATGTATGTATGTATGTATGTATGTATGTATGTATGTATGTATGTATGTATGTATGTATGTATGTATGTATGTATGTATGTATGTATGTATGTATGTATGTATGTATGTATGTATGTATGTATGTATGTATGTATGTATGTATGTATGTATGTATGTATGTATGTATGTATGTATGTATGTATGTATGTATGTATGTATGTATGTATGTATGTATGTATGTATGTATGTATGTATGTATGTATGTATGTATGTATGTATGTATGTATGTATGTATGTATGTATGTATGTATGTATGTATGTATGTATGTATGTATGTATGTATGTATGTATGTATGTATGTATGTATGTATGTATGTATGTATGTATGTATGTATGTATGTATGTATGTATGTATGTATGTATGTATGTATGTATGTATGTATGTATGTATGTATGTATGTATGTATGTATGTATGTATGTATGTATGTATGTATGTATGTATGTATGTATGTATGTATGTATGTATGTATGTATGTATGTATGTATGTATGTATGTATGTATGTATGTATGTATGTATGTATGTATGTATGTATGTATGTATGTATGTATGTATGTATGTATGTATGTATGTATGTATGTATGTATGTATGTATGTATGTATGTATGTATGTATGTATGTATGTATGTATGTATGTATGTATGTATGTATGTATGTATGTATGTATGTATGTATGTATGTATGTATGTATGTATGTATGTATGTATGTATGTATGTATGTATGTATGTATGTATGTATGTATGTATGTATGTATGTATGTATGTATATATATATATATATATATATATATATATATATATATATATATATATATATATATATATATATATATATATATATATATATATATATATATATATATATATATATATATATATATATATATATATATATATATATATATATATATATATATATATATATATATATATATATATATATATATATATATATATATATATATATTGGGCTTCAACGACGCACTATACTGATGGCTACGATCTATTGGCGTCGGAGGATGATGAATGATATGATGGGATGATGAGATGAGAGGTTATTCCATTAAGTGTTCAGGATGATGGGAAGGAGCCGGTCGTGACCTGTTGTTGTGGAACCATCCCAGTATCAACCTGAACAACAGAGGGAAACCACGAAAAACCCCTGTCAGGATGGACGACCATGGCGGGAATCGAACCCCGGTCTCCCGAATGACGGTTCAGTGTGTTACCACTCTGCCATGCGTCTCTGTTGCTTCTTCGTGATATGACGTCAACTCATAAACATCTTCAACGTCATGTTCAGTAACTTTTGTGCATTTTTGTCCATGCGTTATGTACAGCTCTTTTCAATCCAACATTCCTCGGTAGGATGTCCTTATCCTTCCCATTGCAAGAAATTTGATCAGAATTGTCTTGTTAGTCGACTTAGACAGGATATTTCTCCCTTTTTAGATAGGATTGTGATGGAGTTGGGATTGATTGATAAAATTGATAGATTATTATGACACTGTCAGAAAGAGGAAAATAAATCAGTAATAGTTCAATCAACTTGAATGTTCACAATAACAGCGTTGCTGTCACCAATGTCTTTACAGACATATAATCACAAAGAGCGGTCGGAATTCGAAGGATACGTGAGAACGCTCAAGCATTAAGCTGGGAAGTTAGATAATAACTTAGGGTTTCAACCATCACACTGAACGAGGGTACAAATGTGATAGTCCAGTCACAGGAACAAATATGGGTTTTATGGCTTACCAGAGAAAGAGACATACTTATTCCCAAGTAGTTTATTATTTTTATTATTCAATAACCGTAATTATTTGTGAAGAGTAGAAAATAATCGAGTAGTAACGTAAAAATACTTATATCGATATATTGATGGCGTCTAGAAAGACATAGTTCGAAATCTATTTCAGACATGTTGAAGCGGCGAAGAGAGAATCTAGACTGATCTCAAGATGATCGTCATTCTGATTCTATTAAATGAAAAATAGTACTAGATTTATGAAATGAATAATAGTATTGTCAATAGAATCAAGGGTGAATCCCGTGATTCAGATTATACAAAGCAAGGGGTATGACCAAGTACAATAACATGTTGTTGCTATTAGGCACAGTATTCTCAATAAAAGTGATTAACTATTTACTTTAAAACAGATAATGAGTTAAATGCTTGTTAAATCTAATGACTGAAGTTTATACAGAACGAAGGGTAAGCTTATGTAAATATAAAGCACAATAATTGTTATTCCTATAGAATACAGTCTTCTTGGTAAAAGTGATTAGTTAGCTGTTGTTGTAAACAGATAATGAGCTAAATGCAGAAATATGTATCAATGCTATTCATATTGAAATGGTTTCTAAATAATATAGAAAAGTATATTCTAATTGATTCACCAATTGATATAACATTGAAACTTAAAAAAATGAGCGCTTTATGACAGGATGAGCTGACTTGATGTATTCAAAACGCTTTCAGAACGCAATGTCATGATAAATTCATCAATCGTGTGTTATTCCACTTCCTTTTGGATATTTACTGAAAGAGTCTGGTGGAAATGTTGTTCTGAAATGTGAAACATTGTACGGGCTTCAGTATTTGGACATCACTATTTTTTCTCAAACTTTGGTTAAACCAATCACAAATGAAATTATTGGGCTTTACGCAATCACAGGCTGTGATTCAGTCAGTGCATTCGCCGGACGCGGAAAAGGAAAAACGTTCAGTCCGCTTAAGAAGGGCCACTCAAATACACTCTCGCCGTTATCGTGCCTGGGTGAAGAATTTCACATTTCAGAAGATCCACTTTTCCAATTGGAGGCGTTCGTTTGCAGCATGTATGGAGCAAAAAATGAACTTTGAATCAACAATCTTCGCTTCCGAATCTTTTGCCACAGCGATGGTGAAGTCGAATCACACAGTTAACCAACTTGCCAAGATGCTCTTCACAAACACCCGAGACGGAGTAGATACCAAGCAGAAATCTGAAAGCGATCATAGCAAGCGACGTCTCCGATTCCTCTACCAGAAGGACATGGATGGAAGAAGACTTCATCTCCAATAAAGATAGACTGGATGGATTGCCTGCCAGCACCAGAAGTACTCATAGATATCCTGTCGTGCTCCTGTCGAAGAGAATGTGTTCCTTGTAAATGTCCTTGCGTAACATCAAAGTTGTTTTGTACCGATATGTGAGCGCTTGAGGAGTGTGAGAACTTCAAATCTCAAGAAGACCAAGATACAGAAAGTGTTCCGTCGGAAAGATATGATGACTCAATGGACGATTAGATGGTTTCAACATCGAATACTGAAAGGTATTACCACTAAATACTTCATATACATTGATTTTTCCCTCATAGCATAATAACTGACAAATGAGGTCTATGTTGTTTTGAAATAGATCATCAGAACAAAAGAGTTATAAGATATCTTCCAATCTCGAAATCTACGTGTGCGTATGAAGAACATAATGTGAGATGCTTTCATTTGTCATAACTACGAAGATGATGATACTAGCCAAAAGAAAATGTGAAAATATGGAATTTCGCATTGGAACATTACAACTTTGAAGCGTCGTGACGTCACTTACCGCCATAATGTTCCAAGTGCGTAATTCCTTACAGTATTCCTTGGATTATGAGGAATTCAAAAACTCATGATAGGTGTATTCCCCAATATCTAAATGGATTTCAAGGATATCTAAGTTGGAGTGTATTACATAAACATTGACAAGCCAGGTCTATGTTATCATGAAACAGAGTAGTGAAATCGAAAATTGAACTCTTTTTACCTGAATAAAGTGCCATTATTCACAACTTGAACAATTCACAAACATCATAACTTATAACACTCTCATATGTCTATAGTGAATAATAATGTATTGAGGATTTTAGGAATGCAAATACAAAATTGAGCCTATGTCCGACTTTGAGGCGTCGCGACACCATGTTCCGCATCGATTTTTGAAAAGTACCATATATCATTCTATATTCTGTTCACTTTGAAGAATTCAATGATATATGATACGTGAATTCTCCAACATACATATAGATTCCAGGGCCATCCAAAATAAGACGTATTACGTTGAAAGTGACAAGTTTGGTCTATTTTATCACGAAACAGAGTGTAATTATCATGAAACAATAATTTTATATTTTTATTAATTTTTTCCATAATATGTGCATTTACAAACAGTATATTTCATGATTTTTCATCCAATGTATGAAAAGTTATTGTAATTTCTATGTATGCAGGTGCAAATTCCGAATTAGGCAAATATCCGACTTTGAGGCGTCGCAACGCCATGTTCCGCATCGATTTTCTGAAAATACTATATCATTTCCTTTTCTTTGCGCATTAAGGAATTCAACGATATATGATACTTGCATTCACCCACGTTCGTATAAATTCGAGGGTTATCCAAAGTAAGGTGTATTACCTAAAAACTAACAAGTTCGGTCTATTTTATTACGACAACGGAGTATAATAATTCGATTTTCATTTTTTTGTTCTTTATTATTTTTTCTGATAGTATAATCATCCCTTAACAACATATTTCATGGTTCTATCTCTGATATATGAAAAGTTATTGTGGTTTTCATGAATGCAGATGCAAACTCAAAATTCGGCAAATGTCCGACTTTGAGGCGTCGCGACGCTATTTTCCGCATCGAAATTGGAAAAGTACAATGCCATTCCGGATTCCTTGTTTCATTAGCAATCCAACGATATATGATACGTTTATTCACCTCAAGGTCTATAGCACTGTTTTGGGTTGGATAATTCGAAATAGTTGAGTGAATTCTTCTAATTGATCATTATTTCCCCAATTTCCATCATTTTTATTTGATGCGTAACAATAGGCCGAAGCCAGCTGAGATGTTCGCTGTCTTGAGTGCGTCTTCCAACTTCGACTGTGCTCGCCGCTCTGTCCTTGATGAGCGGTAAGCTCGGAACACTCGTTTGTCAGTCAGATTTGGGTGGAAGCAGACTATATAACAATCGTGCGTTGTCGGCTAGCTGAGTACTTGGCTTTGCATGGCGTAGCTTTCTATCGTGTTCAATAAGAAATTGCTTCAATTCTAACCGGGAGGTGCGTTGATTTTCATGGAAAAGGAGTCTTTTGGTTTGTGCGAATTTTTATAAATCGAAATCATTTTTCTGGGGGTCCCTTGCATTTCGAAATAACGAGATTACTGTACTAGTAGGGGAGAAGGAGAAGGTGTGGGACGGGTGGAGGAGTGGGACTTTGGCTATAACTTCTTCAATACTCAAAGTATATCATTGTGCTGCTGCCCATATGTTCTTTTAGGTACTATCTCTATTCTGATGTAGTTTGAATGAAATCCACCACATACCACCACTTTTATTGCAAAAAATGAGTTTTTTTGAACTTTTTTTTCCTGGCAGTTTTCGGCTTGTACTCTGACGAACGTATCCTTTGAATGTAAATATGGCATTTACTGAAAGGTTAATTATTTGTCATCATTTTTAGTAAACTCTTAATTGTTTCTTTCATAATCAAAACAAGTTACATGAATGAAACTGCAAATCTGGGTATGGTGGAGGAATGGGACAGCATGGAGGGGGGAGACATGGCCCACTATTTTGAGGTTATGTGAGACTTTTTGTTCAGTGTGGAAGGTTGAAACAGCATGGAATGATCATTAGACTGAGTATTTGTTGTTATATCATGTTCGAAAATGCAATATAATTTGAATTTCATTAGAATTTGAGGTTGTATATACGGTTTGCAAACACTTCCATTTGACCAGAAAACAACTGCGGGGAATCAAAGAATCTATCGTTCGAGTTCGATTTCACCATGTACAAAATGACTGTGATTCTCTTGTGTATTACCAGTTCAAGCTGTGACCACTCTCCACTTACTATTTTCGAGAATATACAATTTTTAATTGAAAATGCAAAGACTTTTATATGTATTCGTATATAGACCTACATATATGTGGGCCGCCCTGTGGCTCAGTCAACTATCGCAATGCGCTGGGAACTGAAGTCAGGTCGAGCGTGGGTTTGTGTCCCGCATAAGACATGGGTTTGAACGTCTTCTCACCTATCATCACTTCATTGTTTCATCATCACCCGCTCATTCGTACCCACAT
Source organism: Brachyptera risi (assembly GCA_964007535.1). NCBI lineage: Eukaryota > Metazoa > Arthropoda > Insecta > Plecoptera > Taeniopterygidae > Brachyptera > Brachyptera risi. Next base: position 76,813,754 of record OZ023326.1, read on the forward strand.
ATGAACATTGAAACTCATCGTATAACCCAGCTGCTTGTGGGGTTGTTAAGCAGCATATATGTAGGCCTACACATGTACGTATATGAAAGTCTACATAGCCTATATAGTCCTATAAGTCTATAGCATGCGGCCTGTAAGTCTATAAATGAAGAATATACAGCCTATAGGCTATATAATCTGGCACTAGGCACATTGTCCCACTCCTCCCCATATGGTGTCCCATTTCTCCCCATCCCTAGGAGACATGGGACACTTTGCAGGCATGTTTTATATAATGTATATCAATTAAACTATGTGGTTGATAGCTACTTTATCAATTCAGAATGAGGAGTAAAGCTTGATTTAGCCAATGAACAAAACAGAATAACAAAAGATACAAATATGACCGAGTAATAAAATAATGTTCAAAAAACATCCCACACCTCCTCCTTCTCCCCTACAGTGAAACCTCTATCAATCGTTTTTCAAGGGACCAGAAAAATGAAACTATCCATGTAGGAAAATTTAACATTGATTAGGTCTATATGAAGAGGGGTGAGAAATAATGAATGATACGAGCAGAAAAACTATGGATCCGGGAACGATGCATAGAGGTTTCACTATATATCTAATGCGGTGATGAGAAAAGATTGAATAACTGTCCAACTCTCAAATATAGAATACAGTTAGGGGGTGTTTTCGATACATGTACTGTATTAGCATGATATTGAAAGGTATAGGATATGGCACCAACATGCTATTGAGACAATAAATTGAAACTAACTTGTAGGTGAATATTAAGTATCAGCTGTTGCAAAAGGAAGGACGAATACACGAAGGATTAAGGATTTATTCAAGATTTTTGTGTATAGTATGGTGTAAGGAGAATGAGTGACTAATGGTAAGTTGACTAATGGTAAGTAATTTCTTAGAAGCTAGAAATGGGAAACAATTTATTTGTGATTCTACAGAAAACAAAATGTTCATCTCATGTTGAGTTGTACCTATTATAGTTGGATAGTACATATTACATGTTGAAAATGTAAAGTTAAAATAAAAGTATGTCTATAGGTTATAGTTAATGAACTAAAATTTGAATTCTTTATATTTCTTGGCTTGTTTGCTGTCTTGATGTTGCTGACGTTGCTTTCTTTTATTCTGAAAGAAAGAAATTGATTCAGAAAGTGACTTATAATACACGATTAGGCAGCTGGTAATTAAAATATAATGCAAGCAGTTTGGTGGGGTGGTAAGATTAAAATGTAAGAGTGTTAAGATCACCCTTGTGGTGCCCCGTCCAAACGATCCCATCTTTCATCCATAGCCTTAATTGGGAAACATGGATTTTGTGTCAAGTTTTGATGATATTGAAAAAAAAATGTTTGAGACAAAATTAGTTTGCTTGTAGCTGGGCAGATTACCGTAGATGGAAATCAAATAAGTTTTCGGAGTTTATTGATAAACGCACAAAATTTTCGGGACATTCACACAAAAATGAAACGATTTCCCCCAAAAATGAGGCATTCAAATTTCTCACACATTTAGAGGTGGTGGGGGGGATGTTAATTAGGATGAGAAAATTATGACCTACGTTGATTTGGTTGCAATTTCAACTGTTATCTTTCACAAAAGATGGTGTTCACAAACCATACTCAGACATGATATTCTAAACAAAATGATGGATTTGGGGTAAAAAATTGAATTTTAAGCTGGTCTGATTGCAATTCCCTGTATTCTAAATTTTGAAAAAATCTGGATTATTGGAAAACGATTAGTATATCATGCATGTGTTGTGTATCATCTGAATCCTACCCAAACTTTTATAGATACTAAAGAGTTGGCACGTGATAGGTTAGATTTAAAAAAAAAAAAATCAGGTGAAACTAGGTCAGAATTTGATTTTTGACCACACCATTGGTCAAATTCTGTCATCCAAATGGAGGAAAAAATGTATAGGCTGTTTTCACTTTTTGAAATCATCCAATTTTTCTAAATACATTCTACAAATTTCATGCTTTCATCACTAAATCCCAAAAAGTTGGTCTTATTGGCTCCACTGATGGCTTTGATAGCCATTTGATTTGATAGATGATTTTAACTTAGTTTTAGACTACGTTTGTAAGTGAATAATAGTAGCATACCATACTTTTTCAATTAAAAGTAGTTCTGAAAACAAACTGGAAAGGTGTATATATGGAAATATAGAACGTTACATAATTATTCCCATTGTTGACTTTGGAAAACGGTTGCAACTTGCAAGATATTTCATGCAATTGTACGAGAAATAAAATGTGTTGTGACTTGTGCCTACCTTCTGTCTGGCTACGTGATCTGCCAACATGTCCGAGAGATCTTCTTTTTGCAAATTGGATTGTTGTTCACGAATCTGTTGTTCGTATCGCATAGCCATCGCGTCATTGTCTAGGTCAAGCTCGGAAGGATCCAAAGCAAGTTCAACCGTCCCTGTGAACAATAGAATCCACCGGTAATGAAGAAAGTACTTTGAAAAAAAGAATGAGATTAGATCGTCGATCTAATTCATAGACGTAGGAATTTAGCATTAATGAGATGGATTATCAAATCCAAATATTTTACAAGGATAAATATTTTTGATATTCTTCAGGCTTCATGGTATTTCGATTCATTCAACTTTCTGTTTCACTATTTTCCACTATAAATGTCTTTTCTAGAGTATTTAGCTACATTTAACTATTTCATGAAACTTTGCACACTTTAGAAGATATTGAGGTGGTTCATGTGAATTATTATTTTTGAAATGCAAGTTCAAATATAAAATTAACTGGAGAAACCAAATGTCAAGTTGAAAATAATCGTCACCTCTTTCTTCGAATATCAAAAATAAGAGGCATTTGGCCAGCTTCCTGTCTCAGACTGAAAAGTCTGAGAAAATGAGTAATTTTCATTGATAATCCTGTAGTTGTTCATCTGGAGTTTGCAGCTCCTGTTTTTAGTAGTTTTATCTAGATAATCCCAGTCTAAGTTAATACCGTGTTAATACCGGTTTTAGAGAAGTTCAACTTCGTATTCCTGTACGAGTTTTATAGTAGGTTTAAGGGAAGCGTAGGTTAGTACGTCGGTAAAACAGTTTTTTGACAAATGTCGTTACAAATCAGCTAAAATGTACCTAAATCTCATCGAATTTCAATGAAACATGAACCAAATCAAATCTCAGCCTAATGCACTATTTTCAATGAAATTAAATAAAGAACAAAAAGTAGACCTAAGTTGGATCGATCCCCGCCCTCCTAGCCCTGAAAGCAGCCGCGCTAACGATGCAACCGAACTGCCACTGTGAAATTTGTTCTCAGAACAACATGAGTATACAAGCTTTGAAAAGAATTCTGGCAAATGGACTATTAATAATAAAACTGATAGAAAAATGATTTCAATACATTCATATTCCGTTGCCTTTTCAGTTCTTATTCTAGAAATCGCATTCTCGTAACGATATTCACTACATTGGATATTTAAATTAATATTTGAAATCTTGAAGTGCATCTTAAAACACGCTAAACCCGCTCTTTGGCAGGTTCAAGTTGATCCTGCTTTTCTGGTATTATTTCCGGGTCTATTTTTTTAGGAATACCAAGTTAATGCCACCATCACTAAAACCGGATTAAATCGTACAGGAATGCACCCCCTGGAGTTTGCAGCTCCTGTTCTTAGTAGTTTTCAATAAAATGCTATATTTCACATGAATTTAGGCTACTAAACCTAAAAATAGATGCTATATTCCAACAACTACTAATTTACACTGCAAATCCTTACCCTCGCCCGGTCCTCGACGCGGTGGTGCCAGTTGAGCACTAGGTAGCTGGGGACCTCCCCCGCCCGTCATGTCGTAGATGTGCGTCGACGCCATCATAGCGTTGCCCATTCGATCCATACGTTTCTCAGGTAGAATCTGGTACAGCACTGGTGTTTCACCACTAAAAAGGAAGACATAAATTGATGAGTATTATAAACTTGAAAAGTAATGCTTCCTTCATATGCTGCAATCAATTTTGTATGATGTAGTGATTGATAACTTTGTAATGGAATTTGTGGTTTGATTTATACAACACAAACACAGATCTCAGTCAGATTGAACACCAACACTGTAGGCCTACTGTCAATAGATAGTATTTTTAAATCAACAATAGGCCTACATCTAGTGCTAGGATAGCCATTGAATACAGTGAAACCTTGACGCATCCGTCCCAGATTCAACATTTCCTGCTTCTACCATTCATTTTTCCTACCCTATTCCCATAAGAACAATGTCACATTGTTCTGCATGGATCGTTTTCGTGTTTTCGTTCTTATGTATTCATTTATGGGATATAGATAAGCCTAGATAGAATGTTTTTATTCGTCAATAATTATAATTTCAAGTTTTATTTATTTGTAGTAGGCCTATGTTTGGTTAGAATAAAAAGGGCAAGGTTCAGAAATAGAGAATCATATCATACCCTTCCATTTCACTCTCAATTTTCCGCTTCCTAAGTTCAATGATTTCGGGTGTCTCCATGCCAGCTGGAATTGACGTGATTCCGGACGGCGTGATGAGTCCTTCAGCTGGAGTTACGAGTCCAGTTTCATCAGTTTCGCCTCCCGTTGCGCCTTCTTCATCCTCATCTTCTTCTTCTTCACTTTCCTCTTCCGACTCGGACTCAAGTTCTCCCCAGGCGGTGCGATCAATTTCCTCCTCTTCTGGAGCCGACTATCAACATGAAAAGCACAATGAGAAACTGTGCTTCTGTGCTTTTGTTTCACTACGTTCAACTCAATTCAAACTTGGCGTCACAAAAGCAATGTCATTGCTTCTTCAAAGTCAATCTATAGAGGTACTAGAACATTTAAATATCATTATACCTTCTAATACCATAAGTAGGGATTATAAATGAAGAGTTGGTATGCCTATAAACACGAAATATGAACATTTCTGAAATAGAAAGGAACTGAAAACAATTGACCAATGTAGATGGGCGTGACTTATACGAAGCAGGGGCAATTTTAGATACCGGTACCTTGATTGGTTATTTCCCTATTTTCCCCTGCTTCACTGTCCACTTGATTGGTTTTATATTTTGTGACATCACGAGGGCAGACGATCTACATCGGTCAATTGGTCTCAAAGAAATAATTCTCCATCCATAGGCATGCAAAAGGGTAGTCAATAAATCATACCTGCGCATGCTGTCCTGTAATACCGAAAACGTCGCCATAAAGGGGACGTCCGGTTTCGTCAACCGGTGGCTTTCCCCACCCACCGGCATGATAACCAAATGAGCAGCTTTCTGGTATCGGGGCATTTAGTCCAGGTATCTTCAAGTTCGGATAAGATGGTGGTGGCCCATATCGTTGCATAGCAATTAACCATGGCGGCGGAACCTTGTGAGCACTCTGCCCAACAGGCATGCCAAGGGCCGTACGTAGATCTTCGCTCAGGTCGCCAGGCTTCTTCTCTTTCAAACGGGTTTCAAACTCTTTGCCTTCATAGTACAAGTCACCATGGATCGACATTCTTGGCTTTGTTTGCCACCTAGAATGAAGCAAATATAAACTTGAAGGATGAAGCAAATAAAAGGTTAAAGGTTGCTATATTATAGAAGTAGGGGCCCTACCTAGTAGGCTAATATTATAAAATATAACTTGACACAATATTCTTTCATTTCTGAGTTTTAAAAACAAATGTTTGTAGTTCGTTACAAATTTGGTCATAGAACTCAAACTATAAACTCACTTGAAGAAAGCATCGTGAAGTTTCTGGTAGTCGATATCTATCTTGCCGAGCTTGGGTCTTGCTCGTTCTCTCATCTTGGCTTTAAGAGTGCGTTGATCTTCCTTTTCCTGAAGCGCAGCTCTCATCTCCATGATTCCTGTTTTCTTGATGAATTCTGGGAGATCGAATGGTGGTTTCTCAATACCACGCTTACCTTGAAGATACTAGTCAAGAAAAAAATAGTATTTAATATTTATCAACTACAGTTAGGCTTATACTACATACATATAATTCTACTGGCAGTTTATGGTATATATCTTCAAAAGTTTATAAAAAATAAAATGTCTTAGATGCCTGCATTAGAATTACAATGCTCACAGGAAATCAACTTCGGTGGCACATACAATAAGTTAGTAACGTACCTTCCTCTTGAAGCACCAATGCCGCGGAACAGGAACTGTGTTGCGGTGAGCTTTCAGCTGCACCAACAACTTCGGATCTTTTGCCGTAACGTCGTGCATTTCGACGACATCTGGACGATGAACCAACTGTTTGAGCTCGGCTACGCTTAAACGTGTTAGTTTTTTCAGCTTACGCTTGGAGAGTTTTGGCTTATCCGAGTCATCTTTCTTCTGCAAATTATAACAAACAAGAATATTCATATCTGTTACCAGTAGGCCGTGCACTGGTAGACAGTAGACCTATCACTGTAATGACATTATTTCATTAGGCCTACATACCTAATATGAAAATTATTCAAAGTAGGAATTTTGAGTGATTTGCCTTACTTGTATCCACAATGGAAGAAGGTTATCTACCAATATAACAAACACAATTACAGTGGAACTTCTTTGGTAAGTTTCTCTTTAGTACATTTATCACCTTGGTGAGTTTTATTTTTAGATCCTATCCATATGCTCCCACATGTTAAATAGTTTCTTTAGTAAGTTTTTCACTTTAGCAGACCTAGCGTAAGTTTTTTTTGTCTAGTTCCCTGAGAAACATACTAAAGACTAAAGAGGTTACATTGTATCATCATTATATTTGTATAGCTGTGGTATTTTGAAAGTCACTAATTTTTCAGGACGAGATTTAGTAACCTGGAACTAGATTTGTCAAAAGTATTGGATGTTTCAAGCTGCAGCAAGTTTCCTTACAATTATTAAGAACTAGCAGACTGGGCCCGTCGTATACGACGCGCCGCGATTATGAATTAAGTGATGTGGAGTTCCGAACGCGTTAGTGGGTTGCGGTTTCATTATATATATATATATATATATATGGTATGATTGAAGTTGATTCCTTGATCCATAATTATGATAAAGATAAAATTTCCGGTTGATCAAGTAAGGGCTTTATTTATTTTAAAATTAAATAAAATAATAAAGAAGCCTAACGTTTCGATGTGTTCGCACACACCCTGGTCACAGGCACAAAATGAACTGCAAAACAGAATTTTCTATTCCAATGCCAATAACAATACTTGATGATAGAAAAGGTAAACAAAAACAATAAATAATACAAATCCTGATCCAACAAGCCGTTAACAAATATCGCTCCAATATGCCGATAAAAAACCAGAGCCTTCTGTGTATGAAATATCAAACACTTTAAAAAATATATAACTGTACTGTTTTTTGGCATGAAAGTCGAAAATTCTGGTCTAGATATTCCTAAGAAGAAGTAAAAGTGTAAAAGAAAGAAGAAAACAATAAATGCGTGAATAAAATACGAATAAAAATTGAGTGTGATTTAGTTGCTGCAAAACATCAGCATTTTGACAAAACTTTCTTCCTCGCAGTTTTACTTCTCGTCAAGGGAGCTGACATCGGTTCGACTTGTGTCTCTCTCTTCCTTCTATCTCTTTTTGGAACTGGGAAACGAGCACGATGTTTTGCTTCTTCAGATGGAACTTTGCTTTTGACTACGTATCTTGTCAGAACTGGTTTCCATGCCGGAGGGAGTCTCGAACTATCATCTCGGCTGTTTAAATTTAGAGGTCGTTTCTCCAATTCAATGGATTCTCCAATTTTTCTTTGTAAGCATCTTTCTTGGATATTCAGCACTCTCGTCCCTTCAAAATCTATAGCGTGGCCATATTCTCCTTTGTGTTGGGCAAGTGACGATGTGATGATTGCCCACTTAACATCTCGCTCATGCTCTGACATTCTTATTGAGATTTTTCTGCCAGTCTCTCCAACGTAAGTCTGCGAACATTCTCCACAAGGAATCTCATAAATACCCGCGTTCTCAAATGGTATCCTATCTTTTACACTCCTCAAAACGTTCTCAATTTTATTTACCGTTGTAAAAACCGTTTTCACATCATACTGTTTTAATATCCGGCTTATTCTGTCCGTTGTATTCCTTACATATGGCAAAATAGCGATAGGAACCGACTCTGCTACGTTACGAAACGTTAGGCTTCTTTATTATTTTATTTAATTTTAAAATAAATAAAGCCCTTACTTGATCAACCGGAAATTTTATCTTTATCATATATATATATATATATATATATATAAATATATATATATATATATATATATATATATATATATATATATATATATATATATATATATATATATATATATATATATATATATATATATATATATATATATATATATATATATATATATATATATATATATATATATATATATATATATATATATATATATATATATATATATATATATATATATATATATATATATATATATATATATATATATATATATATATATATATATATATATATATATATATATATATATATATATATATATATATATATATATATATATATATATATATATATATATATATATATATATATATATATATATATATATATATATATATATATATATATATATATATATATATATATATATATATATATATATATATATATATATATATATATATATATATATATATATATATATATATATATATATATATATATATATATATATATATATATATATATATATATATATATATATATATATATATATATATATATATATATATATATATATATATATATATATATATATATATATATATATATATATATATATATATATATATATATATATATATATATATATATATATATATATATATATATATATATATATATATATATATATATATATATATATATATATATATATATATATATATATATATATATATATATATATATATATATATATATATATATATATATATATATATATATATATATATATATATATATATATATATATATATATATATATATATATATATATATATATATATATATATATATATATATATATATATATATATATATATATATATATATATATATATATATATATATATATATACAGTCGAACCCACATATAACGAACTCGGTTTTAACGAAATTTCGGTTTTTACGAATTAATTACTATCCCCCTTCAAATCTCCTATCCTTACAATGTTAAATAAAGACCTATAACGAAGTGATTTATATTTCAAAATTCGGTTATTACGAATTTTCTGTCACTTTTCAGCATATTTTGCTCATTATTTTCAGCTATTTCCAACAAAATGTTCGAAAATCGGAGCATTTTGCGTGAATTTATTTTCAGGTTACATTTATTTTGAACGGACTGTACATCGTAGCAGCTGGTGACGCGTACAGCACGTGGTCATAACTCTTGCTGCACCCCCCCCTCCCCGTCCCACGCACAGTGGAACGGCCCAAAACCAAACACTCTCTCAACGCACGCTAAATAATAACGTGATGGTGACATCTTCAATGACTTTGTTTATCTATTTTTTGTTTACATTCCTTCATTTCCATTCGTGATAGTGTCCTGTAACCTAGGAAATAAAACACGAGAAGTGGGGAGTGGTGGTATCATGTGATAGCAGATGATAAGTTCTTTATGAAAGGACATTGTTGTTTTCTATTACTTTCTACAAACATACTAAGTGATGATACGATGCGATGATAATATGTCACCTAATACAGTACTATACTAGGGCCTAAGTCGTAAATGTAGGCCTATCTTTATAAATCTCTAAAATTCAAGTGCTGTTATGAAAAAAAGCAATAAATCTCTATAACGAAATTCTGTTTTTACGAACAGATTTTCATCCCCCTTGAAATTCGTTATATGCGGGTCCGACTGTATATATAAATATCCACCTCATAATCGATTTTCCAATATTTCGAAACCGGAACGTGCGTCCGGTTCCAAAAAAGGAACCGGAACGCCGTTTCGGTACGTTCATTCTATGCGAGCAAGGGAAGCAATGCTACCCGCGTATTGCTGCTTACTGCGAATGAATATCTGAATGCCTTTTAAATACCCACCTTGAATTATTATGAGAAGAAAATGAGGAATCACTGAGGAAATAAATCACTGAAGGAACAATTCAAATTAAACTGAAGTTTTCCCAATAAAGAAGTTGATTCTGTCCTCTCTGTAGGTACGTATGCGGTGAACTGAATACTTAGAATGCGTAGTACTATTTATTCCCTTCGAAGATTTCATAAGTCGTCAGCTATAGCCACATCATCGCCTGTATTGCGTCTTGAGAAATGCGTATGTTACATGAGGCGCATACATATTAACACAGATTGCATGCTCGTACCGCGGTTTGAGAATCTTCTTTTCGAGAATCTTCACTTCTTTTCAATCTGTCACATGTCAACAATAATAAACAATGCAGCCCTGCCTATTGATGACGTATTCAATGATGACAGCAGTTTACACAACCAATCACACTGAAAGTATCTATGATGAACCCTCCCCCTGGAACTGACGTAAGAAATCGGAACCACCGGTCTAAACCGACACTACCGTTGCACAATACTATTTTTTTCCAGTATAAAACAGCATTGTGTGCTTCTAACGAAATGACGAAGTAAATGGTTCACCTTCTCTTCCCCCCCCCCCCCCCCCCCTCACCATTAACCAAAGTTGTGACTGACAGGAGACCAGCCTTGGTAAAACCGGTTTCCCCCAACTCCCCATCCCACTACCCCTTTCCGACACTAACGCCCGTCTCAGCACTCGGAACCCCCACTCTACCAGGCTTCATAGAATGGACAGACGGACGGATGGACACACGTTCTCCCTCCCATGATTTTATTAGTAAAGAAGTGTCCGAATATTTACTTGGGAAACAACTTTTTTCTCATTGGTACCAACATGTTGAAAATAAGGGCAAGAGTACCTAGCGCCAGAAATTTAGGATAACGCAAATTGGAAGATCCAATTTCTTACCCAGTTCAGAGTTTTCAAAAAGTGGTGGAAGTTGTTAGTCTCAAAAATATACTCTTCAAGTAATATAATTTATATCCTATGTTCAGATATTGAGCAGTTTCACAACACTGCTAATGCATCAGTCGCTTACCTCTTCATCTTCTTCATCCTCGTAGTCATCACTCAGTTTCGGTACTTTCTTGAGATCTAATAATTTTACTGGTTCCACAACCTCCTCTTTAACTTCTGATTCTGGCTCGGCTATGCGGAATGCCTCGAAGATTTTGGCAAACTGCCGATACATTGGTTCTAGCTCATTAAAGCCAAGGTGTTCAGTTATATATCTAAAAAGTCAAGCACAAAATAAATCAGACACTAAAATGCAAGCCCCGAATCTTTTTTTTTCCCACTTGGGTCTACCGGTACTGATGAAAAAGTTTATAACAGAAAACTTATCATATATGGAATAGGAAAAACGTGATATTTTGATAATTTGATATAGGAACCAAGGTTTTGAGCATTAAATGGACCATTACTCAAAGGTATTGGTCAGTTCCTGAAGCATAAAAAGTTTTGGCATTCCTGCATTGGTATTGGGAAAATTAAGGGTACTTACTGGTACATGTGAAGAGAAATTTTGGGATGCAATACAAAGTTCAACTTATTATTTATTGAATATTAAATACCAAAATAAATTGCAGTATAGGTAGAGACATGTAAATATAGCTTCTATTTTTTCATTTCAGAGCATTTAGAATTTGAAAAGTAGCACTTTGGTGCATCTATTATTTTGAAACATCGTGTTTTGTAGCGCAACTACATTCTGTAGCATAACAACAGTACGGTACCGGTAAAACCACTAGATAACGTACAACAGGCATACAAGAGAAATACCCCAATTGATTACGTGTTCAGAAAAAAAGTCTCCATAACCGAGTTAAAGCTACGCCTTATCTGCTGCCTGCATCTGCATCTGTACTTTTATCCAAATTCCCCTATCAACTTGACCCGTTTACACCTGAAATGGAAAAAGGTTGAGAAAAATAGCATCTATAATGCTTCTATTCCAAATATAGCGTCTATATCGCCAATACAGTGAAACATAGCGGATTCAGACGTTTGTAGCGCTTTGTCACGTTTTCAAAAACATGATAGAATAACATCAAATGTATTAAAACATGAAGAAATATCATAAAAACACGTAAAAAAGCACTTTCAAATTTCATCGCTTTTATAGCAATTGCTATTTTTACATGTCTCTAAGTATAGGCATTAATTAATAATTATATAATTTCAAATATGGGTCCACAAGATTACCCAATGATACCATAAGATGCCTAACTCGATGAATTAAAATAAATACCAGTGTAAGTACTACTCACTCTATCTCAGGTTCAGCTTCTTTTTCGCCAGTTTCTTCATCCTCTCCTTTTTTATCTCCGCTCTGTGGTGGCTGTTGACGGTTCTTTGCACGTTTCTTCTTTTTCTTTTTACGTTTATTCTTGTTGTTGCGATCTTCGTCAACTTGCGACGGCTTCCCACTTTCAACTACAACCTCTTCTTCATCATCAGGATCGTAGATATTCTCAAGGCCACTACGAGTAGTCAGTGGACTGTCTTCCATGAGTTCAGGTGAATGACTTTCCTCTTCCTCAACACCTATTTGCTTTGCACGCTCTGTCTTGAAGGCTAACGCCTGTTCTAATGCCATTGGTAATTTTACTTCATTAATGTCAATAGGAGGTTCTACTTTAAGAGACATCAGAGACGGAAGTTTTGATTCCTGATGATCTTGTTTTGCAACGGAGGCTTCTACACCCACAGGCAGACTCAGAAGCTGTGAATATAGAAATTAATGGTATAGTTACGACTAAGAAAAATAAACATAAGTATTCCAAATGGATACAGTACTGGTATGAGCTTACACTAGGGCCTATTTTAAAGCATTAAGGAAAACTACATAGATCTACATTTGCGATAGGATAGTGTGATTACAGTAGAGCATCTGTTAACGGACTTTGAGGATTCTATAATAGCTCGCGCAGATCCTCCATCTGCTGCCCAGAAGGCATCGGTGTGAATAGGGGAACGGTTGCTTGAAACCTTATTTCGTAGGTGCAAAGAGAGTATTTAGTGAATTTGCATTAGAAGATTCATGATAATTGATAATAAATGACTCACACAATTCAAAGGATTACATCCAGTCACAACTTGTATAGCTGTCAACCATGTCATGCTACGTTAGAGTGTACCAATGTTGAAGAATCAGCTGACTTGAGTTCTTTGTGCGCATGCGTGCCCTACCCTATGGTTAGGGGTGAGAGTGGTGGCTAGCTGGGAGATGCTTTGCGCGTAAAGAGGGAAGTTGGCGTAATCGGTGAAAGAAGACCTTGAAAATATGTATGAATTATACAATTCCTGTCTCATTTGACTGATATCATCAAATATAATTCCTGACATTGCAATTTGGGGGCTCGTCAACCAGGAATTAATAATTAAATTATATGGGCCAAATTAGAGGATGATTTGATTATAGTGAAAGAATTTGGGACAGCAATTTGGAATTGGTATTTTTTATGAAGTCAAGATTTGGAAGGAGTGTTCATGTGAAGGTTAACAACGAAGGTCAACAGTGCAGTGCTCATCTTACAATGCATAGGCCTACTATGTTTTTTAGGATCACGAAAATGAAGATAATACATTTGATAAGTACAAATTTCATAAAAGCAAATGCTTCTTGATATTAATTAGGGCTGCCAACAAGCAGTTGTGCCAAGACAGTTATAGGCTGGCCAATTCCTATTTACAATAATTCATTGCAATTGGAAATATGACTGTGAAATATATATTTGTAAATAGATATCAACCAGGCTAGTAATTATGAATTCGTACTATCTGAACAATTGTTGATTCAGAGCCAACCATAGACCTAATAAAATTAATAATATTAAAGTTAGAATCGGTACGTGCAAAATTTCACCAGCCATATCAAAGCCCAACTGTACTTGTCCACAATTATTCATGCCACATTACTTACTGAAGGTGGTTGTTGCCTCAAGAGAGAAGGTTGTGACAACATAGGTGGTCGATTGAAACTGTCTCGTGACTGAGGATCTATTCCTGGAGGATGCATATCATCACTTCCCATTGTCACGCCTGGCGGTAGCATAGTCGGGCCAGTACCTGGTGGAAGCATGTTCGGCCCCGTAGTGTTTGGCGGTGGACCTGACATGCTTTGGCGTAATGCTTCTTGTTGAAGCAGAAACAGGTCTTCATCCTGTCGCCGGTGCACAACGTTACGGTCCTTTACCTCGTACTGTTGCTCCACCACTTTCTGAAAGCATTCAGTAAAGACTAGCACTGCAGAAATAAATAGAGGTAGCAATGAAACTTCACAGAATCTCGAGTACCGGTACTCAACACAGTGCCGAATCATTTTCGAGAAACTCGAGCCAACGCTAATTTGACTAGTTTAATAGTTTTACCCCATAATCCAAGGCGATCTTAACAACTGTTGAAGATTTCAATGTACATTAGTACAGTAATTAGTGAATCAGCAGCGGGATTCTCTATAACATTGTTGATCGAGCGAGTAATTTTCGACGAAAACTAGGTTTTATATTGACATCTTTGCCTAGCATGATTCTCTACGGCAATTTTACGATCTCGATTGTCAAATCTTCTCAGCTCGACGCGACCCTGTCGTTACGATGACTAATGTCGATGTTAAGAACTGTTTGTTACATTCAGACAAAAATGGCGTGTTATGTTTTGTTTTGAACTAGGCAAACGCGAAATATGCGTTGTAAGATGAGCGAGATATCTGAATAAGGTATAATAACAGTCCTACATTTGCTACCTAATCGACTCCGGTATTCTACACACTTTGTCCTTCATTTAATTGCTACTTTATCTTCTCTGGTATTCTACACACCTTGACGAATATGAAGAATATTTAATGCTTGGGCAAATATCGAATCTAGGAAGCAGTGAATCTTGGCTCATTTCCATATATTTGATCTATGACTATCGATAACGTAACGGGATAAGCAACACGGCATAAGTCCTATCCTTTTACCATTAGGCCGTTTTCACCATGATGGAATCAGCGCGCTTTCGTGTACAATTGTGAGATTCGCAATTTCAAATCAAATCGTACGTATTAGACTCGTATTTCAATATATAGTACATAGTTGTACAATTGCATTGATTTCAATCTTTCTCGTGGATGATGAGTAATTATCCAGTTATCAAATGGTAAATATAGCAGTAGGGCTCTTGACTAGAGGACTAAATGCTTCTACAGACGTATTTTAAATTTAGATTGGCTAATTCAAATGAAATTCATCCCAATATTGTTTAATGCAGTTGGAAAGAGCTGGATTCACAGATTGCATTACATCTATTACTTGTATAGATCAACATACAATAATACCAGCAAATCATCATAACATTTGTGAGGCGGCATCCCTTTGATATACGCATGGTGCGAAAGGAAACCGCCATGTTGCTTATCCCGTTACGTTATTGATAGTCACAGATTTGATGTATAAAAACAGTTATTTGAATTTTTTTCTTAGAAACGGCTGGTTCGAATTGCTTACAAAATGGTGGTTATGTGTATCATTTATGTTTGAACACTAAGAAATTTTTTTATTTTTTTCGGAGAGGTTTCATTTTTTCAAATTTTCTCACCCAGCCTAATCTTATGGGGGTTTTAAAAACTTTGACATGATATTTCTCAAAATCTAATCGACCGATTCATTCCAAAAACTATACAGTTCTAAGTTGTAAAAGTTGGCCCGTACAAAAAAAGTTTCATGTTGATCAGTCAAACCCTGCGACCTGTGCAGTGCCCACAAAAAAAAAAAAAAACACAGACAAAGCCCTATAACAGTGGGATGGAGACTTTGCTACGTTCATCTAATTATTCCAAGCAAAGAAGAACCGCCTTTCTACCGTTTTTAAAGATTAAATGGTATGATTTGATAAAATTTTTTGTTTAATTGGATTTTAATGACGCACCATACTGATGGCTACGATCTATTGGCGTCGGTGGATGATGAATGATATGGTGGGATGATGAGATGAAAGGTTATTTTATTGGGTGTTCTGGATGGTGGGAAGGAGTCGGTCGTGGCCTGCTGTTCAGGAACCATCCCTGTATCAACCTGAACGACAGAGGGAAACCAGGAAAAACCCCTGTCAGGATGGTCTACCATGGCGGGAATCGATCCCGGTCTCCTGAATGACGGTTCAGTGTGTTACCACTCGGCTAGGCTTCTCGGTCAAATTTTCTTTTCTTAATTATGGTATTCTACCTTAACACTCATTTCAATGCTCCTTTTAATCCTTATCATTGTACTTCGGTTTGCATTATCAATCTGACAACCAAAATTCAAGTGTATGTATTTATTGTTTTTGAATTGGAGTAGCGTGCCATGACACGCCGGCGCACTGCGCTGTGTTTGTACGAGTTGAGGAACAAAGGCACCATATTTGCCAAAAACATATACAGTGAAACGTCTATGCATTGTTCCCGGATCCATCGTTTTCCTGCTTGTACCATTAATTATTTCTCACCCCAATCCTATATAATCTGTGTTAGATTTTCCTGGATGGATCATTTTCCTGCGTGGATGGTTTTATTTTCCTGGTCCCTTGAAAAACGATGAATAGAGGTTTTACTGTATCATAAGACATATAAGCTGACATAGTGCTTGCCAAAACTGGTGATGATGCTCTCGCTCGACACATGAGTATCAACACCCCCCTGACTTGTCATTTTTCCACACTGCCCTGCCGGGGGCGGGTTCAAAACTTATAGACATGCACAAACGATCGAGATCATATGCACGTAGAGAATAGACTGCTGACCTCGAGTGAATTGCTGATCGTTCAAAGTCTCGATCAGGATCACTATCGATCAAAGTTCATTGAAGATACAGAATCGCAGTGCTGATTAACTATCTCCCCTAGCAATTAATATACTGTAACTGGAGGTGTGTTAATCTGCTAACTTGGCTGACTTCAAGTGTACATCAGATTTAGTTTGCAAGGTGCAATAAAAAAAAACATTGCAAGAGTTACTCACCTGTTGAATACGCATCAATTCTTCATGTCTTTGTTGCTCTAGCATCAGATGTTGCTGATGAATTGCATGCTGTAATTGAGGATCAACATCCTCGATTTCAACAGTGTCTTCTATTACGTTAATATCCATAGTAACACCTTCTAGACCAACCAGAAAATAAAAATGTACATAAAATGAAAAATGTAATAACCCTACTGATTAGACAGCACTTCCATTACTTTCATTATGAGAGCTCTGCAACGTTCATAGGAGGTCATATGCATGAATGACAATTTGTGAGCTTTGGAAATACTCTAGCACATGTACATGTACATGTGTGTGTAACTGTACCCTGAAAAGACAGTGCTAGCGAAAGGATATCTGGTCTACGTTTTATGTAGCACTGTGAAACGACGACGAAGGGTGATCAGTACGTATACCATTCACTAGCACCATCCAGACAAGATGTACGATTGATCAAGTTAGAAACTTTGGAAACCATAGTCAAGTCAGATGTGGGTTCGAGTTCATGCATAAGGTGAGGATTTTTTGCATACAACAACCTTAAGCCTTCTCACCACCAAATAACCTACACAACCCACACTTGTCATTGAACAAACAATAATCATCAGTCATCTATCTGTTATCTAGACAGGTTAACAGTATTTTGAAGCCAGGCGTATGTAAATTTTCTTGTTGACCTACCATAAGCAGATCTGTCATATAGTGAAGTTATCTTCATTTTCTACCCTCTGATATGAAATCTGTTCAGATGATAAGATATGGTATAGAATATGAGCAGTACCCAAAGTTTGGGTAAACCATTTCAATGAGTGGCAGCGTGCGTACGTACGTATTTTGGGTGTTTGATTGGTTTGTACTCATTTCAAGGACTCAGGATTTAGAATTTAACACAGACTCAGTCATTGCCATAAGCTAGAGCGGCATTGCAAACCCAACAATCAAAACCATACCCCTTAACCTAAAAATGACTGCCTCACAACAAAAATACATAAATCGTCAAATTTCAAGTTTACCAAAATCTAATAAAACGCCTCAAATACCACGTACATAACACTTCCTCATTTAGTACACCAAAACCTGAACGAAAACGCAATTTTCCTAAAAAAAACTCCACATCTATAGGTCTATTGGTCGTATTTGTTATTGTGGAGAATTACCATCTTCAGTACCAACTGGGCCTACTCTGAATAACCTATTACAGGTGTAGGTCCTGTGCCACCGAGTTTGAAATGTTATAAACTTGATATCTACCCGCAGTAAAGCCTAATCTGGCTAGGGCCTAGGCACGGTCCATAAGGAATAGGCCTAGGTCTTGTATCAAGTAATCTCCGTGCGCTGGCAGGTTAATAAACAGTGCTGCTAGTTACACCAAAATCTGTGCGGAATACTAGATCCGCGCTAGATTATTTTAGAGCGCGAAAAGAGGCCAATCACGTGGCCCAGTTGACGTTTGACAGCCAATTAGCTGACGTCTTACCGCCAACGATGACGTACATTTGGTGCCTGCATCTGTAGAGCGTGGCTTCTTTTCACCTAGCATTCCGCATGGATTTGGGTGGAATTAGCAGCACTGTTGGAACGAACGAAATAGCTTCGATACAAGACCTATATATTCTAGTCCATGGCCTAGGCCATGGAGTGCCTATGATGAAGCCTAGGCATTGAGTTATAGTGTTGTCTAGGCATTGAGCTTATAGTGTTGCCTAGGCATTGAGTTTATAGTGAACACTATAAAATCAATGGCCTAGCCTAGGGCAGCCGCATAAACATAACCTAAAATTGATGAAAACAAACATAGACCAGTGAGACTAGTTGCACATTCCTAAAAGCTTGTTATTATGCAATAATTGAAATCCCAATTTTTATACCTTTCTACGAATGGAAATGTATCAGTTAAAGTGACATTATAACACGCATGACATAAAATAACAATAGGCTTTATTTTTCACGAAATACTTTGCGAGCAATGCAATCAATTACAGCCTTCTAGAATCTAGATTCGAAAACTTGATGACGAATTCATGCGGTTGTTCCGCTAGGAGATTTATCAGCAAAGGGATTGCCGAAGGCCTGACGCGTGGACAATAATGACGAGACGAGCGATATAGCAGACGAAGGAATTTGACGTATGGGTGTCGGGTTTAAGGCTGGTTTAGTTTCAAGTCTGTCAAAGCGATCAGTTATTGATTAGATCAGACTTATGTACTAATCCTAGTTGTTGATTCTCAATTATGGTGATTCTTTGAAGCAGTTACGGAGCGTCTGTGTGATTAACGCAAGAAATTGCGTGACAGGTTAGTTTTGTTCCAAGTAGACACTAGGCCTAGGCCACGGGCCTAGTTTTATTGTTATCATTGGTCTTATTAAAGGCGTAGGAGGCAGGTTCTCTACGTCGGCTCAAATTAAGGTAGGCTGTCAATTAAGCATACCTTGTCTAGTAAAATTTGGAAGTAAGCAGCTACCTGGGGTTAGCTTAGTACAGTAAATCGATAGTATTAGGGACTGGATTCATGTAGGGCCTACCTAAATCGTAGGCTATAGGCCTAGGCCTATTATGACATCATTGGAACATTGTCGTAACCTGGTACATTGAGTATATAGTGTTATCTGACGCACGGGATTGGTCACACGCTCGGCGGCGCGTACGGGCAACATAACGATTTTCCGCACAACAGGTTAACCAGCGCTTGACGCCTCTATACAACACGATAAACTCAATGCCCGGTATGGCCTAAAAGCAAAGAGAGACTAAGAAATTGAAATTTCTCATAGAATAATATGTTCTTGTTTCAGAATGACTACATATGAAGAGTTCATTCAGCAGAACGAGGACCGTGATGGAGTGCGTTTCACATGGAATGTGTGGCCATCCAGTCGCTTGGAAGCTACCCGACTTGTAGTGCCTCTAGGATGTCTTTATCAACCACTGAAAGAACGACCAGGTGAACAAATGATATGTTATCATAAGAAAATCATTACCAACTATACACTGTGCTATCTAGAAGGGTAGCCACCCTCGGTACTTCGGTCAGCTGAGGCACCGCTTCAGAAACTGAAGTCACCGTTGGGCGCAGGTTTGAATCCCGCATAAGGCATGGGTTTTTGTAAATGTCCTCTCACTAATCAACACTTCATAGTTTTATAATCACCTGCTCATTTGTACCCACGTATAACCTAGCTGTTGGTGGGGTCGTTAAGCAAATAATAATCAATCAAATCAAATCTAGAAGGGTGGTGATAAGCCTACCATACAATTTTTTTTTTTCTTAATAACATCGAAACTAATATCATTGTTCCCCAATTAAGGCCATGGATGAAAGATAGGATCGTTTGGACGGGGCACCACAAGGGCGATCTTACCACCCCATTTTGATTATTTAAAAATAATGATCTTCAACACCAGGACTGCGCTGTCTGTGACCATAATTTTTTGCCGTAGATAAAAGTCTTTCAGTACAAATACAATATCATGTAATACAATACAAACATAAATACAAATACCATACAATATCAAAACTTGGTTATTCTAAAGAAAATTTAAATGTCATCACAGCCCTAGAACTAGATTTTAAGGTGCAGCCCCTAATGACGATATTTATTTCTCTAATTTTGGAGAAAACTAGAAATCATCATGTCAATTTCATAAATTATAATTAGGCCTAGTCTTTTGGTCCTCCAGATTAGTTATGACGTAGGCACCAATTCTATATAGATTCATGAATAGAATCGAGTAGTATCTAATTCACGACTCACAAAAAAAGGCAACTCCAAATGCATGAATAATAAATTCTGGAATTGTGACGATGATTTCTAGGTTTCTCTACACTTGAGAAAATAGAAGATGTATCATCATATTAATTTAAATCTAGTTTCATGATTGTGATATCCTTTACCTGGAATGTCTAGAGATGGGCTTAGGCCTACATTTCTTTAGAACGTGAAAACTTGCTATTTTTGAGCCCAGTTTAGCCAGCATGTGAACCATGAAGAAGCAACTGATGTAAATGATCAAGTTTTGACATTCCAGGTAATGAAAGAAAATATATTAGAGCTTAACCGAACGTGGTGAATGTAGCCAAGTTGAGTAAATAGTGTTGCCGATGTAGCCCAGCACAAACTGGGGGAAAATTCAATCTTGTTTGCATAAAAAGTGCTTGGCAGTTTTGTTTGCATAAAAAGTGCTTGGCAGTTTAGAAGGCTATTTTGTAGAAGTACTGGCTCATAGATCTGCAAATTTAAAAATAACGGTACCGGTACCAGTACATTGAAAAATGAATAGAAAGTCATTGCTGAAGTCACCATAATAAACTACGTGATTGATTTTTATTCTTTACAAACTTCTTGGTCCATTTTTAATAAATATATATAGGCCTACCGTATACAGTGAAACCTATGCAACGTGCCCAGATTCATCGCTTTCCTGCTTGTATCATTCATTTTTTCTCACCCCACTTCTGTATAATCAGTGTTGAATTTTCCTGGATGGATTGTTTTTCTCCATGGAGTTTTATTTTCCTGGTCCCTTGAAAAACGATGGATAGAGGTTTCATTGAACCGTATATAATTTAATATAATATCTAGCAGACAGCAGTGCTATTAAATGTTTCTACATGACATACTGTAATGTGAAATGTGAAGCATATTGCTTTCATCTACCGTAGTCATTATATTGTGATCGAAACTCATTGATACTTTCAATATTGACAATCCCCTTAAATCACTTATACTACACACAATTACTGACGATTGTTGTTTTATCTCCATTGCAGATCTGCCTCCTATTCAATATGATCCAGTACTCTGTACAAGAAATACTTGCAGAGCAATTCTCAATCCGCTGTGTCAAGTTGACTACCGGGCAAAACTGTGGGTGTGCAACTTCTGCTTCCAAAGAAATCCTGTAAGTTATTCCAACACAATTAGTTGTATAAAATGATTTGGTATCTCTACATGTCAATGCTACCTTGTCATTAATATTAAAATTGAAGCCACGAGGTATGAGTTTATGATTGAGTTTTGGTTAGACATAAAGCGAGAGATAGGGTAGAGAATATGGACTGTTGCACTGAACAAATTGTGACTTCTAGAGGCATGTGTTCACTCTGTACTAGTTTTCAATAGACCTGCATAAGAAGTAGAAAATTGTGTATTCCAGATTGTTCTATTTTCTTGAGAATCTTCAATTTATATTCAGTTATATTCTTATGTTTAAAGTTTGAAACTTGAAATATTGGTATACCCTCATTTAAAATCACAGTACTTGATAGAACCATTGGCCTATGTGAAGTTTGAAGTTTTATTATTATCTTCACAATTTGTACAATGTACAGGTGGCAAAGTCCTTATTCTAAATAATAACAAAACTATAACAATTAAATACAAATGATAATGAAAAAAAAAAAAAATAATAACAATAATGATAATACACTACATAAACAAAGTCCCATTTCACTATTCATCATCATTTGTATTGTTCTTGATTCTCCGTCTAAAAGTTGCCACTGACTTGGGCAATTTTTCCATCACATTCTTCTTAAGCTTATTCCAATCGTCTATAGACCAACTTGGGAATGAATATCTTCCGACATCAGTTCTTCCAGTCTTACACATTAATTTGGCTGTATGGTCACCTCTTGCAACGTATTGTGCCTTCATCATTCTTTCTTGAATTTCCTTCCATGGCTTATTGCCAGAATATGCCTTGAATATAGTACATAGTCTTGCCAATCTGCGCCTTGTTTCTAGGGACTCCCACTTTAACTCGTCTATCATCTCAGTCATGCTCTCTGGTATGCTCTTTAGAGTTAATTTTAGATCGGTCTCTGCATTATTCTTTACAATTTTCCATTCCCTTCTCTTCATTCTTCCCTTCACTCTTCTTGCTATATATTGGGTTTTAACGACACACTGTAATGACTCTTTTTGCTGCCCACCTTTGAACTCCCTCTATTCTCTTGATTTGTCCCTCCCTGTATGGATCCCACACACTCCCAGCATACTCTGCAATTCGTCTTATGAGGGTCAAATATGCCGTCTCCTTAATTTTCTCCGTTGCTCCTGCCAAGTTCCGCATTACAAAATTCAGGTTTCGGATTGCTTTGGCACTTACGTGCTCAATATTGTCTCCCCAATCCATCCGTCGATTGAATATTACACCCAAGCACTTATTACTTTTTTTACTTTAGTTTTTTTTATGTGCATAGATGCACATAAAAAAAAAACGAAAGTAAAAAAAGTTGACTGTAGATCTACAGTGTCTACGTGTCCTCTCATCTTTGTTGCTTACGTTTATATCAAAGGTGTGATTTGTTGTTTCAGTTTCCACCACAGTATGCAGCAATATCTGAGCAACACCAACCGGCTGAGCTTATACCGATGTTTTCAACACTTGAATATACCATCACTGTAAGTTTTTAGTTACGAGCGCATTATTGTCGTAAAGTCATGCAACAATAGGCCTACACCGCTACACGTGTGATGACAGTTACGTATTATTTACTGGCTAACCAAATTATTTGGGCCTGAACCATTTGAGAATATTGTACTGAATCTCTTTTACCTTGTGAAATATACAAGCTTTATGTACAACATCAACTTGATACCGGTAGACCTGTTGATATAATACGAAAATATAAGAGTAGGGCCTATCTGTGTTATAAATATATGAAAAGTTACAGTTATAACGTTCAACCTATTTACAAATTAGTAGTTACACATCATTATTAAAAGCTATTTGTGTACTAGGCCTACACCAATCAGTAATGCTCTGTCTTCGAACAGATTAATTTGGTACATTGACGGCATAATTTTTTTAAATAAAAATATGATTTATTATTTGTCATTTACAATCATATTGTTTGAACATCAGTCGCAGTTATAGACCTATCCATAGTTGGAACAACCAGTCTACTTCCTATATAATGTGATACCATTTTTTTGTATAGATAGTGTAAGAGTTCAAAGTACAAGAACAAGATTTAAAAGTATGAGAATTAACATCAGGCTAGGATTAATTTATGTAAGAACTATAGGCCTACGATACTTAACATTGATTTAAATGATCAACTATTTACTATCTAGTAGGGTTGCCGTTCGATGTGAAAACTCATATCGATTATCTTTTACTTAACATCGATTATTAATCGTATTATATCGATATTTTTTCTCCTAATCGATAATCGTATTGAATGTCAAAATATCGTATCACATCGGAATAATTGTGTTGGAAATTGCGGCTAAACAGCTGTGTTGATTGATTCATTGCCAAGTGGTTGACCTTGGACTACGTGCGGGACTTCGGTCCTAGCAGGGAGGGGTAGAAAGATAACGGGATAGAGGAAGAGGCAGATTTATGAGCTGTAATAAAAGTACACGTAACAATATACAGTATCTGGAATTCATCCATATTGTCCAGAATATGAGCCGAGGGTTTTTCTCGAAATTTCAAGCCAAAAAGTCAACCTCGGCTTAGATGCGAATCTCGGCCTATAGACTGTCAAAAATACGTTTTTTCTCATTCCAATTGGGCGTACTTCACCCGTACACTCGTAACAAGGGAATCAACTTGAAACCGCGAGATATTCCACTGAAAACACGTTTAATAAATGTTTTATCATGAAGAAGCATGGTTTTCCCAATTTCCATCATTTTCATTTGACGCGCAGTAATAAACATAACAAGCACGTGGAGCTGTTAGCTGCATGGTGTGTATCATCTACTGTGTGTGGTCTAACATCGTCTGACCATAAGGACCACTCGTTGACTACAACCTAGCTACAACGTAGTGTGAAAAACGTCTCCGACTCGAGACGGCCGAGCGCCAATTGACCGCGCGGTAGTCTATATTCTCGTCATAAATGCGCATATCAACTCTGACGTCATAGCAAACAGCGTTTCTCATTGGCTTTCGAGTGCCCAATAGAAACCAAGAACTTTCGCGCCACATGCACTGATTGGAGCAATTACGTAAAGGGAAAAAAATTAGTTTGTAAAGGAAATAATGTTAATTTCGATAATTGAAAATAATCATCTTGATATCGTATCGCCGAAATTCAATCGATTATCGTATTGTTTGAAAAAATATCGATCTATATCGATATATCGATTATTGTTGGCAACCCTACTATCTACTGTAGGCCCTACTTCAATAGGCCTAATATATTGACTTCTATATTTTACTACCATATATGATTTACTATATTCCTGAGAATAATTCAACATTAGACCTATAAAATGCATCTTCTATTAGGTAACCTTTTAATCGTGATTTAAATACTGTAGTGAAATGCTGTTCTGCTGTACATGTAATCTGGCAGCTTTTACACAATCTACAGTTTTAGGCCTAATAGTATATTATTATAGGCCTACAGGGCACTTACCGCGACGGCCACTTGAGCGCCCGCCTAAGAAGCCCGCCCATGCTAAAATGATCGGCGGGCTTCTTAGGCGGGGGCTCAAGTGGCAGTCGCGGTAAGCACCCAGGTCTATATCAATTCTCATTTATTAAGTTCAACTTCCACGTCTTCATTGTAGTCATTTTATTATAGCGAGGTCAGTGTCTGCCTCCCATCTTTCTCCTGGTGGTCGACACTTGCATCGACGACGAAGAGCTCGGAGCGCTGAAAGATTCCCTCCAGATGTCTCTGAGTCTGTTGCCGCCCAACGCACTCATCGGCCTCATCACGTTCGGCAAGATGGTCCAGGTCCACGAGCTGGGCTGCGAGGGCTGCTCGAAAAGCTACGTGTTCCGCGGCACGAAAGACCTGGCCGCCAAGCAGATCCAGGACATGCTGGGTATCGGCAAGTTCAGCACGCCGCAGCAACAACAACAGCAACAGCGAGGACCCGGCGGTCAGCCTCTACCGCCGGCTAACAGGTGAGAAGAATCTCAGTCAATGTTGATATTTGGGATGCAGGGCTCCAACCAAAAGTAATAGTCTGTTTCTGCTTGTTTGATACTTGTTAAATCGTATGTAGTATCACAAGGTTGACTGGTTTGGCCAGGTAGCAAAGATACTTTTAACTTGTGATTAAAGCTCTATACCAAGATGTATTTAGCTTACGTAGTGGTTTCAGTCAGCTGTCAATCTTGTTCTATTTCATATTCATGAGTACTGTCCTTGAACCTACTGAGTGCTGCTCTACCTATAGTGAAACTTTGCGTCATTCCTTCTGCGACCCTCGAATATTGGCATTTCAGGTAACTGTTGCTACAGCCGAGTCGACGTACAGTAAACGTAATTTTATAAACAAAGTTAGTTACTTCCTTGCATCATTACTAAAATACTCACAATCAGTAGGTTCAGAGATTTGGACGGCAAATTGGTAAATATTCTCAACAATTTGGGATAGGGAGTTAAGCCACCATAATAGACCAGCAAACCAACGGAACCCTCAATACATCTTGCTGTACACATAGATAAAAATTTTATGCATGCTTTCTTGAAATAATTGTAACTTATTAGTTTGGGTACATGGACTACACTTCTTTTGTATCAGTAATCAGTAGAATATGGAAGATTAAATTGTGTCACATCTTGTAAAATCTAAAAAAATTACTTTGTATTTCTATTTTCTTAGAATTGAATACAAGTTTCAAATCTGGAAGTGTCTTTTACTATTTATTATTCTACTGATAGACGATGTGTGTGTTTCAAGTTAACTGTTGAATGATACTGAGACGAGTGCTTGAGTGGTAACACACTGAACTGTCATTCAGGAGACCGGGGTTTGATTCCTGCCATGGTTGACCATCCTGACAGGGCTTTTTCATGGTTCCCCTCTGTCATTCATGTTTTTTTCTTACTGGGATGGTTTCTTAACAGCAGGCCACTACCGACTCCTTCCCACTATCAAAAAATACCTTTTATCTCATCATCTCACCATCTTTCATATCATTCACCGACACCAATAGATCGTAAACCCAATATAAATGAAAAATATAAATAAGTGAATGAAATTAACTGTTGAATGAGCAAATTTTCTTGTTTGGTTGTCAGGTTTCTTCAGCCAGTTCACAAGTGTGACATGAGTTTGACCGACTTGCTTGGCGAGCTGCAACGAGATCCGTGGCCGGTGTCGCAAGGGAAGCGTTCGCTCCGGTCAACCGGCGTAGCTCTCTCCATCGCTGTTGGTTTACTCGAGGTAAGCTGTCGCTCAAACTTCGTAGGCTTATTCATGGCAGTGATGTGAGATGGAGATGGGTGATAGAAAGTAGATAAACAATTTTGTGAGCTGTTTCCTGATGGCAGTATATCTATACTGGATCTATAAGTAATATTAGTTGTAATATTATATATCTATGAGTAATATTAAGAATATGTAGCATACCTATTTTCACGAACGGTAGGCCTATTGCAAAATCCAAATTTTATATTTTTTGTATAATATATTGACTGTTTTGTATTTATTCTTCTCCTCTGACCATAAATAAACCCCACCATGAATAATACAAAAAAGTAAATATGTAATTGCAAACATGGCTGGACCCTACTGGAATTTTTGGTCTATAGTTGCCCCTGCCACATGATCAGCAGAAAAACAACAATAGTGAATGAAAAAGTTTGGAGGGAGGCAAAGGGGGAGCTTATTCACTTTCATCACATTTTTTAAACCGCCCCCACCTTTGATCAAATAATGTTTCTTTTTGGTAGACTACTACTTCAGTGCCTTGATCAAATATTTTGTTGCAGTTCTGTACAAACTATGTGCTTTTTCAATTTGTATGTTGTGATTTGTTACATAAATACTTCTGTTTCTTTTTCTGCAGCTTCTTATATCTGTACTGTAGTTCTCATGTTCTTTTGCTTTATCATTACTTCTTAGGTTTCTCTTGGTTTGGCTCCTAAAGATAAAAAAGATACGCAAGTCAGGGTAAATTATTTTTACGTCATTACAGTTAAACCTCTATCCATCGTTTTTCAAGGGACCAGGAAAATAAAACCATCCATCCAGGAAAATTTAAAATTGATTATATGGGAGTGGGGCTAGAAAAAATGAATGATACATCCAGGAAAACGATAGATCTGGGAACGATGCATAGAGGTTTCACTGTACTAAAAATTGTTTCAATTTGACCCTGAGTTCTCTAGTTAGTTCTTCCTTCAACCTAATAATAATCTAATACTCTAACAGTCAACTTAACCCAATTGCTCTGTTGTAAATCTCGTAGAAGTGCAGAAGCCTATCATTGCCTAAAACACGTTTGTTTGTCTGAAATTTGGTTTTCATGCATATCTTGGTACTTTCTATTGAATTAAGCCACCAAGCAGATATTGGTTGTATTCTATCAGATTTAAACTCACTTGACACTGTTTGTACCAACTGATAATTGAGTATGAATTAGTTGAGTATTAGTTAAGGACTCGAGGTACAAAAATAACACACATAACCGAAGATAGTACCAAGTTAATTTGCTTATTATTGCTTCATTCTCTGATTACTAATTATCAATTGGTACAACCGGCTCTTAATCGACCTTTTGAATCTTTGTTTTTTCTTATCATTGGGTCAAGTTTTGATATATTATGATTTATGACATAAATCCAACAGCCCACAGCCTTAACCAAGAAATCTGCATCCTTAAGAAAGTTGAAAAGTACCGGTAATACTTTGAAAAAGAGTGGGCCTGCTCAAGTGCGCTGACTTTATTACATAAAAAGGAAATCGAGATCTACAAGAAAACAAAAATTGTACATATAAAAAAGCGTGTTTGAGGTGTGAAATGCTTTTTTACAGTAAATACCCCGTGTATTGTTTTGTCCAACTTCCATAGGGACAAAGGAAAACTGTTTGTTTTGTTGAAGCATTGTAAACAATAACAGTCTGTCACTCGACTTGTTGACTTTATTTGCTGAGTTGGGCATGAATTTTTAATTTGTTATGCATTTCTTTGTTGTTATTTCATTGCCCTGTGTTTGATTTGTCCTTGTTAAGTTGTGCCATGTCATAGAGTGGCTGTGTTTAGGTAGGCATTTAGTAGGAATGACTTGTTCATGACCAAAGTCTACATAAATAAATGACTGAGAATGCATCTTTATTTATCAACATTGAATATACCAGTTGATCCAGGCCCAGTAGGATCATAACTCATAACTTATTGTAATTGTATTTCAATCTAGTCTTAGGAAAGTATTCAAAACATTATTGAAATAAAAAACCTTGTTGACAAAAAGCTTAGGCCTATAGGCTAGCTAGTCTGACCTTGAGTCTGAGTGTGATGATATTCTAATCATTATTTTAGACCTAATGTGAGATTCCAAAATGTTGCTCTTATATCAGAAATAAGCCACCTTTAAACATTATACTGTACACATTCATTTTTAAAAATCATTCAACTAGTTTTTATTAATTTCATTTACTGTAAAATTTCATTTATCTGTCTGTTGACAGACAGAAGGTTGAAAGAAAATTAACTGTCTGTGAGGTTTCCTCGGTTATCTTCGTATTTTTAAATAATCTTGGAATCCAATTGTGCAGCAAGAATACTTCAAACTAAGTTGGGTGGAACAGTTGATAGCGCCCTGAACCGTCATTCTGGATCCCCACTGGTCGCCCATTCTGACCGAAGTTTTGATGTTCCTCTTAATCTTCAAAGTAATTGTTGGAATTATTCCCTGCTATCAGCCTACGACCGATTTCCTCTCTTGTCTGCACAACAAGAACATCCCAAGAGGCGAACTGAAAATATACAGTGCAGGCCTACGATAAGTTGACGATTATATTAATTTGGCTGAGACGAGTGGTCAAGGCTACCCTCAGTAGCTCGGTCAGCTGGGGCACCGCTTCAGAAACTGAAGTCACCGTTGGGCGTGGGTTTGAATCTCGCATAATGCATGGGTTTTTGTACATGTCCTCTCACTATTCATCGATTCATACCACAGCCTTCTTTATTCATTCTTTTCTTATACTGCCCTTTCACTCAGGCTATTTTGACGGTTTTGCGCATATTTGCTCGCGCAGGAAAAATGACGTCATGGTCTGGTATGTACTGCACTCTGGTATCTAAAATTTCAACTTTGAACAAATGTCATTCTCTGGTAATTTTTTAATTTCCTGCTACGTTATTGAGGTTATGTCATATTTACATTTCGACTACGGCTTTCAGGCTCACCGAGGTTCAAACTTGATCGATATATATGTTATCCCAAGCAATAAGCATCATTCAAGAACTTGTCCCGATGATATTCCGTAATATTATTGAATAAAATCCTTCATATTATTGCCATAACAAAGTTAGTAAACTCACAGTCACTGTCCAATTGAATGCGCGCGTAATTTAAATTCTCGTAAGAAATTCCCAAAGTTGTTGGTATCTTCGCAGATATGACATGTCAATTATAGACTGATATACTTGAATATCTTTGGAAAGTGACGTCATGGTCTGGAAACAACGGCACCATCGGCTATTTTGTAAACTAAAATAATTGGACATCGTTTAACACGGGAAGCATACCCCGAGTGAAAGGGCAGTATCAGAGAAGAATGATCTGATTGAAGAAGGCTGTGCTTCATACATTCAAAATCACCTGCTCATTCATACCTCCGTATAACCTAGCTGTTGATGGGGTCGTAATGTAAACAATAATCATCATCATGAGTGGTCGAGTGGCTAGCACACTGAACCGTCATTCAGGAGACCGGGGTTCAATACCCGCCATGGTCGACCATCCAGGGATTTTTCATGGTTTTCCTCTGTCGTTCAAGTCGATATTGAGATAGTTCCTTAACAACAGGCCATGACAGACTTCTTCTTACTATCCATAAACACTTGGTTGAATAACCTCTCTTCATCATCTTATAGATTCACATAAAATTCACATCTCATATTATCCTTCACCGACGCCAATGGATCTGTCATCAGTACAGTGCGCCATTAACCCAATACGTATAAATGAAAAAATGAAACATATTAATTTGTTGCTTGACTTTTTTAGACTACTTACCCCAACACGGGTGCACGCATCATGATGTTTGTCGGTGGACCGTGCTCTCAAGGCCCTGGTCAGGTGGTCAACGACGATCTGCGCGAGCCAATCAGGTCGCATCATGACATCCACAAGGACAATGCCAAGTACATGAAGAAGGCGATCAAACATTACGAGGCGCTCGCCACTCGTTCGGCAACCAACGGTCACGCGATTGACATCTACTCGTGCGCTCTAGATCAGACGGGATTACTCGAGATGAAGCAGTGCTGCAACTCAACTGGGTTAGTTTTTGATCACGTTTGTTTTGTCACTTATAATACTTTTTATATAGGATTTTACTTGAAAAATGCAGCAGTAATACAAAGAAACTACTGAGTTGAGTGGATCATTCTCTAGTACCAGGGTTTGTTTCCTGCTATAGTCGATCATCTTATCTGAGGTTTTTCTTTGTTTTCCCACGTCGTTCAAGTGAATACTGGGTTGGTTTCTTACGAACAGACCTTCTGCCATAAACACCCAATAAAATAACCTTTCATTTCACCTTCTCATGATCTTATTCACCATTTACTAACGCTATCAAACTTAAGCTATAATTAGAGTTTGTCATTGGACCCAAAATGAATTGAGTTACGAGAAAGCCTTGCCATTTTACTGGAAAACTTGACACTTGATTGCCACAGATCAGAGTTGTAAATGCTGTTCATTTCACACTGTGACTTGTTGAAATTAATTGATTATTACTTGCTCAATAATCAATCAATTCCAACAAGTAATTTAATTTCAACTAATGTAGACCTACATTGCAATTATTACTAATCAATTGTAATACCGTATTGACGATATCGTCTCAAATATAAGAGAGGATTTTTGCCGTAATTTAAAGTTCAAAACTGTTGGAAACACTTTCTTTCAATTATAATTGGGTCCACTTTGCTACATGTGCACTGTGTAGATTATCGTATGTTTATTCAATTCAGAAGATAGAATGGACAGATTGTTTTTTATTTCATTCTCTCTCTTTTTAAAACATCTACATTATCAAAAGAAAATAGCTGACTGGGAACTTATAACAGTGATAAATCATCCATTATCAGTAGACACTTCCCCAATATAGTAGGAGTAGTAGTGTAGTACACAGTTGTAAGAGTTTCGATTATGGCGATCAGGAGTTTCTGACACTGTTTAATGTCAACTACGTAACATCTTGCTTTGCAAGTTTTCAGTGAAGAGGTAGTTTGACGACTGAGGAGGGGGACTGTCTTACTAATCAAGTGAAACCTGATACTGTCAACATTTATCTTAATGATACTCGGATGATTGCCGTGCATCAACAATCTTATTGACAAGGATTAAAATACAATTTGTAATAAAAGTAAAATGAATTTGAATAATTTGAATAGATGTAATTTCTTCATTCCAGCGGCCACATGGTTATGGGGGATTCTTTTAACTCGTCGCTGTTCAAGCAAACTTTCCAACGAGTGTTTGCTCGAGATCAGAAAGGAGAATTCAAGATGGCATTCAATGGAACACTGGAAGTAAAATCATCACGGGAGTTGAAAAGTAAGCGTAGAGCTCATAATGAAACCGTAAATAACAACATATTGGATTATACTTTGTAATACTACAAGTGGTGTCGTACTCGTAGGCCCTAACCAGATTAATTTAATTAACAATTCAGACATTTGTGTTGAGGGAAAGGAATCTTCGATTTTTGAAAATTGATTTGAATTCTGATTTCTGAAATGATATAAAATTTTAAATAATAAAGCAAGGATTTTTAATGTCGTAAGCTTTAGACTACACGTCGGCTAGTACAGAAAAAAATTTGAATCTGTGCCTCAATCTGTAATAAATGAACAAAGCTATGTTTCAATATATGTACTTCAACATGATTTTCCTCTACTTGTCGCAGTATCTGGTGCTATTGGCTCGTGCGTATCTCTGAATGTGAAGGGTCCTTGTGTATCGGATACGGACGTGGGACTCGGTGGTACGTCTCAGTGGAAGTTCTGCACGTTCAATCCAAACCACACGGTAGCACTGTTCTTCGAGGTAGTCAACCAGGTACAATATTTTGTAGACAACCTTTATGAGAAACTGAAACATTCTGTCTTGATTGTTGCATCGGGGTTAAACTGGGAGGATCGTACACAAACCTCAAACTACTTATAAACAAAATACGGTTATGTAGCTATCTGGTTACACACAGTACTGGTTTGTCCATGAGCTAGTCTACCGTGGCTCAGCAAGAACAAGGCTTTGTAGATGAATCTGATGAATCATGAATCTCATATTTGATGTAATGATTCTTGAACAATCATTAGTGTTTCATCCAAATGAATCGTGTTAAGGATGTGGACTTATAGTTTGTCTCTTCTAGCATGCAGCTCCGATTCCGCAAGGTGGGCGAGGTTGCATTCAGCTCATTACGCAGTACCAACATTCCAGCGGGCAACGTCGAATACGAGTTACAACAATAGCAAGAAAGTAAGAAAACTCTATCTAACTTTATTCTCGTTGGGTCAAAGTTTGAGGTACGCTATTTCGCAATAAGCCTCGACTCTTGATAATCGCTCGTAAAAACAATACTCAATTTTTTCAATTTCAATTCAATATTGTTTTTTATTCTTATACAAATATTTGGTTTACAGACAAATTTCATGTTTGAACAATAATAATAATAAAATTAATATAAGTATGTGGGGTAATAAAAGGAAAACTGCCATGTAACGCTGGCCTTCCATGAACGCGATTTGCGTTTCGCTTTCGCAAGGCGGTGGAATTGAGGCGAGCACAACAATCAGAAATCGCGTAACTTTCGTCACTGATTGGTTGTTTCATCATCATGGTGGCTTAGAAAAATGCTTACCGAATTCGCAATCCGAATAACGCAGGTATGGAAGCCCAGCATAAGAGAATGTAAAGATGATGAAATAATAAGAAGCCCATATAAGAACGAATTCTTAAGTGCTATCAACATAAGTAATGATTAATTGTCAGAATTTGGCAATAAAGCAAATTAGAAAAATGGTGAACGCAAACATCAAATCTGTTATCGGGAAAAGAAAGAAATATTGAATTTCTAGAAGAAAAGTATTTGCAAGTGATGCTTGTAATAATAATGAACAGTGTTCTGTATGCAATGTGAAATTATATAAAACAATAACAATAGAAAATTACAATTAGTACAATCAAGTTGCGAGAACCATGAAACCGAGAAATGAGCAGCAAACATTAATAAACATATTTATGGAGCTGTTCGAGCAGGCCTTTTATTATAGTTCGAGCGAGCAAAGAGGTTTTTGCTCGAATTTCGAGCAAATTTCGAGCAAGCACACACTTTAAAAATAGATGTTTGAGCAGTTTTCTTCGAGCGAGTTCGAGCGAGCAAGTAAATTTTCTTGAATTTTAAGTAAAAATTCAAGCGGTAAAATACATTATTTTAGCTCATAAAACTTTTATCAAGAATAGGCCTAGATTAATTTTTTTTAATTAAATGTTTTGCGAGCCATGTAGGCCTATGTGTATAGGCCTAAGTAAGTTAAGGAAGAAAGTAAGGTAAGTAACACATCAGCATAATGAACAGAAGGCCTTACATCCTTTCCCATAAATATGTCACCTTCCTCATCACTATTCATTCTTACTTAAAAATCTTAACTTGTAATCTCAAAAGGCACAGTAGAAAAATAACAAAAACTGCGCAAAAATGCGTGTTTTAACACGAAAAGATGTTCTCCTGAAAAATCAAAAGTTCTTGGCGATTGGCGGAGTAGAAGTAGGATCACAAATTCATAATTTATTATAGCCGATACACTCGCTCACGAGCAATCAGAGTGCAAAATAATGTAAGGGATTTTTTTCTCAGGTTGGTAGTATACAATGCGAAACTCATACCTCTAGGCTGGATCAACATTGCAACCTAACCTAAAAAGTTGAAACATCGCGATTTGTGAAGCTTACTGATTTTATTCTCGAAAAACGTTCAAAACCCGAAATTTCAAGCAGATCTCTCAGCCTATTCGAGTCGAGTTCGAGCACAATCTCTACTCGAACTCGACTCGAAATTTCGAGTCTCGCACAGGCCTACATATTTATATGATAATGAATTCGAGTACGCTAGAAGAGCAGGTAGTTTACGTAACCCTGGTATGTTTGTCATCAGCTGGGCGGACGCAACAGCGAACCTTCACCACATAAGTGCCGGGTTCGACCAGGAGGCGGCCGCCGTGCTGATGTCGCGCATGGTCGTGTACCGGGCGGAGACAGATGACGGACCTGACGTGCTGCGCTGGGTAGACCGCATGCTCATCAGGCTGGTAAGTCAAATGTTCGGTCAACTGAGGCACCGCTTCAGAAACCGAAGTCACCGTTGCGCGTGGGTTGGAGTCTCGCATAAGGCATGGGTTTTTGTAAACGTTCACTCACTAATCATCACTTCAAAGTTTCATATTCACCTGCTCATTCGTGCCCCCCGTATAACCTAGCTCTTGGTGGAATCGTTAAGCAAACAATAATCATCAGTCAATCGAATTACTACTTCACTTGCAGGGAAAAAGGGTGAAAAAAAAAAAGCTTAGCTTTAAATTATTGAACGAGTGCAATATAGGCAATATTTAATAAAAGCCGCCCCCGTGGCTTGGTCAACTATCGCACTGCGCTAGGAACCGAAGTCAGGTGGGGCGTGGGTTCGAGTTCGGTATAAAGCATGGGTTTTTGTAACCATCCTTTCACCTATCATTACTTCATCATTACATTATCAACCGCTCATTCATACCCCCGTATAACCTAGCTGTTGGTGGGGTCGTTCAGCAGCTTTAATGAATGAATATTAGAGTTTTAAGGCGCATCGACAGCGAGGTCATTTAGCGCATGCTTTAAAATAAATAAATAAATGAATGATGAATATTGATTAAATGCTTGTGTTGGTTTAGTCATAAGCAACTTTGTTCACACAATCATGTAATAGAGGAATGTTTTTTGGTTCTGTAGTGTCAGAAGTTCGGCGAGTACGGGAAAGATGATCCAAACAGTTTCCGACTGGCAGAGAATTTTAGCTTGTACCCGCAGTTCATGTACCATCTTCGGCGGTCTCAATTCCTACAGGTGTTCAACAACAGTCCTGACGAGACTTCATTTTATAGGTAAGATGCAGACTGTGTTGTTCAAATTGTTATTTAACTGCCAAAGTTGATAAGTAGTGATACTTATTATGGAGAACCCTTCGAAAGAACACAATAAAAACATTTGATATTTGACGTTTTGACTTCTACCTTGGTTACTGTGAAGACAAGTATTACCGGTAGTGTATTAACGATACATACTGACTGCCTAAATTTTATTATTATTATTGAATCTTTATTACTTATTAGCAACAGGGCAAGCCCCACAAGTTCAATTTAAGTGCTAGTTAACAATGCTGTGGCCACCCTTCTGGTTCAAACAGCTCACAGCTTTGTTAGGAATTGCAGCCAAGTCGGGCGTGGGTTTGAGTCCCGCAAAAGGCCTGGGTTATCAAACATACATACATCAACCACTCATTCGTACTTCCACATCACCCAGCTGTTCTTGGTGTTGTTCAGCAAACAATATACCAGTAGTCATCATCAACAATGCTGTGAGCTGCACAAGAAATGACGTTTTTTCTTTTTTTTCAACATCAAAAACTTGACACACAGCCATTGTTTCCCTATAAGGGCCAAGGATGAAAGCAAAGACCTTAGTATCTAACTTCGTTAGAAGACGTAAAACTAAGCCTTCTAAGCGGCGACAGGGTGATGCTAGCGCACGTATCGTAATGGAGTGAATTATTCTCTAGGCGGGCCAGTTGGAATGATTACCAGAATGATTTTTTCTCACACCTTCTTGGATCCACATAATTATCCAACTAATGCTTCTTTCAGAACTAGTATATTTCATGATTCATCAATATGCCTAGGCCCATAGTTCCATCATGAGTGGTCGAGACAACGCTATCTGTTATATCGCCGAGTGTTTTAATTATGTAATCAAGGCAAAAGTGAGGTAATTCTTCAGATTCGGGGAGAAACGGGAATGTGAGTAGGCTTGACCAGTTGTAATATCCGTTCATTCGCACATATCCATACTATTTTTAATTTATTAGGAATCTTTCTATGAAT
The DNA here is from genome assembly GCA_964007535.1 of Brachyptera risi. Lineage (NCBI taxonomy): Eukaryota > Metazoa > Arthropoda > Insecta > Plecoptera > Taeniopterygidae > Brachyptera > Brachyptera risi. The sequence continues at coordinate 76,850,887 of OZ023326.1, forward strand.
GATTCACAACACGATAATCACGTCAGCTCGGTGTTATACACATTGAACATATTGGTGGTAAAGCAGATATCTCTCTTCTAATTCACTCCACGGAGACAGGTAGCACTAGTGAGCAATGTCGCCAAGCGTTACATGGTAAACAAGATCAGTTTTACGTCTTCTAACGAAGTTAGATATTAAGGTCTTTGATGAAAGCTTAAGATCGTTTGAACGGGGCACCACAAGGGCGATCTTACCACCCCAAAGAAATAGTTGGAATAATATTGCTCATTCAACACATTGTAGAAATTGTAGTGATGAGTTGAATGAAGAATGATTCAAAAGTCATGTTGGGATAAAAGTTTCAAATCTTCTTTCTGAACATGGGTTCATCTCCTCCCTCTCATTTTTTTTCTTCGTCTCATTTACTTCATTTCTTCCGAACCTTCCTTACTTCTTCTACTTGAAAATTTGCTTACAAGTGTAAGAGAAAAAATAGCTATGATCTTTTCTTCGAAGTTCATGTTTCTCCAATTCGCCTGTGTTTTCTTTGGAAAAAATAGTCTTTTCTTCGCCCATTTCTTATTCATGTGTGTATAAATAAGTATAAATATTCGTTAATATTCATGTGTCTTATTTGTCGAAAGGAACATGCTGATGCGAGAGGATCTGACCCAGTCGTTGATCATGATTCAGCCGATACTGTACAGCTACAGTTTCAACGGACCGCCGGAGCCCGTGCTGCTGGACACGAGTAGCATCCAGCCCGACCGGATTCTACTCATGGACACCTTCTTCCAGATTCTCATATTCCATGGCGAGGTAAACACTATCTGGATGCTACATTGTAAAGATGTTTGTTTAAACAGGATTTCCGTTGGATTTCGATTTTTTCGACTCGAAGGTTTCAATCAATAACAAGATGTATCCTTTCGATTTCGATTATTTCGGTATCGAAAATAAATTTGATATTTGATGAATAAATGAATAAACAATAAATGAACATTTCCTTGTCAACTCCCCTGATACATCATAGTGACCATTCTATGCATATTCTAGTTTAAGGTCACTTCAGTTGTTTGTTGACCCTTGAACCCTATTCATCCGATTAATCCCTATTAATCGAAATATTAATCCGATTTGCACTGACTTTTTACTGTTTTTAATTTCTTCTTTTCTCGGACGTAATGAATTTTAATTTATACTTTACTCCATATAACTGTAAATTTAATAATTTATGTAATATTTTTCATAAATACCAATGCTGATAATGTCCGGATATGTATCACAGAAACGGTTTTTACTTATAATGTGTTCCGGACTTTCGGAAACTGCAAGACTTTTATCTGCGGCGGAAAGTTATGGTCACCAACAGCGCAGCCCTGGTGTTGAAGTTCATTGGTTTTAAATAATTAAAATGGGGTGGTAAGATCGCCCTTGTGGTGCCCCGTCCAAACGATCCTACTTTTCATCCTTAGCCTCAATTGGGGAACAATGATTTTGTATCAAGTTTCGATGTTATTAAAAAAAAAAATAAAGCTAACTAGGCTAACATTAGCTAACTTTGAACAATGTACAAGATTTTTATTTTCCAATTGAATACTTGCTCATCTTATGCACGCCCTACCTTATAGGTTTTTATAGATTGAAACTGAATGCAAAATAATTATATTGTATTACTGTACTTGAATTTGCCTCAAGTATTGACCAATCAGTGATGTGTACACATATTTCACTCATATTGGACAACTATCTGGATTGATCTGAATTAAAATAGCAATCAAAACAATGCAATGTCGCTACAGGCCTACAGGTCATTCCTCCGGGCTATAGTTCAATAAATTGTATCAAATATCTTGTCATGTTCAATTATACCAAGGGCGTGATCATTTTCATTTCATTTCAAGATAGTACTTTTTTTTACTAGTGATAACATCGATTAATCGAAAATTCTAATGAAAACAATTCTCAAATCGAAAAATTGCTTTTTTTTGTTTGGTAGTGCTGTACTTCTTCACGTTGCAATATGTGCTCATTTCGTTGTCTATATTATTAATATTTTCAATATTTTGTATTGTTGAGATTTTACTATCTGGACTCAAGCTATCCCTTCGTTTACGTCTGACAGCCGAACGTTGACGGAAATACCTGAATGGTACAGCACAGTACAAAGAAGTCTCTAGTAGTATTTTTCACGTAAAACGCCGTGGGAAGGTTGAAAAAAGAGTTTAAAATTACACAACTTTTTTTGAGGATGATCTTTTTTTTCCAAAATAAATTTTTAATCGATTCTGGAGCTTAGAGAACCCATTCCCGATTTTGAGAATCAATGTCATCACTAGTACTTACGGTACTAGCGTTATAGGTGTTATAGCAATAGTTTGAAGTTTGAACATTTTTTATAAAGAAAAAGTTTAAAGTCTTTGGTTGAGTTTATCTAGTATCAGGTATTAGCTGTTCTACTTTGCCTCATTCCTTGTACCCCATTCTGTGACCGACAGACAATTGCCCAATGGAGAGGTCTCAACTACCAGGACATGCCCGAGTACGAGAACTTCCGACAGCTGCTGCAAGCTCCCGTCGACGACGCTCAAGAGATTCTTCAGACGCGGTTCCCGATGCCCCGTTATATCGACACGGAGCAAGGTGGATCACAGGTCAGTACAATGCAGTAAATCTTTGTATTCGGAGTGATTAAATGGAAGCAATTGGTGTGATTTTAATTACGCGATGTACTGTTTCAAATATTTTATTCTAGCATTGATTATTTTCAACCTTCAGTCATAACCACCACTGGATCTTCATTTGGCTGATGAGAGATTTCAGTTGCACATATTTTCATGTTGTGACAGTTCAGTCGCTGAACTGCAAGATGTAAATATTCACTCTTATAAGGCTCTTATAATAACTCTTATTATTGAACTTATTAGTTCAGTAGTTTGTTGAATAGCAAGACTACTTCCTCAGTTCATCAAATACAATTACAATTTAGCAAAACTTTGTGTTGGAGTTGTGTTAAAAGCTGGCTTGATTCCGGTAATTATGTTGGTTAGCCTTTAATACCCTTTAATTACACCTTGTTATGCCTGTGTGCTTTAGAGTGTTGATTGAATTTTGTGCATGATTATTCATACAGTACTTCTTTCTATCTACGAGAGACGGAGCCGAGATAGGGAGGACGATCGCTCGTAACGATCATCTTTCGTCGATACAAGCATAACAATTACTAGCCAAATGACATTATTTATTCTATGTTCCAGGCCCGGTTCTTGCTATCCAAAGTGAATCCTTCGCAGACTCATAACAATATGTATGCATACGGAGGGGTAAGTTCACACTTTATACCGCATTACATATGACAAGAGTTGTAGGAATATAGCATTCACATTCTTTTTTGGTAGACTTTTTTTTATGTGAAATGAAGTATTTTGTAGCAAAGTATTGATAAAAACTGGATCTGCAAACTCTAGATCAACAACTAGGGAATTATCAAATGAAATTCCACATTCTTTCAGGCTTTTCAGTCTTGAGGCAGGTAAGTTGTCGGAATACCACTTATTGTTGATAGGCCTAGTTATTTGAGGAAAGAGAACGATGCTTTCCAACTTGACCATTGGTTTCCCGATTAATTTCATATTTAAAACACACTTTTCAAAAACAATTTTTCATACAATGCAGCTAGATCATTGTCTTCAAAACCGTGCATATTCACAGCTAAGTGGTCTGAAAAAGATTTATAGTGAAATATAGTTGAATAGAATAATTCAATGTTAAATAAATTGAAATATCACGAAACTTTAAGAAAAACAAAAGTATATATATCCTTGTGAAACATTCAATACTTTGATAGTATTTTTCATCAATGCTTAAATCCTACATCTCTACATATCATGATAGATATATGACAAGTGACAACTAATCAGACTAGTTGATTAATTTATAATGTGTAATTAGTTAGTTCCGGTAGCATAGCTACTACTCGCTCCCAGAACCGCTATACAACCAACCTCCTTCGATGATGCCGTCATTTAAATTTCGTATTCAATACATTTGAGTGATTTTACTTTTAGTGATCTTTATAATTTAGTGTATTCCTAATTCGTATTCACTGTCATGTTTCACCCAACATAAAAAGGACATGATTAGAAAAATCATGAATGAAGCATTTTGCTTACATCTTCTAGTCAAAAAATACGAGTTCACGTAAAAAGTGTTGAAGGTTTGTTTTCTTGTTTAAATAGTGAATACATTGTAACTCGTTATTTGCAAAAGGACCGGAATTAAGACTGCCATCTTGAATGTGTCCGCTTGCTGTCACGTAAATTGAGCGATTAGCCCATTAAATGTATTCTGTACAAAATCCACTCGGAGAATGTTACTGAAAGTAATGCGTAATTTACGAAAAAAATACTCCAACCGCACGTTCAGAAAACTTCTTCATGAGTTATGACTATAAACATTTGGATTTTTAATATACTTATTTTGGTTCAACAAAATACCATTTTGTTTGAGCCCAAGTGTATAAAATGTGTGAAGCCATATTGTTGGCCTATTCTTCAAACAGTATAGGCCTACAATACCCATAAATAATTCAAAAATACCTTGCCAAATGATACTTCTTAGGTTTTTTTTATCATACACCCTATTTCAGCATTAACACATATCTACTTACAATAGGCGTACTGTATTTTTATAATTGCAGCACTGCACACTACCTCGACAACTATTATTTTATTGTTTTTTTTCATCTATTTTGTGACACATGCACATGCCATATGTAGGCAAGAAGAATATTATTAACATATTGTTTTTTTCTTTTCCATATTCTCCAGGCGATGCCGGTCCCCAGTTCGGTAGTGACATTTTTTATTATTACTTATTGATGGTTTGGGGCTTTGTCATTTCCGTCTTGTTTTGTTATTTGCTTACGTCTTCGGTTTTGTTGGCCACTCACTTTATATAATCTCGCCGTTTTGCTATTTATTGTCAGCACACTAAATAGACAAGAATAGATGAATTGGGGTGAGAAGGGAAAGAAAGACCAGCAGCTTACCAAAGTTCATAAGTAGAAACATTCATAGTGGACAGTCCGTTGATAGAACACACAGATGAATGATGACTATACAAACACGAGATATTTACATACTACTTGACGTTTCGGTTATTGCCTTTGTGACTGGAGTAGTGGTAGTAATGATGATGATGAAAGGCCAAAATTAACAGAATGTTCAGGTAGGCCTACATATTAAAATCTTTTTGTTTTATTCACTTCGACGTCATGTTGCAGTTGCACTGATAGAATGCATTTTAAGCAACGGACAAAATGGCCGTCCATCTGACTTGATCAAGCCATTGCCTAGAAAAAGGAAGTCCTAACGGGCGTGGGTTCGAGTCCTGCAGAAGTGAGTTTTTGTAAATATTCATGGAGCATCTACTCATTCGTCCACTCAAATAAATCAGCTGTTAGTTGCGAATGATTGTATCTTGACTGTAATTTTCAAATTTATTGACCCATAATCAAACTCTTTGTTTTATCCTCATTCATTTTTATTTTCTGATCTACAATATTTTCAAAAAGTTTGAATTTACTAGTAGTAACTATCTTTTATTCATGAACGAATAATAGGATAATTCAATCAATAGTCATGAGTCATGTATGACTGATTGATGAGTCGATGACCTGTACCAGTACCATTTTAATATTCCACAATTTCACATTTTTTTAATCAAATTGCCATGTCGATATCCTTTCAACTGGCACTTTACGCGATTCGTTTACTCACGTTTAACCTTTACATAGCTGCATACAACCACGTAAATTACATAGAGGCTTTTGCTATTTGCTTCGTTTTAAAAAATCCTGCTTCACGCAATCCTGCCAATTTCAGACTTTTAGGTAGACAGCAGCAAATTTAAAATATTGTTAAATGTGGTATTGTACTATCACAACTCATGTTTATACTTGGTTATAAGGAAGCACCAAGAAGGGGTTTTAGTTTAAAAGTGGTAGGGCCTATGTAATTTTGTTGGAGGATATCATATTGGAAAAGGTATATTTGTTCAGTTCAGGATAATCAATATTCATTGTACATATATATTATATACCGGCATTAAGATCGTAAAATGATACCGGTATATATATGTATTATGTACTGAGTTTTTTTCAGATGTAGCACAATTATTTTGCATTCTCAGCAAGAAATTCTTCACACACCTATCTGCTTATTCAATGATTTCTAGAAGGTTTCTAAATAATTGGTAATGGAATTCTAACACCAACTAAACTAAATACAAAGTTTCAGGTTCAAGTAGTTTCTTCTCATGTTTCATTGGGAAGATACATATCTCAAAGCTTGTAACTTGATATTATCGTACTAATGAGTGGATATGGGAACAAAGGGAACAATAAACTAATAACTTGATTGATACTAGGATACTAAGACCACCGGCGGCTTCTAATGTGGATAGGCCTACATATTCAAGTTTTATGTTATTAACAGCGTACTATATATATATATTACTGTTATTCATCGCTACATTGTAATTAGTACTTTGTTAATGACCACTGTCTTGTAGTGTGCCTGTATATGAACATGTAGACTATATTCATAATATAGGCTCTCTACTCTTTGGTCAAGTCTCCAAACCACATTCCTCATTCAAATATACCATTACATGGAAGTCGTCAATGATTTGATCATCCTAATATATTTTTATTATTTTTGCTTCAATGTCGTCAAAGTTGCAAATAACTTGAATGCAAGAAAAAATGGACATATTTGAAATATGTCACAAAATATTGTTTTGTTTTTTTCAATTTTAAGAAAGCGGTTTGAGCTTTAAGTAAGACGTTGAGTAAATGTTGAAAAACACTTGGAAATATAGACCAGAGAAAATGTTGAAAAATATTTTATTCCAAAAAAAAGGGAAAAACCCTGACTAGGTGCTTGTTTTACCTCCAGGCTGAACAGAATAATACTTGAGTAAATCAGCATCAAATTCGTGCAAATCGTGACTGACAAGTAGTGACTGTTTTAGGCTACTCAACTAATATCACCAAAAGAAATCCAAAAATGTGTGGTCACAAACTTTGAGAGTAACGTAATTGAATCATTGAAATTAAAAGTGTAAATACCATATGAAATGGTCAAGATGCATGTCAGATTAAAGCTTACATTATTGGAATTTCAAAACTTTGTTGCGACATAATGCATTTTATCAACTTACAGAGTAGGCCTAATTACATTAATTGAATTAATCAATCAAATTGTAATTATAAGTGTCAATACTGCTGAAAGCAGCCGAGATGGATGTTGAATAAAAACTAATGATTTGCAGATTCCGAAAATGTATGGTCACAAACTGAATTTTCTTAACTTTCGAAGCAGGCCTAATTGAATTAATTAGGTTTGCTATTAAAGATTTTACTATAAACTGAGAAAAAATACTGAATCAGTCAAGATGGCCATCAAATAGAATGTAATATTTGCATAATCCAAATCTGCCTGGCCACAATCTGAATTAATGTCACTTTTGGAGTAATTATGTTAATTAGGTTAATTATAAATTTTTCAATTGAAACTGAAAAAAAATAAACTGAAGAAATAATTGAGTGAGGTGCGTATCCAATGAAAGCTTATGTTGTAATTTAAAACTTTATAACCCTTTCGTAGTAATTAATTAATTAATCAGATCAAATTGTATCAATCAAATTAAATCAATCAAATTGTAGGCCTATTCAAAAGTGTGAATATCACAGTAAATTACTGGGATAAGTATAAAATGAAAGCTAACATTTTGAAAAATCCAAAATTTCAAGGTCACAAATAGATTTCTCAACTTTCCAAGTATTTGAAATAATTAGGTGAATGAATCAAATTTTCATTGAAACTGAAGAAAAACATTGAACAATTTTCAATGCGGGTACCAAATGAAAGCTTGGGTTTGAGAAATTCTAAACCATCTCATCACAAAGTTAAAGTTGGTTTTTGTAACTTTCAAAATCAATAAATTAATAAGAGTATTTGATCAAATTGTAATTAACAGTGTAAATACCGCAGAAAATGGATCATATGGGTATCAAATAAAAGCTACATTTTTCAGAATCTGAAACTTGAAAGCCATAATTGTATTTTTTGAAACTTTGCAGCAATTAAATTAATTTGGGTGAATTCATCAAATTTTCATTGAAACTGGAAAGAATACTCTGAAATGGTCAAGATGGGTATAAAATTGAAGCAGATACAATCTATCGAAACACAAACTTTAGTTTAATACGGTACTCTTCTTGATCATTTCAGAATGGGTTTTCCAGTTCTAATGATATATCATGATATATTAACCCAATTATTTCAATTTTTACCAAAAGTTGAATAAATTCAGTTTGTGGTCATGAAGGTTTTTATTCAGTAATAAATTAGCTTTCATTTGATACCTACATTATCTAATTACTGTGGTAAAATATTTACATTTATAATTACAATTTTAATTGATTAATCTAATAATTTAATTACTTTGAAAGTTACAAAAACTTACGTTGTGCCCATGAAGTTTTGAGCTTCTCAAACACAAGCTTTCATTAGAAAATGTTGATTATTCTTTAGTGTTTTCAAATTTGAAAGAAAGAATCAAAAATTTGATTAATCAATTTCATTATTTTAATTACTCTTAAAGCTGGAAAAATTCAGTTTTTGGCCTTTAAGGTTTGTATTTTGCACAATATTGGACCTTATTTGATACCCACCTTGTCCATTTTCTGTGGTATTCATACTTTTAATTACTCTTGATTTTAATTACTCTTGATTACTTATTCTAATTAATTTATTAATACTCTGGAAAATACAAAAGTTAAGTTTGTGACTACAGCGAAACCTCTATCCATCGTTTTTCAAGGGACCAGGAAAATAGAACCATCCATCCAGGAAAACTATCGATCTAGGAAAATTTAACATTGATTATATGGGAGTAAGGCCAGAAAAAATGAATGATACATCCAGGAAAACGATAGATCCGGGAACAATGCATAGAGGTTTCACTGTACCACGTTTTGAGTTTCTTATAATGTAAGCCTCAATTGAATACTCATCTTGACCATTTCATATAATATTTACATTCCAATTTCATTGAAAAAATGTATTATTTAATCACTTCTATTACTCAGCATGTGACCATACATGTTTTGATTTTTTTTGGTCATATTAGTAAAGTAAGCAAATTTCATACTTTGGTCACGATTTTTTGAGCAATTGTTAGAACAATTAGTGCTTATTGGTTCCACTATAAAAAATATTATATTCATTACATATTTTCTGTGGGGTACTATTTCACCACATGTTATCAGTCTTCACTAAATAGATAACGCTCTTGCTCTGTGCTGATTTACGATGCTACTCTATCACATGCTTTGATTGTACAAGCATTATATTGTCCTAGCCTCTGTACCAAATTGTTACCAAACTGTTTGCTAGCTCAAAGTGATTTGCTTATCAGTTTTTAATGTGTTTATTCTCTTTGTCTATTTCAGGAAAGTGGAGCTCCTGTGTTAACAGATGATGTTAGTTTACAAGTATTTATGGAACATCTCAAAAAGTTGGCAGTATCTTCAACAGCTTAATTGCAAAATTGAGAAACATTAGGCATCCATCATGGATCAATATCAATAATTAGCTAATAATTCAGTATTGTTGCAATTCTTAAGAATATTCTTACCATGGAAATGATGAGTTTATTATATTTACAAAAATTAAATTTTGTTTAAAAGTTGATGAAATTATGTTAATAATATTTGTATATGTTCATGATTGATCAATTTATTATGTTCCGCTACCCATTATAGCGATAGTTATTCTATATTGAAAATGTTTTTGAATGTTGATTATTAAATGTCGAGACATTTTTTAATCTTGAGTGTAAATTATTATCACTTAATAAACTTGGGGATTGACTTAATGATGATTGTTTTGATTTGTGGCTCAAAAAATTATTCTTGAATCATTTCAGTTTGAAGTCGTAACTTTGTTAGCAGACAACCAAATAGAAATGTATCCTCCTGAGCAAGATAATTGAGGGTTGCTGGTTATTTCTTATGGCTCATCTCCCTATCCCACCAATGTTGAAAATATATACCAATTTACAGGCCAAATCTATGTACCTATTGATCGTGAGTCATCTAAAAGTGATACAAGAAACCAACTATTACAAAATTACGCCAACTCTGCGCGTCAACAGTCACCTGGAATGCCAATATTTGTGCGTCGCAGAAAGCCTGACATTTTGTTATATATTTGTACACTAGGTAGAGCAGCGATTGATAGATTTACTGATAGTAAACATGAAATAGCACAAGATTGACAGCCAAGTGAAATCATCAAGTAAGTTTGATACATCTTGTTCTTGAGCTTCAAATCAAGATATGTAATGAATGGTAGGAACAACACTGAGGTAATATCAACACTGCCAATTTCAACTGTAATTGCAATTAATAAGGAAAAGACGTGAGTAGTCCTACTCTCTCTGGTACTCATTTCAATAATAAAAATATAGCTTAAAAATCTCTTTATTAATCCATGGACTTACATTGTGTGTAACCTGCCAGTGCAACCATGAGGAATAACACTCAAGGCCACAACACACATGATAGACAAACTGTTTTCTACGATTTTACGCAACTTGCTAGAAAATGGGCCTACACATTATCAGACACATTTATAACCCTCGAGTTATTGATGTTCAACTTGGCATCATTTGTTGGGCATAAGGTGCATCTGTGTAATACAGTTGGAGATGTAAGTTCAGACCTACACTAGTAGAAAAGCAACCAACTGGTATGGATCGTCTATCACGCGTTGAAATCCAATATACAATGGCAATATTTCCCAAACATTTTTAATCATCATCTTATTATCTTACTGTTTCCACCATATATCATGGCACTGTTACAAAAATATATTCAGTCATTTGACTCTATTTAAAAATTATATAAAAATTTTATGCATGCTTTCTTGAAATAATTGTAACTTATTAGTTTGGGTACATGGACTACACTTCTTTTGTATCAGTAATCAGTAGAATATGGAAGATTAAATTGTGTCACATCTTGTAAAATCTAAAAAAATTACTTTGTATTTCTATTTTCTTAGAATTGAATACAAGTTTCAAATCTGGAAGTGTCTTTTACTATTTATTATTCTACTGATAGACGATGTGTGTGTTTCAAGTTAACTGTTGAATGATACTGAGACGAGTGCTTGAGTGGTAACACACTGAACTGTCATTCAGGAGACCGGGGTTTGATTCCTGCCATGGTTGACCATCCTGACAGGGCTTTTTCATGGTTCCCCTCTGTCATTCATGTTTTTTTCTTACTGGGATGGTTTCTTAACAGCAGGCCACTACCGACTCCTTCCCACTATCAAAAAATACCTTTTATCTCATCATCTCACCATCTTTCATATCATTCACCGACACCAATAGATCGTAAACCCAATATAAATGAAAAATATAAATAAGTGAATGAAATTAACTGTTGAATGAGCAAATTTTCTTGTTTGGTTGTCAGGTTTCTTCAGCCAGTTCACAAGTGTGACATGAGTTTGACCGACTTGCTTGGCGAGCTGCAACGAGATCCGTGGCCGGTGTCGCAAGGGAAGCGTTCGCTCCGGTCAACCGGCGTAGCTCTCTCCATCGCTGTTGGTTTACTCGAGGTAAGCTGTCGCTCAAACTTCGTAGGCTTATTCATGGCAGTGATGTGAGATGGAGATGGGTGATAGAAAGTAGATAAACAATTTTGTGAGCTGTTTCCTGATGGCAGTATATCTATACTGGATCTATAAGTAATATTAGTTGTAATATTATATATCTATGAGTAATATTAAGAATATGTAGCATACCTATTTTCACGAACGGTAGGCCTATTGCAAAATCCAAATTTTATATTTTTTGTATAATATATTGACTGTTTTGTATTTATTCTTCTCCTCTGACCATAAATAAACCCCACCATGAATAATACAAAAAAGTAAATATGTAATTGCAAACATGGCTGGACCCTACTGGAATTTTTGGTCTATAGTTGCCCCTGCCACATGATCAGCAGAAAAACAACAATAGTGAATGAAAAAGTTTGGAGGGAGGCAAAGGGGGAGCTTATTCACTTTCATCACATTTTTTAAACCGCCCCCACCTTTGATCAAATAATGTTTCTTTTTGGTAGACTACTACTTCAGTGCCTTGATCAAATATTTTGTTGCAGTTCTGTACAAACTATGTGCTTTTTCAATTTGTATGTTGTGATTTGTTACATAAATACTTCTGTTTCTTTTTCTGCAGCTTCTTATATCTGTACTGTAGTTCTCATGTTCTTTTGCTTTATCATTACTTCTTAGGTTTCTCTTGGTTTGGCTCCTAAAGATAAAAAAGATACGCAAGTCAGGGTAAATTATTTTTACGTCATTACAGTTAAACCTCTATCCATCGTTTTTCAAGGGACCAGGAAAATAAAACCATCCATCCAGGAAAATTTAAAATTGATTATATGGGAGTGGGGCTAGAAAAAATGAATGATACATCCAGGAAAACGATAGATCTGGGAACGATGCATAGAGGTTTCACTGTACTAAAAATTGTTTCAATTTGACCCTGAGTTCTCTAGTTAGTTCTTCCTTCAACCTAATAATAATCTAATACTCTAACAGTCAACTTAACCCAATTGCTCTGTTGTAAATCTCGTAGAAGTGCAGAAGCCTATCATTGCCTAAAACACGTTTGTTTGTCTGAAATTTGGTTTTCATGCATATCTTGGTACTTTCTATTGAATTAAGCCACCAAGCAGATATTGGTTGTATTCTATCAGATTTAAACTCACTTGACACTGTTTGTACCAACTGATAATTGAGTATGAATTAGTTGAGTATTAGTTAAGGACTCGAGGTACAAAAATAACACACATAACCGAAGATAGTACCAAGTTAATTTGCTTATTATTGCTTCATTCTCTGATTACTAATTATCAATTGGTACAACCGGCTCTTAATCGACCTTTTGAATCTTTGTTTTTTCTTATCATTGGGTCAAGTTTTGATATATTATGATTTATGACATAAATCCAACAGCCCACAGCCTTAACCAAGAAATCTGCATCCTTAAGAAAGTTGAAAAGTACCGGTAATACTTTGAAAAAGAGTGGGCCTGCTCAAGTGCGCTGACTTTATTACATAAAAAGGAAATCGAGATCTACAAGAAAACAAAAATTGTACATATAAAAAAGCGTGTTTGAGGTGTGAAATGCTTTTTTACAGTAAATACCCCGTGTATTGTTTTGTCCAACTTCCATAGGGACAAAGGAAAACTGTTTGTTTTGTTGAAGCATTGTAAACAATAACAGTCTGTCACTCGACTTGTTGACTTTATTTGCTGAGTTGGGCATGAATTTTTAATTTGTTATGCATTTCTTTGTTGTTATTTCATTGCCCTGTGTTTGATTTGTCCTTGTTAAGTTGTGCCATGTCATAGAGTGGCTGTGTTTAGGTAGGCATTTAGTAGGAATGACTTGTTCATGACCAAAGTCTACATAAATAAATGACTGAGAATGCATCTTTATTTATCAACATTGAATATACCAGTTGATCCAGGCCCAGTAGGATCATAACTCATAACTTATTGTAATTGTATTTCAATCTAGTCTTAGGAAAGTATTCAAAACATTATTGAAATAAAAAACCTTGTTGACAAAAAGCTTAGGCCTATAGGCTAGCTAGTCTGACCTTGAGTCTGAGTGTGATGATATTCTAATCATTATTTTAGACCTAATGTGAGATTCCAAAATGTTGCTCTTATATCAGAAATAAGCCACCTTTAAACATTATACTGTACACATTCATTTTTAAAAATCATTCAACTAGTTTTTATTAATTTCATTTACTGTAAAATTTCATTTATCTGTCTGTTGACAGACAGAAGGTTGAAAGAAAATTAACTGTCTGTGAGGTTTCCTCGGTTATCTTCGTATTTTTAAATAATCTTGGAATCCAATTGTGCAGCAAGAATACTTCAAACTAAGTTGGGTGGAACAGTTGATAGCGCCCTGAACCGTCATTCTGGATCCCCACTGGTCGCCCATTCTGACCGAAGTTTTGATGTTCCTCTTAATCTTCAAAGTAATTGTTGGAATTATTCCCTGCTATCAGCCTACGACCGATTTCCTCTCTTGTCTGCACAACAAGAACATCCCAAGAGGCGAACTGAAAATATACAGTGCAGGCCTACGATAAGTTGACGATTATATTAATTTGGCTGAGACGAGTGGTCAAGGCTACCCTCAGTAGCTCGGTCAGCTGGGGCACCGCTTCAGAAACTGAAGTCACCGTTGGGCGTGGGTTTGAATCTCGCATAATGCATGGGTTTTTGTACATGTCCTCTCACTATTCATCGATTCATACCACAGCCTTCTTTATTCATTCTTTTCTTATACTGCCCTTTCACTCAGGCTATTTTGACGGTTTTGCGCATATTTGCTCGCGCAGGAAAAATGACGTCATGGTCTGGTATGTACTGCACTCTGGTATCTAAAATTTCAACTTTGAACAAATGTCATTCTCTGGTAATTTTTTAATTTCCTGCTACGTTATTGAGGTTATGTCATATTTACATTTCGACTACGGCTTTCAGGCTCACCGAGGTTCAAACTTGATCGATATATATGTTATCCCAAGCAATAAGCATCATTCAAGAACTTGTCCCGATGATATTCCGTAATATTATTGAATAAAATCCTTCATATTATTGCCATAACAAAGTTAGTAAACTCACAGTCACTGTCCAATTGAATGCGCGCGTAATTTAAATTCTCGTAAGAAATTCCCAAAGTTGTTGGTATCTTCGCAGATATGACATGTCAATTATAGACTGATATACTTGAATATCTTTGGAAAGTGACGTCATGGTCTGGAAACAACGGCACCATCGGCTATTTTGTAAACTAAAATAATTGGACATCGTTTAACACGGGAAGCATACCCCGAGTGAAAGGGCAGTATCAGAGAAGAATGATCTGATTGAAGAAGGCTGTGCTTCATACATTCAAAATCACCTGCTCATTCATACCTCCGTATAACCTAGCTGTTGATGGGGTCGTAATGTAAACAATAATCATCATCATGAGTGGTCGAGTGGCTAGCACACTGAACCGTCATTCAGGAGACCGGGGTTCAATACCCGCCATGGTCGACCATCCAGGGATTTTTCATGGTTTTCCTCTGTCGTTCAAGTCGATATTGAGATAGTTCCTTAACAACAGGCCATGACAGACTTCTTCTTACTATCCATAAACACTTGGTTGAATAACCTCTCTTCATCATCTTATAGATTCACATAAAATTCACATCTCATATTATCCTTCACCGACGCCAATGGATCTGTCATCAGTACAGTGCGCCATTAACCCAATACGTATAAATGAAAAAATGAAACATATTAATTTGTTGCTTGACTTTTTTAGACTACTTACCCCAACACGGGTGCACGCATCATGATGTTTGTCGGTGGACCGTGCTCTCAAGGCCCTGGTCAGGTGGTCAACGACGATCTGCGCGAGCCAATCAGGTCGCATCATGACATCCACAAGGACAATGCCAAGTACATGAAGAAGGCGATCAAACATTACGAGGCGCTCGCCACTCGTTCGGCAACCAACGGTCACGCGATTGACATCTACTCGTGCGCTCTAGATCAGACGGGATTACTCGAGATGAAGCAGTGCTGCAACTCAACTGGGTTAGTTTTTGATCACGTTTGTTTTGTCACTTATAATACTTTTTATATAGGATTTTACTTGAAAAATGCAGCAGTAATACAAAGAAACTACTGAGTTGAGTGGATCATTCTCTAGTACCAGGGTTTGTTTCCTGCTATAGTCGATCATCTTATCTGAGGTTTTTCTTTGTTTTCCCACGTCGTTCAAGTGAATACTGGGTTGGTTTCTTACGAACAGACCTTCTGCCATAAACACCCAATAAAATAACCTTTCATTTCACCTTCTCATGATCTTATTCACCATTTACTAACGCTATCAAACTTAAGCTATAATTAGAGTTTGTCATTGGACCCAAAATGAATTGAGTTACGAGAAAGCCTTGCCATTTTACTGGAAAACTTGACACTTGATTGCCACAGATCAGAGTTGTAAATGCTGTTCATTTCACACTGTGACTTGTTGAAATTAATTGATTATTACTTGCTCAATAATCAATCAATTCCAACAAGTAATTTAATTTCAACTAATGTAGACCTACATTGCAATTATTACTAATCAATTGTAATACCGTATTGACGATATCGTCTCAAATATAAGAGAGGATTTTTGCCGTAATTTAAAGTTCAAAACTGTTGGAAACACTTTCTTTCAATTATAATTGGGTCCACTTTGCTACATGTGCACTGTGTAGATTATCGTATGTTTATTCAATTCAGAAGATAGAATGGACAGATTGTTTTTTATTTCATTCTCTCTCTTTTTAAAACATCTACATTATCAAAAGAAAATAGCTGACTGGGAACTTATAACAGTGATAAATCATCCATTATCAGTAGACACTTCCCCAATATAGTAGGAGTAGTAGTGTAGTACACAGTTGTAAGAGTTTCGATTATGGCGATCAGGAGTTTCTGACACTGTTTAATGTCAACTACGTAACATCTTGCTTTGCAAGTTTTCAGTGAAGAGGTAGTTTGACGACTGAGGAGGGGGACTGTCTTACTAATCAAGTGAAACCTGATACTGTCAACATTTATCTTAATGATACTCGGATGATTGCCGTGCATCAACAATCTTATTGACAAGGATTAAAATACAATTTGTAATAAAAGTAAAATGAATTTGAATAATTTGAATAGATGTAATTTCTTCATTCCAGCGGCCACATGGTTATGGGGGATTCTTTTAACTCGTCGCTGTTCAAGCAAACTTTCCAACGAGTGTTTGCTCGAGATCAGAAAGGAGAATTCAAGATGGCATTCAATGGAACACTGGAAGTAAAATCATCACGGGAGTTGAAAAGTAAGCGTAGAGCTCATAATGAAACCGTAAATAACAACATATTGGATTATACTTTGTAATACTACAAGTGGTGTCGTACTCGTAGGCCCTAACCAGATTAATTTAATTAACAATTCAGACATTTGTGTTGAGGGAAAGGAATCTTCGATTTTTGAAAATTGATTTGAATTCTGATTTCTGAAATGATATAAAATTTTAAATAATAAAGCAAGGATTTTTAATGTCGTAAGCTTTAGACTACACGTCGGCTAGTACAGAAAAAAATTTGAATCTGTGCCTCAATCTGTAATAAATGAACAAAGCTATGTTTCAATATATGTACTTCAACATGATTTTCCTCTACTTGTCGCAGTATCTGGTGCTATTGGCTCGTGCGTATCTCTGAATGTGAAGGGTCCTTGTGTATCGGATACGGACGTGGGACTCGGTGGTACGTCTCAGTGGAAGTTCTGCACGTTCAATCCAAACCACACGGTAGCACTGTTCTTCGAGGTAGTCAACCAGGTACAATATTTTGTAGACAACCTTTATGAGAAACTGAAACATTCTGTCTTGATTGTTGCATCGGGGTTAAACTGGGAGGATCGTACACAAACCTCAAACTACTTATAAACAAAATACGGTTATGTAGCTATCTGGTTACACACAGTACTGGTTTGTCCATGAGCTAGTCTACCGTGGCTCAGCAAGAACAAGGCTTTGTAGATGAATCTGATGAATCATGAATCTCATATTTGATGTAATGATTCTTGAACAATCATTAGTGTTTCATCCAAATGAATCGTGTTAAGGATGTGGACTTATAGTTTGTCTCTTCTAGCATGCAGCTCCGATTCCGCAAGGTGGGCGAGGTTGCATTCAGCTCATTACGCAGTACCAACATTCCAGCGGGCAACGTCGAATACGAGTTACAACAATAGCAAGAAAGTAAGAAAACTCTATCTAACTTTATTCTCGTTGGGTCAAAGTTTGAGGTACGCTATTTCGCAATAAGCCTCGACTCTTGATAATCGCTCGTAAAAACAATACTCAATTTTTTCAATTTCAATTCAATATTGTTTTTTATTCTTATACAAATATTTGGTTTACAGACAAATTTCATGTTTGAACAATAATAATAATAAAATTAATATAAGTATGTGGGGTAATAAAAGGAAAACTGCCATGTAACGCTGGCCTTCCATGAACGCGATTTGCGTTTCGCTTTCGCAAGGCGGTGGAATTGAGGCGAGCACAACAATCAGAAATCGCGTAACTTTCGTCACTGATTGGTTGTTTCATCATCATGGTGGCTTAGAAAAATGCTTACCGAATTCGCAATCCGAATAACGCAGGTATGGAAGCCCAGCATAAGAGAATGTAAAGATGATGAAATAATAAGAAGCCCATATAAGAACGAATTCTTAAGTGCTATCAACATAAGTAATGATTAATTGTCAGAATTTGGCAATAAAGCAAATTAGAAAAATGGTGAACGCAAACATCAAATCTGTTATCGGGAAAAGAAAGAAATATTGAATTTCTAGAAGAAAAGTATTTGCAAGTGATGCTTGTAATAATAATGAACAGTGTTCTGTATGCAATGTGAAATTATATAAAACAATAACAATAGAAAATTACAATTAGTACAATCAAGTTGCGAGAACCATGAAACCGAGAAATGAGCAGCAAACATTAATAAACATATTTATGGAGCTGTTCGAGCAGGCCTTTTATTATAGTTCGAGCGAGCAAAGAGGTTTTTGCTCGAATTTCGAGCAAATTTCGAGCAAGCACACACTTTAAAAATAGATGTTTGAGCAGTTTTCTTCGAGCGAGTTCGAGCGAGCAAGTAAATTTTCTTGAATTTTAAGTAAAAATTCAAGCGGTAAAATACATTATTTTAGCTCATAAAACTTTTATCAAGAATAGGCCTAGATTAATTTTTTTTAATTAAATGTTTTGCGAGCCATGTAGGCCTATGTGTATAGGCCTAAGTAAGTTAAGGAAGAAAGTAAGGTAAGTAACACATCAGCATAATGAACAGAAGGCCTTACATCCTTTCCCATAAATATGTCACCTTCCTCATCACTATTCATTCTTACTTAAAAATCTTAACTTGTAATCTCAAAAGGCACAGTAGAAAAATAACAAAAACTGCGCAAAAATGCGTGTTTTAACACGAAAAGATGTTCTCCTGAAAAATCAAAAGTTCTTGGCGATTGGCGGAGTAGAAGTAGGATCACAAATTCATAATTTATTATAGCCGATACACTCGCTCACGAGCAATCAGAGTGCAAAATAATGTAAGGGATTTTTTTCTCAGGTTGGTAGTATACAATGCGAAACTCATACCTCTAGGCTGGATCAACATTGCAACCTAACCTAAAAAGTTGAAACATCGCGATTTGTGAAGCTTACTGATTTTATTCTCGAAAAACGTTCAAAACCCGAAATTTCAAGCAGATCTCTCAGCCTATTCGAGTCGAGTTCGAGCACAATCTCTACTCGAACTCGACTCGAAATTTCGAGTCTCGCACAGGCCTACATATTTATATGATAATGAATTCGAGTACGCTAGAAGAGCAGGTAGTTTACGTAACCCTGGTATGTTTGTCATCAGCTGGGCGGACGCAACAGCGAACCTTCACCACATAAGTGCCGGGTTCGACCAGGAGGCGGCCGCCGTGCTGATGTCGCGCATGGTCGTGTACCGGGCGGAGACAGATGACGGACCTGACGTGCTGCGCTGGGTAGACCGCATGCTCATCAGGCTGGTAAGTCAAATGTTCGGTCAACTGAGGCACCGCTTCAGAAACCGAAGTCACCGTTGCGCGTGGGTTGGAGTCTCGCATAAGGCATGGGTTTTTGTAAACGTTCACTCACTAATCATCACTTCAAAGTTTCATATTCACCTGCTCATTCGTGCCCCCCGTATAACCTAGCTCTTGGTGGAATCGTTAAGCAAACAATAATCATCAGTCAATCGAATTACTACTTCACTTGCAGGGAAAAAGGGTGAAAAAAAAAAAGCTTAGCTTTAAATTATTGAACGAGTGCAATATAGGCAATATTTAATAAAAGCCGCCCCCGTGGCTTGGTCAACTATCGCACTGCGCTAGGAACCGAAGTCAGGTGGGGCGTGGGTTCGAGTTCGGTATAAAGCATGGGTTTTTGTAACCATCCTTTCACCTATCATTACTTCATCATTACATTATCAACCGCTCATTCATACCCCCGTATAACCTAGCTGTTGGTGGGGTCGTTCAGCAGCTTTAATGAATGAATATTAGAGTTTTAAGGCGCATCGACAGCGAGGTCATTTAGCGCATGCTTTAAAATAAATAAATAAATGAATGATGAATATTGATTAAATGCTTGTGTTGGTTTAGTCATAAGCAACTTTGTTCACACAATCATGTAATAGAGGAATGTTTTTTGGTTCTGTAGTGTCAGAAGTTCGGCGAGTACGGGAAAGATGATCCAAACAGTTTCCGACTGGCAGAGAATTTTAGCTTGTACCCGCAGTTCATGTACCATCTTCGGCGGTCTCAATTCCTACAGGTGTTCAACAACAGTCCTGACGAGACTTCATTTTATAGGTAAGATGCAGACTGTGTTGTTCAAATTGTTATTTAACTGCCAAAGTTGATAAGTAGTGATACTTATTATGGAGAACCCTTCGAAAGAACACAATAAAAACATTTGATATTTGACGTTTTGACTTCTACCTTGGTTACTGTGAAGACAAGTATTACCGGTAGTGTATTAACGATACATACTGACTGCCTAAATTTTATTATTATTATTGAATCTTTATTACTTATTAGCAACAGGGCAAGCCCCACAAGTTCAATTTAAGTGCTAGTTAACAATGCTGTGGCCACCCTTCTGGTTCAAACAGCTCACAGCTTTGTTAGGAATTGCAGCCAAGTCGGGCGTGGGTTTGAGTCCCGCAAAAGGCCTGGGTTATCAAACATACATACATCAACCACTCATTCGTACTTCCACATCACCCAGCTGTTCTTGGTGTTGTTCAGCAAACAATATACCAGTAGTCATCATCAACAATGCTGTGAGCTGCACAAGAAATGACGTTTTTTCTTTTTTTTCAACATCAAAAACTTGACACACAGCCATTGTTTCCCTATAAGGGCCAAGGATGAAAGCAAAGACCTTAGTATCTAACTTCGTTAGAAGACGTAAAACTAAGCCTTCTAAGCGGCGACAGGGTGATGCTAGCGCACGTATCGTAATGGAGTGAATTATTCTCTAGGCGGGCCAGTTGGAATGATTACCAGAATGATTTTTTCTCACACCTTCTTGGATCCACATAATTATCCAACTAATGCTTCTTTCAGAACTAGTATATTTCATGATTCATCAATATGCCTAGGCCCATAGTTCCATCATGAGTGGTCGAGACAACGCTATCTGTTATATCGCCGAGTGTTTTAATTATGTAATCAAGGCAAAAGTGAGGTAATTCTTCAGATTCGGGGAGAAACGGGAATGTGAGTAGGCTTGACCAGTTGTAATATCCGTTCATTCGCACATATCCATACTATTTTTAATTTATTAGGAATCTTTCTATGAATGATTCACAACACGATAATCACGTCAGCTCGGTGTTATACACATTGAACATATTGGTGGTAAAGCAGATATCTCTCTTCTAATTCACTCCACGGAGACAGGTAGCACTAGTGAGCAATGTCGCCAAGCGTTACATGGTAAACAAGATCAGTTTTACGTCTTCTAACGAAGTTAGATATTAAGGTCTTTGATGAAAGCTTAAGATCGTTTGAACGGGGCACCACAAGGGCGATCTTACCACCCCAAAGAAATAGTTGGAATAATATTGCTCATTCAACACATTGTAGAAATTGTAGTGATGAGTTGAATGAAGAATGATTCAAAAGTCATGTTGGGATAAAAGTTTCAAATCTTCTTTCTGAACATGGGTTCATCTCCTCCCTCTCATTTTTTTTCTTCGTCTCATTTACTTCATTTCTTCCGAACCTTCCTTACTTCTTCTACTTGAAAATTTGCTTACAAGTGTAAGAGAAAAAATAGCTATGATCTTTTCTTCGAAGTTCATGTTTCTCCAATTCGCCTGTGTTTTCTTTGGAAAAAATAGTCTTTTCTTCGCCCATTTCTTATTCATGTGTGTATAAATAAGTATAAATATTCGTTAATATTCATGTGTCTTATTTGTCGAAAGGAACATGCTGATGCGAGAGGATCTGACCCAGTCGTTGATCATGATTCAGCCGATACTGTACAGCTACAGTTTCAACGGACCGCCGGAGCCCGTGCTGCTGGACACGAGTAGCATCCAGCCCGACCGGATTCTACTCATGGACACCTTCTTCCAGATTCTCATATTCCATGGCGAGGTAAACACTATCTGGATGCTACATTGTAAAGATGTTTGTTTAAACAGGATTTCCGTTGGATTTCGATTTTTTCGACTCGAAGGTTTCAATCAATAACAAGATGTATCCTTTCGATTTCGATTATTTCGGTATCGAAAATAAATTTGATATTTGATGAATAAATGAATAAACAATAAATGAACATTTCCTTGTCAACTCCCCTGATACATCATAGTGACCATTCTATGCATATTCTAGTTTAAGGTCACTTCAGTTGTTTGTTGACCCTTGAACCCTATTCATCCGATTAATCCCTATTAATCGAAATATTAATCCGATTTGCACTGACTTTTTACTGTTTTTAATTTCTTCTTTTCTCGGACGTAATGAATTTTAATTTATACTTTACTCCATATAACTGTAAATTTAATAATTTATGTAATATTTTTCATAAATACCAATGCTGATAATGTCCGGATATGTATCACAGAAACGGTTTTTACTTATAATGTGTTCCGGACTTTCGGAAACTGCAAGACTTTTATCTGCGGCGGAAAGTTATGGTCACCAACAGCGCAGCCCTGGTGTTGAAGTTCATTGGTTTTAAATAATTAAAATGGGGTGGTAAGATCGCCCTTGTGGTGCCCCGTCCAAACGATCCTACTTTTCATCCTTAGCCTCAATTGGGGAACAATGATTTTGTATCAAGTTTCGATGTTATTAAAAAAAAAAATAAAGCTAACTAGGCTAACATTAGCTAACTTTGAACAATGTACAAGATTTTTATTTTCCAATTGAATACTTGCTCATCTTATGCACGCCCTACCTTATAGGTTTTTATAGATTGAAACTGAATGCAAAATAATTATATTGTATTACTGTACTTGAATTTGCCTCAAGTATTGACCAATCAGTGATGTGTACACATATTTCACTCATATTGGACAACTATCTGGATTGATCTGAATTAAAATAGCAATCAAAACAATGCAATGTCGCTACAGGCCTACAGGTCATTCCTCCGGGCTATAGTTCAATAAATTGTATCAAATATCTTGTCATGTTCAATTATACCAAGGGCGTGATCATTTTCATTTCATTTCAAGATAGTACTTTTTTTTACTAGTGATAACATCGATTAATCGAAAATTCTAATGAAAACAATTCTCAAATCGAAAAATTGCTTTTTTTTGTTTGGTAGTGCTGTACTTCTTCACGTTGCAATATGTGCTCATTTCGTTGTCTATATTATTAATATTTTCAATATTTTGTATTGTTGAGATTTTACTATCTGGACTCAAGCTATCCCTTCGTTTACGTCTGACAGCCGAACGTTGACGGAAATACCTGAATGGTACAGCACAGTACAAAGAAGTCTCTAGTAGTATTTTTCACGTAAAACGCCGTGGGAAGGTTGAAAAAAGAGTTTAAAATTACACAACTTTTTTTGAGGATGATCTTTTTTTTCCAAAATAAATTTTTAATCGATTCTGGAGCTTAGAGAACCCATTCCCGATTTTGAGAATCAATGTCATCACTAGTACTTACGGTACTAGCGTTATAGGTGTTATAGCAATAGTTTGAAGTTTGAACATTTTTTATAAAGAAAAAGTTTAAAGTCTTTGGTTGAGTTTATCTAGTATCAGGTATTAGCTGTTCTACTTTGCCTCATTCCTTGTACCCCATTCTGTGACCGACAGACAATTGCCCAATGGAGAGGTCTCAACTACCAGGACATGCCCGAGTACGAGAACTTCCGACAGCTGCTGCAAGCTCCCGTCGACGACGCTCAAGAGATTCTTCAGACGCGGTTCCCGATGCCCCGTTATATCGACACGGAGCAAGGTGGATCACAGGTCAGTACAATGCAGTAAATCTTTGTATTCGGAGTGATTAAATGGAAGCAATTGGTGTGATTTTAATTACGCGATGTACTGTTTCAAATATTTTATTCTAGCATTGATTATTTTCAACCTTCAGTCATAACCACCACTGGATCTTCATTTGGCTGATGAGAGATTTCAGTTGCACATATTTTCATGTTGTGACAGTTCAGTCGCTGAACTGCAAGATGTAAATATTCACTCTTATAAGGCTCTTATAATAACTCTTATTATTGAACTTATTAGTTCAGTAGTTTGTTGAATAGCAAGACTACTTCCTCAGTTCATCAAATACAATTACAATTTAGCAAAACTTTGTGTTGGAGTTGTGTTAAAAGCTGGCTTGATTCCGGTAATTATGTTGGTTAGCCTTTAATACCCTTTAATTACACCTTGTTATGCCTGTGTGCTTTAGAGTGTTGATTGAATTTTGTGCATGATTATTCATACAGTACTTCTTTCTATCTACGAGAGACGGAGCCGAGATAGGGAGGACGATCGCTCGTAACGATCATCTTTCGTCGATACAAGCATAACAATTACTAGCCAAATGACATTATTTATTCTATGTTCCAGGCCCGGTTCTTGCTATCCAAAGTGAATCCTTCGCAGACTCATAACAATATGTATGCATACGGAGGGGTAAGTTCACACTTTATACCGCATTACATATGACAAGAGTTGTAGGAATATAGCATTCACATTCTTTTTTGGTAGACTTTTTTTTATGTGAAATGAAGTATTTTGTAGCAAAGTATTGATAAAAACTGGATCTGCAAACTCTAGATCAACAACTAGGGAATTATCAAATGAAATTCCACATTCTTTCAGGCTTTTCAGTCTTGAGGCAGGTAAGTTGTCGGAATACCACTTATTGTTGATAGGCCTAGTTATTTGAGGAAAGAGAACGATGCTTTCCAACTTGACCATTGGTTTCCCGATTAATTTCATATTTAAAACACACTTTTCAAAAACAATTTTTCATACAATGCAGCTAGATCATTGTCTTCAAAACCGTGCATATTCACAGCTAAGTGGTCTGAAAAAGATTTATAGTGAAATATAGTTGAATAGAATAATTCAATGTTAAATAAATTGAAATATCACGAAACTTTAAGAAAAACAAAAGTATATATATCCTTGTGAAACATTCAATACTTTGATAGTATTTTTCATCAATGCTTAAATCCTACATCTCTACATATCATGATAGATATATGACAAGTGACAACTAATCAGACTAGTTGATTAATTTATAATGTGTAATTAGTTAGTTCCGGTAGCATAGCTACTACTCGCTCCCAGAACCGCTATACAACCAACCTCCTTCGATGATGCCGTCATTTAAATTTCGTATTCAATACATTTGAGTGATTTTACTTTTAGTGATCTTTATAATTTAGTGTATTCCTAATTCGTATTCACTGTCATGTTTCACCCAACATAAAAAGGACATGATTAGAAAAATCATGAATGAAGCATTTTGCTTACATCTTCTAGTCAAAAAATACGAGTTCACGTAAAAAGTGTTGAAGGTTTGTTTTCTTGTTTAAATAGTGAATACATTGTAACTCGTTATTTGCAAAAGGACCGGAATTAAGACTGCCATCTTGAATGTGTCCGCTTGCTGTCACGTAAATTGAGCGATTAGCCCATTAAATGTATTCTGTACAAAATCCACTCGGAGAATGTTACTGAAAGTAATGCGTAATTTACGAAAAAAATACTCCAACCGCACGTTCAGAAAACTTCTTCATGAGTTATGACTATAAACATTTGGATTTTTAATATACTTATTTTGGTTCAACAAAATACCATTTTGTTTGAGCCCAAGTGTATAAAATGTGTGAAGCCATATTGTTGGCCTATTCTTCAAACAGTATAGGCCTACAATACCCATAAATAATTCAAAAATACCTTGCCAAATGATACTTCTTAGGTTTTTTTTATCATACACCCTATTTCAGCATTAACACATATCTACTTACAATAGGCGTACTGTATTTTTATAATTGCAGCACTGCACACTACCTCGACAACTATTATTTTATTGTTTTTTTTCATCTATTTTGTGACACATGCACATGCCATATGTAGGCAAGAAGAATATTATTAACATATTGTTTTTTTCTTTTCCATATTCTCCAGGCGATGCCGGTCCCCAGTTCGGTAGTGACATTTTTTATTATTACTTATTGATGGTTTGGGGCTTTGTCATTTCCGTCTTGTTTTGTTATTTGCTTACGTCTTCGGTTTTGTTGGCCACTCACTTTATATAATCTCGCCGTTTTGCTATTTATTGTCAGCACACTAAATAGACAAGAATAGATGAATTGGGGTGAGAAGGGAAAGAAAGACCAGCAGCTTACCAAAGTTCATAAGTAGAAACATTCATAGTGGACAGTCCGTTGATAGAACACACAGATGAATGATGACTATACAAACACGAGATATTTACATACTACTTGACGTTTCGGTTATTGCCTTTGTGACTGGAGTAGTGGTAGTAATGATGATGATGAAAGGCCAAAATTAACAGAATGTTCAGGTAGGCCTACATATTAAAATCTTTTTGTTTTATTCACTTCGACGTCATGTTGCAGTTGCACTGATAGAATGCATTTTAAGCAACGGACAAAATGGCCGTCCATCTGACTTGATCAAGCCATTGCCTAGAAAAAGGAAGTCCTAACGGGCGTGGGTTCGAGTCCTGCAGAAGTGAGTTTTTGTAAATATTCATGGAGCATCTACTCATTCGTCCACTCAAATAAATCAGCTGTTAGTTGCGAATGATTGTATCTTGACTGTAATTTTCAAATTTATTGACCCATAATCAAACTCTTTGTTTTATCCTCATTCATTTTTATTTTCTGATCTACAATATTTTCAAAAAGTTTGAATTTACTAGTAGTAACTATCTTTTATTCATGAACGAATAATAGGATAATTCAATCAATAGTCATGAGTCATGTATGACTGATTGATGAGTCGATGACCTGTACCAGTACCATTTTAATATTCCACAATTTCACATTTTTTTAATCAAATTGCCATGTCGATATCCTTTCAACTGGCACTTTACGCGATTCGTTTACTCACGTTTAACCTTTACATAGCTGCATACAACCACGTAAATTACATAGAGGCTTTTGCTATTTGCTTCGTTTTAAAAAATCCTGCTTCACGCAATCCTGCCAATTTCAGACTTTTAGGTAGACAGCAGCAAATTTAAAATATTGTTAAATGTGGTATTGTACTATCACAACTCATGTTTATACTTGGTTATAAGGAAGCACCAAGAAGGGGTTTTAGTTTAAAAGTGGTAGGGCCTATGTAATTTTGTTGGAGGATATCATATTGGAAAAGGTATATTTGTTCAGTTCAGGATAATCAATATTCATTGTACATATATATTATATACCGGCATTAAGATCGTAAAATGATACCGGTATATATATGTATTATGTACTGAGTTTTTTTCAGATGTAGCACAATTATTTTGCATTCTCAGCAAGAAATTCTTCACACACCTATCTGCTTATTCAATGATTTCTAGAAGGTTTCTAAATAATTGGTAATGGAATTCTAACACCAACTAAACTAAATACAAAGTTTCAGGTTCAAGTAGTTTCTTCTCATGTTTCATTGGGAAGATACATATCTCAAAGCTTGTAACTTGATATTATCGTACTAATGAGTGGATATGGGAACAAAGGGAACAATAAACTAATAACTTGATTGATACTAGGATACTAAGACCACCGGCGGCTTCTAATGTGGATAGGCCTACATATTCAAGTTTTATGTTATTAACAGCGTACTATATATATATATTACTGTTATTCATCGCTACATTGTAATTAGTACTTTGTTAATGACCACTGTCTTGTAGTGTGCCTGTATATGAACATGTAGACTATATTCATAATATAGGCTCTCTACTCTTTGGTCAAGTCTCCAAACCACATTCCTCATTCAAATATACCATTACATGGAAGTCGTCAATGATTTGATCATCCTAATATATTTTTATTATTTTTGCTTCAATGTCGTCAAAGTTGCAAATAACTTGAATGCAAGAAAAAATGGACATATTTGAAATATGTCACAAAATATTGTTTTGTTTTTTTCAATTTTAAGAAAGCGGTTTGAGCTTTAAGTAAGACGTTGAGTAAATGTTGAAAAACACTTGGAAATATAGACCAGAGAAAATGTTGAAAAATATTTTATTCCAAAAAAAAGGGAAAAACCCTGACTAGGTGCTTGTTTTACCTCCAGGCTGAACAGAATAATACTTGAGTAAATCAGCATCAAATTCGTGCAAATCGTGACTGACAAGTAGTGACTGTTTTAGGCTACTCAACTAATATCACCAAAAGAAATCCAAAAATGTGTGGTCACAAACTTTGAGAGTAACGTAATTGAATCATTGAAATTAAAAGTGTAAATACCATATGAAATGGTCAAGATGCATGTCAGATTAAAGCTTACATTATTGGAATTTCAAAACTTTGTTGCGACATAATGCATTTTATCAACTTACAGAGTAGGCCTAATTACATTAATTGAATTAATCAATCAAATTGTAATTATAAGTGTCAATACTGCTGAAAGCAGCCGAGATGGATGTTGAATAAAAACTAATGATTTGCAGATTCCGAAAATGTATGGTCACAAACTGAATTTTCTTAACTTTCGAAGCAGGCCTAATTGAATTAATTAGGTTTGCTATTAAAGATTTTACTATAAACTGAGAAAAAATACTGAATCAGTCAAGATGGCCATCAAATAGAATGTAATATTTGCATAATCCAAATCTGCCTGGCCACAATCTGAATTAATGTCACTTTTGGAGTAATTATGTTAATTAGGTTAATTATAAATTTTTCAATTGAAACTGAAAAAAAATAAACTGAAGAAATAATTGAGTGAGGTGCGTATCCAATGAAAGCTTATGTTGTAATTTAAAACTTTATAACCCTTTCGTAGTAATTAATTAATTAATCAGATCAAATTGTATCAATCAAATTAAATCAATCAAATTGTAGGCCTATTCAAAAGTGTGAATATCACAGTAAATTACTGGGATAAGTATAAAATGAAAGCTAACATTTTGAAAAATCCAAAATTTCAAGGTCACAAATAGATTTCTCAACTTTCCAAGTATTTGAAATAATTAGGTGAATGAATCAAATTTTCATTGAAACTGAAGAAAAACATTGAACAATTTTCAATGCGGGTACCAAATGAAAGCTTGGGTTTGAGAAATTCTAAACCATCTCATCACAAAGTTAAAGTTGGTTTTTGTAACTTTCAAAATCAATAAATTAATAAGAGTATTTGATCAAATTGTAATTAACAGTGTAAATACCGCAGAAAATGGATCATATGGGTATCAAATAAAAGCTACATTTTTCAGAATCTGAAACTTGAAAGCCATAATTGTATTTTTTGAAACTTTGCAGCAATTAAATTAATTTGGGTGAATTCATCAAATTTTCATTGAAACTGGAAAGAATACTCTGAAATGGTCAAGATGGGTATAAAATTGAAGCAGATACAATCTATCGAAACACAAACTTTAGTTTAATACGGTACTCTTCTTGATCATTTCAGAATGGGTTTTCCAGTTCTAATGATATATCATGATATATTAACCCAATTATTTCAATTTTTACCAAAAGTTGAATAAATTCAGTTTGTGGTCATGAAGGTTTTTATTCAGTAATAAATTAGCTTTCATTTGATACCTACATTATCTAATTACTGTGGTAAAATATTTACATTTATAATTACAATTTTAATTGATTAATCTAATAATTTAATTACTTTGAAAGTTACAAAAACTTACGTTGTGCCCATGAAGTTTTGAGCTTCTCAAACACAAGCTTTCATTAGAAAATGTTGATTATTCTTTAGTGTTTTCAAATTTGAAAGAAAGAATCAAAAATTTGATTAATCAATTTCATTATTTTAATTACTCTTAAAGCTGGAAAAATTCAGTTTTTGGCCTTTAAGGTTTGTATTTTGCACAATATTGGACCTTATTTGATACCCACCTTGTCCATTTTCTGTGGTATTCATACTTTTAATTACTCTTGATTTTAATTACTCTTGATTACTTATTCTAATTAATTTATTAATACTCTGGAAAATACAAAAGTTAAGTTTGTGACTACAGCGAAACCTCTATCCATCGTTTTTCAAGGGACCAGGAAAATAGAACCATCCATCCAGGAAAACTATCGATCTAGGAAAATTTAACATTGATTATATGGGAGTAAGGCCAGAAAAAATGAATGATACATCCAGGAAAACGATAGATCCGGGAACAATGCATAGAGGTTTCACTGTACCACGTTTTGAGTTTCTTATAATGTAAGCCTCAATTGAATACTCATCTTGACCATTTCATATAATATTTACATTCCAATTTCATTGAAAAAATGTATTATTTAATCACTTCTATTACTCAGCATGTGACCATACATGTTTTGATTTTTTTTGGTCATATTAGTAAAGTAAGCAAATTTCATACTTTGGTCACGATTTTTTGAGCAATTGTTAGAACAATTAGTGCTTATTGGTTCCACTATAAAAAATATTATATTCATTACATATTTTCTGTGGGGTACTATTTCACCACATGTTATCAGTCTTCACTAAATAGATAACGCTCTTGCTCTGTGCTGATTTACGATGCTACTCTATCACATGCTTTGATTGTACAAGCATTATATTGTCCTAGCCTCTGTACCAAATTGTTACCAAACTGTTTGCTAGCTCAAAGTGATTTGCTTATCAGTTTTTAATGTGTTTATTCTCTTTGTCTATTTCAGGAAAGTGGAGCTCCTGTGTTAACAGATGATGTTAGTTTACAAGTATTTATGGAACATCTCAAAAAGTTGGCAGTATCTTCAACAGCTTAATTGCAAAATTGAGAAACATTAGGCATCCATCATGGATCAATATCAATAATTAGCTAATAATTCAGTATTGTTGCAATTCTTAAGAATATTCTTACCATGGAAATGATGAGTTTATTATATTTACAAAAATTAAATTTTGTTTAAAAGTTGATGAAATTATGTTAATAATATTTGTATATGTTCATGATTGATCAATTTATTATGTTCCGCTACCCATTATAGCGATAGTTATTCTATATTGAAAATGTTTTTGAATGTTGATTATTAAATGTCGAGACATTTTTTAATCTTGAGTGTAAATTATTATCACTTAATAAACTTGGGGATTGACTTAATGATGATTGTTTTGATTTGTGGCTCAAAAAATTATTCTTGAATCATTTCAGTTTGAAGTCGTAACTTTGTTAGCAGACAACCAAATAGAAATGTATCCTCCTGAGCAAGATAATTGAGGGTTGCTGGTTATTTCTTATGGCTCATCTCCCTATCCCACCAATGTTGAAAATATATACCAATTTACAGGCCAAATCTATGTACCTATTGATCGTGAGTCATCTAAAAGTGATACAAGAAACCAACTATTACAAAATTACGCCAACTCTGCGCGTCAACAGTCACCTGGAATGCCAATATTTGTGCGTCGCAGAAAGCCTGACATTTTGTTATATATTTGTACACTAGGTAGAGCAGCGATTGATAGATTTACTGATAGTAAACATGAAATAGCACAAGATTGACAGCCAAGTGAAATCATCAAGTAAGTTTGATACATCTTGTTCTTGAGCTTCAAATCAAGATATGTAATGAATGGTAGGAACAACACTGAGGTAATATCAACACTGCCAATTTCAACTGTAATTGCAATTAATAAGGAAAAGACGTGAGTAGTCCTACTCTCTCTGGTACTCATTTCAATAATAAAAATATAGCTTAAAAATCTCTTTATTAATCCATGGACTTACATTGTGTGTAACCTGCCAGTGCAACCATGAGGAATAACACTCAAGGCCACAACACACATGATAGACAAACTGTTTTCTACGATTTTACGCAACTTGCTAGAAAATGGGCCTACACATTATCAGACACATTTATAACCCTCGAGTTATTGATGTTCAACTTGGCATCATTTGTTGGGCATAAGGTGCATCTGTGTAATACAGTTGGAGATGTAAGTTCAGACCTACACTAGTAGAAAAGCAACCAACTGGTATGGATCGTCTATCACGCGTTGAAATCCAATATACAATGGCAATATTTCCCAAACATTTTTAATCATCATCTTATTATCTTACTGTTTCCACCATATATCATGGCACTGTTACAAAAATATATTCAGTCATTTGACTCTATTTCCTTATTTACAATTAGTAGGTATTCATCACTGTGCCAGTTGGTAACTTTCCCATACAAATAGTGGATACTATTTATTATTATAACCCAGTTATTTCCCTCCAATTCAAATTATTTAAAAAATACATATTAGAGAATAAATATCTTGTTCTATATAACTGATATAAAACAATAGTACGATAGTGGCTCAAAGAACAGAATCAATGCAAGTATACTGTATAGGTAATGTGTTATTGGATTGGCAATAAGAGGTAACCTAGGCCTATGCTTGGAAATTGAAAACTAAATTAATGGCTGCCCAATTTAGTTACTTCTTCCCTTCAATTATAACTATATAAGCAGAGTGCTTTTTAAGCCTATGAAATTGGTAGATGTTTGACTCGAGTCACTGGCCCTGGCAGTCTAATAAAATATTTAGGGCCTAATACACCCACCCTGGGTGCCATTTTCTGATCCACTTTGCAATTCATCTTTCATTTTCAATTATTGAATAGTATTGGTAATAATTTACTGGAATATTTTTTTGCATCACCATTAGTTAAGAAAACGAATTGACATTTTTTGTTCAACATCAGTTCTTTCTAGGGCAGCGCAGAATTCTTCAAATGAAATCATTTGGTCTCCATTTTGATCCGCTTCAAGGATTGTACGTTCGGCAATGCTAGTAAGCTGTTCCTCGCTGAAAAAGTAGAAAACTGTATTATTTACTACGAATAGAGCCTTTACTACAACGGCTGGATTTTGGAAACTGAAATGGTACTTTCATCTATGGCAAAAAAGTATGGTTGCAGACTGCACTTCTGGTGTCCAAGATCATTGTTTTTTATTTGAAATAATTAAAGTTGAGTGGTACGATCGTCCTTGTGGTGCCTCATCCGAATGATTTCACTTTCATCACAAAGCCTTGATTGGGGAACAATTATTTTGTATCAAGTTTTGATGTTATATAAAAAAAAAAACGGTCAATTCTTATTTCAGGTTCGGTGGGTAACTCGTAGTCATACTATAACTGTTCTAAAGATTATTGGTTATACCTGATGTTGGCACCAACCATCATGTGAAGTATTGCGAGTAGTTCATCTCGTGAAATCTTATCATCGTTGTCCAAGTCATACATTTTGAAAGCAACTGTGAATAAAGAAAATAGTTGCTGTTAGTAAACGTACCGATAATTCATACAGACAAAATGGAGCATAAAGCGCCTTATATATGAAAGTGTGCCACTACAAAGACTTACATTTAAGTTTCTGCTCTCTAGAATTTAGCTTATTGTCACGGCCTTTCTTGATTGGTCGGAAGTGTGCCAAAACCTGCATGAACTGTAGGAAGTTGACACGGTCACTGCAACCTTCCTCAAAGAATGCATGTACAATTCGATCTCCAAGAGGATTTATGGCCAGTTCAGGAATGCGTAAGAAATCCTCACGACTCAGTGTACCACAATCTCCCCGATCCAAGCTGGTGAATCTACTATAGAGGCGTTCAATTTGATTTGGAGTGACTGAAACAAAAATAGAAGTTGGAATATAGTAGGCCTAAATAGCTTACTTACAGAGTATTAAACAGTGGTTGTTGCGTACGCAATCGTACAAACATTCTGGAAAATAAAACTACAACAGCTTATGACAAACCAATCCAAAAAATAATGACGTCACAAATATTGCTCATTACAGAGGCCCATTTATTCAAACACGTGAAACAAGTATTTTTTAGTCACAAGGCACTTGTATGCAACCTGAATTTACAAACCGCAGGCCCAGCCCGAACTTCACGGTAAATGCACAGAAATGGGAGAGCCGCGGAATGGGCCACAGATTTGGAATCGTTTCCATTTTGTTGTTGCTTAACGACCCCACCAACAGCTAGGTTATATGGCGTTAAGAGTGAGCGGGTGATGATGAAACGATGAAGTGATGATATATATAGGTGAAAGGAGGTTCACAAAAATCCTTGCCTTATCCACGCCATTGATTTTCCACGCCCAACGTGACTTCAATTACTAACGCAGTGCGGGTTAGCTGACTGAGCTACGAAGATGGCCGTTTCTCTTTGACAGGCTGCAAACTCTGGCTGGACTAAAAACTTCACGGCACCTGTCTAGTGGAGGTCAGCTTTCCGATTATTATTTGAATGTAGTGATCAAAATACGGTACAGTATCAGTTATAAGAATCAACAAGAATCAAATTTAATATAATACGGTAGCTCTATAATTGAAGTAAGTATTCTATGATCAATGTTGGAATAGGCTAGCCTATGGGCACCGAGTTTAGCCGGTGAGGGCGCAGCGAGCGGTACATTACGAAAAGTCTGGTGGCAGTTTTATGCGTTTCTCAACGGAAAGAACAAGGTTTACAAGATAGACGACCATACACTTTCCAACACATTAATTATCAAATATGGGTTCAAATCAATCACGGAGGGCTATGAAAGGAAGCCAGTCCTTCAAAAAAGGAGAAAAATAGTTTCTGGCAGGACATGTATAGATATTAAGTGAAATTCGGGATGGAGGCGAGAGCTTTATCACAGCCAAAGTTGTCCAGCAACATCATTTAGTTTGCCACCATACGATGTTCGCATCGAAATAAATTCAATTATTTTGTCAGATTTTACGTATAATACAATCACACACAAATAGATCAAGTATGCACACAGTACAATAATGAGTAAACTAAGCCTGGCTCCGTCCATAATGCTCTGCTTTGGCTGATAACTGATCATAACTAGGCCTAGTCTAGTGTTAATAATAATTATGAATAGGCCTAGGCCCTTATAGGCCTGCGTCAAAGTTTTTAGGGGTAGATCTCGAAGGCCCCTAAATGTATCATGATCGAAACTTTGAATAACAGGTTTAGAAGCAAAAGAAGGAAATACTATAATTTTCATCAAGATAGGCGTAAGCTGTAGGGTAGTAGCCGATTATGTTTTGCTTTGAAAATACATCTCAACCTGACGTATTCCCACATCAATTTCTAACAATAACATAAATGTTTCAGTGTTTTAAGGAGGGTATTATAATAAGGTCGATGGATACGAAGTACTAACAACTGCACTCATTAGCGTTGTCTCTAATGAAGATCTCAAAATGTATTACAATAAAATAGTGCAAGCAATATTGTATTGTATTGTAAATATTTATTGATTAGCCATATGCTATTACATTATATCTATTAATTGCTAATACAAAAGTTTTTCCTTATTGTTATTAACTTATAATTCTATTATCATTTCCAACCTCATTTTTTTTAATTCTATATCTAAAATTATCAACACTCTTACATTGTCTAATTTCTAATGGTAGATTATTATACATCCTTACCCGTTTATAAAATACACTATTATTTAATATTGTAGTCGATACACACTCTAAGTATAAATTATTTCCCCTTCTTGTGTTATGTATTATTTCATTGTGATTCTTCCTTTTATTACATAGTCTATTGAGATATTCTGGCATATTTCCAATTACAATTTTATGGACAAAAGTGTATACATCTATATCTATAATATCCTTAATACTAAACCATTCTAAAATATGCCTATTGATTTACACTCAACACACACCCAGATCCATTTCTCATTTTTCTCCAATTCCCACGAACGTTTAGTACCGTAACTAAGAATGCATGTCTCTGGACTTGGAAATACGGTTTGTGCACCCTACAACACAACAATTAGTAGTGCCCCCCATCTCATATGTTCCAAATCATTAGATATATCCATTATTATTCTGAGAAAGTTCAAAGTTTCACATATGAATTACCATGGATATCCCTATCCCGCCATCTCCGTTCCGTTAAAAAGTGCGAAAGACAGCCACTCATAGCGCTACGTGTATCAACGCTCGGTGCCTATAGCAATGCATATAGCTACCACACTGTGAACCAAAGATGTTTTAGGCCATAGCACATTTAGGCTTAAGCCTCAGGCCATTGAATTTGTAGTGGGCCTAGTTACCTTTTCTCAGGAACAATCTAAGCATAGGCCTAGGGAACACTATAAACTCAATGATCTAGCCTATTTTAATGGTAAAATTGGAGTAGGCCTAGGCCTACCTGCTTGCACTACTTGGCCTGATGCTTCTACCGCCATTGAGATTAAGAATAACCTTCGAATGATAGGCCTACATGATATAAGGCTAGGCTTATTGAATAATAATTTAAATAAAATTAATTATCTCACAGCCAGTTTCTTCCTGAATTTGAGCTATTTCTTCTGCTCTTAAGAGCAAGGACGATTTGTTACCCATTCTTCAGATTAACGGTAAATTGTAAGCCTATTCAATACCAATTATTTGAACAATAGGCTTAATGATAATGATGATTGATAATGATTCACTTATAAGCTATTATCGCACTATTACGTTTTTACTGCGATTCCTTACAACTGAACCTACGTAATGACAAGTGACAAGTAGAGCTGAACAGTGGTTATGAAACGAAAACGATGTCAAGGCTGGATGTTACCTGTTACGCCTCTTTCTAAAGAAAAAATGCTAAGCTGAAGAATCGCATACCGAGCGCTGTGTGATGAAGAAGTCAGCGTTTTCTGAGTGATCCCACATTTTCCGGAGATCATTAAAACATTGTTTGTGTACCAACGTAGGTCAACTCTAAATATCAAGTACAAGAGTGCACTGAATCGACCAACCGTCAGATGATAACTTGACTATCTTAAATTACTTCGTGTGATAATTACATATCAGAAAGATGCATTTGTGATAGAAATTACTTCGTAATTTTTTTTTATAAGGTCTTAATAGAAGCCTGAACTGACGGACTGTCACACGTAAACAGTTGTTACGTTGGTAGACAAACTCTAGGTCGTTTCAGTTGACGTGTAGGCCTACTGTGTGTACGCCTACTGTACTGTCAAGATTGACAATTTCTTTCGACTGTTACTCATTTTTGCTGGAAGTTGGGGTCGAGTGGTGTTCCTGAGACAGACTAAAAGGTTCAAGAGGCTTTAAATTTGCCCAAGAAGCTAACGAGGTTAGATAGCAATTATGGATGGATTTGGAGATAATTTTGACGAAGCTGAAATTGACCCTGCTGCGGAATTCTTAGCAAGGGAACAAGACCAACTCGCTGGACTAGAAGACGAATTGAACACAGGGGCGCCTCCCCTTGCCGAAGGTAAGATCAGGCATATAGTTTGAATTGACCCAAGCCATTGGCCAAGCTAGGGTAGGCCTAGGCCTACAGATATTACAAGCTTAGGCCTAGGCCTACGACTTCGCAATTATTTTTTTAATTTGTACCTTTGCCTGAGCATTTTTTGTTGTAAATTGTGTAATTATTGATGTTGGCTGTGGCATGATATTGTACATAACTTTGCCTATAGATGGTTCACTCGTGCCCCAAGGATCAACAGGCAGTTTCGAGATGATAAATAATATTGGACAGCAGGATGGATTTGAGT
This sequence comes from Brachyptera risi, assembly GCA_964007535.1. NCBI lineage: Eukaryota > Metazoa > Arthropoda > Insecta > Plecoptera > Taeniopterygidae > Brachyptera > Brachyptera risi. The sequence continues at coordinate 76,888,857 of OZ023326.1, forward strand.
TTAATGGGATTGGATCTGGTAGGTTTACTGATACATCTTTAATTTACTTAGGCTTAGTGCTTCCTTTGCAAGTAGGCCTACCACTGTTTTAACTCCAGCCAAGGCCTATGTCCACGTCTAATCTGGGATGAAAGTCTCGGCAGGTTTTGTTTTCTAAAATCCTTACAGCGCAAGCATTGAGTTTGTGATAACTTTGTAATGACTAGGGTAATTTTACTGATTAACGTACCATGGCCAATTTTTGTCCTATGTTTGCGTTTTTGGTGTTTTCTGATAGATCTTGTTCATATCTATGGTGTGTAGTTTGGACATTTTGTATTTTGTTTGTTTTAATATGTTTTTTACTCACTTGAAGTTGATGCTTTGTGATCTGACTAAGATGACAAAGGTGGCCAGTAGGTTAGGTTAGGGTCAGGTTAGTGTACAAACCTCGCGTATACCGCCAGCAGGCAAAACAAAGCTTATATACTTTGAAAAAAGTGAAGAAAATATTGAAAAAAATTGAAAAAAAATGGCGTGGTACGTTAATTAGTAAATTTACCATAACTAGTTATTATAAAGTCAATGGCGCAAGTCTTGAGCCACACTTTATGGTTTTAGACATGTCTGTTTCGTTGAATAGTATGAATAGTTACCACCATGAATATATTAGCATTCAATGATATTAGTAAGGTCTTGGAATAAATGAAACAAGTGATGATAATTGATGGTATCGAGCCTAACAGCAACACGTGCGACTACTCGAGCATGTGACGTCATGAAACCAGTGCGCAACGGAAACACGCAAACGTTTCTGCCGGTAACTTGAGAATGTTTGTTGTATTCATCGAAAAAGAATCGGCAGCCTAGATGCTGAAATATTTGGTATTTTGGTTGGATCACTGCGATCTACATTTTCAGTTTCTATTCAAAAACTAGGGGTCTATGGTAAATATGCCGTATCCTTGATTGATTGTTTTAAAGGTAATGCTATTGGGGGTTGAAAGGTTTTTGGTAATTTTTAGATGAGCGTAGCGAAGATTCTATTTCACATACCGAAAAAATGGGCTTCGTTTTTATGTTGTTTTGTTTGTTTGTCTGCAATTCTGTGCGCGGCATATAGGTCAGGAAAAAATACTTATCGACTTGAAACTTTTCCTATATATTTCTGTCATACCAGAACAGGCTGAGATTGTTTTTCAGAAAAATCTGTCAGGAGGTTTTTCCAGAAAAAATTCGAAAAGTTTGAGAAATTTTCATAAGAATAACACCTATGACTATCAATAATGTAACGGGATAAGCAACCTGGCGGTTTCCTTTCGCACCATGCGTATATCAAAGGGATGCCACCTCACAAATGTTATGATAATTTGCTGGTATTATTGTATGTTAATCTATACAAGTAATAGATGTAATGCAATCTGTGAATCCAGCTCTTTCCAACTGTAATCAACAATATTGGGATGAATTTCATTTGAATTGGCCAATCTAAATTCAAAATAGGTCTGTAAAAGCATTTAGTCCCCTCGTCAAGAGCCCTACTGCTATATTTACCATTTCATAACTGGATAATTACTCATCAATCATCATCTACGAGAAAGGTCAGAAACAATCCAAGTATACAACTATGTACTATACACTGAAATACGAGCCTGATACATACGATTTGATTTGAAATTGCGAATCTCAGAAATATACGCGGAAGCGCTGATTCCATCATGGTGAAAACGGCCTGATGTTAAAAGGATAGGACTTACGCCATGTTGCTTATCCCGTTACGTTATTGATAGTCATAGATAACACGGATGGAAAATACTTGAAATGTGGAAAATTTTCAGAAACTTCAAAATTTTCACTGAATATGGAAAACAATTACAGATATTTTCAGTGACTTTCACAACATTCGGATGGGAATATCAAAGAAAACGCAATAAAAGTATCCATTTTATTGAAGGTTGGATCAAGATGTATTGAAGGTTGCGTTGGTTTGCCGCCGGAAGACGGGCAAACGCAACCCTCAATGCATCTTGGTTGGGATCAATTGGTTTTGCAAAGTGTATATGGGACAGTTTGCAGCACTATTAATATCAACAAGTTGCGGGTATGGTTTTTGAACTTTTGAAGTAATCCAAGGTTCGTAGATGTGGATTGATCTTACGAAATATTTTTCATTCTAGATTCCCATACCTAAGCTCATCTCACAACGCAAATCCCGCGTTTTCCTAGTGTAGATTAACATACCATGGCCAATTTGTGTTTGATGTTTTGAGTTTTTGGTGTTTTCTGGTAGATCTTGTTTATGTGTATGGAGTGTAGGTTGGACATTTTGTATTTTGTTTGTTTTAATATGTTTTTTACTCACTTGAAGTTGATGCCAAAGGTTGACAGTAGGTTAGGTTTTTAAGGTTAGGTTAGTGTACAAACCTCGCGTATACCGCCGGCAGGCGGAATGTAGCTTATATACTTTGAAAAAATATAATGCTTAAATATACTTGGAAAAAATTGAAAGAAAAAACTTGGAGTTGATCTAGCCCCCCCCCCCCCCCCCCCCCACACACACACACAAAATAAGTATTGTACGCCAATCTACAAATTTACCAGGTTTTTTTAGTGATGGTCAGGGGTGTGGTTTTATGTTGATTGGACAACTAGATTGTAATTTTAGGGTTCATGCCCTGCCGACCCTAACCATCATTATCACCACCCAACGTAACCCTAAAACAGACCGATCAACGATACGGCATAATTATCAAACTTACTGCACATCATAACTAGCGCAATGTTGCCATTTGTGTTCTACATCAAGTAAGCGGTAGGCCTATTCAACTTGTAGTTAGGATGATTGGTTGTAAGATATGGCATAATTACCAAACTTACTGCACATCATAACTCGCGCAATGTTGCCGTTTGTGTTCTACATCAAGTAAGCGGTAGGCCTATTCAACTTGTAGTTAGGATGATTGGTTGTAAGATACAGCAGCTCAAGAGATGGCTAGGCCTATATGCAGGGCTATATGTTGCAAACAAATTCTACCAGAAGAGCTCAAGGTACCAGTAGTAGGTGTATTCTTGGAGAAAGTAAATGAGATGAGAAAATTCATACCTCCAAGCTGAATATGATTTTCCATTGAGTTTCAAATGTTATTGAAAGAAAATATTTGCTTTTAGGCTTTGCCTCTGAATCTAATAGTAGGGATCAGAATCTCATTCTATGCTGCTTCTAGGTTTTTCTTTTTATTCAACATTAATTGCAATTCATAAACTATATATAACGATGCAGACACCATTGTCATGGGCAAGTGATGCAGCTTTTCAAATTGGTTAATAATTGCGTGTTGCAAAGTTGCTGCGTCATTTTTTCTGTGTAGGCCTATATTAACATGTAACGACAGGATGCAGATTTAACAATATGTGAACCTTGAGCCAATCAATCGTTCAAATTGTCCCCTGTTTGTTTATATTGTTTACCACCACGTGGTCCTGTTACATTTGCGACGCTTCTAGTACTATTCTCTTTTGCTTCGGCTGTTTGTTATAATTGGCTTATTGTCGCTAACATTTTTCCAGACGGTGTTAGCCCACCAGCCGACGGAGGAATTTACAATGCTGATGACTTCGGTAAGCTTCACTAATTTTTCATTTGTACAGAATTGGCACCGTGTTATGTTTACCGTGTTATGTGAATAGGCTTAACATGTACGTACAAACCAGTACTGTATATAACCAATCTCATGGACAAGTAGGTATAAGCTACTCTCTGGCCACTGTTCGTGAGAAATTAAACTCAATATTTTGGTAGGCCTATAACTTTTGTCCAGCCTTGTGTTGAAGGATGTAGGCCTACAATGTTTTTTTGTCATAATGCAATGTTCAGAGCTATATTTTTTCAACATGCAGCACAGCAAGAGGAACCTGAAGCTGAACTCGCAAGTAAGAAAATTTAACAAAAGCCCCGATTTGTCGAGACTGAAAGTGCTATAAAGCTTGTCAGATTTAATTTATATAGGCGTACCACGTAGGCAAAATAGTTCGAAGCTTGCAATTACAGAAAATAGTGTTTGGAAAATATGAAGCAGTGATGACTGATGTACAACCTTTTTATCAGTGCAAATTTAACTATTTTTGTACTTGAATCCGATACTCACGGGGGGCAGATTCCATGAGAATAATAGAAATTCTCTTCCAAGGCAATTCAGGCTTCGGAACAATGTTTTAAAATTGAAATTGAATGGGTACGTCAGATACGGTACTCTTTACGTACAAAATTTATTGAAATATAATTGAACCTGTAGACTAGGTAAAGGAGAATTTCACTGGCTTGACCCAAGGTATATATATAATACTACACAAGGTTAGATTATTGACGTGTTTTCCCGTGCAACGAAGAAGGCCTATATTGCTTGGCGTGACGTATTTGGCGACCTCGCGTACAGTACGCTTACAAGCAGATTCTGATACCACCCGTGTTCAGGTCGCCTCATGACGTCACAGCAACACCTCTGAGCTAACCTTGTAGTATTATATATACCTTGACCTTTCATTTTTAGGGGTAAATGCAACAAAATAAAAGCACAAAAACCACAGTTTTCCAAACAAGAAAGTTGGGACACGTTAAGCCTACATATTTCCAAGTAAAGTACATTTATTACCCACTGGTATGTTGAACTGATTGAATGTACTTACAAATATTGGAGAAAACTGGAATTGTTGGGCTCACTCTGTCAATTGGTGATAGCTGCCAATAGTTATGTAAGATAGATCACTCTGGGAGCTGATAGCTTCACTTGTTGACTGCTTCATGTATACAATGCTATTATCTAGTAATGACAGTACCGAGACGCGTGGCCGAGTGGTAACACACTGAACCGTCATTCGGGAGACCGGGGTTCGATTCGCGCCATGGTCGACCATCCTGACAGGGGTTTTTCGTGGTTTCCCTCTGTCGTTCAGGTTGATACTGGGATGGTTCCTTTACGACAGGCCACAACCGACTCCTTCCCACCATCCAAAACACCTAATAAAATAATCTTTCATCTCAACATCCCACCATCTCATTTATCATCCACCGACGCCAATAGATCGTAGCCATCAGTATAGTGCGTCGTTAAAACCCAATATAAAAAATATTAAAGTAATGACAGTCCAAATGCTACCCATTTGGCACAAGATTATTTTTATGTTGACTTGAAATTAAATAATTATCTTTAAATAGCCTCTTTCAGTTGGTCACATTCTACCTGAAGCCTGCATATACAGTAATAAATTATATAAAACAATAAGTATGAACTGTGGTCTGAGTATTAGGCCTATGATTATGGCCAATTACAATAATTAGGGTCCCAGTATGAACTTCTGTACAGTTTGTATCACCACTCTGTATAAAATCTCCAATTGATATGAGCATGCATCCAGCTTCAAATTTGTAAGCTGCAATCATTTACTAACTCAAAAATTCAGTCACCTGGGCACTGATTTTTCATTCTGAATTTGTCAGTGTTTAGTCTTGGTATCGGTAGATGGAGGCCTGTAGGCTTTTCTTACATGTTTGATTTTCAATTTGTACAGAGATGGCACCAGTAAGAGCTATGCGGGAAGAACCGGAAAAAATAAAATTGTGGCGGGAAGAGCAGAAGACTCGACTACAGGAAAAGGGTAAGAATAGAATTTATAATGAAATAAAATGAAAACGTGTTACTACGCGGACAGTTACTCAACAGTCAATTTCAAAAATCTTCGATTGATAAAACGTATTCAATAGGCCTATTTAGTCAAATCCATAATTTTGAATTGAATGTCAACTCAAATAATGATAAGTTTGTTACGTTATTAGCAGGAATGTTTCTTCATCCAAATGCCTGAATGACTAGGCCTATAGCATTAACCACAAATCTATTCTCAGTCATATTTCCGACAAAAAGTCCGATAACGATTTCTTGATTGTAATGTGTTATTAAGTTATACATTAAAAATTTAAAAACTCAATGTGGCTCTGGTTTATGCTGTCTCCAAGTAGCTTATTGTGGTTAACGCTTTTGGCACGACTTATTTCTGCCACCTTGCCCTAACCATCACTGATGCCAAGCACCAGAATGACTATTGGCAGCAAAATTAAAAAATTATTATTATTATTATTATTATTATTATTATTAGTAATCATTTTTGCCTCCAAATGTCAAAATTACTATTAGCAGAAATACTTCTGCCAATAGACACTTTGTACTAATAATTGGATGAGCGATGGCAAAGACTTCCATCCCAATCTTATGGAGCTTTGTGTTTGTTTTTTTACGTTTTTTTTTAGGGGGGAGGTTCACTGCACAGGTAGTATGGTTTGTCTGATCAACATGAAACTTTATCTGTAAACGCGGACTCATTCAACTTCCAACTGTAGAGTTTTAGGCCAAATTGGTTGGACCACTTTTGAGGAACACCATTATAAATTTTGTAAAAACCCCATAAGATTGGCCCGGACGGAAAAAATGTTGAGAAATCTTTTCTCTTCAAGAAGCTTCAAATTTTTCTAAACTTGAATACAAATATGATGAACATTACCAGTACTACACATTTTCATTGAGATCTGACTTCCTTTTTTGAAGAAGATACTTAAAAAAAATTAATATATTTTCATAAAATAACTTGAAATAGTGGTTATTCTTTATTCAGTATCTTGCGCAAGGTGATTAACAACTTTGTAGACTTTTTCCACGAAGGTGTGTAGAGTTCTCGAGTATAGGCCTAACTCATACATTATCAAAGTGTGTAGAGTTTTCGATTAGACTTCATATGTACAAAGATATTTCTCATCTTACGAGTATGCTGCGTTTGCCTGGTAATGATAATAAAGTAGTAGTAGTAGTAGTAGTATTCATTTATTTAGCATAGATATGCTATTTACATTTCACATATACATTTTTACAATTTTTACAATCACAAGAGTAAATATAGAACAAAATGTACATTAATTTATAATACAATTATAGATTATTTTATATATGCTACTTTCATCGTAATTTCCAATTTATCATCATAATTTCATTCACTCATCAATTTTATCCCAGAAACCACATTTTTCATAATGTTTTGGGATAAGCAAACCATCTTTAATTATTCTACAACATTCTTTTCTAAATGATGATGCGTTTTTGACATTTCTTATTTCATAAGGAATTCGATTAAAAATTTTCATCCCTTTATGGAATATAGAATTTTCTTCCATACACGAATATTTTCTATTCACAAATATACTCTGACGATTTCTTAAATTATATCTATTATTAATTTGATCATTGAATTTAATTTTATTACTAAGATAGCTAGGGAGTAGGCCTTTTGTGATTTTGTAGATTAATGTGAGGGTATTAAGTATTATTCTCTGTTTTACATTTAACCAGTACAATGCCTCGCACATCTTTTTAATAGATGTATCTTTTCTTGCTCTTAAAATGATTCTCATGGCTTTATTTTGTAATTTTTGCAAAATTGTAATTTTGTTTTTATTTAGTAAAAATAGAACAGAGCTACAATAATCTATATGTGGTGCTACAACAGCCTGGTATAACATCACCTTAGAATTTGTTGTTAAGCAACTACTTATTCTTTGAAAGAGTCCCACTTTTCTTGCCATTTTTGATATAATATAATCTGCATGTTTTTTAAGCTCCAGCTTATGATCTAATATAACTCCTAAATATTTTATCTCACTAACAATTTCTATGTTTACTTCGTCAATCTTGATTTGAACCTGAGAAATCTTATCTTTGTATTTATTTCTGATTGTATTTGAACATATTACCATAGCTTTGGTTTTCATGGTATTAAGTTTCATTTTATTTGAACTTAACCATCCCTCAATTTTATTCAAGTCGTACATCAACTGTAAGTGTACCCTGTCCAACTCTTTGCCATTACATATAATGAGAGCATCATCTGCATATAGGTTTATAGTACTATATTCAAGAACATTTCCAATATCATTAATATAAAGAATAAATAAGAGTGGGCCCAATATCGATCCCTGTGGAACTCCTAAATTGTTGAAAGATGCATCTGAGAAACAATTGTTGAATTTTACTATTTGTGTTCTGAACTTGAGATAAGATTCAAACCATTCAAGAACTTTTCCTTTTATACCATATTTTTCTAATTTTAGTAACATAATGCTTCTAACTATAGTTTCAAAGGCTCGCTTGAGGTCTAAGAATATTGCCAGTGTAATTTCTTGGTCCTCTATATTACCTTTCAACTTGTTAATAACTACTTGTATTGCCGTTTCACATCCCATTTTTTCTCTAAAACCAGCTTGTTCTTCAACCAGGATATTAGCATTTAATATAAATATGTCTAACTGTTTTTTAACAATACTTTCTAAAACTTTTTCAATCACGTGCTATATATTAATAGGTCTGTAGTTTTCACCATCGACAGTGTTACTAATTTTTGGTACAGGTACTATTATTGCTTTTTTCAGTATTTCAGGTACCATTCCCAATTCTAATGATTTGTTAATAATATTTGTTAGGAGTTTACTGATAACACTGTTACTTAACTTCAACATTTTCACTGTAATACCATCTTCCCAAGGGGACGTGTCTCTCAATTCCATTATCGACTCATTTACCTCACTCTCACTCACAGTCCTAAATACTTTTAATTCAATCTTATCTTCATTCCCTCTAACATTATTCATTATATCCCTATGATCTAGCTTACTATGTATATTATTTGCAATTTCTTGAACACTATCAATGAAGTACTTATTGAAATGCTCTACAATATTTTGTTGCCCATAGACTTTCTTATTTTTGAATATAATTTCGTTTTCATTATCTTAGGTTTGCCTTTATATAATAATTTCAGAACACTCCATAGTTGTTTTGGCTTATTTTTAAATTCACTGATCTTATTAACATAAAAATTCTTCTTTTTCTTTTTCATTAGTGATAAAGCAAAATTTCTTTTCTCTTTATAATACGCCCATTTTTCTGGGCATTGTTCTCTTTTGGCTTGTCTATACAGGAAATTTTTTTCATTTATTACTTTTCTCAATGCCTTGTCCATCCACTTATTATTTGAATGAATAGCTTTAATAAATACTGATGTCCTTTCTACATGTTCAAAAATAGTAGATTTCATATTACCAATCATCTCCCCCAACATTTCGTCAAGATTTACATTATCCTCATTTTTACTCCAATCTTTCTCTTTTAGTTTTTCAATATAATTTTTCTGCCTATCTTTATCTTCTAATAATTTATTATAATTTATTGAATTTATCACTTTTGATCGATTTTTACTTCTCTTTGTAGCATAACCATCCTTGATGCTAATGATGCAGTGATCTGAAATAATTTCATCTAATACTTCTACTATTAATCCCTGCCTATCTACAAAATGAGTTATTATATAATCTATTGTTGTCCTTGAAATTTTTATGGTATTATCTATCTTATTAGTTATCTGAGCTATTCTAGTAAAATCTTCAAGAAGTTGGCTCACTCCTGCACTTTCGAACATTCTTTTCATTTGTTTGGAGTAAACTGTATCTTTGCTCAGGTCGATGTTGAAGTCTCCACTGATAATAATTCTAGAATTAAGATCTGACAGCCTTTCTATATTTTCTATAAAGATGTTTGTTTGTTGGGATCTAGATGCCAACGAAGAGAAGCGCAAGAATGAATTACGTGAGGGAGCCAAGAAGGAACTTGCTGACTGGTATACACACCATGGAGAGCTCATTGCCAAAACCAAGGCATCTAACAGGTAGAGTAAAATTAGGGTTCTATGCTTCAATAATGTATTGTTGATAATTGGTTTTATTTGTACTTTCCAAGTTGGCTGAGCACTCTATTATCTTCAATAGCAATTACTATCATTAGGATTGGCATAAGTAGCACAGTGCTAAAGTGCTTGCTCCATGTGACTCGAAAGGGAAGAGTAGATCAGACATTGGTTCGATCCCAGCCACCTCCATCTTTACGGGAGCTTTTTGTTGCCCGGGACGGTTCCTACATCGTAGGCCATGACCGCTTCCTTTCCACTATCCTTTCAATTACCCAAGAAACCTCCATATCGTGAACTGATCATCTTAATAGTCTGTTATCTAGTTGGATAGATAGACAATAGATCCTGGGCATCATTACAGTGCGTTGGTAAATCCAATATAAATAAATGAAAAACTATCATTTCTCGGGCGAGGAAATTGATGACATCAATCATTTGATGATATTTATATCTTGTTCATATATTTGTTTATATCTTTGTTCATCATTTGATGATATTTATATCTTGTTCTTGAATTTAATGTTATTTAAAGTATAAATTTGTTTTGCGATTTTCTTATCAAGAAAATTTTAAAACATGAGTTGTATTCAGCATGAATGCATATTTTGCAAATTTGTTGTTGTTAACGTCATATTTGAGCATTTTCTACACCATCGTCATATCTTGGTATAATTTGCCAAAGTGTGTTAATTTTGTCATTACAAAAGTAATAAGTTTGGTTTCAAATCTTATTTTACATCTTGTACCCACTCTGAAATACCAGTGTTGAAATTGCACTGTTTCAAGTGTGTTTTGAATATTCTGAAATAAGTATTTTAAAAAAAGGGAATTTCATCTCAATTTTTTGTAATTCTTCACGTAATGAAACGGAATAAATACATTGTAAACTCGGACCAATTGAGAGTCAGAGGTCAGCTTGCTCTTAGTCTAGCTGTCTAGCTTGGTCAATATCATCTCCATAAACTACCAATATGGCAATACACATACGTACCAATATGTTCAAGTATGGTACTCTGAAACTCAATTTTGCAATTTCCAATTCACATTGCTTTCGATTTCAAATGAGTCCCTGGCATTCTTTTGGCGTGTTTGAACCCTTTTGACTTTCATATTGTTCGAGAATTGATTCTCGACTTTTTTTGTACAAATTTTACTCTCTTTGAACTAAAAGAGAAATAATCATTTAAAAATGCATTGAGAGCTCCTTTCAATGCCAAATGAATAATGATAAATTCATGCCTTATCTATACCGGTAATTGCAGTACCTTATATGAAGTTTCTCTTATTTTCTCTTCTTATGTTTAGTTTGTATTTCTTTGTCATTGTGCGCATAGTCTAGCTTGTTGATTGGACCTACTTGGTCATCACACAAAATAATTTACTGTATTGATGAACCACACAATTTTATGTTTTTCTTGCCGCACAGAGAAGCAGCAAAGTGAGTATGATATTTTCAATATTTTTATATTTCATAATAATTGTAATTGTCATTGTTGTGCTATTACTGTACTAGAGACATGTAAAAATAGCAATTGCTATAAAAGCGATGAAAGCTAAAAGTGCTTTTTTACATCTTTCTCTAACATTTCTTCATGTTTCAATACTTTTAATGTTGTATCATGTTTTTGATAAGGTGAAAAAGTGCTAAAAACGTCTGAATCCGCCACATTTCAATGTATTGACGTGGCGAATAGATGCTATATTCGGAATAGAAGCATTATAGATGCTATTTTTCCTGAAATTATTTCAATTGAGGTGTGAACGGGTGACATTAGTTGGAGAATTTGGAAAAAAGTGCAGTTGCTAATGCAGGCGGCAGATGAGGCGTAGGTTTAACCCGCCTGTGAAGACTATTTCTGTAAAAAAAACAATTGGGGTGTTTCTCTTCCAAGCCTATTGTACGTTACTTAGTGGTTCTACTGGTACCGTTCGGTTGTTGTGCTACAGAACGTTGTTGCACTACAAAAAACGATGTTTCAAAATAATGCGCTCTTAAGTGCTACTTTTCAAATTCTAAATGCTATTTAAAAAAAATAGAATGTAGGTTTACATGTCTCTAGCTATTGCTAAGACCTCTTACAGACTACGGTATTTAGGCTAGCTCAAGACAGAGGAGAATGGTCAGGTGATGCCTGTGAGACCATCATAATCACAACCACGCTATCACAACAGAATACATTACCCTATATTGTATTATATTTGTGCTAGGAATTATCTCACAATGCAATCTACGCTAGATCCGAACACAGTTTAAAGGTCTGTTGCCATCAACCGTCAATGTTTTCCGTGGTTTTCTGCGTACGTAAGCCAAGATCGGATTCGTAAAACGTTTCCAATTTGGTTGTGTCTTTAATGTCAACTCCTTGATTGAGCTAGTCTAGGTTCATGAATCTGGCACAAGAAAAATTGTTTCATTTCTAAATGTTTCACTGATGAAATTGCAAATTTGTGCAAATAAATAATTCTGGCAACAGGACTTGAGACCCAAGGTTTAGTGTATGCGGAATATGAGAACGAGGGCAAAGCACTGATATAGGAACGACTGCATTACCAACTTGCACGTGATTTTTTTTACGTAATTATGTGGGAGGGGGGGGGGGGGTCATCTGGTACCGGAGCCGTGGCTTCAAATTGAAGAGGACCAACATGCCACTGCTCATCTGAGGTGATCATATCATGCTAACAATTAAGTTTTTGTCTTCAGGAATGCCGAGAAATTATTCGTTGCGGAAACGGAGGAGATTGTTCCGGGCACGGAATGGGAACGTATCGCAAAGCTCTGCGACTTCAACCCAAAGTCAAGCAAAACTAACAAGGATGTTTCTCGCATGCGTTCGATCATATTGCAGCTAAAACAGGCACCTATTGCGCCGGTCCGAGGATAGTCTCTTACATTCCATAACTGCTCTGTTAAAACTATTTAAGTGTACGTATCTCTGTAGGTCATGAACTTGTCACTTGTATTTTGTAGTATTTAGCATTAAGATATTGTTAAATGAATTGAAGTATAAATATTAAACTGGATATTATGTATTAAATTCAAACTTGATTATTATTTTCTTTCTATTGAGATGCGAGTAGGCCTATAAATAGTGTTGTTGTATGGTTACATGGTTGTAGCCAATTTTCTCAGTGAATTGTATATGGTGATAAAATTGATTACTCACATTAAATTATACTTGCAGACACTAACAAGAAAAATTGTTTCATTTCTAAATGTTTCACTGATGAAATTGCAAATTTGTGCAAATAAATAATTCTGGCAACAGGACTTGAGACCCAAGGTTTAGTGTATGCGGAATATGAGAACGAGAGCAAAGCACTGATATAGGAACGACTGCATTACCAACTTGCACGTGATTTTTTTTTACGTAATTATGTGGGAGGGGGGGAGGTTCATCTGGTATAAATTTGGATGTGGGCCAACAGTTACTTTACTGTCTATCCCGTAACTCTGCTTCGGTTCTCAAATTCCTTGATCCATTCTAGTATGTTATTGTGCTGATATATTATTTCATCTAATTGAAATGCTTGGCCAGTGTCTGATCCGTTGAACCATGATTCAGTAGACTGGGGTTCGATTCCCGCCATGCCCACCATCCTTGAAGTGATTATTCATGATTTCCCACTTCCGGTTAGGTTCAAACTGGGATGGTTCCGTAACAACAGACCATGACAACTTCTTCCTACTATGACAAAACACCTAATAGAATAACCCTTCATCTCATCTTCCCACTATTTCATTCTGTGGTTCGTAATTCACCAATGCATATAGATCTTGTTAGAAATGAATAAATATCTCAAACGATCCTACCTTGTCATCCTTGGTCTCAACTGGGGCACAGTGATCAAGTCGAGTTTTGACGTTGATAAAAAAAAAACATGTTTTTGGATGGGCTAGAGCAAAGATATCCATTGATCCAAATCAGGCCTGCCTATACATATGTACTTTTAATTTGTTTTGTATGCACCCCACAGGTCGCAAAACCTATGTACCGGTACATGAAACTTTTTCTGGCATTACTCTTTTCCAACTTGAAATCGTGCTTGGGACCCGTGTATATAGGCCTAATTAGAGTTGTAATTAATAATTTATTATCATAATTTATATTATTATGTAGGTAGTGAGAAGCTTCACTTCTAGAGCTTCAGCTTTAGGTAGGTAGAAGTTGTTGGGGGCCTTTGCTCTATTCTCACTACCTGTCTAGTGTCTACAGTATACTCACGATGTAGTGATACCAACAGACTTTATCATAGTATTATAAAGAAGGTGTACCCACTCCCGTACTAATAACATGGCAGGCATTTGTACTTTCTTTGAGGACATATCGGATCCAAAGGTCCCATTTGCCTGTCAAAATTTAGCGGATTCCCTCGTGAACTAGATGTAGATAGAGTGGCTACAGTGCCATTGTGAAGCATTGCTGAACCGTTTATAGTTTGATATGAAAGCGATAGTTGCACTATGAGCTAATGGAACCGTGAACGTAGATTCTAACCCCAGAAATACTTCCCTTTGAAAACGCGAGTGGGTACACCTTCTTTATATAATGAAGTCTGTTAATTTTCATATATCATATATTTCCACTCTATAAAACCAAAATAAATAATGAATAAGTAATCAGAACCAAACTATTGAGAACAGTGATGACTGCAATATGAGCAAGCGCAAAAAATATCTTGTTGGCAGTGAATCAAAGTTGGTGTGATCATAAGGTCAGTGACCAAGAACAAACAATTGCCAACTTTTAGCACAGTTGCCCCTGTGCCTCGGTCAACTATCGTAGTAACTGAAGTCACCGTTGGGCGTGGGTTCGAGTCCCGCATAAGGCATGGGTTTTTTGTAAACGTTCTTTCACCACTTCATCGTTGCATGATCACCTGCTCATTCGTACCCCCGTATAACCTAGCTGTTCGTGGGGTCGTTGAGCAGCATTGAAAAAATATATTAGCTGAGATGGAGGAAGATTATACAGATGCCCAACCTAATGCTAAAACAGTCTGCACGTCGAGCTACAGACCTACTCTGCCGGACGGATCAAACTGAAGAACCGCAGGTCATCAAACACAACGGGCACTGCTTTTTATTATTTTAAACCACCCCAGGAAAGGTAGAAAATAACCTATGCCATAAGGTGACCATATTCAAAAAAGGAAAATCCATGAGAATGCTGAGAAACTCAAAGTAGAAATAATCATTCCATATATGGGGGGGTGGGGGGTTTGAGAGACAACCACAACCCAGGGAGTTTATTTGGAATCCATAGTCTTCCATTTTTTCTTTTTCCAAGTCTATACAGTGGCGGCTGGTGACTTTAACAATAGGGAGTACTGCAGTTGATGAAAGAATGATATACACAGGTACAAAGCCACAGAACAATGAATGTATATAGGGAATATTTTTCGTCAATATTTTATTTTCCAAATATTTTTTTGTGCGAAATATTTTACCCTCATAGACGCAATGTTCTCATTTAACATCCATATTCAGATCTCAACATTATTTCTCTTTATAACTCAAATCATAATCTGTTGACCTTGTCCTGCGGATTTATTGAAAAAAGATATCTTGAATTTAATGCTGCCAAAACTTGAATATTTCGATTTATTCATTTGAAAACTATAATTCAAAAATCGAGTTCTGTAATTCAATCGATCCACATTATTAGTGGGTCTATATAACTCAGTCATGATTTCTCAGCGTGACACTATACGTAATGCCATCCGCCTAAAGCTTAGTACGAAACTATCCCGACTATTAAGTAAGGACACCTCCACTGATAATATGTTCATTTGTTGGAATTTACCTTTTCTTTTGGTTCGATTAATTAATTTTAGTTCTCTTCTTGGGGATACTGAAGAAATAATGTGAATTAATCCACTGGTATATTTTATATTGAACTTTTAATCATCTAGTGGCAAACCAAAATCGCTTCAGAACGGAATACTGGTACTGTAAAGTTAGATGGCCGTTTCCTTGGCATCTTTTTTCAATATATTCTGGAATGAAAAAGTGAATAAAATCTATTTCACTGGATGTATTTTCACATTTTGTGTGTATGTTTTACATTTGAACTAGATAATAAATTAAGTTATGCATTATTATCAGTAAATCTTGAAAACAGCATGCTAAAATAATTGTTGAATAGAAAAATTATCGAATAACTTGGATCAGAAAATAAGTGTGAGATTATTTAATTTGTAATTCCTACGAGAGAAAAAAAACGCCCAACTCATCTCGGGCCATTTTCTAGAAAAAGTGTCTCCATGTCAATAAAAAATATAGGCCTACATGTATTAACTTACAATTTGAAAAACAAAAATTGCAACCATGTATTTTTTACATTTTTCTGTGGGTAATGTGAGACCATAATGAAAAAATCAACTCAATCGAGTGTAAAATATGTAGAACTTGATAATTGCAGTGGTGAAACTTGTCAATCGGCTCAAAACACCCGGCCGCGCAAACAAGAAGTGCACGGTGTCTCGCAGTGTTTGGAGAAGTTCATGCTAGGTGCTGTCCCTTATGCAGTACGTCGTACAGGCTAGTGTCACGCACTCCCCCCCCCCCTCTATGCACACCATCTTTACCATCATCCTTCCGCCAGCTATCGGGAACCATGCACTGCAAGTCGTGCAGTCCCGGAACGTGTATCAAAGGTTGCCTCCCTCTCGCTTGCAGGCGCTCAGCGGCGTGTAGATATTTTGATGCATTTGAAGCCGCGGGCGTTCAACAATGAATAATTACGTTAATTTTGATAATACTTTTTATGAAGCTGTATTTTTCTTAACGATAATTGCTAGAGAAAAACATTAAAAGACATGAAAGAAATTATTTATTCAAGATGAATTTATTTGAAAAATAGCATGAATTTGGAAAATCGTAGGGAGTGCTGCCTTACAGCAGTACTTACACACGAGCCACCCCTGAGTCTATATATTTAATATGACTTTATATATGTCATGAATATATTTTTTGCTATATTTTATACTACATATACCTATTACGATATGTAGCAAATATCAGACTATAAGAGGTCTTTAGAAAATCCGTCTCTCTAATAGGTATGTATTAATTATCTCACGAAATTAAAAAAGTGAATTTATTGTTTCCTTCATATTCCTCTGTTGGTCTGATATTAACTGTCATGAATAGGCCTACAATTTATTTGTAGCCTAACAATACTTTTTATTTATCATCTTTACAAGAAATTGAAAGTTTCATTATTAAAATAGGCATTTAATAATAACGTGAAGGAAATGGAAGTGGAGAATGAATGGAACGTAACCAATGAAATCAAAACACATTGAGCAGATTTTATTTAAATTTCTGATCTCACACTTTATTCGTAACTTATGCTTTTACATAATCATGAGTTTTGAATTCAATTTTTATGAAATTACTAATACATAATAATAATATATATTGTTGGAATGACTAAATTTGTTCTATTGCAATACATATAACTATTGAACAATTTAAATTAGGCCTACAACAAAATCCATTGGGATTTTCATTTCTAAAAGCCAATTTTACCATCAATTTATATCTAGAGGTGATGATATCTTCAAGATGAATTTCAGTCAAACTAGACTTACCATTTTTAATAGAGGAAAATATGGACAATGCTAAGAAGTTCAAAGTTCAAAGAATTTCAATTAATTAATGAGGGTGGGAGGAATTTAGTCAAGTTTTTAGATAGTTAGTCAAGTTTTATTTCCATTAATTGTACAGTCGGAAGCAAAAGTTTTTCGTCCCTCATTGCCTGACAGGTAGGCAACTCATTTAACGTTTCCACTACTACCCTTATCACGTTTCACAGTCATTTAAGCTATAGTTCAGTTCGATAGTTGGCGAATCGAGTAACCAAATCGTTAATGATAGTTGATTGGGGAGGAGAACGAAAGGACGTTCAGAATCATAACTTGAGCGAGTTGAGGTATGCCACGACAAAAACTGGTCCAGAATGGATTATGTGAGTGACGGCGATTGTCGAAATATAATTATGAATACAGCTATTACTCATTTCAGAATACATACAATTTGTCAACATTGATTAATTATTAACTAGATCATTAAAACTATGAAATAAAATGTATCTCAATGGTGAACGGTCTCAATAGATATTTTTACTGAAAATATTACGAACTATCATATTATTTCATTCAGCATGCCTGACGAACGTGGCCCAAATGCCGAGTGGTTAGCGTCTTGATTCCACAATGTGAAGGGTAACATAACGACTCCATTGTATGCATATTTTCTCATTTTTGCCGGTATAATATAATTATTTAAAAAACACGGGACGATCCGAAGCATCCGGCCACTTGATGCTTTCTATCAATGTTGTTTCCACACCCAGACAAATTTGTTTTCGAGATAAATCGAGTGAATTTTTCTTTTGTGTAAAATTATTATTGAATATTTTTGCAAACATTATATTTCGAAACGAATTTTGAACTGATTACGTATCAATTTAACCATTGTCAAGTCATTTGTGAATCGTGTTCAAGAAAATATTGTCAGATGACTCGAAAAGGATTGATTAACTATTCAAATTCCTGGATTTAACCGATTCATTGAATAAAATATGATTGGAAAATAATTTATAATTTCATGTAGCGAAAATTGGAATACAGATTAGAAGAATGAATGAATAGAAAGAAGTGTGATCAAATGATCACGCTGTCGGTGTCACCCCAAAACGAGGAGAGGTTTTAGTCGGTAAGAATCCGACACTCCTCGCAATTAAACCCGCAGGGATCTTATGCAGGATTTCCCCTCCTCACAAAAGAATATATAATGAAAAAATAATTAAATTCATACTAACGCTCACCTTTTGATGGAGTCTTCGTAGTATCATGAGATTTAAAATATAAGTTCATTCAATAATTCTCTTGATCGAACTAATTTTCACACAACAATACAACAACACACATTTAACAATATTTTAAATGTTGTTGTGTAGTTTTTGATAACAATTTAAAACAGCCCATAACATCAAAACTGTTTTTCAAGAAGAACAGTGATTTGAATTCAACATTCAATCCCGTATCGTTATAGCCATTAAGAACAGTGTGATATTTAATAACCTAATTCCTTAAACAATGAGAATGAAATTACCTTTCAGAAACTTTTAACTTACGGGGAAATTTTCATGCATTTTTTAATAGTAAACTCAGTAATTCATGAATGAAGTCACACCTATTTATGATTTTGTTAAAACAACATCGAAACTTGATACAAAATCATTGTTTCCCAATTAAGGCTGTGGATGAAAGATAGGATCGTTTGGACGGGGCACCACAAGGGCGATCTTACCACCCCATTTCAATTATTTGAAACTAATGAACTTCAACACCAGGACTGCGCTGTCTGTGACCATATTTTTTCGCCGTAGATAAAAGTCTTTCAGTATAAACACACGAATGTTTGATATCTTCCACTTTGAACTAAACGAGTATTCAGATTTTCTATTATATTTATTATAGTACGCACACCAAAGTCTAGATCGCCCTTGTGGCCCCCGTTCAAACGATCCTACTTTTTATCCATAGCCTTAATTGGGGATAATAATTCCGTATCAAGTTTCGATGTGATTAAAAAAACAAAAACAAAGAAAAAAACAAAAACGATATTCGGGAGACGGGGTTCGATTCCCGCCATGGTCAACCATCCTGACAGGGTTTTTTCGTGGTTTCCCTCTGTCTTTAGATCAATACTGAGATGGTTCCTTAATAACAGGCCACGACCGACTCCTTCCCACCATCCAAAACACCTAATAAAAATAACCTGTCATATATCCTGTCAATCTGATACGTGTTTTGCTTGGTTGTGCAAATTTCCGTCACAACGAAATAGATGAATCATAAATAAATAATAAACATTGGAACATATGAAAATATAAAACGGGCCTGGCTTAGTTGAAGATACGTTGACTCTGGCAGTGTGTTCTGTGGCATTATTGTGACCTTACCCACCAGTAATTTAAATATTGGAGAAAGATTTATTTCCTTATTGGTGAATCGAGAGTTATTATAGGCCTACATACCAAAAATAAGGTAAGTGCTGAATAATTATAATTATTGCTTGAACAATATAACATTACAATTTTCTCTGATAATGAAGAAATTAAATTTTTAAAATCGAAACATTTCTTTAACATTGCACATGTTGAAAATGAAAGCACACATATTATAGAGAGTGTAATTATATTTTTGAGAGAATTTACCTCTTCAGTCATACAATCAAAAATAAACTAACTAAAAGCTATATTAGATAACTCTGAACTTGATAATTAATTAAAACCGCATGTGAGATATATACAAGGGTCTTCGGAAAGTGATACGTGGACCTGCGTATTGAGACGTATTTGATACAAGTATTTCGGTATGAATTAAGAGAACATCTCCTCATTCTTTTAAGATGCCTAAAAATGTGGGAGACTTGGAGACCAAGACATCAGTAAGAGGCCGCATAATAGGAATGTGGGCGGCGGGGCGACCAAGTAATGAGATTGCCAATGAGGTTGGATGCCATGCGGACACTGTTCGCAACTGGATACGTCGGTTTGAGGCTGAGGGAGAAGAAGGGTTGGTGACTCGTCCTAGATCTGGTCGACCCCACGCCACGACGCCACAGCAGGACGCTGCTATAGTGGCAGCTATTCAAGCCACTCCACAGTGTTCGGCGGTTGCCATCCAGGACCAAATTCACGCTAACTGCTCCGTATTTACGATACGACGACGCCTCCACACTGCCGCATACCACAGTTATACTCCGGCTGTGAAACTAGGCCTAACAGAGGAGCATAAGCGGGTCCGCTTAGCTTTTGCCCTCCGTTACGTGGACGAGCCCGTGAACTTCTGGGACTCAGTGATTTTCACTGACGAGAAGACGTTCTCCTCTATGAGAGATTCACGGGTTCCTCTTTGGCGTCCACGAGGCACACGTTACCAGCTGGAGCACATTGCCAGGCGTGACCGAAGTGGGAGGATAAGCGTCGCCTACTGGGGATGGATGTCGTCGGCGTGTCCTGGCAGTCTGGTGAGAGTAACCGGCCGAATGAACTCTATTGAATATTGCGATATTTTAGAGAACGAGATGCTGCCTACTGTTCGGGTCTTATATCCAGAACCAGCAGCCATTCACTTAGTGCAGGATAATAGCGGTGTGCATACCTCTCGAATGGTAAACCGCTGGATCGCTGACCATCCGGATATTGTCAGAATTCAATGGCCTCCAAAATCTCCAGACCTCAACCCAATTGAGAATTTGTGGGGGGAAATGGTTAGGAGTTGGGACCCTCCCAATAGAGCCAACGCCATCACCCTTCGGGAGCATGCGGAGCATGCTTGGGATAGGATGCAGCAAAGAGCGGGCTATTGTGATAGGTTAGTGAACTCGATGCCTAATCGTCTTAGATTAGTTATAGAGAATCAGGGTGACGTTACGCGATACTAGGTACCGGTCAAGATGCATTGAGGGTTGCGTTTGTTTGCGACCGGGAGATGGTGCCTTCACTTATCTTGAAAACACGTACCATACCGTGATGACTTTTCTGTGTAATATGGATCGCTGCCCCATCTAGTGGTGTTTTGTAGAAACGGCTGATAGGCTGGCAAACTTGATGACAGTGAGCCGGCCTTGAACGTAACGTTAGTTCCTTCTATCACCACTTATCCCTACGCACGGTCAATAGCACTTTAAACGTTGACCGTGAATCGGACCATATTTTGAAAACGAATGTTTTCTCTTGTTTGTTACTAGCAAATGCGTTGTAAGATAAGCGAGATATTGGAATGAAAATGTATTTGAAAACAGCTTCAATTGGGAAACAATGATTTTGTATCAAGTTTCGATGTTATTAATATATATATATTTATATATATATATATATATATATATATATATATATATATATATATATATATATATATATATATATAATATAAATATATTCTGAACATTGAAGGGATATGAAGTGAAGACATCATCTTCAACGGGCAAACGCAACCCTCAACGCATCTTGGTACCGGTATATAAGGTGCACTTCAAATTCCACATATAAAACAAGACTTCGACTTAAAAATAATAAACTATTCATTAGACGTGCGTAAGCGAAGTCTCTTCATTTAACGCTCATGGATCTCGCGCGTCTGTTTTCTTTTTTTTTATTTGCGTAACACAGGTTGGAAGGAATCAGGGATCGACACGAAACTTTTTGTAAATACTTTATTTCGGGCAACTGAAAAATAGGATATTGGGATATATTGAGAATCGAATATTTACCAGAAGAATCAGCATTGTGAAATAATTTGTCGCGAAACCCAGTGCATACTTGAATACTTTGTATTTAGACGAGCTTCAACGAGGATTCAATTTGACATACTGAAAAAAATCGGGGCTCGTTTTTTGTCAATTCCTAGTCAAATTAACCAATATACGCTTCAAAACTGCAGCACAGTTTACTTATGCTATTCATTTATTTAGCCAAGTAGGCTTCATACATTCTGTATAAATAGATTTTGTTGATTGTTATTATATAATTGCATTAAATAAATATATATATATATATATATATATATATATATATATATATATATATATATATATATATATATATATATATACACATGTTATCTAAACACGATTGTAATACGCCATGAATGTATCTTATAGTGAAAAAGTGTGTTACCTAAAGTTGAAACATGGATTAAATATACACTCTTTTAATTTTTACCATCATCCTAACATGTATTTATTTCCTACATCCTTTTAGTAAAGGAGTTGTTTCATATTCTAGATTGAGCTCTTATGAATCTGAGGTGAATAATAGCATGTTTATTTAGCCAAGTGGTTAATTTAGCCTAAGCTAAGTAAAATGTGAAGTAGAGTAAATATATAAAAACAAATACCAATATTATATGGAGACTCTAGTGTGAGTTCAGTCGGTTGAGTATCTGAACAGGAAAGAATGAAAAACAAATTCTATAGGCATACATCATTATCGCTCATTCTTGAAACGATACAATGCGACGTTTTCGAAGTTGGTTAAGATGTGTGTAGCGAAGATTCAATTTGACACCATTTTTTTTTTGACTTTGAAAAAGATATTTTGGAACTTCAAAAATAACGTCACATATGTTACATGACTGCAAAAATCGGAAATATTTGTATTTTTAAAAAAAAAAGGTGAAGTTCATATACATTTTGATCTGTGATACATTTTCTACCAATTTTCAATTCGATCGGGTCAGCCATATCGAACAAAAAGAATAAAAAGTACTATTTTGGTACCACTGGACGTTTTTTTTCTCGTTCATCTTACAACGCATATATAGCGTATTACGTATGCCATATTTTGCGTTGTAAAAAGAGCAAATATATGAAAATATAGTGTTCTTTTGTTTCTTAAATAGCTGATCAGATTTCTGAAAGCATATCGTGTCCTTGATATAGACCGATATACTACAAAAATTGTAAATCTTGTTTTGCTCGTTCTACCCTTTAATGAACGATATGGCATCAGATCCGTTCCTTTCCCAAAAGTAGTTTGGCAAGTATTTTGGCAACATGGTTTACTGATAACCGAGATAATATATAACAATTTGTACCAATTCCAGCTACATTACGTTCATTGAATTAACCCACAGACGAATTATTTTCATGAAAAACCTCGATAAATAATTGAAATACCTAAAAATTACTCGGAAACTATGCAAATAATCTTGCGATTTTTGTCTCCTTCTTATTGGTATCACTTTTAGGCCTATCACTTTTGTGTAGACCTGTATGATCATATTTAAAATCATCATTTAGTTTATTATGGTAGGCTCTAATTATTAGAATTCACTAGTAATCAATAATCGATAAATAATTAATAAAATGTACTGATTTTGTTTGAGTGCCAACTACTGATCCAATCAATTTTTGTATTCATTCATTTGAAAATGTAGCTGCTTGTTTAATCCCAAATGTCGAATTCATATAATACAAAAAATATTGTATGTTAGGGTAACCAAATTGAATCAGAAAATGATTTTTTCCATGAAAATATCACCATAAAGTCAACCTAATAATTCAGAATAGTTATTATGAAATCAAAAGAATGATTGAATATCTTAATATTTATAAATCTATATGTCTAATCCTATTAAATTTATCTTGTTATTCTCTCTAAATGTTATCATTGATGATTTTTTATATTTCAATTAATTGATTTTTATTCTGTGTGTTTTTGCAATCTTTAATATAAGACAGAGTCTTGAATAAAGATATTCATATATATAATACATGTGTTATTATATTGAGAGCGCGCATCTTAGCTGAGAATGTTTCTCATCGAAATACTCGACCCAAGTTTAATGTGAGTTGGAAAGTTTTTTTTGGGTTTAAAAATGGAAAAGGGATGATATTAAAAGAGTTCAGTAACCACCGCTAGACAGGGGAGTTTCACTTTTTCAAAATTGAAACAAAATGTAGTTACATTACACATTTTCGTCAAGGAAAATAAGAAAACTGTTAATTTACAGGCGAGTCAGGATTTTAAATATTGATAAGCCAGGTTGAACTTAAGGATGTGCGTTTGTGATTTATTTCTACTATCATTCGATAACCGGGAATTAAGCCATGAAAACCAATAATTTGGATACCGCAATTCCGTAGTTATGTGGTTCTCGAGATATATGTGGCGAAAGTGCACCCTGCAAATCTGTCTAAGGTGCAGTCAAACATTGTGATATATAATTCTTCATTCTGCTTTTTTTTGTAACATAATGTTCACGCTGGCTCTATAAGGATTAATCGATTGACTCAAACATTCACTAATTTTTGTCATGAAAAAAGAAAATCTCCGTAACTTTTAGTAACACAGAATAAATTGTCGATCCTATAAACATGAATTCTTGAAGTTTACTGAGAGGGTATTCTTATACATGTTCCATGAGTCTTTTTTGAACATATTGGATAAAGGAAAGTGTAATTGAATGAATTCGAGTTTATATATATTTTATCACAATATACTCCTTTTTCAAATGGCTTGCCTGACAACTTAGTTCAGCTATAGCGTTTTCTCAGGACTTTATTGAAATTCATTTTATGAATCGTGTTTTATGTTTGGCTTGCTGTGCGTGCGCCTGTGATTTCCTACAACTCTCATTCTGAGACAATATAGATGCATTGGTGTATAAAACTTATTTGCATTCTTTTGTTTTCAATTAACTAATTCACTATGTATAAGAAGTAGTAATTGAAGTTCAGAGGGAAAAATATACAGAAATAATCAAGAGATAAGAGATAATATAATAAATACAATGATATCATGATTATCATCATCAATTTTGCAAGTATTTGGATATTTTACTATTATTATATGCCATAATTGATGGGATAGTATAACCAATATCAGCGAGTAAATGTGTATAGTTTATTTGCAAGTAATATATAGTAGTAGACGTATGGGGTTGCTGGTGGGTCGGTGGGTAGGGCAGGGGACTTGAGTGGACATATTTTTGTGTATGGTAGTATAGCTGATAATCACGTTTGAGGCTTGACAAGTTGCCTACCCCTCAGGCTTATATCAATGCTATACCTGGGCCAGACGAAAAACTTTTGCATCCGATCGTACATTACATATGGCACAGTGTGAGCACAAATGACAAGGTATGAACACAAACCCTTTAGGATATATACCATTAAGGGTGTATGGAAAGGTTTTTCACCATATGTAACTTATTAAAAAATAAGTTAATAATATAATACAAGATAAATTATAATAATCATAACAAGTTGGTATAATATACTGACATGTATATTATGCACCTTGTGATGTTGTGCATATACTAGATAAACATATTGGAATATTTTAATACTGTTTTAGTGAAATATTAATATTGATAAATACATGCTAATAAAATTTATATAATTATAGTTAATAATGATAATAATACAAACTAATGCCAACATCAAGCTATTTAATATTTATAATAGCTATAATAATGATTTGTAGGATTAGCCATTTTTTACAATTTTGTAGGATACATTTCAGTTCACTTCCTGTAGCCTATCATTCAATCATTCTGAATTATCATCAAGATATTCTTCTACTGTATAATATGCTTTTTTGGTCAAGAAATCTTTCAAGTGTTTTTGAAATGATGTTATTTCTATTATATTTTTAATGGATTTAGGAATTTTATTAAAGAGTTTAATATTTATGTAGTTTGAATTTTCTTGACATAACTTGATAGTATATTGTTTTGTATGGAATTCAACCATCCATTTCGTTTCTAGTTGAATGTTCGTGAATATCTTGATTTTTTTTTAAGGAGCTTTCATTCCTTTTTATGTACAGTACTGATTCTAGTATATATATGCATGCAAGTGTCAAGATCCGAGCTTTTTTGAATAGAGATTTACAATGTGTTTCGGGGTGGACTTGGTATATAATTCTTATAGCTCGTTTTTGGATCGTAAATATTTTATGAGCTTGATCAAAATTCCCCAAAATCCAAGCATCCCCAAAATTGAATACCATATCTTTTATGGTATTATATTATATTATATTAATATATTATATTATAATATATTATAATAATCGGGAGACACAGCCGCCTCGCAAGATTTTTGGGGGAATTTTACACTTTGCTCTTGTTCATCAATACTATTGGGTACAATTGTAGTGCAACACCTCATCTTGCCTAATCCTACCACCTTGTCGCCATCATGCTGAACCAAATACAGGACACATTTTCTTGTTATTCCTCACAGTGTTATTTTTCAACATTATTGAAAATAGACATTTTCTTACATTCATTAAATAATTATTAATTCAACAGCCTCATTGTTATTCCAATATCTACCAACGAAGAAACATGATGAATATCCTTGTCATGGAACTAGATTTTCATTATTCTTACTACACATGGTTAATATCTTACGGAATTTATGTCTCTTACAATTACATAATTATTTGACATTATTATAATAAACCAATTCAACACTTTCTAAATTGTATTACATTTGTAATCCTTGTATTTTTCAGGTACCTATAGTAACATTTTGCTTTGTTCTGTTATCTGACTGAACTGGCAAACTTGCTATACTTGAATTATTAACAATGGTCAATGGGTTGATTAACATCATCACTCCTTTTCTTCTTTTTTTTTCAAGGCTCTTTATTGGATAACAAAATATAATTTAACACTGGACATAAATCCACAAAACCCTGAAAGGGTTTAACTGTGGGATAATACACATACAAGTAAATTAGATAATGGACAGACATGTTTTTAAAATTATTTGCTTTTAAAAAATTAACCTGAATAATGAACTTTATTAAAAACTAAACCATAATTTGCAGGGGAATCTGATGCATCACAATTATCTGTTACTACAACTGGCAGTGGATCAATGTGATTTCTTCTGTATTATTGATTGTATTGTGTATTGTTTGTTCAGTCTCAACTATGTATGATCTAGAACTAGTTGGGCTGTCACGTCACCAATCCTGTATGAACCCTACTTAACATCCCTCTGCATCATCACTCTTTCCTCTACACTAATCCAATTTAGAGTTACCTTTGCACATCTCTATCTCGAGCAATTCCATCTCGACTCCTCAATACTCCCACTCCACCTGATCTAACCTCAATATCTTCATCTCCTCACAACTTTGCCATCTCCAACGGAAGCCCAAAACATCTCTACTCCATCCTTAACAACAACCTCCCAACTACATCAAGTTGTCGTCCGAATTTTCTATTGTCTCAACAAATCTCTCCCTCTTAACGTCGCAATCCAATACCACTCACATTTATCAGTATGTTTTTTCAATAATTTTACTAAATTCCTCAAGCTCATCATCTTGACCTCCATTTTATTTACTATCAGTCCATTTACTTTATTACCATCAGTCTTATAACAATATTATATTACGGTACTAATTCATTGTTAATTTGTACTATTATTATTACCATTAATTGACTGTGGTTTGATTCAAGATGCATTGAGGGTTGCGTTGGTTTGCTGGTTCGACCTTATGGTGTCTTCACTCAACTCTAAATTTCGTTCAATTTCCTGAGCACTGTACTTTTCTTAGAAATAACAATCGCTATGACATAACGAAAAATAATTATACGATATAAATTATAAATAATGATAGCAAAAGAACCGGCAAATCAATGCACCTCTTAATGTATCTTGGTTTGGGTGGAAGATCACTTCAATATTGCACCTTGCCTACTTTGAGAAATCATTGTATATTCATCATTGTATTTCATTATATTTCATTATAACATACAAATATTGACCAAATAAATAATAAAGACTACAGTATAAACTATTGCTCTCTTTCAATCTCCCACACTCAGTGGTCGAAGTAGTTTAGCTCCCTTATCAAATGATGCTTCTGAATGAAGTCTTTGGTTACATTTTAGATCTTCTCTGATACCACGCTCGATCTTGTTTTGGATTAAGAGACTTGCTTGTCATTGATAATTTACTTCTCGACTATCTGCTCGATAAGAGTTGTGGTGGCGATTTTTCAATCCCAACTAATGGTGTATTGTAATATTTCAATAGCAAGTAGTAAATGTACGTATT
Source organism: Brachyptera risi (assembly GCA_964007535.1). Taxonomy (NCBI): domain Eukaryota; kingdom Metazoa; phylum Arthropoda; class Insecta; order Plecoptera; family Taeniopterygidae; genus Brachyptera; species Brachyptera risi. The sequence continues at coordinate 76,917,220 of OZ023326.1, forward strand.
TTCTTCAAAAGCCTTTTTGAGTAGGTATTGCCTTGGCAATTTGAACTCATCTTTCTGAACCCATTTGATTTCGGATAATGTGGACTCGGAGTAACGACTACAAAATCCCAACTGTTTGCAAACTCAACAAATTAAAAACTGGAAAAAGGCATATTGTCTGATCTGAAAATCTCTGGAATACCTTTCCTCGAAAATATGGCTTCAAGAGCTAAAATCATATCTTTGGTCGTCTTGACAATTTCAATCAATTTCGAAAAGGAATCAATAATTCAACAAAGATAGTGTGAACAATCGGAATCTAAATAGTCCACTGCAGTTCTTTGAAAGGGCCCATCAGGAACTTTTGAAGGTGTCATTGGTTCCTTGATATTGGTCTTCGAAACTTCTCGGATGTCTCACAATGACGAATAAAATCTTCAATCTGTTGATTTGTTCCTGGCCAATACATTATTGATCTAGATCTGACTTTGAACAAGCATACTTGAGCCAGGGCCAATGAGTTCCTGGAGACGTCCAGGACAACTAGGACTTCTTTGAATACTGTTTCGACAACTATTCCATTGCAACGGAGCTTAGCAAGAAAGCTGATGCTGTCCAATGCGCAGCACTGCTTTCCATCATTGGCAAGCTTCGCAATTATCAAAAGTTACACGTAGCCTCAGAGGATTGTAAGACTACGGAACAGATATTAGATGTACTGGAAACCTATTTCACACCGAGGATAAACACTACGTTTGAGCGCTACGTGTTCGGCAGTGTGCCAGGAAATGGGCAAGCCAATAAACGCTTACATGGGACGCCTATGTGAGGTTGTTTAAACTTGTTCATTTGGCGAAAACGTAGACGAGTTTATGCGAGATCGTATGGTGATGGGTAGAGACATGTAAAAATAGCAGTTGCTATAAAAGCGATGAAATCTTAAAGTGCCTTTTTATATGTTCTCATGATATTTCTTCATGTTTCAATACGTTTGAAGTTGCTTGATCATGTTTGAGAAAAGGCAACAAAGCGCTACAAACGTCTGAATCCGCTACGTCTCAATGTATTGGCGATATAGACGCTATATTCGGAATAGAAGCATTATACAGTTGAAATACTGAGAGAATAGGATTCGTGCAGCCACCACAAGAAAACTGTATCGATATAGAAAAATGAGATATTTCACAAATTCACTCGTTAATGGTTGTTTTTAATAATCATAATGAATAAAAATGAATATATTTGCAATATCAAAATGTATCCTGTGCACTTGAGCGAAAGGAACTTCGAAAATACGGGTATGTTTCATTTGTGTTTCATCGTTTTTCTGTAAGATGGTTGGTGGTTCTGTTAACCATACAGGTTCGGGAACAAGCAATGTGTCTATGTGAATCCGCTAAAAACAATGTTAATTGTGTATTAACATATCTGGGCCTATATATTATCTATATACGGCTATATCTATATATTATCATATATTAACGGCTATATCTATATATAGCCATGTATATTAGATTCAAAAAATCAGAAGAGCCGCTATTGGTGTGTAGCATGCTCAGCTGATTTTAGTGTCGTCATGTTGAAAATTATTCAGTGCACCAAAGTGATACCAGGATGCGCCACGGTAGGAATCCTATTCTCTCAGTATTTCAACTGTAGATGCTATTTTGCTCAAAATTATTTGAATTGAGGTGTAAACAGGTGAAGTTAGTTGGGAAATTTGGAAAAAAGTGCAGTTGTAGATGCAGGCGGCAGGTGAGGCGTCGGTTTAACTCACTTGTGGAGACTATATTTTCCTAAAGACGTAATCAATTGGGGTGTTTCTCTTGTGTGCCTATTGCATGTTTTCTAGTGGTTTTACCAGTATGGTACTGTTGTTATGCTACAAAACGTTGTTGCGCTACAAAACACGATATTTCAGAATAATAGATGCACCAAAGTACTACTTTTCAAATTCTAAATGCTATGAACAGAAAGAATGGAAGCTATATCTACATGTCTCTAGTGATGGGCATAGAAGATCTTGAAACACGCAAACGTCTACTAGGGGTAAGTGACCTTTCACTACAAATTACCATAAAATTGTCACAAACCAGTGAAATGACATACGAGCAGCTAGGCATGATCAATACCACAGTGCACACAGCAACACAGCACTCGGCGCACACGCAGCGACATCACAAGCAGGACAGCAAGCAATTAGAACAAGGAAAGACACACGCAGTGATAAACATGCGCAGAAGAAATCCTTGTGTCCAGCGTCAGATAAGACGTGAACAAAATGCGGTAAGAAAAACCATTTCGCAGCTGTGTACATGCAAGGAAAGAAGAATGTTCAAGCTGTTGATGATGAGCCGCTAAGAGACGATGACGACAGTGATGGCAGTATCTACAGTCTAAGCCAACTGGAAAGCATTGATGCCCTAAAGGCAGATATCGGTGGCTCAGAATGCCCTTGGTATTTCACCGGCTCGAGACGAGAGTTTCAGCGCAGATTGCACGGTATACTGAACACCTGATGGTAGATGACATCTTAGTGTACGGTTCTGGGAAAACCACGACAGATACAACAAAAGACCACGAGAGAAACTTGTGTCGGCTACTCCAGAGATGCCGTAAACAAAATCTGAAGATCAACAAGGAGAATTGTTCACGCCAGACGGCAAACAGAAGCGTCTCGGCATGTATTGATAATGTATACTTATAAACTGTATATGTAATCTCTTGTAATAAATACAAGTTCCCATCATAAGTCAAGTGCTGTGTGTTGATATTAAGATAACCTCACATGGTGTCAGAATAGATTCGGTACATAAAATGCCTACTAATTACAAACCACCTGCGCCATTCGTAGAAGGTCCTAATCCAGCAGTCTTGGATGAGATGGAGTCAACGCTATGAAATATATTACGAAGTCGCTGATTCGTACGAAAAACCTATCAGAAAACAACGTGCAGATATTCTTTATTCTTTAGGGGAAGATGGGCTGGAAGTATACAACACCCTGAACATAAGTGAAGAGAATGATGAGAGAACTGTTCAGGTAATTCTGAAACCTATTACGGATCATTATGAACTTTTAAAAAATGTCACGTACATTAGACACCTGTTTTTTACAGAAACATAGCAGGTAAACCAAATTTACGATTAATACTTTGAAAACTGCAAAAGACTGTGAGTTTGCACACTTGAAGTAAGTAAGCCTATATTTTGTTATCAGTTGATGCTAGTCCATATGGGCTAGGTGCAGTCTTGTTGCAAGATTTCAAACCAATAGAATACTTGACAGTACCACTGACTATAGCACAGCAAAAGTTTGCATAAATAGAAAAGGAGATGCTAGCCATAGTTCACGGATGCAAACTCTCATTTTTACAAGTACAATACGTATGGACTTTCTGGTGCCCACAGACCATAAGCCTTTACTGGAAATTGTAAAAAAAAAAACGTTGAGAACTTGTCACCACGGTTACAAAGAATGGTCTTCTGATACATAAGGTCCCTGGAAAACAACCGTACGCTGCCAACACGTTGTCAAGAGACCCAAACCCAGAAACAGTAATGGACACTGAATACATATTTGGTATGAATCTCAAGCAGTTCACTCGTCAGTTGTTATGAACTATGAGAAGTTGCTGTCTCTACAAAAAGGTTTCAAAGAAGATGCAGAATTCATGAATATCATGGTGGAATGGTGGAACGAGTGGTTGGTACTGTGAAAGGCGTAATAATTTAAGCCCTTAGGTCAAATCAAGATCCTTTCATATTCATGGTGGATTACGATACCACTGCTAAGCAAGGTATCCCATCCCCTGCACAACTATTGATGGGAAGTCGTCTTCGAACATTGCTTCCTATTTCAAATCAGCTACGTAAACCTGAGTTTGATACTTCACGCACATTGAAAGCTCTCAAGTCCCGTCCAGAAACTCAGAAGAAATACTTTGATCGGAAAAGCGTTACCTTGTCACCCTTATTGTCACAACCTGAAACTACAGCAAGTAAGTCTAGTAGGCCGTGGCAGGTGCACGTGCACCGGAAGTGTATTATATTTTGTATTTTATTCACCATTCCTTAGCACCATTACATATACGTACATACTTTGAATAAGTTTACATACAGGTATGGAATTTGTTATTAAATTACAATATATAGAAATCAAGTAAATTCTATATTAAAAAAAACAAAAATACATCCCAAGTTATATAGATACATAATATCATTTGATTAATAAATAATAATCAATAATTAAAAGGATGTATATCAAGGTGAAAATATAACTTGAAATTCAAGATTTGGTCAACATATAATATTTGTAACACACATTACCATTGAGATAAAATAATGTCAATACACTTTTCATCTATAATTTTGTACATCAGTGATCCGTGTAGGGTGACCATTCGTCCCGGAAAACCGGGATTGTCTCGGTTTTCTACCTCTTGTCCCGGTTTCGTTGCAAGAGTAAAATTGTTCTATTTTTGGCGACAATAAATTGAGTAATTTCAGTATTTACGATGCCGTGAAGAATTTGTTTCTTTCAGTGCAAGTGCCGTTCTCTTTGAAAATTTACCGCGCGCTCGGCAGGCTACAATAATAATTCCCCCTCCCTTCCGATATGCGACGACCTTTTACTGCCTACTATTTACACGTGGTATTGGTATTGTGTATTATTAATTAGTCTGGCTCTTGGAGAGCAACAGTTCACTTGTGTGTTGGGTGTTTTGTTACAATGCCGAAACGGAAATGCTCCCTATCAGGAGAAGTATTCTGCTGAGTGAACGTTTATCAAGAAAGGAAAATATGAGGATGAGATCGAGTGTAAAGTTTGTAATTGTTTTTTAAACATCGGTCATGGTGGTCGATTGGATATTACGGACCACATCAATTCAAAAACTATAAATCCCGTATGTGTAGTTCAGTTGAAGGTAGGTCTGCATCGAGCAGTATGCATAACTACACTGTTATAAAAGGTAGTGCAGAAGAGGACAAAGTTACTGCTGCAGAGCTAACAATGGCCTACCACACTATAAAACACCACCACTCGTTCAGATCCGCTGATTGTGTCAATAACTTATTCCACGTTGTATTTAGTGATTCGCAAGTTGCGTCTAAATATTCCTCAGCCAGATCAAAGACAAGTGCGCTAATCAAAAGTGTTTTAGGGCCACAGTGCGTCAAAGATGCTATTATTGACATTCAGAAAATTTCCTGTTACAGCGTTGCTACAGCTGCAAGTAATCACAAAGCAGAGAAACTGTTTCCTCTCCTAGTGCAATATTTCAACAAGGATACGGGAGTTGAATCTAAACTTATTAAAGTGTCATCGCTTCCAAATGGAACGTCAGAAACAATAGCAGACTATTGCACTAACACTATCAACAGTTGCAAGCTGAATAAATCAAAGTGTGTCGCATTTGGTGGTGATAATTGTAATACCAATTTCGGAGGTCTCAATCGTCGAGGAACCAACAATGTATTTACAAAACTTAAGAAAAAGGTTAATGTAAACATTGAAGGAGTCGGATGCCCAGCTCATATTTTACACAACACGATGCAAACTTCTGCCGACATTCTGTCGTGTGATGTGGAGGTTATTGTTGTAAAATTATTTACATACTTTTCTATTTACACTGTACGAACTGAGCGGCTTAAAGAGTTTTGCGAATTTGTTGGAACTGAATGCCGTGGCTTGACGAGTCATTCTAAGACCCGATGGCTCTCCCTATACCCTGCCGTTAACAGGATATTGGAAATGTATGATGCTCTGAAATCATTTTTCCTGTCTGAAGAGAAATCTGCTGCAGTCCTAGTATCCTTCTTCAAAAACCCATTGAGTGAGGCCTATTTATGGCTTATCCACAGTCAGCTGACTCTGTTTAAGAATCAAACACTTAAAATTGAAGGTGCCAAAAAGAGCATTATAGAAGTGGTTGACATTCTCGATGTGACATAAGAGAGCGTCAAAAACAAGAGAGATGCCGTTTTTATGCCTTTAATTGTAAAAACCATACTGCAAAGAGATGACATAACTACAACAATGAGCAAAGAATTTGAATCTGAGGTGAAAAATTTCTACAACACTTCGTACGAATACTTAGAGAAATGAATACGTTCACTTTCAGCATTTTCAAGCTTCTCGTGGATGTTACTAAACCATATTCCAGAATGGGCTGAAGTTGAAGCAACCTGCATCCACTTAAAAAACATAGGACGCGAAATTGATGATGTCGCGACGTTTGAACAGTTCATCATTGTCAAGAAAGTCACAGAAGAACAGTTACAAGAAAACATGGAGACATGGATGAACAAATTGGCTCATGAAAAGTGGGTATTCATTCTTCAACAGTGTGAATTTGCTGAATAGTATTCAGAGATTTTGCAAATATGTGAATTCATTTTCCTTACAACGCTAACGTTGAACGAATATTTTCGTTGATGAATATTCAGTGGACAGAAGAGAGAAACAGATTGGAACTAGAGATGGTGGAGCCAATTCTACAGTGTTTTACAAATTTTCCTGCATCGAGTTTTACGTTTATGTACATGAAAATAAAAAAACACCATTTCCCTTACCAAGGTCGTCCGACAAATACAAGGCATAGACCCAAACTCAAGATCAAGAAACTGCGTTTCTAACGCTAACGTTTTATAACACGAGTTTATAACATGATAATATATAATTCTTAATAAAACAGTGATAAAACACATAAAGATCTCTACTTAAGAAAATGATAATATATTCATTTTGTATTCACATCGTGCTCCAAAGCAACCAGAACTCATTAAAACATCGTCCCCCCAAAAAATTCCCTGCGGAGCTGGTGTTGGGGGGCCTTGCCCCCCAAACCCTCCACAGGTCACTGGCTTCGCAGATACTCAACTTTCAAATTATTCTTTGTCCCGGATTTTATTTCCTACAATCTGGTCACCACCACACCCAGCACCACCACAGCACAACCAGCAGGGCGACCAACTCTGACAAGAGAAACAGTCACTTCTGTCTTGGACGTTGAGAGGACTACACCACAATCAACATCTACTGTATAATATACGTGTTATTATAAATGTCTAGCATTGCTACACTTAATTGCCCGCTCCTTCCCGTAAAATAGAAGATGGAACATTGGCGAAGGTGAATAGAAAGAAAATAAAGTGGGCCTGAACGTGAAATGGCCGTTTATATGCACAATATCAGGTTTGAACAATTTATAGCAGAGGGAGAATTTTCTGCCTATGTAGAATGGTTGGAACAATATTTTTTATTGGATCAGATAGAGCATGACAAGAAGAAGCCAATTTTAATTACTAGCATTGGAGCCAAGGCATATGGTATTCTTAAAGATTTAGTCCGACCACGCATACCGGTAGACAAGACGTGCGGACAGTTAATCGACGTGTTAACATCACATTATGTGCCAAATAGACTAGTGGTACTGGTAGCTAAGATTCCAAATGAGGCAGCGAATGTAACTACAAGGGGAGTCAGTGGCAGAATACACACTAGTGTCGTGTTTAGAAGGATGTAGGAGCTGCGATGTCAGGGTGATTTCACAATTATATGAGACCATTGATATTTCTCACATCTTTACTGTCCTTCTTCCCTTATTACACTGCCTTCCTCTTTCTCTCGCTACTTCCATTTCCTCTTTCCCCTAGTGGTAGTTTCCTATTAACTTAGAACCATATGTGGCCGTGACTGTCAGACTGACAGCTATCAGTGTCTAATTCTACGACATGACATTCCTCCTCACTTTAAATTTGACCAAGTCAATAGAGAATAAACAATCATTCGATTGGAGAACATGTTGAAAAAAACTTACACATTGAAATATTATTGTCTATACCTATACATTGTCACTTATAATACATTAGCATTGATGATAAAGGAGAGAAAAAGAATGTAGAAAGATAAACTAATTTTATAATGATAAATAAAGAAAAAACTGTCATCAATCATTGTATCGTCGTGGCATCCTTCTGTCGCGATGGGGTTGTAGCCGCGGCACGACGGGGTTGCACCTCATGGGTGGCTGGGGTGGTCTTTGGGCTCGTGACTGGACATCAGGCCCGGCTTGGACATTGGGCTCGTCACGTGGTTCAGCTGGATGGACATCGGGCTCAGCGAGTGGCTCGGTCGGTGCAGCTAGCTCAGCTTTCCGTCGAGAGTTCCTGGGGGTTGCATATTCGTAATGATCATCATGTAGTTGGGGAGACGTCAAGGTTAGGTGGGGTTGAATAAAATGCTTGACCACCCCAGCCACCCATGAGGTGCAACCCCGTCGTGCCGCGGCTACAACCCCATTGGGACAGAAGGATGCCACGACGATACAATGATTGACGACAGTTTTTTCTTTATTTATCATTATAAAATTAGTTTATCTTTCTACATTCTTTTTCTCTCCTTTATCATCAATGCTAATGTATTATAAGTGACAATGTATAGGTATAGACAATAATATTTCAATGTGTAAGTTTTTTTCAACATGTTCTCCAATCGAATGATTGTTTATTCTCTATTGACTTGGTCAAATTTAAAGTGAGGAGGAATGTCATGTCGTAGAATTAGACACTGATAGCTGTCAGTCTGACAGTCACGGCCACATATGGTTTTAAGTTAATAGGAAACCACCACTAGGGGAAAGAGGAAATGGAAGTAGCGAGAGAAAGTGGAAGGCAGTGTAATAAGGGAAGAAGGAGAGTAAAGATGTGAGAAATATCAATGGTCTCATATAATTGTGAAATCACCCTGACATCGCAGCTCCTACATCCTTCTAAACAACAATGGCGACGAGGATGGGATGAAGAAATTCCCGAACCATTAATAGAAAGGCAGTCTGCGGGGATTCGTTTCTAATATATAAATATATTTTCGACTAAAACATCATGGCCCAAATTGCAGGTTATGGTTACACGCCTTTCCCAGCCCTCCAGTGCGAACAAGCAAGTCGAGGAGCGTTATGGGAAAGATGGGTAAAACGATTTGAAATATATATTGAAAGTGTGGGCATTAATGACCCAAGTCGCATGCGAGCCTTGCTCTTGACTTGCGCTGGAGAGGAGGTATATGAAATATACGAAACTCTCCCAGAACCCGCAGCAGTAGATCCACCGCTTGATGTGTATGCCGTGGCAAAATTGAAATTACAAATCAAATTTGTGTCGCGCAATAATCCAGAAGTGCAGATAATGAAGTTTCGACAAGCCCGGCAGCTAGAAGGCGAGACATTGGCCCAGTTCCACACCCGACTTGTCACGCTGGCAAAACACCTGCAACTTCCACAACTAGGCAGGAGAAATTAAATCTCAAATTATCCTGCATACGACCTCCCGCCGGCTTCGACGCTTCGCAATAAGAGATGCCAGCACCACGCTCAAGGAGATCTTGGAGGAAGGGCTCGCATATGAGCAAACGGAGGAGCACGCCTCTCAAATAGAGCGAGCCCTGCAGCCTTCTCGACAACTAGGCCTAGTCCTCCGTGAATCTGCCAACCAGCTGAGCAAAGGAAAATTCCAACCGGCAGGTAAAACATGCGTGTGTGCTTGTGGCAACACCACTGTACCGAAACTCCAGCCTGGTCAGTTGTCCCGTCAACGCTGTTTCAACTGTGGCAAAGACTGGCCACACAAGGGAGGCAGGTCGACCTGTCCTGCAAGGGGAAAAACCTGCGGCAAATGTGGTAGAAGAAACCATTTCACTACCATGTGCAAGTCGACCGAAGCAGCCCGTGCGAATGCCCCGGAAGAGGAAGAAGACGAAGGGCCTATACCAGCGTCCTCACATGACAACTAGCTATTGAAAAGTTGGCGTCAACGTGTAAGTGGGGATTGGGATTAAATGACGCTTTGAGAAATCCACTATATATAGTAATGGGGTAGCAAGCAAGGCTACTCAAAAGCAATTACTGACAGAAGATTTGGGATATTTTATTAGTAGGCCTACTCATCATTTTTTATATTTTATTTTATTGTTTTATATCAACTACAATTTGTTTTATTGTTTTGTTCTAGGTCCTCTGTTGAAAGCAAAGGTGACCAACTTTGCCAGGATCATAGCCAAAGATTTTCGGCCCGGCAATGGCTGGATTCACCATTTCAAAGGTCGTTTTAATATTGTTTATAAAAGTGCCGCGGGTGAAAGTGGGGCTGTAGATCAAAGAACAATTGATCAGTGGCTAACCGCTAACAAAGACGCGATTAAAAAGTTTAATGCAAGTGATATATATTACATGAACAAAACGGGGTTGTTTTTCCAGTTGATGCCAAGCAAGACGATGGAAGTGCGGGGTGAGGCGTGCCATGGAGGCAAATTAAGCAAAGTTTGGTTTGCTAATCCAAACTTATAACTAATAGTTTGGTTTTGTAATCCAAAATTACACGTCATTGGCAAATCTAGAAGTCCACGGTGTTTTAAAGGAGTGAGAAGTATGCCTGTTGTTTACCGGCACAATAGAAAAGCTTGGATGACAAAAGAACTGTTTTTGGAGTGGCTTCGTGAGTTTGATGATGACATGGGTAAAAAAAAGAAAAAAGTCCAATTGTTATTAGACAATTCGTGGCACAGTTCATTGTGTTGGCCCAACGCTGAAGGCCCTCTTGTTCCTTACCCCGAATACCACGTAGAAACTACAAACTCTCGACCAAGGGATAATTGCCGCTCTCAAGTGCCACTACAGAAAGAGGCTGGTGGAGCGTATTTTGATCAACATTTGCATGGAGCGAATGTAACTACAAGGGGAGTCAGTGGCAGAATAGACACTAGCTATTGAAAAGTTGGCGTCAACGTGTAAGTGGGGATTGCAATTAAATGACGCTTTGAGAAATCCACTATATATAGTAATGGGGTAGCAAGCAAGGCTACTCAAAAGCAATTACTGACAGAAGATTTGGGATGGGAGAAAGTGACCGCGATAGCAATAGCCAATGAACGAGCAGAGAAGCAGCTGATGATTATGCAGTCAACCATCGCAATCAAAGCAGAGCTGCAAGTATTCAAACACTCGAACGAGACGACCAGGGCCGCATCCGGAACCTACAACACCCCGGAGGAGGTAGGCCAGGGCTTCCCAACTGGCGGCCCGCGAGACCTTTTCAAATAGCCCGTGGTATGATCTTGTGAACCACCGACAATTATAGAATCACTGCAATTTAGTACAACATTCTGTCTAGTAAAATTGAGAATATATTTGGCAACGTTGTGCGCACCCTCGCTTGCGCCATATCAGTTGAAACCCATGCAGTCGGTCGGCAATACACGTGACTTGTAACTTGTCTCTCAAGTATTTTTGTATTTGGTAACTTGTTATGGAGCCTAAGAGATGGAAGGCAGACGGTGAAAACAGGTTTTCAAGAATCGTGGACAAGTGATTATTGTTTCATTTGACCAAATAGACCAAACAGCAAGCCGCTTTGCGTAATTTGTGCCGAAACTTCATCGGTATTAAAATCGTGTAATCTGAAGCGGCATCACGAATCAAAGCACAGTGAGTTTGGTAAGCGTTATCCTCGTGGATCTGATTTTAAAAAACTAAAAATAATTTCTCTGACTCAACAATACCAACGAGGAACAATTATTTTAACAAAATCTTTGACGTTGCAAGAGAAGTGCACTGAGGAACTCAATGACTGAGGCTTCTTTCCGTGTTTCATGGATTCTAGGTCGAAAAATGCTTTCATTTGTAAAAACACATTCTGAAGTTGTGAAGGATTGTATGGTTGGAGTGGCATCAGGGGGTGCATTCCTGTACAATTAGTGTTACCTAGATAAACCTGGTCCAAGTTAATACCGTGTTAATACCAGTTTTAGAGAGGTTCAACTTCGTATTCCTGTACGAGTTTTATAGTAGGTTTAAGGGAAGCGTAGGTTAGTACCGTACGTCGGTAAAACAGTTTTTTGACAAATGTTGTTACAAATCAGCTAAAATGTACCTAAATCTCATCCAATTTCAACGAAACTTGAACTAAATCAAATCTCAGCCTAAAGCACAATTTTCAATGAAATTAAATAAAAACCTAAAAGTTGAACTTTGTGGATTCGAACCCCACCCGTCTTGCGCTGAAAGCAGCCGAACTAACGATGCAACCGATCTGCCAATGTGAAATTCTGCTCTCAGAACAACATAAGTACACAAGCTTCGAAAAGAATTCTGGCAAATGAATTATTAATAATAAAACTAATAGTAAAATTATTTCAATACATTCACATTCCGTTGCCTTCAATTCTTATTCTAGAAATCGCATTCCCGTAACGATATTCACTATATTAGATATTTAAATTAATATTTGAAATCTTGAAGTGGATCTTAAAACACGCTAAGCCCGCTCTTTGGCAGGTTTAAGTTAATCCTACTTTTCTAGTATTATTTCTGGGTCTATCTTTTTAGGAATACCAAGTTAGTACCAATATCGCTAAAACCGGATTAAATCGTACAGGAATGCGCCCCCAGTGGTATGTGATGAAAAGAAGGAAGTACTGGATATGTTTGAAAATTTAGCACTGTCGAATAGCACAAATACTCGTCGGATTGAAAGTATTTCGGAAAATGTCTTGGCTCAATTAAAATCAGGCATTTTTGAAGCTGACTGTTACGCGATCGCTATTGATGAATCAACAGATATATCCGATACTGCACAACTGTCTGTTTTCATCAGGTTTTTTGATGGAACAGTTTTTGTTGAAGATTTGCTTAGGTTAATTCCTTTGAAAGGCCGCACACGTGATGAAGATGTGCATGCAGCTCTTCTGAAACTATACAAAGATCTTAACATTCCGATTGCAAAAATGGTATCAATCTCTACTGATGGGGCTCCGGCAATGTTAGCAAAGGAGAAAGGAGTTGTTGGCAGATTGAAAAACACTTTACCCAAGTTAATATCCTATCACTGTATTATTCACCAGTCCGTTTTGTGCCGCAAAACTAAATAATTCCTTTGCCCGTACCATGGACCAAATAATTAAGTTAGTGAACTTCCTGCGATCCAAATCATCGCTTCAACACCGTCAGATTAAATCATTTCTGGAAGATATGGAAGCAGAGTACAGTGACCTCTTGCAACATAATAGTGTACGTTGGCTGAGCAAAGGCAATGTTATTAAAAGGTCTCTGAAGGAGGAAATGATTGAATTCTTGATTGCCAGTGAATCTGCTGGAGCTAACGTTCACGTGAACTTTGTTATCGATGAAGCTGAAATGGTAAACATTGCTTTTCTAGCTGATATATTTGCTCATTTAAACCAGCTTAATCTTAACCTTCAAGGCCAGAAAAAAATGATCACAGACCTGTGTGATACCATTCAGTCATTTAAAATGAAAATTGTACTGTTTGAAGTGATATTGAGACGGGCAAATTGCTACATTTTCTCTCACTGAAAGGTATTGAAAAATGCTCTGCGAGATGATGCCAAAGCTGCCTTTTCAACCTTCTTGGCAGAACTAAAAACTGAGTTTGAAACCCGCTTCGAGGACTTTAATTCAAAGGGTGTATTTTGTCTTGTTACAAATCCTTTTGGGTTGCAGCCATCGAGTGCATGGCTAGAAGAAGCAAAAACTGTGTTTTTGTGGCTGGACAAAGATGCTATGCAACTGGACCTGTGTGACCTTAAGTCTAGTTCGGTCATAGGACAGAAGTTCAGTGAAGTCCCTGCTTCTGAATTCTGGGCTCGTCACGTAGACAAAGAAATGTATCCTCAAACAAGAAGAATGGCGATAATGATTTGCACCATGTTTGGTTCCATTTATATTTGCAAATCAGCCTTTTCCAACATGAACTTCATCAAATCAAAAACTCGTAATTCACTAACAGATGTGCACCTCGAACAGTGTCTGCAAATTGCAAAAACTCCATACACTCCAAACTTCAAAGCTGTAATTAAAGACAAGAAGTGCAATTTAGATTATTGAATTTTTCATCTGCATAAAGATTAAATATGAGTGAATTAATAATATTATGTTGTTTGTATTCCGGCGTGTTGTGACATATCAAACTATCTAGGCCTATATTTGATATAAATTCTAAATCGTGTTTCTAATGTTGTATGCAATTCATTTCGTTTCTACATTTATTTCATATTTCATGTAAACCCAAAAGGTACCCCCAATTTTGATCAGTCAAAGTGTCTGGTATGTACTTCCTGTCGACAAGAGACGAGACACGTAGTCGCTCGGAGTTAGGCCGATATAACAAGATCCGAGCGCTACGAATGAAGCGTGGAGATACTGTCACTGAGCGGGTGGAATTCGCCAGGGTGGTCAGACTATACACACCCTTGACTTCTAACATCGTCAGAGGGCGATTTCATCATGTGGTGAAATCCACGCAGAAAAGATCTGGAAGCTTCGAGAGGTTCGACCATATAAATAGGCCGAAATTCGTCGGGCCTCATCAGAAATTGCCTGACCATCGTCCATATTAGAAGTCGTCAAGAGCAGAATAGTCTGGTTGGTCGTCAAGAGCGCACGTGGCCCCGGGAGGGTGTACCGTTGTTAATTTCGTCTGGTAACCGAAACAGTGCGGTAAATAAGCCAGCGGCGGCGACGACGACGACAATGAAGACAACGACAACGACGGCAACGAAGTAGAAGACGCAGGAAACCACGGTACCGCTAATTCATTTTCTATTAAAAGGCCTATTTTTTTGTAATATTTTTTAAATGAAAGATTTATAAGGTCACAATTAATTTCTATTTTTGATATGCTTGCTTAGTTATCGACGGGTTAACTATCCAAGCAAATAACAATTTGATTATTTTTTATCTTTTCGATTTTTTTTATTGTAAGCTTGTTTTTTTTTGTTCCAAGTAAATTTTCAATTTTAATTTTATTTGAGTTACCACAAGTATTTTGAACCTTTTTAATTTCCTAAAAACCTAATTTGATAGTTCCTTTCCTAGTCCAACAATTTGTTTCCGCTAGGAAGTCGTTTTTCAATTTTCAATTTAATATAGTTTATTTTTTTAAAAAAAACAATTTTTTTTTTTTGAGTCTCATCTCTCCGGGAGTTAGTGGCAGGGGCAACACATGAGGCGCCAGGTAAGTCTCTGGGGTGTGTGATAGTGTCCTATTGAAAATAAGTGAAAAATACATCAAATTTATTGGACAATTAGTAGTGTGGCCCACCTCAACTTTTCCTATAAAAAAATGGCCCTCTCAGATATCTAGTTGGAAAGCCCTGAGGTAGGCCATGAATAAAACCCACAGCAACAGCTAGTGGTACATGGGTAGGCCTACTGTGATAATATGACTGAATACTGTAACTGGAAGTTACTACTATGTACTGCATTATTCCTCACAATTGTACTATTGATTTTCTACGTGTATGTATTTCTCTTCCGGAACCGTGATGGTGAATTGAACAAGGTCTGAAATGAAATGTCACTTTATATTTAAAGTATCCTGAGATAATGTATCAAGATACTACATTTGGCAACGAGGATGAGACATTTAATTATCAAGGAACAGTTTGAAGTTTCCACTACCGCGTCATTTTCTGAAGATGGTAGATGATTGTGGATTAAAAACTTTTGATTGCACGGGTGATCAAACTACGGTAGACCAACGTTGGACGCGATGGCTTAGAGGGTTTGAATTTTATGCAGCGAGCATAAATCTAACTGTTCCCCAGAGGAAAAAGGCACTGCTTCTGCACAAACCAGGCCTTGAGGTACAAGAGGTGTATCATGGATTGGATATAATTGAATCTGATGACACTGACGTGTATAATGCAACTGTGGCTGCATTAACGGCTAAATTTACACCGAGATGTAATTTTTCCTATGAACGGATACACTTTTTTTCCAACCAAGGTTATAAGACATCGAAGAAGCTTTCACGACTGACAACGAGCTTCAGTCGGTATCTCGAGGCCTCGAGACAGGAGTATGGGAAGACTTGAGTAAACCATATAGATCAGTGGTGACCAACCCATGGCCCGCAGGCATTATTTCAGTGGCCCGCTGAGGAATTGTATGAACTATATTACTATTTACCATGTGGAAATCAAATGGCCCGTTGGCCAATTAAGACGAGGGTGCATTCAGAGTGTCAAAGACGGGGTTTTTCTCTAGCTAGCCACTACTAAATTAATAAAAATAACCAACGTTATGTCGTGTGAATCAAAGCAAAACAGTGTATCAAAAACAGTACCACATGCGGGACCAAACACGCGTAAAAGGCTAGCTCGCTACCACTATATGCTACCGGTGAGATTGGAAATCGAAGCACAAAATCACATTCACAGTGAGTGAGTTATTGTCCCTTGGTCACTATTTTTTTTTTCCCATTATAAGTGTTGTGACGGCAAGACGTATTTCGGAGCAAAATTAACATTATGTCAAAGCGCAAAGCAACCAATGATGAATGTCGATTATTTCAGGAAAAGTGGACAAATATGTACGGTACTTTTTTACCTACTTCAAAGCCAAATTGGTGTGTTGTCAGTGATTTTGCATTTAAAAAAATTAAAATACTTCGAGCAAAGGCCTACCATCAAAAACGTAATGTTTTTCTTTTTGTCCTTTGTTTTCTCATCTGAATACATTCATACGTTCCATCAAAAGTCGACAAAATGCACCTAAAATTATGGTTTGAAAAAAATTACCTGCGGGGCTTAAAATGGGAGGCCTTACCCCCAAACCCCCCGCGGGCCACCGGCTTCACACATACCACCCTGTATGTGCTAATCGTTCTCATCAAGAGAAGCATACCCAGCAAAATAATCACCGCACGCCGCTGATATATATATATATATAATACATACATCTTTTTTAGTGAACTTGTGTGGCCCGCAGTGATATTTGGAAAATTTAAATGGCCCCCTACCCAAAAAGGTTGGTCACCACTGATATAGATCATTCGCAACAGAACCAAGTCACGTTAGGAATGTCATTCTACAAGGAACGCGCTTGGTCATTCCAGTGAAACTTCGAGAACAGACAATAGCACTGGCGCAAGATGGTCATCCAGGCATGACTAGCATGAAGCTTAGGATACGATTGAAGGTATGGTGGCCACGAATTGATAGAGAATGTGAGACGTGTGTAAAGGCTTGCCATGGTTACCAGCTTGTTGCTGCATCCGATGCTCCTAAACCTCTGCGACGAACAACTCTACCAAGTCAGCCTTGGCAGTACAGTACATTGCAATTGATTTTCTAGGACCTCCACCTTCAGAACATAATCTTTTGGTCACCGTAGACTATTATACTAGATTTTTCGAAGTCTTCATCATGACATAAGCCTATCTTTGCTAGATTTGGTCTGACGTCATCTATTCGTGCAGACAATGGTCCTCAATTTATAAGCAACGAATTTGTTGAGTTTTGTACTGAAAACGGAATCGAGCTGAGACACACTACACCTTTGTGGCCTCAAGCGATTGGTAAAGTTGAGAGACAAAACTGCTCATTACTGAAACGACTTAAAATTGGCCAGGCTGCTGGACAGGATTGGAAAGAAATTTTATTGACATATTTATCTCAATACCGCAATACTCCACACACTACTACAGGAGTAAGCCCATCCGTACTTATGTTAAAAATTCGCGACAAACTGCCATCTCTTGAATATCGAGTTGAAGATGATGGAGAAATCCGAGATAAGAGACACTGAAAAGAAGTGGAATGGGAAAGAGTATGCCGATAGATCAAGACATGCCAAGGAGAGCAAGCTAGTTGGAGGAGATTGGGTTTTGATGAAACAAGATAGAACCAATAAGTTGACCATACCTTACTCTCCCATTCCTAAACAATTGTTGTCAAGAATGGAAACGGCATAACCGTTCAGACTCCAGATAAAGTCCGGTAACTGGCTCTATGCTACCTATATTTGCCAAAGCAGATATATAATCATAATATGTATATATATATATGAAGCATGCCTGTCTCACATTCCATTGAAGAGAAAGAATGTGGTACTATGCATCTTTTCCGATGAGAAACTTACTGTTCATGGAGAAATTGAGGTTAAGGTTGTATATCAAGGAAAAAGCTGGAGGTTACCAATCATGGTAGTACAAGATGATAGTAGGAGATAGCCCACCTTATGAGGCAGAGTATGGATTCATACACTGAACCTTGATGTAACCAACGTAATTAAAGGAAATGTAATTCTAGTTAAGGAGACACCGAACCTGGAACAACTTACTTGGAGGTCAAAATCGAAGTACGCTACAGTATTTAGAGAGGGGTAGGGAAGGTAACGCAGTATAAAGCATCAATTGTGCTGAAAGAAGGAGCCACACCAGTGTTTCCCAAAGCTTGCCCAGTACCATATGTTAACTAATCTCTTTTGCTTTCAATAATCCCTTTGATGGAAAAGGTGCTTGTGTAGAATCATACTCATACTGCCACCTATCATCAATGGTGGTAACTACGAGATTTAGGCTAGGTACTAGCTAGGGTAGCTGGAGCGGTCTTGAGAAGCTGACCGTCGACCAAACAAGTTGTGTATTTTGTTGTGCCCGATATTGTCCAACTGATTGTTAATTATATTTACTTTCCAAATATAATCGTTGTTACATTATCAAATGAACCATCATGCCAAGATATACCTTCTCCTGTAAATTCCTTGTGAGCGCGATGACAACTAATAATAGTGATCTATCTGTTATGTATGCATTGTGTATCAAGAAGGCAGTATGTTAAGAGATGGCGTCTTGTCTTGTAGCCAAGTAGATTGATCCAATAAATATCATCATACTGTACTGACTTACAAGTGTCTTTATTTGTATCGTAAGATACAACACTATCTAAACGCTAAGAAGACCCTGAATCCCCAGATTTCAAGATGGTTCAACATGAATGATATCATGGAGGTTAAACATCGACCGAGTGAGAAGATGAGCCACATCGACGCACTTAGCAGGGCGCCCACCGAGAAGTACCGAGACACCATAGAGTAAGTAATGGTAACTCGATTGGATGTGCTGTTGACATTTTCGATCGAAGAGCAGGTTATGGTTATGCAACACTCTGACGTAGAACTAGGCACGAAAGTGACTATCCTGAAGATGGATCCAGCTGACCGAACAAAAGGAGAGAAAACTGAAATCCTTGATCTCGACTTGAAGAACGGACTCCTGTTCAAGAAAGTAGTCGTCAATGAAAAGACAAGATGGTTGTTTGTAATTCCGAAAACAATGCGGAAGAGCATTACTGTCAAGTCACACGGGGGGTTGACCATCTATACTAAAAATCAACTGTACTAAAAACCAACTGTACTAAAAAAAACTGTACTAAAAAAAAACTGTACTAAAAAAAAAACACGATCTCTGTGGCCATTTCGGACTTGACAGGACAGTACGAAGGATCCGAGAACATTATTGGCTCCCCGCAATAAGGCGCCTGAAAATTCCACATCAACCACTGCTTTGAGTGCCAGATCAACAAGGTACCAGGAGGCAAACAACCAGGACTACTGAACCCTATACCGCCAGGGACACGCCTATTTGAAGTAATGCACGTAGATCATCTGGGACCGTTTGTTACAACACCTCGTGGCAACAAGGAAATATTAACTGATCGATAACTTGACTGAGTTTGTCCATTAGTATGCGGTAAAGGACACGACAACCAAACGTGTTCTGAAAAACGTTGAGAGGTGCATGGCAGAACATGGACTACCTGCTCGAATAATCAGTGACAGGGGATCATGTTTCACCGCAATACGGCAAGAGCATTTGAAGAGTTTTGCAACAAAAATGGAATCTGTCACACGTGTAACTCAACACGACATCCCAGGGCAAATGGACAAGTTGAAAGAGTAAACCGGACCGTGCTGCCAGTAACGCCAAGATTAATGGCCAAAATAATTTATTATCTAACCACATTACTGTGGCAAGCCTAGTTCCCATTTACCCCCAATGGCAAGAGTAATGAGGAACATTGTATGTCTTTTAAAAAAAAATCTCAAAAAATTCCAGTTTTGTAAAAAGTATTTGCTGTACTCATTATACTTGACACTCAGCCATAGGCCTTTTTTATGACATGTCAAAGGCATTTGACTGTATGAATCATCATACTCTTGCCAACATTTTGAACAAAATGGGTATCACTGGTGTTACTCTGGGATGGATCAAGTCATTTCTACAGGGACGTAAGCAGCGCGTCGAACTTGCCACTCATGAAAATATCAAGGTACAATAGAACGAACGTGTCACCGACATCGGCATACCCCAAGGCACCGTTTTAGGTCCTCTCTTGTATATATTATATGTAAATAGCCTACCAGAAAACTTGGGCCAAGGCACAGTGGCCATCTATGCAGACGATACCAGCCATCTCTTGGCCGCTGACAACTTGGAGTCACTAACAAGTCTGGCTAATAATGTCGTTAAGAACATGGTAGACTTCTCAAACAACGCCGGCCTTATTATTAACAAGAGTAAGGCCACGTATATAAACTTCCACACTGTACAACGTATACAAGACAGAAGTCCACTGATAAGACTACAGAGGAGAAGCCTAATGGAAGTGCAGAAAATAAAATTCCTAGGCATTACCATTAGCGCAACACTAAGCTGGTCCTCACACAAGACCTGTGTAAACAAATATCTGCCGCTCCATATATTCTTCGCAATCTACGTAAAATGGTCAGCCAAAAAACAATACTGACAGCCTACTTCGGACTTGTTTTATCAAAAATATCATACGGCATCATCTTTTGGGGCTGCTCTCCAGATGCTACCAGAATTTTAATACTACAGAAAAGAGTGGTAAGAGCAATTGCAGGCGTTTCAACTCGGACATCGTGTAGGCCCATCTTCATATCACTAAATCTCCTCACAGTCCCAGCTCTATACATCTACCACCTCATCATTTACGCAGTAAATAACAACAAACATCATCCAGCAAATTGTAACATACATAGTCACCGCACAAGGAAAAGAAACAATTTCCACATTCACGGCTCATAAATTGAGTTTATTTAAAAACAACCCTGCGCACTCCAGTCTAGTCATGTACAATCATCTACCAGCAAACATCAAGAGTAAACCTCAACATAACCAAATCAATTAATCATTCAAAGCAGCTGTCATAGACTTTCTAATTCAAATAAGTCCATATTCAGTTAACGAATATCTAGAATTAAGCCCAACTTTAATATCTGAAATTTGAATACTGTACTCTAATATTTTACTTTTATTCTTTGATAATTTAGTTCTCTAAGCTTTAGACTCATAAGTCATAACATTATCATATTCCTACTACTATCTTAGTCAATATTATTCCTGTAATATTTATTACTTCATTATATTTTGAGGTTTGGGTGGAAGACCACTATCAGAAGTGAACCCCACCTACTTTGTACAATTATTGTATATATCATTATTATATTATATTTTATATCATATTCTATTATATCATACAAAAATTGAACAATAAAGACTTACATTACATTACATTACTTGATACAGATCACAATACCCCACAGGAGCTACAAAACGAGACTTGGCTGAAAAAAGTCCACTGAAAAATTGTAATTAATATCCAAAGATAAAACTTGCAAAATCTGTTCCCTGTTACCCACATTATCCCTATATGCATATGCAACTGAGCAACATGACAGAGCAGAGAAATTTATTCTTCAAACTAGTTGAACTGAATAGCCAAAACACTTATGGCATATTCAATAGTTTGTTTGAAGCTATGAAGAAACGTGGATTCGATAAAACCTTTTTATCCGAGTGCCTAATATCAGTGACATGTGATGGTGCAGCCGTGATGTTGGGTCACAAAGCAACCGTAACCAAATTAATTACCAATGTTTATACGGACGTCGTAGTACCGGTATTACATTGTTTTAACCATAGACTTGAACTAAGTGTTGGGGTTAATAACATCAAGACATTAGATACCGGTAACAAAATTCGAGCTGTTTATTCCTGTTTGCCCAAAAATGAACGTGAGTTAAATGCATGTTCGCCAAACTTAGGGATTGAGCTATTAAAAATCAGTCGCATTCTCGATACGAGATGGGTGTCACCAAGTTTTAGAACTTTCAGAGCGTATGGGTCGACTACGCTGCACTGTGCAAACACTTTCAGCAAGCCGCAATTGATCCTCAGAGACTGCCTCTAGAACTAGCCAAATTTAAAGGATTATTTCTGAGATTAACATCGAATACCTTTGTTGTCAATCTCAGCATATTATGTAAAAGAGCTGTCTGAGTTGTCACTCAAATTGTAGAAGAGGGAAATAACTGTCATCGACGTTCACCGGGACATATGTTTGCAAATACAAGTATTTGAAGCAATGGTCGATAAGCAAGCAAAGTTTTTGAATGAAGCAAACAGAGCTGTGCAAGAAGATGAGTTTCAAGGTGTTAGATTGCATGATGACTACAAAATTGACGTCACTATTAACTCGGCACAGTTCATTCAAAGTTTAGTCACAAATCTTAAGACGAGGCTGATTACAGTGCGAGGAAAGTCGGGGGGATGAACACTGACATGATAGGCCTAGTTGAAGAAAAAGTGTTGTATCCAAATATGTGGCCAGATATTTTTGAAATAACATGTACAGAGAAGAAGAGATCGCATTGCTGTGCAATCAATTTAGACTCAACGAAAGACTTACTGTAAGATCATTTCATGTTTTTAAACAGAGTAGAGCGAAAGCGATAGTCTGAGATGGCATCAATGTTAGCTGCCATCAAAACAATCTCAATATCAAGTACTGAGGCAGAAAGAGAATTTACCGCCATGAACCTTGAAATCACTCCCGACTTGTTCATCACTTCTAGTAAAAATAGTGACTAATTTACTGTTTTTGAAACTCGTAGGGCCTCCATTGCGATGGTTCAGCCCAGCACCTTATGTAGGAAGCTGGTTTACGAGTGAGCGATACTGAGCCAAAGACACAAACTCTAAAATAAGGAAACTAGCTGAGGAGGACCCAAACATGCTCCAACTATGGTCAACATTTCAAGGTTATGTTATTCAATATTATTTCGTTTCTGTGTCTAGAAACAAACATTCCAATTTGTTGTATTTTTCAAATCGTCCAGCGAGTCGAGAATCAAAATATGTAGCAGCGTATTGTTCTTTTCATGACAATGAAGCTCTGCAATCAACTTGAAATATGTAGTCAGCCTTTATCTTCGTGGACACGAACGTTGAAATTTCAATAAGTCGATATGGATTGTTATCACAAGATTTGTAAACCGTTGAAACAATTTGAGTTTTGAATATATTTTCTGTTGGTGTTTGATGAAGGTGAAAATAATTTCGAATATATTCTCTTGAATACAGTTTAAGGACAAGAAAATATTAATTTGCTGTATTTTTTTGATGAGATTTTTTTGAGGTGGGGGGGGGGGGGGGGAGATGTAGAAGGGATGGTTTACTTTGAGGTGTGTTCCAGTTCCTTTTTATTCACAAATTAAGCCCTGGGTGATGCCACCATTCGAATTACATAAAATGAGACGGCTAGGCAATTTGAGGGGAATAAGATCCAAGGGTCTTTACAATGTTACAGATGTGGGAATAATGCCCATTGGGCAGACGCCTGTATACACAAGAGAACGATTTGACGTTTTTGTAGGAAAGTAGGTAACATTGAGAGAGTTTGCACGGCAAAGAAGTTTAGTCCAAGCCAACCAGACAGAGGGAAGGCTAGGCTTAGTTCTGGGGCTACTCACAACATAAGACATTAGCAGAAGAGAGGACAGCCATGTGGATTCTGAATGTGAACTGGAAACTAGTAAACATGTAGTTGAATGTACCATTTATTCAACTGATGTTGCAGCTGATGAAAGTGCAGGGACCACTGCATTCTCTATACAACTTGCAGTTCATGGCCAGAATCCATCACTTGAAGTAGACTCGGGGGCGGTGCAGACCATCATCAGCGAGGAAACCTACATCCAATTGTAGTCAAGGAAGCCTCAACTTACTCGAGAAAAAATAGTACAACAGACTTGTTCAAAACAGCAGTTACAGTTACTAGGATCAAAGAATGTGGAGGTCGACTACAATGGGAGCCGACACAAGCTTACACTGCTTGTGGCAGAGAGAAGAAGACCGAGTCTACCAGGGGGCGGTTGGTTCTGAAGTCTAGGAATCCGAGTCCACAACCACCACGTACTTAGGAATAAGTTGCACAACTAGATCTGTTCAGCAAATTTAAGGATATTTTTGCAGGAGGAATTGGGACCTACAAGGGGCCATCAGTCTCGACAGTATTTTGCAAAAGTAGATCTCTATCTTTCGACAAGTGAGATCAATGGTCAAAATGGAGCTAGAAAAACTCATAGATCTGGGAGTTGTGGAATCCACCTCACATTCAAAGTGGGTCACGCCCATTGTACCTATAATAATCCAAAGTTACCGCCCAATCCAAAGACCATCGTTTACCATGTCGGGACTAACGATGTCAAGAGATATAAATTTGCAGAAGAAATCATGGGCAATTCCTATGATCTTGTATATCACACAAAACGCTTATTCCCTGATGCAAATATTGTGGTTAATGGCATTATTCGTAGGAGGGACACAAACTACCACAGAATCATGCTTATAAACGACAATCTGCATTGGATGTGTTCTGCACTTGGCGTTAAATTCATTGATCCCAACACCTGGATCATGGACGGTGACCTCTGCCAGGACGGCCTACACCTTGACAAAACTGGAGCATACAACCTAGGCAAACTCATAAATGACTAGTGATGGCTCGTTGAAAATTTTCAGTTCATTGAAAATTTTCAACAGCTCTTGAAAATTTTGAAAATTGTTTAAAAAAATGTTTTTTAGTGTATTTTATTTCTGTGTTAGTACTATGATTGAAAAACATTCCCTGAGGTGTTCAGTGTTCTAGAAGGCAGTAGTACATCCTGTGTGGTCACAACGCACAAGTCAGTCTTGCTGGCTTCCTATTAGCCTACTGTGCATAGCATCATGGGAAATAAATTTTAAAAAATACTGAAACACTTCCGGGAAACAAGAAGTGGTTCAGCAAAGGGAAGAAAGTACAGATGTAATTATTGTGATTGGAAAACAGTTGTTAATGTAACAAGAATGATGGATCATATATACGGCTATGGACACACATCAGCCCAGTGCAGAAATGAAGCTGCCTGCAGCATGTGTGGTGGAAATCATCTGTTCAATCAGTGCCAATCAATTGACCTGAAGTGCATTAATTGTGTAAAATCAAACAACATGTATGGGACAAATTATGGTGTGATACATGAATCACGAGATAAAAAATGCAAGTGCTACCAGAGAGTATTAAATAATGTTAAGTACAGGGTAGAAATAGGGTATAAATACAGGGAGAATACACAGGACTCGAAGAAGGAGAGATTGGTAGAGTCAGAAAGGAAAGAGGAAGAAGATCAGCAGGTGAAAGCAAATGAAATTGAGGTGTTAGAAATTCAAGACAGTATGGAGTTGTCATAGCAACTAGAAGATATTGTTATAGGAAAATTACTACATATAAATGCACAGAGTGTAGTCAAGAACATCTTGGAAATTAGACAAATTATTATAGCGAATACACCGGATATTATAGGGATCTCGGAAACACATGTAAATGAACTAATATATGACTAAGAAGTAGATGTAGAGGGTTATAAGTTAATCAGGTGTGATTCACACTCAAGACACACTGCGGAGGTGTGATGATTTATGTAAGAAAAGATATAAAAATAAGAGTAGATACTAATATTAGCAAAAAGAAATATGGATACTGGGCAATAACATGTAGAGCTGAAATTAGGAATATAAGTTGCAATATAGTAGTCATGTACATGTCTCCAAATGGAAATAAGAAGAAAGGACTGGAGTCTCTAGATAGTATATTTGAAAAACTTGCAATCTACAACAACACGATGATTTTAATGGGAGATCTAAACATGAACTGGTTGGAGGCAAGAAATAGAAATGCAAATAAACTGAAACGAATGTTTGAAGAGTATTGATTAAAACAAATTGTCACAAGTCCTACTAGAATCACAAATAGCTCAACAACACTTATAGACTTAGTGATAACTAATAACAAAAGACGAGTTTCAGCAACAATATTACAATTGCTGACCACGAAATTTTATTAATAAATATTAAGGATACGAACAAAGATAAGGATATAGTAGAAGGGGAGATCGTTAAGGTTATAGAAGGCTGGACAGAGTATGAGATTATTGAATATCAAGGGCAACTAGCTAGGTGTAGGTGGGACAGGGAAACGACTGATGTAAATATAATATATGACGCTATAAGGAGTAATATAATCAAGAGTAAAAACAAACTGGTAAAGACAAGGAAAATAAAAAATGGAAAGAAAAAGAGTAAAGCAAGTCAATGGATAAATGAAGCAATCAAAGACAAGATGAAGGAAAGAAATCACCTTAATAAAAAAGCAAAGATAACCAAAGATGGAAAGGATTGGGAAAACTACAAAAGAGCGAGAAATAGTGTAACTAGTATGCTACAAAAAGCAGAAAAGGAATACTATGAAGATAGAATAGATAAAGTAAAGGATGATAGTAACAAAATGTGGAAGACACTAAAAGATATAGTAACAGTGGAGAACAGAGATGCTAAAGCAAGGGAAATTGTAAACATAGATAATATAATACTAACTCAGGAAATAGATATAGCCAATAGTTTTAATAATTATTTTATTGAAAGTGTGACAGATATAATAAATAATATTGAAGAGGAGAATGTGGATAAAATCAATAGTAACTGCGTTGGTAAGAAAAACCTAAGTGATATTAGTGAGTATGTAAGAGATACAAATTGTACAATGGATAGTTTTAGATGTGTGACTATTAGAGAACTGGATGACGAAGTAAAGAGCCTAAAAGCGAAAAAAGGGGATATTGACGGAATATCGTTCAGGCTGTTCACTGACTCCTATAGGGTAATTAAGTATTATATATTGAATCTAATAAATGTGTCTCTTAGTAAGGGTAACTTCCCGAAAGAACTGAAAGAGTCTGTGGTAATCCCAGTACCAAAAATTAAGGGGACAAATAGAATTGGGGAATTTAGACCCATAAATATGTTGAGTATTATAGATAAATTGATAGAAAAAATTGTTCATAAGCAAATATATCAATATGTAAATAGCAATAACCTAATATATGTAAACCAGTCTGGTTTTAGACAAGGACATTCTTGTGAAACTGCGGTCCAGAATATATTGAGTAAATGGATGGAAGACAACTTAGATAAAAATATAACAACAGTAGCTATATTCCTAGACTTGAAGAGAGCTTTCGAGACGGTAAACACAAAGAGATTAATAGAAAAATTGGAACATATATATGGAATATTGGGTAAGGTACTTGAGTGGATAAGAGATTATCTATCAGACAGGCACCAAAGAGTGAGGTTTGGAGAAGTAGTTTCGGAGAAAAGAGAATGTATAAATGGAGTACCACAGGGAGCCACACTCGGTCCATTATTATTTATATTGTACCTAAATGGTGTAAGTCTTTGCATGGAAGAATGTTACATGAACATATATGCAGATGACATGGTAGTGTAAGCGATTTAGTTTAAATTTTAGTACCAGTAAATGTCGAGGGCGCTTAAAACAGGATATTGCGCGCCCTCTAGTAGCCTTCAGGAAAACTAGCATCTACCCTTGTGGGACAACTTCCGTTTCTGTTAGTTTTTAAGAGACAATACTTTTTGTCGCCACCTGGGTGACATCGTGGTATCTTCTGGCCACGTATTTTTGTTACATATTTATCCTGAATAAATATCAAGTTAACATTTGGTATCTTCTGGCCACGTATTTTTGTTACATATTTATCCTGAATAAATATCAAGTTAACATTCAGAAGTGGGATTTGTGTCGTAAATCCGCCCAAGCAACCGAGTCGCAACCAAACATCCGACATTATTCCTGAACAACGCTTGTGTTTAGGTATCTGTGAAACACCCGTAACCGGCTACGTGTGTAATATTACTTGTTTATTATAATTATTTTGGTGCATTTGGTGGTGAACCATTAAATTTTCATCGCTTGTAGGATTGGAGCTGTAGGCCTAAATTACGTCGTCGACGAGTGGACTATTTGCGGCCATATTGTTGTCGACCGCATCACGCTCTTCGAAAATAGTCTGTGTAGCCTGTTAGTCGCGACAGCTCCGTGCATCACATCGTTCACTATACGTAACCTTCCGCGTTGATGCGTAGATCTTTTGACGCACTTTTATGTGATTCGTATTCGACCTTGTATGTCGGCAATTGCGTTTTACTGTCACTCGTATTTATTTTTCATTTTGGAACTATAAGTCAACCGAGGCCTAAGTTAAAGTGCATTACAACTCTGTGCAATGCGTGTTGGTATTATTATCTGAACGATAGAGATGTGAACAATTACTGGAGCTAGATTAGTACATTTCATTTTATTCACATCAGCTAATTTTTTTTTACTTCTGATCATGAATACTCAGCCAAGTGACAGTGATGAGGTTCTAGGCCCTCACGACAACCTTGATTCAGTCTTAAATTTACAATTCAATGACAGCAATACTGATCAATCTCTTGGTGCCATTGGAAATGAACGCCACCTCTCGTCACCTCTCAGAAACCCCATGTTTGGGAGTGCAGCCCAACCACCAGCAGGCGTGACGACCGAGCTCCTTCTACAGATGATGATGCAGGACAATCGCAGGAGGGATGAAGAGAACCGTCGATGAGATGAAATAATGACGGCCCTCATGGCTCGTATTGCAACACCTCCTCTGTCGCCAGCGACTCCCAGCGCGCCGTCCTACCGAATCATGCCCGACCTAGCCAAGACGATTAGCGACTTCACAGGTGAAAGTGATAGTTCCGGAGCATCCGAGTGGCTAAAATCTCTGGAATCAGTTGCCAACCTCCATCTCTGGCCTGATGCTTTCAAGTTGGAGTCAGCCAGAACTCACCTCGTAGGTGCTGCCAGTCACTGGTACGCTGCCCGAAGCGGTGACATTACTTCTTGGTGCGACTTTAAATCAGCTTTCCTGAAGTCGTTTGTAGGGACCATGGGCCTACCTGAGAAATGGAAGCGACTCCAGAGTCGTGTCCAACGAAAAGGAGAGAGTACGCATGCATACTTTCATGAGAAGAGTAAGTTCTGTCAGGATCTTCAATTACCCTTCGACGACGCCAAGCGTCAGATTGTCATCGGTTTGTGGTCCCGCCAACTGTGTTCGCTGTTGATGGCGAGACAGCACGCTGACTTTGACGACCTTCTGAAGGATGTACGAGAGTTCGAGACCGTGGACGGTGAGAGGAGTGAAAGAATACGATCTTCTGGCGAGTCTTCGAAGCCTGCCATACGCCCGAAGGTAACGAGTCAACCACTCCTGGCAGCAACTACCACGAGCCAGCCCCTGGAGTCCAAGACAAGTCAACCAGCAAACAACCACTCCCGTGCCAATCCGACCAGCAAGAACCTAACTTATCAAAGTACAGGTGAGACAATGTGTTTCAACTGTAGTCGGTATGGACATCTGGCCCGAGATTGCCCAGAGCCTCCGCGAGTCCGGTACTGCCTGAAGTGCCGTAAGGAAGGGCACACTCAGCGCCATTGCCCGACTAACTCCAGTTCCTCCGGAGCTGCATCTGCGTCAGGGACGCCACCACGACAGCTCGTGTTAGAAGACGCCACTTCAGAGTCTCCCCTCAAATACTTGAAAACTGTCAAGCTCAACCACCAGTTTGAGTTTGTTGGGCTGATTGACTGCGGAAGTTCAGTTTGCACCATCCAGGCCTCCGCTGCAGGTAGATGTGGACTAGCAATGGCACCTTCTGCAACCGAACTGTTTGCCTTTGGAGACACCACCGCCGCTGCAGTCCGTCCTCTTGGCATGATTACGGCGAACCTCGAGATAGACGGTGTTGTAGGAGGACAGATTCCGCTGTTAGTAGTCCCTGATAATGCCCAGTCCACTCCCCTCCTTATTGGTCGAACTTATACTGACCTCCCCCATGTCGCCTACCTCAAGCTGAACGGCAGCTCCTGATTGGCGACAAAGAGCAACCCCCCTTCCGGGATATCCGACTCCCTCCTATTGTTTCAGCCACCAAGATTATAGTCGCGGAGGATTGTCTGCTACAAAGAGACTCCGTCAACCTTGTCCATGTCCAGTCCGTGAACGGCACGAATGAGGTCACACTACCGGTGAGTAACATGAGCCACACCAACGTCATGCTGCCCCGAGGACGATGTCTGGAGCGCGCCATGAGGATCGAGCCTGTCCCCCGACTTCCCGCGCCCGTGAGAGTGTCGCCGATCGTCGCGGAAGACTTGTGCGTGGACGACACCATTACAGCAGAACAGGCAAACGACCTCCTTTCCTTAACCAATGAGTATCGAGACTGCTTCGCCCTGACGATGCAAGAGCTGGGCTGCACCGACTTGGTAGAAATGACTATCGAAGAAGTACCAGGCGCCCAACCGGTAAGCTGCAAGCCGTATCGCACGACTGCTTCCGAACGTGCCTACATCAAAGAGATTGTTGATGAGTGGAAATCCCTTGGCATTGTCACCGAAACCCGTTCCCCATATGCCAGCCCTGTACTGCTTGTCACAAAAAAGACAGGAGAAAAACGTCTGGTTGTTGATTTTCGGAAACTTAATCAGCAGACCATTAGGGACAAGTTCCCACTACCTAATATGGACGAGCAGATTGAACAGCTTTCTGATTGCAAGCTGTTCACAGTACTCGATCTTGCCCATGGATACCTCCAGATACCACTGAGCGAGGATAGCAAGAAAAAAACGGCATTCATCACTCCCGACGAGACGGGCCAATTCGAGCGCCTCATTTTTGGCCTCACAAACGCGCCTGCCGAGTTCCAGCGAGCCATGCACAAGGCTTTGGGTCCGCTGCGCAACACCATAGTGATGTGTTACTTGGACGATCTCCTCATCCCGGCGAGAGATTGGCCGGAAATGCTCGCTCGACTACGATTGGTATTCGACGCCTTACGCAAGGCACATTTTACTCTCCGCATCAGTAAATGCTCGTTCGGGAGGAGACAAATTGAATTCTTGGGATTTGCTGTGTCCTCAGATGGCATCAAACCCGGACGAAAGAAATTGGAGTCGATAAGCCAGTTCCCAAGACCGCGAAACGTCCATGAAGTACGGCGTTTCAATGGGTTGTCAAGTTTCTTCCGAAGTTTTATTTCGGGATATGCTGCCAAATCCGAACCCTTGACAAGATTAACAAAGAAGGATGAACCGTTCGTTTGGGGCCAGGAGCAGGAGGAAGCCTTCACACTATTGAAGTCAGAGTTAACATCAGCTCCAACCCTACAGCTGTACAATGGATCAGCTCGCACGGAGGTGCATACCAACGCCAGCGCTGATGGCATTGCAGGTATGATGCTACAGGAAGGAGACGACAAGAAGATGCACTTAGTCTACTGCGTGAGTAAGCGAACCACGGATGCAGAACGTATGTACCACTCTAGCAAGCTAGAACTGGCAGCTATTGTTTGGACACTGGATAGGCTCCGTCAATTTCTTCTAGGCATTCCGTTTACCATTATCACCGATTGCCAGTCGCTTGTTTACCTTAACGCCAAGCGAACCATGAACCCTCAGATTGCTCGATGGTATAATTTGATCCAAGAGTACGATATCATCGAGGTAAAGCATCGTCCTGGCGTGAAGATGAGCCACGTCGACGCCCTTAGTCGAGCCCCGACCGGAGAAGAATCCAACACAATGGAAGAAGCAATCCAGCACCGATTCGACGTCCTGGTAACCATGAGCCTTGAGGATCAAGTCCTTACAATCCAGATGAGCGACAATAAATTGAGGCAACGAGTGGAAATCCTGAAGAAGGACCCGTCAGAGAGATCGACAGCCGAGAAGTCCCAAGTAAGGGATATGGTCCTCCGCAACGGTAAATTGTGTAAGATTATGGGTGAGGGAAAGGATGAACGATTCCTGTTCGTTATTCCGTCCTCCTTTAGGAAGTCAATTGTGGTCAAGTGTCACGACCTTATGGGCCACTTTGCTCTTGATCGTACCGTTGCCCTAATCCTAGAAAATTACTGGTTTCCTGGTGTTCGTCGATATGTCCGGCAGCACATTAGTCAGTACTTTGACTGCCTACTACACAAAGTCCCGCGAGGAAAGGGACGAGGGTACTTGCACCCAATTCCTGTTGCGACTCGCCCGTTTGAAACCATTAACTTGAATTACCTAGGTCCTTTCGTAAAGAGTTCTCGGCAACATCAATTCTTGCTTGTCGCCGTTGATAATCTAACTAAATTTGTGAGACTGTTTCCAGCAAGGGCTACATCTGCCGATAGTCTAGTCAAGTCACTGAAAGAGCTCGTCTTGGATCACGGCCTACCCGAGAGACTGATCAGCGACCGCGGTACCTGCTTCACTTCCGAACAGTTTGAGTCGTATTGCCAGGAGAATGGGATACAACATATCCTGAACTCGCCCCGACATCCCCAAGCTAATGGCCAGGTCGAGCGGGTGAACCAGACGATCACCCCGGTAATCGCCATCGCCACTCAGCACCCTTCACACCGAGACTGGGATGCCCACCTTAAAACCATCGAGAGGGACCTCAACTGTACAATCAATAAAACGACCGGCAAGACCCCGTTCCAATTGCTGTACGGTTACCAACCAAGGTTTCACGATGGTGCCCTCCGAGCTGCCACAGCCATCGAGCCCGACCGTTGGACTGCACCGTCAAAACTCCAAGCAGCGGCAACAGAAAAGATTCGCCAACAGCAAGACAAGTGGAGCAAACGCTACAACGAGAAACGCATCATAGGTCCCAAGTATGATGTCGGCGAGGTAGTTTTCATGCGCCGAGCCCCAGTACACACCGGTCTACCAACAAAGATACAACCAAAGTACCGTGGACCACTTGTCGTGACCGAGATTCTACCCGGAGATACTTATCGAGTGACCCAACTGGAGGAGAATACCCCGGGATTATACTATGCCTCCACAGCCCACACCTCCCAGCTGAAAGGATGGAAGTGCCCTGATGGACAATCATCCGAGGAAGAGCCCAATGCGTTCGATTCAGATGACGACTCCGACCAGTCCGCTGACCCTGCCGAGCCAAGCGCAGACCAAGTCGCCCCTGAGCCACCCGTTGTTCCGGTCTGCCCAGAGTCGCCAACCAGCCACGATAACCCGGACATGGAAGCCGCCCCCCGTGGAACGTAGCGACTCCGAAAGAAGCCGGCTCGTCTTCGAGATTATGTTTAGAGTGTTTCTTTTACGATTTCTTTGATTACTGCATCCTCTATTAACGTAACTTCATATTTGTCATTAGTTCACTTTTGTTATCAAAACCTGATTCAGATTTGTCACTCACATGAGTTATTATCGAGGACGATTAATTTTTCAGGATGGTCGAGTGTAAGCGATTTAGTTTAAATTTTAGTACCAGTAAATGTCGAGGGCGCTTAAAACAGGATATTGCGCGCCCTCTAGCAGCCTTCAGCAAAACTAGCATCTACCCTTGTGGGACAACTTCCGTTTCTGTTAGTTTTTAAGAGACAATACTTTTTGTCGCCACCTGGGTGACATCGTGGTATCTTCTGGCCACGTATTTTTGTTACATATTTATCCTGAATAAATATCAAGTTAACATTTGGTATCTTCTGGCCACGTATTTTTGTTACATATTTATCCTGAATAAATATCAAGTTAACAGTAGTATCAGCAAGTGGCATAAATATAAAAGAGATTGTGAATAAACTAAACTCGGAAATCAAAGGTGTGCACTGTTGGTTGAATGTCAATAAACTAAAACTGAATGAAAGTAAGTCAAAAGCAATGTATATAATAGGAGGTAACATCAAAGAAAATAAAAAAGAGATAGAAAGATTAGAAATTAGGATAAATAAAGTAATAATAGAAGTAGTTGAAGATTTTAAGTATTTAGGAGTAATAATTGACAATAGACTTAGATTTAAAAAGCATATACAAAATACAATTAGTAAAGTAGGTAAGAAAGTAGGGTATCTTAGAAGAATAGGAAGTAACTTGAGTAGATGGACCAAGACTGCTATATATAACTGTGTAATTAAGCCACACATAGAATATTCTAGTACAATTGTGTTAGGTGCATCTGCTGGTCAAATTAGTAAGCTACAAAAATTACAGAATAAGGTAATGAGATGTATACTAAGAGAACCATGGCATACATCAGAAGGGAATCTACTTAATGAATTAGAATGGTTTAGTATTAAGGATATTATAGATATAGATGTATACACTTTTGTCCATAAAATTGTAATTGGAAATATGCCAGAATATCTCAATAGACTATGTAATAAAAGGAAGAATCACAATGAACACATAACACAAGAAGGGGAAATAATTTATACTTAGAGTGTGTATCGAATACAATATTAAATAATAGTGTATTTTATAAAGGGGTAAGGATGTATAATAATCTACCATTAGAAATTAGACAATGTAAGAGTGTTGATAATTTTAGATATAGAATTAAAAAAATGAGGTTGGAAATGAGAATAGAATTATAAGTTAATAACAATGAGGAAAAACTTTTGTATTAGCAATAGATATAATGTAGGCCTAATAGCATATGGCTAATCAATAAATATTTACATTACATTACAAAACATGTAAGAAGTGTCCTAAGCAACCTAACCTCACTTCTAATATTCAGTTTGAAACAATCGATGTTGAAACTTCTAATGAAGTCCAGCAACTTGGTGCTAATTCAAGTGCTCGTAGCCAAATCTCACCATCAACATCAGGTCTAACCATACCTATATGGTCAACACCAAATAAGCTGTCGAAGCCAGGTGAACATGAGAAAATGCATCGGTCAACCAGTGGCGGGTCTCGTCGCGCCAGCGTCTTAGAAAACTATTTCGATAAAATGAATGAAGATGAGCAGGTAATTAATTAAGATTTTGCTTGATTTGGCTAAAACAGGCCAGGGATATTAATCATTTGATCACAACTAATTAAACGATAGGCCACA
Organism: Brachyptera risi; assembly: GCA_964007535.1. Lineage (NCBI taxonomy): Eukaryota > Metazoa > Arthropoda > Insecta > Plecoptera > Taeniopterygidae > Brachyptera > Brachyptera risi. Next base: position 76,952,151 of record OZ023326.1, read on the forward strand.
GCACCAGAACATCATGAATATGTAGGCCTATTTACAATATATATTTAAAGGCCATGAGGTCTAGAACTGATTGATATTGCGGATTAACGACTACCTGAAACATAACTAACCACCACGAAAATCTACTAAATAAACATTTCTTTTTTTTCAGGAAGAAATGAACAAACTATTTGCACGGGCAGTTTATTCAAGTGGGATGTCATTTTCCGTATTGGAGAACGAAAATTGCAGCACATTTTTCACCCGACTTCGCCCTGCTTGGAAACCACCTTCACGTAAATGTTTAGCCAAGAAATATCTCGACATGGAATATGAACAGGTTTCCAAAGGTGTAAAGAGACAAATTGACGATTCTCCTCGTCTTGGATTGATGTGCGACGGCTGGACCAATGTTAGGCATGAGCCTATAGTCAACTACGTAGTTACTACACCGTCACCAATGTTCTACAAAACTGTTGCTACTGGACCAGACGCACATACAGGTGTCTATATTGCAAATGCTATGTCAGAAGTCATGACTGAGTTGGGTGCTGACAAGTTTTTGGGTATTGTTACTGACAATGCTGCAAATATGAAGCTAGCATGGAAAATGCTAAAAATAATGCACCCACATGTAGAAGCATACGGCTGTGTTGCACACGGGCTAAACCTTCTTGCTCATGATTTAGTAAAACTAGAGTACATGAGCAACACAATTGCACTTGGAAAATCGGTAGTTAAAGAGATCATAGGCAGTCATAAACTTGATGCAATATTCAAAACAAAGCAAACAGGAAATAAACTGACACTAAAGCTGCCTGTTGGGACACGATGGGGATCTCATGTTGCATTTTTAAAAAGCCTGTTGGCAAATAAGACAGCTCTGCAAAATCTTGCTATAGCATTAACCACAATTCTATTTTTAGACACATTCGGACAAGAAATGTCCGAAAACGGTCTTCTTGATTATAATACATCATTGAAATTTACAATTAAGAATCTTAAAATTCGATGTGGCTCTGATATTTGACGTCACCAAGTGGGTAATTGTGGTTAATACTATTGATAAAAAATCAGAGGGAACACTTAGTAAAGAGATAAAAAAAGAGATTCTTGGCGATCAGTTTTGGAATACAAATCAAAACCTATACAGTTTGCTCAAACCTGTAGGCTCTTGGATAACTATTATTGAAAGTGATACACCACAGATCAGTCTTGTGTGCAAAATCTTTGATGACTTGAAGAACCATTTTAGTGCAATATTAAAAAATGCTCCTGAATCATTCAAAAAGAGGGAAGTCGATAAAATCATGAATTGCTTGGAAAACCGAGCCCAGTTTTGTATCACAAATCTTCACAAGGCTGCTAATCTTTTGGATCCACAATTTTGTGGACAAAACCTTACCCCAGACGATGAAATTGACGCCATTGAAAACATTGCAAATGTGGCAGAAAACATGAAAGATATTGACCAGGCAAGCGTAATAGCTGATTTTGCTAATTATCGAGTCAAGAGTGGTCTTTGGGAAGGAACAAGAACATTTGTATGTAAGGCAGCTCATAAAGTGTCATCAGAGACTTGGTGGAATGGATTGTTTCCCTCTTCTCAACTGTCTAAAGTAGCCACAAGTATTTTAGGCTGCCCAGCAACATCAGCTGCATGTGAACGAACATTCAGCACTTTCGGAAACACGCACACTGCAAAACGAAATCGTTTGTCCAACGATAGAGCAGGAAAACTAGTATTTGTTCGTCACAATTTAAAGCTCTTCAGAACTAAGAACAAATCATCTGAAAAGCTGACTACGTTCCCGCAAATTGGAAACGATGATGTGGAATCTGATGAAGATGGAAATCTTATGGAAGTTGAAGATCATTCAGAGGAATCGGACGTTAGCTCTGTGTGCGACGCATCGGTTGACGACTGTGGTTCAGTAGAACTTGGCGAAGTAGAAGACACAAATGAGGAAAATGATGAATCCCTTCTTAGCCCACTTCAAACAAGTTATACTTTGGTTGAGGAAGCCGAGACCAGTAGCGTGAAACCGCAAAAGGACAGGAAAGATCAAGACGAAAGACCAGCAAGCCCAAACATGTTGTTGCTGAAGCCCGGTGATTACGTTGTTATAGAGATGACAACCAAGAAGACTAGAAAACACTTTATCGGAATAATCGATAAAAAACTCTCTTTGGATGAATATTTGGTGAAATTTTTAAAGAAAAAACTTGGAAGCTTGAAATCATTTACATTTCCAGACCAAGACGAAACGTCCACAGTAAGCTTTGAGGAAATCAAACATTTGCTCAGATCTCCATCAGTTGACAGGAGGGAGATATACACATTTATGGACGATCTCTCAGTCTTTGAAAACTTAGCCTAGGCTTCTTCTTTCTTGTATTACTTGTATTTCTTGTATTCTTTCTTGTATTCTTGTATCACCACAATTATGATGAAATAATAAAGATTAACTAACCTTGAATGCAATGTATAGTGATTTGAAGTTAGCTAATATAGGTATATGCTGTTATGCATCCCATTTAAGAAATAAGTGCCTATCTAACCTCTTTAAAAACAAATGGAACATACACGTATAGCTGTAATAAATAGACCTGTAAACCAACGACAAATGATCTAACATACAATCAAATGACAATTTTATGCCACTTCAATTTAAAATATTTATTTATAATAATAAATACAGAAGAAATTGATAACAATAGCATAGTAATAATGTGGACTCTTAAAAAAATGAGTAACAAACAACGTAGATTCGTTTCTGGACCGTCACTGAGACTGCCACTTGAAATAATGCCCGAAGCCATTGATTTTGTAACCACTACAAATTCAATGCCGAAGCCCAGCTAGCACCAGAGGATTGCAAATTTGATTACTTTAAAGAAGTGAATATTCACTACAAAACTTAGTCTAGTTTTTGTACATTTCCATTGTTGCTAGAACAAAATCCCAACCCTGCTCATGAACTGGCCTACAATATGTGTCACATATTTTCAGTCTAAGAAACCGTGCTTGATTTAGTATTGTGTGCTGTCATAGCATTTAGCTCTTCTAGTGAATATTAACCAATCTCAGTCCTTGCCCTTTGGAGCCCCAGGGCGTATTTGAAGTGCCTGTTACCTGTAAGTTGTGAATTGCGATACGTATAATACTAGTAATATCCCCAAGCTAGCTTTGCGACCATTATCTAGGCATAATAAGCCTATTCTGATATGGTACCTATCCAAATAATCAATTTAATGCATGGGAATATATAATTGCAATCAGTTTGATGCATAAAATACACGTTAACAACTAGTAGGTACAAATTTTCAAAATTTTCAATGAAAATTTCAATGAAAATTTCAAAAAAAAAAATTTCATGAAAATTGCCATCACTATAAATGACACTATCAATAAAATGTCAATCTTTCCAGAAAACTATTAGAAACTGAGCAGAATAGTCTCCATCTCTCCATAGTTCATCAAAATATCCAGTGTATTAGCAACAAAACTCTGGAACTTGAGCTATTTCTTCACACCCATAACTCCATCGACGTCATCTGCCTAAGCGAACACTGGATGAAAGAAGATGAGGAAAAACATGTTTCCATATCCGGGTACTCGAAAATAGCGACCTACTGTAGACGTATTATGTCACATGGAGGAGTCTGTATCTTCACTAAATCAGACCTTAGCTCTAAATTCAAAATCACGGAAAGAGTTTGACCTCTCACGCAGAAACAAGGAATTAGACTTTGAAGTTGTAGGCCTGGAACTTAACACGATAGAAAAAAATAACAAAACTCCTCTCAACAAGTATACCACCAATCATCATCATAGCCCTTTACAGATCCCCAAATGGTGACATCGACTACTTTTTACAATCTCTATAGGTCACTCTACATCAACTTACACGACGAAAATCTACTCTAATAATCTGTGGCGACTTCAACATCGACTTTTCAAGTACATGCCCAAAAACAACGAGGTTAAAAAATCTGATTATTTCATATGGCATCTTACCTTGTATAAACCAACCAACAAGAGTGACGCAGACATCTGCTCGCTGTATTGACAACATTCTCACCAACCTGTCTTCCGAAAGCTTCTCAGCCTTGGTATTTGAGCCTAATCTAGCTGATCACACAGCACAGCAAATAAATATCAATCTGGCTCATGAACTACCCAAACGCGAAGCTCAATACGCACCTAGGAGAAGTTTCAAGGAGGAAAATATATCTAAATTAACACAGTTACTCTCAGGGGAGTCCTGGGAGAATCTACTGAATTCAAATAATACCGACCAATCATTTCAAATCTTTTTAGACACTTTTCTAACACACTTCGAATCCTCTTTTCCCGTTCAATTAAAAAAAGTCACACACAAGGACAAAAAAACAAAATGGATAACCAAAGGCATACTTATATCAAAACTCAACTTGAAATATCTGTACAAATTAAATCAGGAAACTAATAACAGAACTGTAGGCCTATGCAACTACTATGCAAAATATAGATGTGTTTATAGGAAGACGATCAGAGCTGCTAAAAAACTTGCAAATGACTGTTATATATCGAACGCTAATAATAAAACTTCAGCTACATGGGAGATAATCAATGATGCCACTGGCATGAAGACTACAAAACACCAAATACATTCGATTCAAAATGAAGAGGGCAAAGTGCTGAACGATCACTCTGCAATTGCTAATGCATTCAACCACTTCTTTACTAATATTGCCAAAAAACTTGTTTCTCATCCCAACCACAACCCATCTTCATCAAATGGCCACTTGGGTTCCACTTCCAACCAACCACGTTCCTCTATATTCTTAGCGCCGACCAATGAGGAAGAAATACGGAAAGCTGTTCATAATCTGAAAAATAGCTCTGCACTCGATACCTACTCTGTCTCCACTTTGCTACTCAAACAGTGTAACCCGTTCATCTCCAAACCTCTCGCTCATTCCTTCAACTTGTCGTTAACTTCAGGAACATTCCTATGCAACTTGAACCTGCCCTGGTAATACCAGTATTCAAGGCTGGTGATGCAGAGTCTCTCTCCAACTATAGACCGATATCCCTACTACCTGCATTCTCGAAGATACTGGAATCAGTTATGCACAAGAGACTAGCAAGCTTTCTAGCATCTCACGACTTGCTGACCAAGGCTCAGCATGGCTTCCGCAAGGGCCGATCTACAAGCTCTGCAATCAATGAACTAATTAGAATCATTTCACAAGCATTTGACAACAGGGAAAAAATTGCGGGTATTTTTTGCGGCCTAAGCAAAGCGTTTGATTGTGTCAACCATACCATCCTACTCCAAAAGCTTCACTTCTACGGGATAAGAGGCACTGCAAACATATGGTTCAACTCTTACCTCTCTGGAAGATCCCAATCAGTTTTAATCAAATCTAAATTCACTTGTTCCCATTCAGACTGGGTCAAGGTTGAAAATGGTGTGCCACAGGGATCCATACTTGGTCCTTTATTGTTCTTAATATATATCAATGATTTACCTGTCTCAGTAGTTGATACTCACCTCATACTTTTTGCCGACGACACTAGTGCTCTTGTAAAAGGATCTGACGAAGAGGAACTCAGTACGAACATCAACAACGTTGTTAAATTACTTGACAGCTGGTTTAAAATTAACCATCTTACTTTAAATAGCAACAAAACTACATTTATCAACTTCAAACTAACATCTGAGCCTGAAGCCTTAACCGTATTCAATTCCACCTCACAACTAAAGCAAACAAATAATACAAAATTCCTAGGTTTAATGATTGACCAGCGACTAAACTGGCATATCCACAGCGAATATATAGCAAAGAAACTACGCTCTGCCAACTACGCTCTACGACGCGCCAAATGTCTAGTCAGCAAATCTGTCTTCAACAATATATATTATGCATACTTCCACTCAATCATGATTTATGGAATTAAAGCCTGGGGCAACTCCCCTGCTCTCAAGAGAGCATTCATCCTCCAAAAACAAGCTGTAAGAATTATTACTGGCCACAATCAAAGGAGAAGCTGCCGACCACTATTTAGAAAACTTAGTCTGCTTCCTCTACCTTGCATCTACATACTAGAAACAATATCGTTCATCAAACTCAATTTCAAATCTCATAAAACTAATCAAGACAATCATCACCACGAAACCAGGCGCAAAATAGATCTATCAATCCAGCAGCACAACCTCAGAGTATTTGAAAATACAGTTGACTACCAAGGCGTCAAACTATTTAATAAATTGCCTTCAGAGATAAAGTATATTCAAGATGTTCATAAATTCAAGAGAGCAGTAAAACAACTACTCATTAAACACTGCTGTTACTCCACACAAGAATTCCTGGAAACATCACTCTAATTCGAAATTTCGAAAATTTCGAAATTCGAAATTTCGAAATTTCGAAATTTCTAATTTCGAAATATGTCATTTCAGTGTTACTATTCTCTATGCCTACATTATTATATTATATTACAATTTCATTATTATTTTTCTGTTATCACTATTATTACTATAATATTATCAAAATCATTATTACGAAGCTTTACATGTTATATTTAACGTATCCTATTTCTCTATACTCTTGTCTTTTTTTATCACAATAACTATGAAAATCAATATTGTACATAGCTTTTTCACTTTTGTTATTATTAATATTAATATTTCATAGAATAGTGTCGACAATAGTACAACATTGTTGATGTAGTATGTTAGTATGTATACACAATCATGTATATAATACGTGTCTCTAAATCCTGTGCTGTAATGTATAATGAGGATCTTTGACAATAAATGCTTATCTCATCTTATCTTATAATAAAGACGGATGGACCACTGAGGCTCTGTGGGGAATACAAATGTGCAGTTTCGGCATTCGGTTGAAACATTCAGATCCAGCACAAACGGGAAGGCGGAACGAATGATGTAAACGTTATAGAAGATACTTCAAAAGATGGTGAAGGATGACTGAGATGCACATTTATCTCGGACACTCTTCACATTACGATCTACACCACGAGCCTCAAACGGCAAGAGCCCGACAGAAATGCTGATGAACTGGAAACTCCGCACCGTGTGGAGCCGTCTCCACCCCAACTTCGCTCCACAACAAAGCCAATCACGACCTACAGAATTAAAAAAGGGAGACCCTAGTGAGCGCAAGAAACTACGACACTGGGAGGCCCAGATGGGTTCCTGAAATCATTACACATGTCTTGAGCCCATTGTCATATGAGCTTACCACAGAAGAAGGCATGGCAATAAAACAGCACATAGACCAGCTCATCAGTCGACTGCTAAATAAGAACGAGGGTCAGCAGCCACATCACCAGCACCCACCCGAGCAGCCCCTCGAGGGAAATATCGCCCAGATTATCGAGATATCGTGGAGGGAGGTGAGAGCGAGTGTACCACAATACAGAAGGAGTGTTGTATCCCAAGGCATCAGACAGCCATCAGCTGTTGTGATAATTTTACGGGCAGTGACGACTTCCGGTGAGAGACCGGGAGTCGAGGCTAGTGGGTCCGCGCTCACACTCAAGGTCAACCTTCCTTCCATTACACATGATGTCAATTCTATAGATGTAATATTGCTACCTGATTAATAACATATTGAGTACCAATATAACAGTGGTGACGAGGATTGATTACAAATACCATGGCGCCTACATTATTCGAGAATTTTAAAGATTCAGATGAAGAGAAGATTAAAATGCATTCAAGAGGATATACTTAATTTTGTATCGCCCAGAGTGTACCCCCGGAGAAGCAGGCGTCTTTTGTCTTGGCTAGCATTGGTGAGAAATTATTTAGCGTACCCTACTAGAATATTTTTGTGACGGAATAAATCCAGCAGAGGCCTATGACGTTTTGTCATTGAAACTCATTGATCGATATGTAGTGAGAAAATTCGCATGGCTGAATGCTGACATTTTCACCAAAAGAAACAAGAAACAAATGAGACAGTGAGAGAATTCATTTTAGCCTTGAGGCAATTAGCAGCAGATTGCCTCATTGACAGTAAATTGTCAGAATGCCCAACTAGTTGTTGGGTTAGCTCCCCTGAAAATACAGGCAGTACTTTTGAATGAAGATAACGTTCATCTTTTTTGCAAGCTAGAGAATTAGCACTGACCAAAGAAAGAGTGATCTGCAAACAGCTCAAATGAAAGATGGGGAAACAACCATCCTCTCACAAGAATAGGAGATTCCCAGGTAATGGGATGAGGCCTACAGCCAAGTCAAAGATGGGGGACAATGCTACCGATGTTCTGATTCACATCTTGGTGAGTGTTGTACTGTAAAGTAGTGATTTAGTCATTCGGCAATCTTTCACGCAAACGTAAAGATCAGTCATGGCCGGTGCCAATGAAAGTCTGTGTGCTCATCAATAAACTAACATGTAATTCAACTACTTTACATCTTTTATTGAATGTGTGGGATAGTACATCTTAAAAAGTGGCGACGAGGATATATAAAAGACAACCTGAAATTCACTGAACATACACAAAATATGTGCAACTCGACATACAAAGAACTCAGATCCTTACTAAAGTTTAAAAAGCTTCTTCCATCCCTGGTTAAAATAACATTGTCTGAGTCACTCATCCTGTCTAAAATAGATTACTGTGATGCAGTGTATGGATCCAGCCTGAGCATGAAGAATGCCTATGAAATCCAGAAGATACAGAATCCTTGTGTCAGATTTGTATATCCCTATATAAAATGGAATGAACATGTAACACTTGCCATTAAAAAAGCAGGATGGCTGAAAATGGATGAAAGAAGAAAGCTACATGTTAAATGCATAACCCACAGAATCCTAAAAACTAACTTACCCCATTATCTCAGGACAAAGCTGAAAACACGTAGTGAAATACACGACAGAGCAATCCGGCATAAAAACCTGTTGAACATTTCGGCGCATAAAACCACAAAATATAAAGCCTGCTTCAAACACAATGCAGCAACCCTCTACAATAGTGTACCCGAACAACTGAAATCATTGAACCAAAACTCATTTAAAAACTGCCTCAAGAGTATCAGCCTGCAGACTACCTGAAGAAATCACACATTCTAGTATGATACTGATCTTTTATCATTCATAAAATATATTGTAAACAACTTACATTTCTACCCCTCCTGATAAATTATGACCTTATTTCCTTCATAGCTTGAATAGTATTTTATCATTATTATTATTTTTATCCCTGTCATTATTCTTTTTCTTTTTATTTCTCTTTATACTTATTACAGTAATATGTATCACTTTATTATTATTACTTGTATAACTATTTTTGGGGGTTATATGGAAGATCAATAGGGCAGTGACCCAGTCCTGCCATAAAAAATATTGAATGTCGCCTTTTTTGTACTTATATACCATATTATTTCACTTCCTGAGTAGGCCTATATGTATTTTACAAAATAAAGAAAATTGAATTGAATTCGAAATGTCCGCATATACATAAAAGTGGAAATACGGCAGATGACTAAGGATTACCCTACAGCAATTAGAGACATGAATGGACACGTTGGTTATGTGCATTGAAAGTAAATGTATCAACGATCACAAGAGGAGATGAGCGGTATTGTTTACTCAAGGAGGAATGAAAATAGAAGACATATTTTATATTTGACCTGAATCTGTTGATAACCATGAGGATCAAAATGTGTATAAGACTGCAGTACTAGACTACCAAGTATAAGACTACTAAGAATCGCCTGTTCAACCAGCTATGACTTCGCAATCTCGGAGCCTACAACACCTGAAAATATGTCCAGGTCGACCATGATACCTCAGACGATATTGAAGATGCCTCCCAGGGCAATGACGGTGCCTCCAGCACAAACGCAAGATCCTACGGTGTCTCCAGCACTATCCTCGGAGCATTCTCAACAATCGACTAGGACAATGCCAAAGATACCGACGGTGTCTCCAACTCCAACAATGGCGCCTTCCACACCAACTACGGAGCCTCCATTACTAACGACGATATCTCCAGTCCCAACTCTTGTACCTGCATCATTAACCTCGATGCCTTCCACGCCAGCGTCAGCTCCAGGGACGATGATGATGCCTCTATCGTTAATGACAACTCCTCCAAGGACGACGCTGGACTGAACCATGAAAGCCAGAGCAGAGAAGGGAAGATGTGACCTAGATACGTGCCCAGGGTCTCACACAGAAACAGCCAACTGGGTGGAATGTGAAGAATGTGAGCAGTGGTTCCATTTCAAATGTCTGGGATGGATGGAAACGCAAGAGGTAGACGAAGAAGAATTCATGTGTAATGGGTGTACAAAGAAAGAAAGGAAAGATATGAGGAAAGTGCTCAAATTGTTTATTGAATTGGAGACAGCAAATGAAGCTAGCCAAGCCAACCCTAGACATTGGGAAAAGAAAATTAAACTAGGAGAGCTTTAACCCACCTGTTCAAGTTACAATCATGAAGACCCAGGGAAATTTGGGCAGGAGTGTGAGAAAACAGAAATACCTGAGCGGTACCGGTATACAGAATGACGTTCATAAAAAGGCAACTCTTGGGTCGGGCAAAAGACTGGTTGGAGAGTAGGGCAAATAAGGAAACTGAGGATTCATAACTCAACTCAAAACCCGCTTTGATGATATTTCCACCTTGGCTAATCTTAGGACAAGATATTATGGTCAACGCCAAAATAAAGAAAATGCAAAGCAATTTCAAGTGCAAAAGATTAAGCTGCACAAAAGACTATTCCCCAGTGAAACTGAAGAAATGGCCATTCCCTATATGGTAGAAATGCTAGAAGACAGAATCAGACCGTTCTCAGAAATCCATTACTCGCGACTAGGGAACAATTGTTGCAATTTGCAAGACAACGCCAACAAGAAATTGGATCGAGTCCTCCAAACCGTGAGCAAAGGTCTTGTTTCAAGTGTGGAGACTAAAAGCATTTCGCCCGAGACTGCCATCTCCCACGAACAGAAAGGGAAAGCCGTTTGGGAAACGAACAAGAGGAAGGCTGTCAACGCGGCGAGAACCTTCCCCGAACATCATTCTAGCCGCATCTACCATGCACAGTCAGGCGAACATTCCACCAGCTTTACAGGTAATCATTCAGGGAAACCCAACTGTCATGATTATCGATACGGGAGCTACTCATAGTTTCATCTCAAGGGACGTGGTGGAGAAGCTGGGTCTTCCCACTTTCTGCAGGGCAGAAACACGGCTCCAGTTGGCAATCCACGGAAAGGAGGGACGGTTAGACCGAGTCTGCAATCAGGTGTTGAATATACCAGGTGTTGAATTTGCAAAGTTGTTCCTTCATCACCATTGTGCAGAACTCTCAGACAGGTTTTGCCAGAATATCAAAAGATCGAGAGCAGCTGTGACGCCTGAAGAAATCATTACGATTTTGATCTACTTGAAGAATCCATTTCAGGAGTAGGCCCTACCTCCACAAAATATTGTGAACTCTGACTAAATCAATTCATCGGACACCCAGGTAGAACAAAAGTAATTATGAAGAGAGGAACTAAATATCCTGGACGTGTTTTAAACCAAACCAAAACATCAACTTCCATAATGTATTCTGCTGCTGTGATGGAACTGTTTTAGCAGCATATGTATTGTATGAAGCTCTATATTTGTACATTGGGGGGCCGAAAGGCATCAGATACAATCGAAGCAAGTCAGGCTGGTTTGACATCGTATGTTTTGAAAATTGGCTAGAAACAATTGCTATACCATATCTGAAGCAATTGCCTATGATTTGCTGATTTGCCGCTAGCCCTGTGTGGTTGGGTGCAGTTTTGATTCAAACTGGCCCCCAAGGTCCAAAAGTAATAAATTATGCCAGCAAAAGTTTATCCAGTGTGGAAACTAGGTACTCCTAGACGGAGAAGGATGCATCGGCATTGGTGTGGGCATGTGAGCATTTCCACATTTACGTGTACGGTAGAGACCAGTTTGAGCTGGTGACAGATTGTTAACCATTGGAGTTTATTTTCAAACCAAAAGCCAAGTTGTGCGCATGAATTGAACGCTGGGTACTAAAACTGCAAGCATACAATTTCAGTCATTCATCGTCTGGGGAAGTCGAATATAGCCAACCCTTTATCAAGGTTATTAGATCCACGAGGGAAAGGAGATCCATGTTTTGACAAAGAAGGTGAGAAGTGTCTTCATCTCCCAAGTCCAGTCATCAACCCCTGTTGCACTGCGACTCGAAGATGTTGAAGCAGACTCTGATGCGGACACGGAGCTCAAAGAATTGTCTCGAAGTCTAGAGACGGGAGTCATGGGAAGATTCGACAAAACCGTACCATGCATTTACGACTGAAATAAGCCAGGTACGAAATTTCATACTGCGAGGAACACGTCTGGTAATTCCAGTAGCCCTCCGCGAACAAGTTTTGAAGCTGGCTCATGAGGGGCACCCTGGAATGTCGAGGATGAAGCAGCGACTCAGGTCCAAGGTCTGGTGGCCAAAGATGGATAGAGATTGTGAGGCCCATGTAGAATCGTGTCATGGATGTCAGGTGGTGGCCTCACCGGATGCACCATAACCTCAAACTTGTTTCAGTGTTAACATTGTTAATTATTTTTCAGGAATTTGAGGAAAAGCTATCTGCATATGAGGCCGCATCAAGTGCTGTGTTCCGACTCTTAAGGTCCAACAGCGCCGAATATGAAAACAAAATTAGGAAAAACAAAATACCTGACAGCTTTAAATACTCTTCAGCTACATTCTGCTGTGTGCATTATGGTGCGCCAAAAAAGGTTGGGACTGGAGAGCGACCCACACAGAGGTAGGCCTAACATAACACATTGATAAACATAAACACCAATCAAAACTTTTAAACTTTTCAAAACTAATAATCAGTTTATTGTTTGTTGCAGGTATCTCCCAAATGGCTGCACTTGCAGGTTCACCATCTCTTACAACGGGAAAAAAGGAAAACTAATAGTCACGAACAAGTCTCTCGACCATCCAACGCGTATACCAATGTGTATACCGTCGTTGGTCCCTATAATGATGATCATTCAGTCGCAGTGGTGGAAGACCGTGTATCATCCTGTGACTGCACGTTCCACAAACAGCATCGTCTCCCCTGCCGGCACATGATTTGTGTGTGTGTTAAATGCAACATTGCTACGATTAGATTTCCACTTCTGTAAACGTTGGGTTGGCGATCAGCAAGTCAGTGATGAAGAGGGAGGACAACCCAGAATGGCAGGAATTACCCAGACACCGACACGAAAGAAAGTTCATACAAATAAAGAGAAATATGTCCAATTAAAGCCGTATTTTGACAGGTTGCACTTACTTGTTATGAAGTTTGGACACACTGAATATGGGAGGCGACTAAAATTCCTCAAGCAAACAATTAGCAGTTGGGAACACAATGAAAAAGTTGTACAGGAAAAGGGAGAGGAACCTGCTGAAGGAGACTGCATTCCAATGACCGAACGGAACATCGAAGATGCCCAAGAACAATCTGTAGATAATCCTGTAGAAGAAGACCGCATTCCAATGACCGAACGGAACGTCGAAGACGCCCAAAAACAATCTGTAGATGATCCTGTTGAAGAAGACTGCATTCCAATGACCGAACGGAACGTCGAAGATGCCCAAGAACAATCTGTAGATGATCCTGTTGAAGAAGACTGCATTCCAATGACCGAACGGAACGTCGAAGATGCCCAAGAACAATCTGTAGATGATCCTGTTGAAGAAGACCGCATTCCAATGACCGAACGGAACGTCGAAGATGCCCAAGAACAATCTGTAGATGATCCTGTTGAAGAAGACTGCATTCCAATGACCGAACGGAACGTCCAAGAACAATCTGTAGATGATCCTGTTGAAGAAGACCGCATTCCAATGACCGAACGGAACGTCGAAGATGCCCAAGAACAATCTGTAGATGATCCTGTTGAAGAAGACCGCATTCCAATGACCGAACGGAACGTCGAAGATGCCCAAGAACAATCTGTAGATGATCCTGTTGAAGAAGACCGCATTACAATGACCGATCGGGACGTCGAAGACGCCCAAAAACAATCTGTAGATGATCCTGTTGAAGAAGACTGCATTCCAATGACCGAACGGAACGTCGAAGATGCCCAAGAACAATCTGTAGATGATCCTGTTGAAGAAGACCGCATTCCAATGACCGAACGGAACGTCGAAGATGCCCAAGAACAATCTGTAGATGATCCTGTTGAAGAAGACTGCATTCCAATGACCGAACGGAACATCGAAGATGCCCAAAAACAATCTGTAGATGATCCTGAATTGAAAAAGGCACTTTTACGAGTACTTAAGGATAAAAACGTCTTCATTCCTACTATTAAAAGCAGAGGTCGGCCAAAAGGAACAAGTAAGCAGTTATCCTTCAACTTTAAAAAGAGTGTCAATGATGTAGGCCAGTGGTGACCAACCCATGGCCCGCGGGCGTTATTTCAGTGACCTGCTGAGGAATTGAATGAATTATATTTTTATTTAACATGTGGAAATCAAATGGCCCACAGGCCAATACGTGGGTGCACACAGTGTCAAAGACGAGGTAATTCTCTAGCTAGCCGCTAATAATCCACGTTATGTCGTATAAATCAAAACAAAACGTTGTCCCCATGTCCTAGCCATGGCCTGGGTATAAATAGTTAGGTTGGTCATGGCCTGGATATAAATAGTTAGGTTGGTAGGATTGTGGGGATCTTAGGGGCCGTGGAAAAAGAAAAGAAGGTTGTTGGATTGTTGTCGCCAAGAAAGAACTTGGAAGTGTATACTAAAAAAACCAAATAAATAGTCTTAAATGCTGTCAACGTGTGTTAATCTTAATATACGATTATATCGTAATATAATCGTAATACGTACGTATTAACGTGTGTTAATCATAATATAATCGTGATAATGGCGCCCAACGCGTGAGCTAAAGAACCTAGTTTGTTTCCCTGAACAAGTCGCAGCCGAGGTGTGAGTTTTTATAGATTTTTTCCGCTAGTTAAAAAAAAAATCTATTGGCGCCCTAACAGCTACACAGTAAGTGAAGTGATTCAAGTGAATATAACCATTAGAACACCAAACTCGATGATATAAGTTAAGATAACGAACATAAAGAAAGTGCATTCAATTACAGAGGTCTAGGTCTAGTTATCAAG
Organism: Brachyptera risi; assembly: GCA_964007535.1. NCBI lineage: Eukaryota > Metazoa > Arthropoda > Insecta > Plecoptera > Taeniopterygidae > Brachyptera > Brachyptera risi. Next base: position 76,967,293 of record OZ023326.1, read on the forward strand.
CAGAACATTTCACAGTGGACGGACTTAGCATAAAGAGTGAACGTGGTTAGTTTGCGCGTGAAGATCGGAGGCAGGGCCATCTGGATTAAGACAACTGACTTACTGTACTATTTTATTGACTCCTGAACCGTGAAGTTGAAGAAGCCTATGTTGTGTGTTACTTGGTGGTAATCGGTGATGTTGAAAATGGAGCACATTACCGCATTGAAGGTAGAGGAATTGAAAGAAGAATTAGCAAAGAGGGGACTTAGTACTAGTGGAATTAAAACAGAATTACTACTACGTCTACAAGGAGAGTTACAAAAGGAAAAAGGAGATGGTAATTTTACCTACGATACGTTGAATGGGAAACAAGAGGATACGTTCAAAGACCCCTCAGAAGGTGGAATAGATGTAGCATCGATATTGCAGAGCTTGGGAAACCTAATCTTACAAGGACAGAGAGATCAGGAAACACGAAAAGAATCACCCATTTCAATTAAAGATTTGATCGCTTGGGCATTACCTACGTTCAGTGGAGCGACGCACGAGAACCCGGTAAATTTTACAGAACAATGTGAGTATCTGTGCAACCAAAAGAATATTGGGAAAGAGTGTTGGTAGCAATTGCGACCGGGCACCTCCGCGGAGATGCCCAGAAATGGTGGTCACTCAGGAATTACTCCCGGCCTACATGGAAGGAGTTTGTTAGAGACCTAGACATACGCTTCAACGATTTGTCGTTAATCGAGGCAATAACTGCCAGCCTCCATGGCGAACGGCAAAAGCCAGGAGAGTCAGTAGAGACATTCATACACAAGAAAATCCTACTATACAAGCGGGTCTACCCAAGTCGAGAAATAAATGACTGCGTGAGAACCATTGTGGAGCTGCTGGACAGTCACGTTCGTCCATTTCTGAGGGCACCACTGCCCAACTCAACCGAAGACCTAATGATGAGAGCCACTCAAATTGAACGGGACATCAACGAACAACAACCCAAGTTCACAGCTGTCTCAGGGAAAAGCTCTGGGGTAACAAACTCGAGAGAATCAAATGGGAGATCAGGAGAGAACTCACAAACTCGATCAATGGCAGAGTGCTATAATTGCAATGGAACCGGACACTATTCAGCTGCGTGCCCGCAGCCACCGACCCAGAGGACTCAGGACATCCGTAATAAGCAGGGAAACGAGTGGAGGGAGAGGTCGCAGTCCAACAACTAAATTCCTCTCCCTGTCCACGAAACAGCAGATACGAAACAGCAGAGATAAGCAGTATGGTCAACGATGCGAAAAGGAAGGGCATGGTAGGCCCAACATTCGAAATATGGATTAATGGTAAGCGGCTAGACGCGGTAATAGACACACGTGCATCTGAGAATTTCATAAATACGACGTATGTTCAGAAGTTGCAGTTAAACACCCAACCATGCCAAAGACTAGTAATACAACAAGGAACATTGCACTCTACATGTCACAGTCAGGAATTATGTATACTAACGGGAAGCACGGCTTCACAAATATTTCATTTTAGTGCGTTTCTGATAGATGATCTAGCATATCCGTTAATATTAGGAGCACCGTTTCTCTGCAAGTACAATGTGGTAATCGACTATGGAATTAGCACGATGTGCATTGGAACTGCTACCCGGGAAACTTTCAGTTGGAGAAAGGTCAACCGATCTTCACAATTGGAAAATATATGCCCAGAGGATCTGAGGACCACTCTCGAAGAAGCCGGCGGACCGGAACTTTCCAGGACGTTAGTATACTTCTGGGAAAGGTTCTCGGGAAAACTAGGACGTACAAGGACTATACAACATGGGATAAGATTAATCGATGAGACCAAACCACCTAGCAAACAGATAGCTTATCCCTGTTCATCGGAGAAATCATTAAGGACTCGGAGATTAATAAAAGAAATGGAGGAAGCAGGAATAATTGAACCCAGTAAATCACCGTTCGCTGCCCCAGTAGTGCTGGTGGCTAAATCTGATGGTAGTGATAGATTTTGTGAGGACTACAGGCGGCTAAATGCGAATACCATCTCGGACGCGTACCCAATGCCGAATCTACATGAGAAACTACGAGATGTGGGAGGAGCCCAAATATTCACGACACTCGACCTAAGAAGCGGGTACTGGCAGGTAGAGCTTACAGAAGAGTCTAGAGAGAAGACGGCCTTCATCACAGATGCCGGTCTTTTCCAATTTATTGTTATGCCCTTTGGACTACGGAATAGTCCCGCGACATTTCAACGATTAGTAGAGGAGACACTTCGAGGATACGTTGGAGAATTTGTCCAGGTATATTTAGACGATATTATTATCTACAGTAAGTCAGTTGAAGAGCATCTAGTACACGTACATAGAGTGTTAGAACGTCTGATGCAGAATGATCTAACATGTAACCTCAAGAAGTGCCACTTTGCACAGGAGAAGGTGAGGTATTTAGGGCATGACCTGGACACGAAGGGAACAAGTATGGAACAGGAAAAACTAGATTGCGTTGTGCAGTATCCACCACCGAGGAATGTAAGACAAGTACGCAAATTCATTGGCCTAGTACAATGGATGGGAAACTACCTACCACATTTAGCGACGTTGATCTCACCCCTGACAGACAAACCAGAGATGGAAGTGGACAGAAGTAGAGATGGGAGCATTTGAAGCTATAAAGATGCTTGTGGCAAAAGGACTTAGATTAGACCACCCAGATTACACCAGACAACTGATTCTACAAACTGACGCCAGTCAAGTAGGGCTTGGCGCAATTTTGTTTCAGGAAGATGAACAGGGAGGAAGGAGATGGATCCCCTACGCCAGCAAAAAATTGAAGGAGGTTGAACAAAACTATGAATCAAACGAGCGCGAGTGCTTGGCACTGATATGGGCTGTGGACAAATTCAGGCCTTACCTAGAAGGGAGACATTTTCTTATACGAACCGATAACAAAAGTTTGTTATGGTTAGAGAATAATAAGAATATGAAAAAAAAATTCATGCGTTGGTCTATCTCCCTGATGGCCTACGACTTTGAGGTGGAACATATTGCAGGAAAAGATAATGTGACTGCAGATGCGCTATCACGTACCCCATTGGGAGTAGCGAATGAGGAGGCAGATGACGAACAAAGTTTGAATCTTCTTTATTCACTGGAAGATACCACAGTAGGTGGGGAAGTAAGTAGCCCGGCTGAGCTACTAGCGTTGACGACGGTTGAGAGAGGAGGAGCAGCGAAACTTATTGAGAATGTCAAGAAACAACAAGTCTCGGACCCATGGATTGCACGGATGAAGTTGTATATAGATAGTGGAGGATTACCCTATAACCCTCGACATCAGACCCAGATACTCAAAGAGGCAACACGTTTCCAAATAACGGAGGGAAATCTGTACCGGAGACAAGAGGACGAGCTCCGTGGACAACTGGTAGTTCCAAGGAAGCTTGTTCCACAAATCCTCTTTACCTACCATGACGAAATAACCGCCGGCCACCCCGGAATAGAAGAAACTAGGAGAGCCATCGCGGACAGATTCTTCTGGGTCAACATGAGAGGCGATATTGTCCACTATGTAAAGTCTTGCATAATATGTGCATGCTGCAAAGCTAGAAATTACCAGTACGAAGATACCATGAGAAGCAGAGTCCCAAAGCAGGCGTGGGAAACTCTTGCAGTAGATCTGATGGGTCCTTACCCCACATCAAGGCAGGGCAAGTCTAACCTACTTGTTATTACAGACCTTTTTACGAGGTGGATAGAGGTGATACCAATGGGAGCGGCGACGGCGAATAAGGTAATCAAAGCAATAGATGACCAGGCAATTTCAAGATATGGGTGCCCAAAACATATCCTGTCAGACAATGGCCCTCAGTTCAGAGGGGTGGCTTGGAAGAGAGCTTGCCAACGTTGGGGATCAGAATTATGGACAACGCCCGGGTATCATCCGAGGGCCAACCCGACCGAACGTCGGAACCAAGAGTTAAAGAAACTTATTCGCGTAACGATAGATGCAGATCATCGTCATTGGGATGATAACATCCAAGTGTTGGCAAGCAACCTTCGGGACCGGAGGAATGATAGTACTGGCTATTCTCCAGCGGAGTTAATGTTTGGAGAAAAACTCAAACGACCAGGGGACTGGCAGCTGGCTCCTCCTGAAGTGGAAGAACTATCGTTTAAGGAATGGGCGGACACTAGGATGAACGACATACAGAGAAAAAGTGAAGGGGCATTAACGCGAACTGGAGAACAACAAACTTTGTATTGTTCAAAGAAAAACCGGAAAGGTAGGTCACCACTACTGAAAATAGGTGATCTTGTGCTCATTCGTAACCATGCTCTATCGGCAGTGGAAAAACACTACAGCGCAGGGTTAGGTCCAAAGTGGGTGGGGCCCTATTCAATAACAAAGGTACTTCCGTCGAATGTATATCTTATCAACCGACCCCGCTTTAATAAGTTTCACATTGATGAACTCAAAGTGTGGGTAGAACGAGGTAATATAGGAACAGAAGTTGCGAGTGAGGGAGACGATGAGAGAAGGGAAGACGCACCAGAAGATAGGATAGGGGATACGGAAATGGAAGAAGAAAATATGGGACCACATGACATCGAGTTTGATGTGGAGGACTTCAACTATGTTGCTGCCCGAACCTATAATTTCAGACCACGCCGACCTGGAGCAACAGCTGCTTATGTTACACGTAGATTCCTAGAAGATGATTAATTGTAGGATCAATGTGTTCAGTTAGGATAGGTTATTATTATATGTAAGTGATTAATCCATTGTGATTAATCATATTGAATATTAGTGGATTGTCCCCATGTCCTGGGTATAAATAGTTAGGTTGGTCATGGCCTGGATATAAATAGTTAGGTTGGTAGGATTGTGGGGATCTTAGGGGCCGTGGAAAAAGAAAAGAAGGTTGTTGGATTGTTGTCGCCAAGAAAGAACTTGGAAGTGTATACTAAAAAAACCAAATAAATAGTCTTAAATGCTGTCAACGTGTGTTAATCTTAATATACGATTATATCGTAATATAATCGTAATACGTACGTATTAACGTGTGTTAATCATAATATAATCGTGATAACGTGTATCAAAAACAGTACCACATGCGGGACCGAACACGCGCAAATGGCTAGCTCGCTACCACTATACGCTACCAGTGAAATTGGAAATTGAAGCACAAAATCACATTCACAGTGAGTGAGTGAGTCATTGTCCCTTGGTCATTTTTAGTTTTATTATGTGTTGTGACGGCAAGTGTGTTTCGGAGCGAAATTAACATTATGTCAAAGAGCAAAGCAACCAATAATGAATGTCGATTATTTTAGGAAAAGTGGACAAATACCGGTATGTACTTTTTTACCTACCTCAAAGGCAAATCGGTATGTTGTCAGTGATTTTGCATTTAAAAAAATCAAAATACTTTGAGCAAAGGCCTACAACCAAAGACGTAATGTTCTTCTTTTAATCCCTTGTCTTCTCATTTGAATCCATTCAAACGTTCCATTAAAAGTCAACAAAATACACCTAAAATTATGGTTTGAAAAAAATTCCCTGCGGAGCTAAAAATGGCAAACCCCCCGCGGGTCACCGGCTTCGCACATACCACCCTGTATGTGCTGATCGAATTCTTATCAAGAGTAGCATACCCAGCAAAATGATCACCGCACGCCGCTGTATATATAATACCTAATTTTTTTTAGACTTGAACATGTGTGGCCTGCGGTGATATTTGGAAAATGTAGATGGCCCCCTGCCCAAAAAGGTTGGTCACCACTGATATAGGCGTAATAAATGAAAATGTATGTTACATTTGCATGAAAAAGGTGCCCGGAAGGAAATGTGTATCGAAAATCATTCATCAGGTAGACTGCGACGCGAACTGCGGAAGATGGTTTCATAAAATATGTCTTGACAATAATTCGGCTCATTATGTGTGCTAAGAAAAGAAAGCACGAGTGATGTATGGATCTGCTCATGTGATTTTACGGTATATTGTTAGTTTTTAGTTTTTTTTAGTTTTTTAGTATTTCTGATGAATGATTCTTTGATAGTCAACTAATTGTGATGTATTTTGGTATTTAATGTGATATTATATTGTTAGTTAACCTAGGAGGTATTCAAGTTAAATCGGAGGTATTTTATATGAGATAATTCTTTTAATTATATTAATATTGTAGTATTATTGTGACAGTGTATTATTTATTAAATATAATATTTTAAACCACGTTCATATTATTGCATTTTGGTTTTATTGATATCATGTTGCATTCCTTTCCTTAACCCCGTTCTGGATTCCTGTCTAGCCCTAATTTCAGAAGTGAGTTGAAGTTAATAGGCCTAGTTATGTGTGAAGTTTGAAATGCTTAAACGGTATAGGAATTGAAAAGCGTTAATTTTCTAGATTTTATTTATTATTTCTATAATTTTTGAAAATTATAAAGTAAACCTATGCCTACAACCTTTATAAGTTATTATATCCACAACAATATATAACCTATGCCTACATCGTTTATAGGCCTAAGTGATTATTTACATAAAAATATATTTAGCAAGCTGTTTGTTTTAAAACCTTCAACGCCTGGTGAAAATAGCACTGGAGCCTATTTTCACCACCTGGTGAAAATAGTCTCTGATGCTATCTGGTGAAAATAGTCGCATCCTTAATACCTAAATATCATGTACAATTACCATTATGTGGATTTGAAATTAATGATTTACCTTAGAAGCCATTCCAGTAAGGTAAAGTTATTACAAATGGAAAGTATGGGTTGTGAATGATTTGCAGTACGCCGGAATTCTCGGTACAGATTTTCAACGAAAATACGGGATAGCGGTAGTGATAGACATGGAAGCAGAATATATATATGTAACACTGGGAAAACATACTAGGGAAACCAAGGGTTGGCGAAAGGCTAAAATTCGGGTGGATCAGCCGAAATCACTGCAAGAAACTACATAGTCCAAAAGGAATTCCAAAACCTATACCGGTAATGGAAATCCTAAATCAATATCCCGAAGTGTTTCAGGGTGTCAGCAAGACCAAAACTTTGGAGTATACGATACGTCCGGTATCTAACAAACCGATTCGAGTAGTACCCCATCCGTGCAACCGAGAGCAAAGACGGGAAATCGTGGAACAGGTGTGGGGAATGGAAAGGGACGGAAAGTAAAAGCGCATAGTGTTTTCGAAAGAATCAACAGATGATGAAGACAGTCCTATTTCCCTGAGTGATGGAAGTGAAAATGAACACGTCGATGATCAGGACGACATCGGCCATGACGGTGAATACAGAAAAGGAGACTTCATTCTTGTGAAGATTGTAGTGTATTTAGCATGCTGGCATTGGCAGCACTGAGTGCCGGGCTAGAGGGAGAGTGTGGCGCAGTACGACCGCCAGTGGTTAACTGCAGTAATTTCGTGTATGACAATATTATACAATAAAGGTATAAATGAGAACATAATCGGCCCACGAATATTACAAAGATAAATGGCGAAAAGTTGCACAGCTTCTACGCCCAAGCTGCTGAAATTCGAGACACAGAAGAGGAATTATTTAGGCCTATAGTGAAATTTATTTAGAGTTTTCCCTGGCTTTTGTTTTGTAGGCCTATTTGACAACAAAAGTACATTGTACATGTATTTCCATAGACGATATTCAGATTCGGTCATCAAAACGTCTCATTAGAGGAGGAACCGAAAGGAATCTAGGCAAGTTCCTTTTTGGAAGAGATTAATCAGCCTACAATAAAATGTTACACTAGATATACAATATAGGCTAGGTACTTGGATGGTTGGCGGCCCGCCTGGTACGCGATATAACCGCACCAAGAGTGGGTGGTTCGATGCTCACTGCTCCGAGGATTGGTTTTTTACAATTATTGTTCCATACATGAGGCGTATGGAGAAGGAAAGAGTGAAAGTGATTATCGGCGACAATTTGTCGTCACATTTTTCACCACGTGTTTTGAAAGCGTGTGAGCGATATAACATTTTGTTTAAGTGCCTTCCACCTAACTCAACTCATTTGTGCCAACCATTGGATGTGGCTGTGTACGGGGCAATGAAGTCGCATTGGCGTAGCGTATTACTGACGTGGAAAATGAGTCGCTCGGCAGCAAATGCTGTGGTAACAGAGGACGAATTTCCTTCACTTCTTAGTGCTTTGCTCATCGAAATGCAACCTACATTGAAGAGCATGATTATTGGTGGATTTAAGAAGTGTGGAATTTTTCCTCTAAATCCAGATAGCGTCTTGGAAATGCTGCCTTCTGTCGCTAGCAGTCCAAGAGTTGCTGTGGCAAGTCTTGTTCCTGATACCGGTACCACCTTACATGAAGTTGAACAAGACGTTCCCAGCTTGCATTCACCTGTACCGGTGTGTCTCAACATTTCAAACACTATTGTTGAGCTGTTGAGCAAGATGAGGTATGGAGATCCCCAAGAACCACGGAAACGGAGGAAACGTGTGACGGTTGTTCCGGGGAAAAGCATCACTGCGCAAGACCTCGACCTAATAGCGGCAGCCAACACTGAAGCTTCTTCGTCGGGTAAACAGAGACGAAAACCAAAGCAAGCAGGCGATTGTTCTGGCGCTTGCGACACCTTGCCAGGAGCGAAGAACAAGAAGGAGTCGCGTAAGGTTCGTACGCCGGTAACGTCGGATGACGATCGAGTTGATTCACCTGACAGAGACTTCGATATCGGTTTGCGGATATGCCTATCGATTTCATAGATGACATACCGGTAGTAGAAAGTGAAGGAAACGGTGAAGAAAATGAAGAAAACAGTGAAGTTCAACCACTCAAAGTTGGAAGTTGGGTTTTAATCAGATTTGAATAAAAAAAAAGTGTTGCTTTTTTTGTTGGCCAGATTTTGAAAATTCACGACTTCAATGACGATTCAACCGGTGATTTTCAAGTGAAGTTTGTGAAAAAACTAGACTCGGATTCGTCTCATGAATCATTTGTATGGCCTGATAAGGAAGACTTGAGTGATGTAGTCCACAATTGTGTAGTAATGAGTCTGCCAGAACCAGACATAAGTCAGACTCGGCGTGGCGACTGCGTGATGCGATTTAGCATTTCTCTTTCGAAGTACCATCCTCTGTTATGAGTGCCTGTACTGTTTGGATGATTGCCCCAAAGTTTTGTGATTATTATCATGTTATTCATCTCCAGGCCTACAATTTACAATTTTATCTTTCCTGATCTAGCTATTTTTTAGATTACCGGGTACATGTGGATAAGACGTACGAGCGTGATATTCAACGTTATAAATAAATATAACATTTTGTAGAAAATTAAAAACTATAGTTTTGAAAGTAATCCCTTGATCCACTTGTATCCTTTTCCAAACTCAGTTTTGTGTATTCATATTTAGGGCCAATAACCATGGTTTTTCATAACAATGTATACAACAAAACACTGTGACCATAGTGACCCCAAAGCTGGGGTGACATTGGTCAATGCTATTTATTTAATTGGTGATTAAATAAGCGACAAATAAATGATTTCAGTAGTTGAAACTTGCAATAACAAATGATATAATTGAAAAATAATCAAAGTATTTGGAAAACTGAATAGATTAATGGATAATATGAGGTAAAGTGTTCTGACTGACCATAGTCACCCCACTTGACGGCCGTCAAGTGGGGTGGCTATGGTCAGTGGGGTGAAAACGGTCATTTGACAAAACATTGAATGTTTTTGCTTTAGTTAGTAGTTGGAAGGCAGTTCAAACCTACCGCCATTTGTATTCCTTCACTGCAATAGTTTCTGAGCACACCCAAGTTATTTGTTAACATTTTCCAGAAGGCTGTGAAAAGTTGTTGCTATTTTGATGGGAGGCAATTTTTTGTCCATTTCAAACCTGTGTTTTAAACTTTGTACTGTGGTTATTTCCCAATTTCAACATTAACAAGGTGAGTGAAAGTATTATATACATTATTTAATTCTGATAATGAAAAACTAGCCTTTGTTTGTGTACATCCATGAGTTATTTTAATATAAATAATAATAGTCATGTCTGCAGCCACCTGGCTAATTTTGGGGTTACTATGGTCACTTTGGCATTGAGTTTGTAAACTCAATGACTTTGGTGAGGAGACATAACCCAACTTTTTTTCAATTTTCTTTCTCATTATTATTTTATTATTGCTCAACGACCCCACCAACAGCAAGATTATATGGGGGTACTAATGAGTGGATGATAGTGAAAAGATGAAGTGATGACAGGTGAAAGGACGTTTAAAAAACCCGTGCCTTATGCGGAACTCGAACCTACGCTCGACCTGACTTCAGTTTCTACTGCTAGCGATGGTTAACTGAACCATTATTGACTGAACCGGGGCGACTAATTTCCTTTCTAGAATGCCAAGAGAGTACAGCAGGAAGAGAGGTGTGAGAACCTATAAAGACTATGATGATGATCAGATGGCAAGAGCAGTCCATGCAGTGAATGTTGAGAAGATGAGTATTCGGAGTGCTGCCATTCAATTCAAAGTGAAGAGAGAAGCTTAAGAGTAACGAAAGGCGACAGTGATATGCCTAGTCACTGCCATGGGGGGCAAACAGCTCTCACTAGCAAAGAGGAAACTTCAATAGTGGAACACATCATTTGCCTTGGCCAATGGGGTTTTCCTTTAGACATGTTAGATCTCCGACTTTTGGTGAAGAGCTACCTAGATGAAAATAAGAAAACTTGGCGGCAGTTTAAGCAAAACCTTCCTGGGGTTGATTGGGCAAGATCCTTCATTGCTCGACATCAAAATATTTCCAGGTGACTTTGCAATAACATCAATCCCAGTAGAGCCCAAGTTTCACTTGAAGTTGTCGGTGATTACTTTAAACACTTATCTTCAGACTTGGATGGGGTTGATAAGGAGTGCATCGTCAATTATGACGAGACCAATCTCCAGGATGACCCTGGAAAACGTAAGGGCCTAGTGCATCGAGGACAGAAACATTTTGACAGAATTCTGCCAAGCACCAAGAGTGCAGTAAGTGTTATGTTTGCGTGTGTAGCCGACGGAACAATGTTGCCTCCATACGTTGTGTACAAGTCGGAGCACATTTGGAGTACCATACATAAAATTGTTGATAAACCACAAAATAACATTATTTCATAACAAAATATGTATTGTAGGCCTACCTTATTCACCACTGTAGCATACCCCGCTACCGGGGTACAGTGGTTTGGTTTACGTAGTTGTAGATTTTGGTTTTTTCCTTTAAAATTTGCAGTACCGGTACCACTACAAATTCAATGCCGGTACGGTACAAATTGAATAAAACTTAGTGTAGGTCCTACACCTACTTGTTAAGCATAAGAATTCAATGGCATAGGCCTACATGTACCATCAATACCATGAAAAAAAAATGTTTGGAGGAAAAAAATCAAGACCATTAAAAGTAGGCCTACACCACTGTACCCCAGGCATTGAGTTTATAAACTCAATGCCCCAGGCCCCAGACTCTCCTACTGAAAAACTACTAAACAACTCTGGCACGAAATATTCCTTGCACACCTGGTTATCTTCTGTTACCTCACGAATCCGCAACGTCTTGCCATCTTGGCTTCTTTTCTTGCTTCTTAGACTGCTACACATCGACTTGTAATAATTTCTTCCTTTGCTCCAGAAACATTCCTTACCAGAGGCAGGACATTGTCTAAATACACGTTCGTTATGAACCGCAATTTTGACAATCGATCGCAACACTCGGCTTGTCCACTTTGTCTGTGTCTCGACACTTCTGTCATTGAGTTTATGGCTGAGGCTAGGCCTAGTTTGTAGTAGGTCTATATACTACGAACTTGATGTTTCCACAGATTTGAATAAAAAAACTTCATTTACTTCGAATACATACATTAAAGACAGTACATGAGTATTCGGTGGGAAATGTCCCAATAAACCCTCAATGTGGAATTCCTTCCTTTTGTCTCGCTAGGCCATTGATAAAGAAATAAGTGACTAGGCATAGGCATTGACTTTATAATAACTATAGGCCTACACTAGGCTCTAGACAACCCTAGGCCATTCCATTGAATTTGTAGTAGGCCTACTGTACGTCGCACATTCTGATGCCATACGTCTCAAACTGCTGACACCATGTAATATGTTTGTCCGATGCACATACATATCTAGCGTATAAATACATACACTTCAAGTACATACAAATTCAACCTATGCTCATTAATACTGGGTATAATTAGTGCGACACCGCATATTCCCTGATGCTACCGGCTTGTCGTCATTTGAATGCCTCTGATCAATCCAAACTACGGGCACGCCAAAGAGGTAGTTGGGCACGCGGCATTGTGGCCAATGGTGGCCAAAACGAATTTGATGAACTATTATTGCCAACTTATGCAAACCAAATGCATGACAAAAACAACAAAGGACCCTGAACAAAATGAGCTAGTGAAAGTTTGCCAAATTCTTATGTTGGTAGAAATGCTCCACGTGTTTTTTACTGACTGATGGCATGTCAAATTCATAAAAGAGACCATTTATTTATTTATTATTAGATTAATAGTGAGGAGAATTAGGATATATTTATATAACTGGGGAAATGCAACATAGTTGTAGTTGGATGAGCGATAGAAGCATATGTATATGAATTAAATGTAATGGGAAGCTATATAATTATATATTATATATTGAGTTCAAAACAATTATGTCACTGCCTTCCTGTTCGAAGTTTTATTCATTACTGAATTTAATCGTTAGGCCTACTATGTTTACAGAATTTAATTGGTTATACCTGTTGCTTAAATTCGTAGTGGGTTTAATTTGAAAAAAATACAATATAATTTCTTATCAAAACAGCTGATCCGATTCATGTGAAATTTCGGAATGATGTATATCATCAATTCGTTATTATATTAATATTTCAGTTATTACACATATCAATGATATGATGTGACTTTATGTTTGTATGTATGCAATTTTTATTGTTTTAAGTACTGGTATTCATCTTTTACTTGTTTACAATATATTCATTTTATAGTATCCTTGTCGATCACTCTTTTCCATTTCATTTCTTCTTATCTCCTTCCATTAGTTTCTTAAAATCATCCACAGATTTAGGCCACTCCTGATTTAGTTGATCTCCCGGTCCCAGTTTTGTTCCATTCTGGGATGGTGGCCCCGAGAAAAGAGAATTTACTCACGTTCGTACTGTAATTTTGTAATGCCAATTTGAATTTATGGCTTACTCTTCCTAAACATGAAGACGAGTTGACAAAGTTCCTTATTTCACCCCACGCTTCATATTTTGATAGAATTTTGTACATATGGTCACAAGTTTAAATAATCTTCTCCTCGATTGGAGAGGTTCCCATCCTATAGTTCACTGATCATTTTGGTAGGGCTATGTCGCCTGCCGTACTTAAATAAAACTTTCCTAGCCGCTTTCCTTTGAACTTTTTCCAAGCTATCTTTTAAACATTGCTGGTGCTAATCATGCTAATCCCATATTATTTTATGAACATTTTCCTGTAATTCGGTGCATTCACAAACGTTTTTTACTTCCGAGTACAGAATGCAGTCATCTGCAAATAGCCTGAATTTACATGTAACGTCTTGTCCCATATCATTTATAAAAATCAGAAACAGGAGAGGGCCCAGTACGCTACCTTGTGGCACACCTGAAGTTACATGTAGTTCTGTTGAGTAGCTATTCCCCACTTTGACAATTTGCCTCCGTCCATTCAGCCACTCCTGTATCCATTCAATTATTTGCTTGTCAATTTTCAGTTTGTTCAACTTCTGAATCAGAGTGTGGTGAGGTACAACATCGTAATATGATGACAATATATCAATATAATGAGAATTTAATTAGAATTTCGTGAACATTTGAATTTATTAAGAAGAAATATTTTTCCCAAATTCCTCTTCCGAGTTATTCTCACAGGTTTTTTTAAACTTTGGAAAGGGTTTTTCTCATAAGTGGTGCAACCGATTGCGTCTAGAAACTGTACAGTACCAGTATCGACACTCGTGCGTGCCTGGTTTCTACCTAATTCGTACTTTCGTTTGACCTGTGGACCGCAAACCAAAAATATAAAGATAAGTGAATAGGAGATTTTTTTGCAGTGTGGAATAATTGAGTCTTTGCTTTGCTCATCCAATCAACTAATAAGGCCTATCTAAAGTGATTCGAAGATTTTAAAAACTGACATTTTAAATAGTGATATATCATCATATCTTATTTCAGCACAGAGTGTGTTTGTAGACAAGAAATTATATTGATTGAAGATCACATCTTTGCCGACCATAAACTGTAATTCCACAACAACCAAACAGTAGACTTTTCAGACACACGCCAGGCCCTGATAGCATAAACCAATTATTATTGGGTAGTACAATAAATATCCAGATGGCAGTGAATCATCATACAGTTTGTTAATATAAGCTTGGTGAATGGTGACCATCCTAAAACAACCTTCACCCACCTTGCAGTATCAACTGAACTGAACTCTTCATTTAAATATTTTGATGAATTTTTGTGATGAATTTGATGACACGTATATGTGCCAAGTTTCAAGGAAATCTGTGCTTTCGGTTGACCCGTGAGGATAGCGAAAAAAACATGCTCGTTTTTTGAAGTGTAGGCTCACGGTAAAATTGAGTCACTTCGGCTATATTTGAATCTGTTGAAGCGAAACTTCTAATCGCTAATGTCAAAGGATAGACTTGAGAAAAAGGCGGCAGCCCTTTGGAATTCTCATTTTGCATTTTCGCGGGTTCGCCACTAGTCCCAACTCGACAACTCCCACTACCGTATGCAACGAAACGCGTACACGTAAAAATCCATTTGGGTTATCGCGTAGGCCTACGGTAGGGGCTACCTAAAACTTGTGGCCTACATACACGCATGGAAGTAGAAATATTATAGAAATAGAACGGGTTTCGTTAAAAGTGGGCTCGTTGAAAGTTGAAACAAGAGTGGCAAAACATTGCGCTCATTCGCGCAAGCCCGTCGCTACGATATCGGTAGTTGACCTTGAGCGTTGAGCGTTGTCGAAACAGTCAACATCTGTTTTGTTTAGGATGCCTATTCTTCAACTTTGACGTTTCGCGCGACAGACATAAAGAGATTTAATATAGCCGAAGATACTTGAGCTATCAATTAGTAAAATAATAGGGCCACTCCTAATTCTTCATTTCTGGAGCATATTTTTGTGTTAAAGAGTTGATTCAACGAAATGGGTACATATACAGTTCAGACACAATTGCGGTACATTATGCAGTGGTTTCATGGTAAGCTGTTGGTTTCTTGTAGGGCCTACTGGTGACTACGATCTATTGGCGTGGGTGAATGATATAATTATGAGATGAAAGGTTATTTTATTACGTGTTTTTGGATAGTGAGAAGGAGTCGGTCGTGGCCTCTTGTTAAGGAACCATCCCAGTATTGACCTGAACAACAGAGCGAAAACACAAAAAAAAACTGTCAGGGTGGTCGACCATGGCGGGAATCGAACCCCGGTCTCCAGAATGATGGTTCAGTGTACTCCGCCATACGTCACGCTGTTGAGAGCTCGAAGTCACTGGGAACATTAGAGAAATGTTCTGCAGTGTGTAGGCACTCTTAGACTACTAGTCATATTTCCCCAAACCACAACCTACCTAATTGCCTCTTCACACAGGGCATTGAAATGCCAATTCTACTGAGTTACATCCTCTGTTACCAGTGTTGGGTCGTCCAGACACAGATGGTATTGCGGCACATAACAACAAATAAACAACAAATATATTTATAAATTCATCAACTTCATCATTTCATCATATCTGATCATCATGATAACATACAAATTAAATACATGCTCCAGTCCTTATTTTATGTTGGACACAGAAATAACTTGTCAAATTGTTCATGAAGTTTGTATGTTGTCGTACAAGTACTGGGTGGCAATGTTTTACCTACAGTTTCCTATTGGTCAATCTCGAAGGATTCAACGCTAGGCCTACATAATTGAAATATAGAATGCCTATCTATCCAAAATACGGCATAATTCACACATACAGTGTTGACCTTGACACGTTATGGAGTGTTCATTGCTCAAGAACATAGGATTGCCACTACCGTACAAATTCAATGCCACTACAGTGCCTCGACTGAACCGGCCATAACCATATACCAGTAACTCAGAACTCCTGAAAATTTATGAAAACACAAAAGCCTTGAAAATATCAGTAAATGATACGGTAATTTTACTCACAATAATAACCAAGCACCAATCAAATCCAGAATAATTATCAACTAAAGAATAAGGTAAATTTGATTTACTAGGTACCATCCCTAATTTCATGAAAATTGTCCTGAAGATTGTGTTTTTGAATAAATAAACATCAAACTTTGTCAAAAACCACACCTGGCAACACAAATTACCACCAAAACATTAAAAACCGAGTATATAAGCTCCGTTCCGCCTGCCGGCGGTATACGCGGGGTAAGTACACCAACCTGACCTAAACCCCTTGATACATCATCCCAGCTGTGACAGCATAGCAAAAAACATGGCGGAGTATTACGTGATATCAGAAAATCGCCACATTAAACCAAGTCGCAAACACACAAAACATAACAATTATAAACTTAAGGTTACTCCAAAACACACTTCAAACCTCAAACTACAAGAAAACACCAACATTACCCACAAATCGTAGAATCTGAATTTGGTACCTAGTAACACAAAATTACCAAGAATAATCAGTGCCACAGATATGAACTGACAAAAATAGTTACGTATCTTTATTGTTTCAAGTCATTTCACTTGGTTACAATATATTTGGTTGAATTTATCTTTCATTTAACAATTATATAGATTTGTAATGAATTTGTCTAGATTGCATCTAGTTCACCAGAGAGTCTAAATCGCAACCAGCAATCGGGACCTCTGGCTTTGATTTGTCCATAAGATAGTACAAATACCGGCCATGTTATTAGTATGGGAGTGGGTAGGCCTACATCTTATTTATATCAAGATAAAGTCTGTTGGTATCACTAGATCATGCCATCACGTTACTCCTTACACACGAAACTTATTTGCATGTACATATACATATGTACATTTATTAGAGCGGCTATGGTACCGGCGGCATTGTTGAACTTACAAAATCCATCATTTTCATACAAAACAAATGCCGTAACCATGGTTATAAAATCAATGACCTAACACAATCATTATAAACAGATTGATATTTCTAAAGGTACGTTTACTCTTTAGATTTGTGCCACGAGCAACATGCTTTGAGCAACCGGCAATATGCACTCAGCGTACGAATACGTTTACTGTTGAGCGCCATGACGACGTCATAGTTGGACTTCAAATTGTGGTTATATTACCACGAAAAAATATTTGAAATCACACCATATGTATCCAATCAAAATTAATACTGTGCTTCTTAATACTGTTGGTGAATTAATTATCCGATTAAGAGTGTCGAAAACTGATATAATATCTCGTGCAGACCGGTTTATGAAATAGCAGTCGAAAAGTTGGTTCTGACAGTTCAAAAAACAAACCTGGCCGTGATAAATATAGTGACGTATTGTTGGTCTCATCGCAGTTGCAAGAAGTAAACAGAAGCAATGATAAACTGAGTTGATCTCTTGATGCACGATGCAACTAGGAGAAACTCGCTCTCTGGTTGTCCAGCGCACGTTACCAGTTGCTCAAAGCATGTTGCTCGTAGCATAAAGCACGAGGGTATACGTACCTTTACTATAAATTCACTAGATCTAGGCCTATATTCATATTATATATTATACTTTCCAGAATGGAGTGAAATGCAACGTGGAGACTTCATACCATTTTTAGCCAAAAAGTTTGCTCCATCTGGCTATGTAAATGGTCTCGTAACTGGACTAGATGGGCTTACCACGTCAGATGACCGTCCACCAAGCCTATTTCAGTGTCGTATTAAATTATTCAGAGATTGGTCGGAAGGTTGGAGTCAAGCAGAAAAGGACCAGCTATTAACTCAAATTAAATCAGCTGATTCAACCTTTGCCACTAAATTTGAGGAAGAGATACAATTGTTGACAGCTGCTGTCACTGAGAGTTCAGAAGAGACTGTCAAGGCATCAAGTCCACTGCCAGCTAATGATTCATTTCAAGTAGAAACCCTTCGTATTGTAGATCCAGATATTATTTAAACCCAGGTCTGCTGATAAGGCTTGAATATTTTTTCCACTCCCCATACATTCTGATCGAATTTAATATTTGTTGAAGATTTATTGTAAGCCTACCTGTAGTTTTTTTTAAATTCAATATAAACCTGTCTTTTGGTTCCATAAAATGAAACGACGATCTGTAAAAATTGGTTTTCAATCAATTTGTACTGGTATAAGAATTAATAATTCATTTATATATCAAGTTTTACATATGGATGGCAGAGTTCCAATGTTATATCATAGAATAAAGAGTTGGGAAAGAACTTGATAGCTTATAGACCAACTGCTGCATAAATTAGACAATCTGCAACTCCGGATGAGTATTAGTAGTAGCAGCAGTATATGTTTATTTATTTTAACACTAAATGATATTTTTTAACTGTTTAGTGCAACATCTAATATCTACGCAACGCTTTTGTACGTACCGGTACATCTGATTTCTATTAAGCTCTCTCTCTCACTCTCGTCTGAAGACTGTAAATACATCACTGGGAGCAATTTTTTAATATAAATTGTTCGTACAAAATCCGTTGGCTACTAGCGATACAGAGATTGTAGGCCTATGTTGAACTAGCCTTCAAATATAGCATAGAGAATGGAATATATAATATTCTTCCATAACTCTCTATTCTATTGTTATATGATACATGCTGTTTTAATTCTACATCAATGTTATATTTTTTATTGGTTCTTTGAAATTACTTCCAAATGACCTACGTTGGATATACTGTTGGGGCCTACTCCTGAGGTAGTGACTAGCGACCTAGTCACCTAGCGACCCACTAAAATTAGGCAGCTCTAGTACAAGCATTGATTTTGTAAGGTTAAAGATAGGACACGTATATGGGAGCCTCTGCGCCAAGCCAGTTTGAGGGTTCGGCCCATCTAGTCGAGAAATTTATAGGTAGAGCTAGTGTCGATTCTTGGGTCGACAGACTAGCTGGTAGCGCCCTCCGAAGCGAGCGGTTTTCTCCTAAAACTACTCACTCTCGACTGGCAGCGGACCGTAGCACATCGCCGCTGCGAGCAATCTGCTAGCCGTGTTTGGCGCGCAATAAAAATAAACTGCGATTGATATTTGATATTAGCCAGCCTCTCGTTCTAGCACGCAATGACCCTATTGACCCTAACTTGGCGCTGATTAGTGCTAGTAGTCATTAATTAGTATAACAACACTTGAGCAGTATTCCAACTGTAGACCTATATTTACACAAATGACAAATGCAGTAATCACGGTATTATTATTATTATTACACGGCGAATAATCAAGTGTTCATATTCGAATACTTACTATTTTACAGTGAATAAGCCCCAAATAAAATCTTAATATTATCCTCGTATAATTGTAAATAATATTCTGTGTATGTAATGCTTGGATTTTGAAAGTTATAAAGTAATAACAAATTAACAATAATTAGATAAACCACAAACTCGCTTCGCAAGATGCGAACCTTCATACAATCTGGTTTGAGAAATATGTTGTTTTACAACTTATCAACCCATCAATCAATCGATTGAAGCATAGAGAGGGAAGTGACCCTTTCGGTTCTTGTCTGCAGAAGAAATGATTGCATTAGTATCGCCTTGAAGTCTTAAAACATGTATTTCTCAGATTATATCTGTTATTACTCATTATATTATTATGATTATTATGGTTAGGCCTACTATTCTTACTATGTTATTATTTAAATTCAGCTATAGACTAATCGAGACTAATGTCCATGTCAGGGAGGGTATACGGAGTACGGACACTTAGGCGAGAGACGTTTAGGCGACGGACACTTGGGCGATCTACTTTAATCCACTTTGATCATTGGACATTTAGGCGACGGACACATGGGCGACGGCCAATTTTACATGGTCAAATGCTTATTAGAGAAGAAAGAAATAAATAAAAAAAAAATTGTACTGGATATGTAGAACGCAATTGTCTAACATTTTAGAAATTTTCAATTTTTCCAGCTCAGCCATTTTAAAGAGAAAAAATGAAAAGTGACCCTTTTAACACTTTTTTCAACATCGCTCGTCCATCAACGCCTACTTATAGCGTTTTCCTAGTTAGCATTGATTAACACGGGTTCAAAGGACAAAACGCCATAAATGGGAAAGGAAAAAACGCCATAGAAGGTTATACCAGTAGTATATGGAGTGCTTAGGCCTATACATGAAATGGAAAGAGACACAATATAATTATTAAAAAACTTGAAACTCCACAGATTCAAATTAAATTACAGGTCATGTTGGGAAAATGTTCTGTATTGAAACCATCAGATTATTATTTGTTATTTTTCATTTCTCTATCAATTTTCAATATTTCAATTTTAAGTTTCGTAACATTTCTGCTTTTGCAATTTTGTAAACATTAATAATTATTGAATTCAAATTCTCAAAAACTAGAGCAAAGACCTGCATTTAACCAACACAATTAATTTTCCCCACGAAGAAATGTTACGTAAATATTGATAACTGTCCTAATTGCAACATCATTATATAAACACAATTCTCTGAGGTGTAGAACTTGCAATTTTAATTACCATGGTACTATACTATTATCTATGGTACCCATAGAATAGGGAATCAGTAGAAAGATGAAGGGCATCCTTGATTAAAATTTCTAACTCAATAATATGTTTTATATTTCCAATTTAATTTAATGTTTTTAATGTTTTTGAATAGTCATCCGCCAAATTATCAGATATTCCAATTCAATTCAATCTATTTTGATTCTTTCAAATTTCAGGGTAGAAACTTCAAAACTTGACACAAGAACAATGTTTTCAACAATCCATTCTTTGAGCATTTCATTCCTCCAAAATAAAAAACATGCAATTAAATTGCTCACAATCATATTGAATTAGATATCATAAATATATATATATATATATATATATATATATATATATATATATATATATATATATATATATATATATATATCGACATCTTCATGATGGGCAAGTATATGCTTTTAACATAGGCCTACGGGACAGACACTTTGGCGAGACGGGGGGACACTTTGGTGAAATCGGATGAAAAATGTGTGGACACAAAAAATGCTTTAAAATAGCGGATTTATATTTTTATTATGTGAATCATCTTTTAAAGTCATAATTCATTTTCACAATTGCCCCAAAGTGACATAATTTATAAATTAAACAACTTTTATCGCCTAAGTGTCCTAAGTGTCAGTGAATAGAGTTGAGACTGACGTCAGTCGTCGGAGCTTTTTTTTCCCGCAACGTGGTCCTACACTAAGCACTTCGCTGGGGGTGAGGTTCGAAGCTCTTGACCGTATCGTAGCCGAAAGGGTCTATTACCTGCGCCGGAAGGAACAATAGAAGTTGAATAACCATTATAGAAATAAATTAAAATCGTCGTCGAAGAATCAAGATTGTTATATACCGAAGATACGCATTGGAAATGAAAATCTAAGCAATTTACTTTTTTATTGTAAAAAATCCACTCATATGCGGCCGAGATACGTCGATATGTTTGAGGGCCGTTTCGTATACAATACATTTCGACGTATTTCGGTCGCATATGAGTGGATTTTTTCCAATAAAAAAGTAAATTGTTTAGATTTTCATTTTCAATGCATATCTTCCGTACATAATCATCTTGATTCTTCGACGGCGATTTTAATTTATTTCTATAATGACAATTCGACTTCTATTGTTCCTTCCGACGCAGGTAATAGACCCTTTCGGCTACCATCCCGTCAAGAGCTTCCAACCTCACCCCCAGCGAAGTGCCTAATCTAACGTGGCGGGGGAAAAGGTTCTGACGTCATACTCAACTCTCTCCCTCCCTGTAGAGGATAGTCTCTGTCATCAGTCAAGCAAATCATGTTTCGACCCTTGCCTATTCATTATGCTGAACATACCTAACGGGAGAATTTACTACCTGTTTTTAACACAGATACTCATATTCTAAAATGCAATCATTCAGAGTGGAATGTAGGCGGGTTTATTTTATGTGAGCCCTTGTACTAAAACTAGAAAATCTGCAACAATAAAGCCACACGCCATGCGAGTTGATCAATTGAAATCATATGGCGAAAATAAGTAGCTATGTTATACATATCAGACGAAAGATGACATTCGAGCGCAGATATTTTGTGGGAAAACTTTTTCTCTACCTATCTTAGTTCTTCTACATTCTTAGCTCAAAAAAGCGTTACATGTTATTCCCCATAAGAGAGATATTCAATAGGCCCGGTCGAAAATTATGGACTTTCCATGTTTTTTTCTTTCATGTCAAATGGGGTAAGAATTTTTGCAAGGGCGTTTTATTGGATGAGCGAAGCGAAGACTCAATTTCACTATACCGAAAAAAAAGTGCCTGTTTTTTTTTTTTTTTTTTTCTTTTTTTTTTCTTCGCGCTCCACAGGTCAGATGAAAATTCAAAATCAGTTGAAACTTGGCACACACATGAACCCCTATCTGACTTGATGCTGTATAGTTTTGAGGCGCGATCGGTTGAACCACTCCTGAGAAAACTCATTCCAAATTTTTCAAAAATCCCATTAGAATAACGCAGAGGAAAACATTCGTGAAAAATATTTCATCTGAGAGGATTCAAATTCTCAGGAAATTTCAATCTAATAATGATACACATTATTCCGAACTTTCACTCGAATCGGATCAGCCGTTTCGATGTAAAAAAATATATAATGTTATTTGTGGTAATTATTCAAAGCTATTAAGATACCTATTAAATCAAAGCAACAAGTGTCACCACTTGATTGTAAACGATTAAAACAAAGCCTTCTTTATTATCATATAAATTATTAATGGAAAATAAGATGGCAGTGATGTAATGGTTTGGATCTCAAGGTGTATATATACATAATAACCAATCCAAAGATAAGTTGATACGTTCCAGCTCATCCATCAACGCGGAAACACATAACGCGTTTGCCTAGTGTCATAACATCATGAGACGGACCAATGGTGAGAATCAAGTTTTGCACCTTACCCTCCCCACCCTCTCCCCCCTTAAAACTATACAGTATCGAATTAGATAAGGACACTTGTGTATGCTAAGTTTCAACTTATTTTGAATTTTCGTTTGACATGTGGAGCGCGAAAAAAGGCTTTTTTTTCGAGTATGGTAAGATTGAGTCTTCGCTTCGCTCATTCAATTATTTAAAACCAATGAACTTCAACACCAGGACTGCGCTGTCTGTGGCCATATTTTTCCGCCGCAGATAAAAGTCCTTCAGTTTCCGAAAGTCCGGAACACATTATAAGTAAAAACCGGTTTTTGTTAAATATATCTGGACATTACCGGCATTGGTATTAAGAGTAAACAAAACACACAAATGTTGATATCTTCCACTTTGAAATAAGTCTCTCGGGCAATGATCACCTCTTTCCATTAACAGCAGATGTAAAGTTCATCATAATGATAATACAAAATAGAAAATAAAATGAGTGAAATGTTATATGTTATGTTATAATTACTCTACTAATTAAAGGTCGTGGCCAATTAGCACTTTATCCAAGCATTTGTTTCGAGGACTGTGGGAAACCACGGAAAACCAAGTCAGGATGGATAAAAATATGAATTAAATAGTTCCGTATTCAAGATGAGCTGGTGAGATGGTTGGCGTACAACTTACAAGCCCACACCCCTGAAGCCTCTCCTCCTCCCCTGCCCATTCCCCCCTCCCCTGTCCAACGGCCCCTAATCCTTAATCTTCTTGTACCATCGCTTGCTATACTTGTTGAAAGCAGACCATTATGAGGAATATTGACTTATGTATTTTCGACAATAGAAATGAGGAACGTTTTTCAGATTAGAGTAATGCCTATAATAATCTCGAGTAGGCCCACTGATAAGCTTTGTGCCTTTTCTTTGTTCACCTAAAACTTATATAATTCCATGTCGATGTGGGCCACTTCAATAAATAACGATGAATACGCTGATACAAATATAAAAGCGATATTATAAACAATGTTAATAATGAAATCGAGTAATATTGAAAAATATTACCTTTTTTGAAAAAATTTGATTCAATTTGACTACTAATTATTTGGCCTTGAATTTGAGGCCTTGATGCATTTTTTTAACGTCAACTATTTTAAAATAATGGTAATCGGTGGCTTAAAAGTGTAATACCATAAACTAAAGAACACAAATTCCGTTTGTTCTTCAGTCTATGGTACCGGTAATACTAAATACAAATAGTAATTGGTAAATATAGTAATTAGACTGTATGAAGGTTCGCTTTAATCGTTTGATTGAAGGGTTGCCAAGTTGGAAAACAACTCATCTCTCAAACGATAAACATCCATATTATTTGTCAATTGTCTTGCCTCTATTATAGTTTTCAATGCACTGTCATCTCACCTACAGCTATTGACAACGAGTGACATCAATTAGGACATTTAACGATCATATCTTTCATCCATAGCCTTAATTGGGGAACAATGGTTTTGTATCAAGTTTCGATGTTATACAAAAAAAGGGTATTGCACAGGAGTAGACCTATATAACATTGTTTTGGGATAGCGAAGACACCCATCAAATTCATAATTTTTTGGAGTGGGTTCAACTACGAATGGATGATAAAACTGTATTTAGTTTTCGGTTTCATGTTTTTTTCTCTTGGTTTTCGAGTTTAATATGCAATTGAGAACGGTTGGCGTCAATTGGTTTATTATATACCTGAGTAGGCCTATCTGATGTACTTTTCAATCTTATAGGAAAAGAAAAAATCCCAGATCCTATAGTTGAAACACTTGCTACAAATATGATACAATTAATTACAATTATTCAGAATGGAATGTAGATGGGTTAATTTCATCATGTGAGTCTTTGTACGGAAAAGACACTGAGTATTTTTAAAACAATTTCCAATCTGGTAAATATTTTGTAGGCCTACTTCAAATATTCATTTCTCGTAATGTTTCTATGTTCAAAATACGTTTGAAATAGTTATTATATTATAATAGTTGAAATAACTTATACCATAATGAAATTAAACTGTCGACACTTGTCTGTCTAGCGTGGAGTTTAAAAATATAATAAGATTCAAGTTACTCATGTTGAAAGCACAAATGGTTAGAAGTAGACACGACCGTTCGTTTCTGATACTGACGGTTAGAAGTGTCGACTCTTCGAGTGACAGGTTTCTGGCTATTGTCAATAGACAGTAACTAGCCCACGCAGAACGCTAGGCGCTCACAGCAGCGATGTTGTGCGGACCGCTCTCGGTTTAGAATGACTAGTACTACAAAATATCCGCTGCGTTTCGAAGCGCTATGGTCAGTAACCTGGCCCTCTATAAATTTCTCGCCTGTTTTTCGGAAGCTCGCTCAGCTCGTTGGCCCTCTATATTTTTCGGGACTGCTTTTTGGAAGCTCTGAGCAAACCGGTCTCGGTGGCTCGCCGACAATTTTAACACAGGATGTCCCTTCTTTAACCACTACAAATTCAATGGTACAAGTAAAGACTTTTGATATGTATACAAAGTGATATGATGAAACATTCCACTATTCTTATATAGAATATCCAATATATGTCCAATATAATTGTATGTTCAAGCTGGATTAATACAATTATTATTATTATATAGCCAGTGAAGCATAAAAGGCATATTTACTAGTTAAACATACAAATATAGTCCTAAGAAAGATTGCTATTGACTGACAATCCTGCTAGATACGTTATGAAGGCAAACAATATGGGCCTTGTTTGTTTGTTTTAATACTGCAATGGATTAGTTGTGTTGCAAGTGAAAGTTTGATTGTTTCATTATCTCATATTATAGGAATAATCTTGATTTACTAGGTTTTTATTATAAGTTAATCACGGTGAATGGTATTTGTGTTCCACTTAATAGGCCTACCGTCAAGTTCTTCCATTGTTTGCTGAAAAAATATATACATTTATAATAGGCCTATATACTATATGTAATTGTAATGTACAATTCTATATTTGAAAAAAAATTAAATATTGATGATATGAAAATATTGATAATTAATTCTCATTGATTGACGATTATCATTCCATATCTGTATACAGTCTTCTGGTAATAAAAACATATTATTATTATTATCATTATTGTATGTAGGGCCTATGCCTAAATTTGAGATGGTATAATTAATTATAATAAATTTGCATCAAGTGAAACCTATGGTGTAAGTGTGAAACTTTGCTAAGCTAATCAATTGATTTGGTATGTGCTCTTTGTAATTTGTAATATGCGACCAATACATTGAATAAGTCGATGTAATTTTCATAATATGGAATTATTACATGAATTCATTCCAGTTGAATTCAATCGTAGTTGACCAAATCACTTTGATTAGGTCACAGTACAGACTATTAAGTGTTGATGGTTCTTTGATTAACCAAGCAAACAACACACCCAACAATCTTACTGTTTTTTTATACAAAATGTCAAATTGTTTCCATTTCCATTTCCTGTAACAAGTGATAGATAGATAGATAGATAAGTCTTCATTCATACATGTAAAATACAGTAAAAAGGGCGAGGTTTGGTGTTACAACCATTCTTCCACCGATAGATAGATTGGATAGAACTTTTCAGTACTTGGTTTCTTTGTAGTAATGTGTTTCAAGTTGAATATTATCAATTCATCAGGTAAATTTACTGATTAACGTACTACGCCTATTTTTTCTTCTTTTTTTTTTTTCTTCTTTTTTTTTTTTCTTCTTTTTTTTTTTTCATTTTTTCGAAGTATATAAGCTCCGTTTTGCCTGCCGGCAGTATACGCAAGGTTTATACACCAACCTGACTTACCTAACCAAAACCACTGTCCACCTTTGTTACCTATCAAATCACAAAGCATCAAAACAATTGAGTAAAAAACATATTAAAACAAACAAAATGTTCGAACTTCACACCATAGATATAAACAAGATCTATCAGAAAACACCAAAAACGCAAACATCGAACAAACATTGGCGTTGGTAAGTTGATTAGTAAAATTGGGTGCAGTTATGTAGGTCTACTGTGCATTTGTGAATTGTGACTAATAAAATGAGCAGTGCGTTGTTGAAACCCAATATAAAAAATAATAATAAAATTACATTTCAAAGCACACGAGACAGAGGGCAATTGCAGTTAATTACGTAATCAATTAGTTTGTTCATTTTTAAGCATGGGTCAAATAGCACTGTAGGCCTACTGGCAAATGGATAATTTTTCTACTCTCAATATAAGTTATAAAATATGAAATTGGTATGAGTGGGAGAGTTGTGAGACTGAGAGTATAGGTAAAATAAATACTGCTGTATAGTAATTAAAATAATGATATATTATAGAATCTGTCATATTTTAAGCAAAACTATAATAACAATTTAAACAATACAACAGGTACTGGACCACTAATTACACTCAGAACCAATTGAAATAATGAATCAATAGTGATTGAGCTGATCAATAATTGGAATACAAAAATAGCATTAGTAAAAAATGGTAACAAGTTAATCTGCCAAATATCTCCCAATCCATTAATTTATTTATCATAAAACTGGACCTTAGACCTACTACAATAACAGCCATGATTTCTTTGGGATTTTGGGGGACAATGTTACCCATCAGGCATTTGAATTAATAATTATAATATCTCTTCAGTTGTTTATACATTGAGACAAGGGTAGGTAGGTATTGATAGGTGAATACACAACCAAGTAGCCTATCAAAGAATATGTCGCTGTGTGCGGTGTAGGATTGGGGTGCAGTGGGAGAGGGAGAGAGTAAACTATGTGTTGCAATCAAATCATATAACATAACAGTCAATTGATATTATAGTCCTTCTGTATAATTACACTAGCCTGTTAATTAATAATTGTTAAATCAGACTTTTTACCTCATGAGAAGGCAAATTGTAAACTATGAAAAATATCATTGTAGTCATTTCAACAATTTTAAATATATTTTGCACTTTCCCTTCTTCAATTTCATTTGTAACCTTCACATATACATACAGTACAATGAAAACAGTATTTTTATAGCTACCATTCATGTACGATGTATCATATCTAAATGTTATTATTAAACAACTATTGTTTGCCTATATACTGTATAGTATAAATTATGTACATACAAATTATATAGAATGCTGTAAAGTTTATAGTATAAAGTTATAAACAATAATATATTGTGTTGAATGAAAAGTGTCGTGTATATTTTTCTATAAAATAATGTAAATTCTTCAGTAGACGATCCGAGTATTCTATTCATTTTTATGCCAACTGCCAACATTAAATTACAGGAATATACCTAATTTGTCAATTACAAAAAAGTAGAAATTTAAAGACAAGAATTTTTTGTTTCATTGTTGATGTGTGGGATGCATGATTGAAAATCGTACCATAGATTAATAATAATAACTAATAAGGCAACTATGATCCAACACACGACATAGATATTTCATATTGGATTGGACATATTATGTCACACCAAAAATCATCATGACTTTTTACATACAGTCACTTGTGGACAGGGATACGTCAATCAGATACTACATTAAAATATACATAATAACATTCGAGATTTTCTGAGGCCAATTTTCATTTCTTCAAAGAATAGCCATAAGAGGTTTGTTTATGCTGCATGACCTTGAATTTTCTCAAGTGGTACAACGTAATTTTTTATCAATGATGAACTATTACATGCACGTCAAAATGTTGATACATAATAATAGTGCAATCTTAAATTACTGGTACATCAAAACGTGGTGAAATGGAAAGAGATGTACCGGTAATACAAAATTGCGACGCTCCTGGCATATAAATATGCGAGATTGGTAAAATGTTTCAAATTGTAATAGGGTCTACTTCTAATTCTTATTCATTTCAAATACCAACAACTTCATTTGTTTTTGAATTCAGAGTTTTTCTTGTTAATTGAAAAATGTACCAATTGACCATTGTAGATCGTCCGCCCTCGTGATGTCACAAAATATAAAAATCAATCAAGTGGACAGTGAAGCAGGGGAAATACGGAAATAACCAATCAAGGTATCTAAAATTTCCCCTGCTTCGTATAAGTCACGCCCATCTACAATGGTCAATTATTCCTACATGGTAACACTAAGGAAGTATATGCAAAATCACAGCAAACCATCACATTTTTTGAGCGAACAAGTGAAACGAAGTGGCTAAAGCCACGAATTTTCGTGTCATGAATTTCGTGAATCTAAGACTTGATAAAACTATACACACGAAATTATTGGAATTTCGTGAATTCAAGACATTAAAAAACTATACACACGAATTTTCGTGAAGTTCAACTTTCGTGAATCCAAGGTATCGAAATACTATAGCCACGAAAGTTTATATGGCAACGTCGCGAATTTCGTGAACTTTTTCCGTGAATCTAAGGTAAGCAAATACTGTAGCCACGAAAATATCTCACAAATTTTCATCACACGAAAATCTGGAATTTCCTTGATCCAAGATGAGAGAAAACTATACCCACGAATTTTCGTGGACCATCTTTTTGTGAATCTAGGCATGGATCTAAGCTATGACTAGATCTAAGACAATTCGTGTGATACCGTATTTTCGTGGCTATAGTATTTCGTGTGCTTTTTTTATGCCTTGCCGGAATTCCAGATTCTCTTGTCACGAAAATTCGTGTGATATTTTCGTAGTAGTAGTATTTGCCTTGCCGAAAGTCCAGATTTTTGTGTGCTATTTTCGTGGATATGGTATTTTCTTACATTCTGTAAATTTCGTGTGCATTTTTTTACGCCTTGCCGAAATTCCAGATTTTCTTGTCACGAAAATTCGTGTAATATTTTCGTAGTAATAGTATTTCCTTAGCAATTAGATTCACGAAAACAGTTCCAAGTGGTCACGCAATTCGTGACGTTACAATATAAATTTTCGTGGCTATAGTATTTCGATACCTTATAGATTCACGAAAGTTGAACTTCACGAAATTCCAAGAATTCCAAGAATTTTGTGTGTATGGTTTTTTAAAGTCTTAAATTCACGAAATTCGTGAGACAAAAATTCATGGATGCGATGTTGCCAAGTTGGTATTTTCGTGACTATAGTTTTACATTGCCTTAGATTCACGAAAAGAAGGTAAACGAAAATTCGTGGGTATAGTTTTCTCTAACCTTAGATTCACGAATTTTTGTGGATATAGTTTTTCAGTACATAAAATTCACAAATTTTGTGGCTATAGAGGCTGCCCAAGTGAAAATACTTTCTCTCTTATGTTATGTTTCGATCCCTAAAATTTTAAAAAGTTGTTTCCAGATAAACTTGAACCATACCACAGTTCCTGACTAGACTATAACTATTTAATAACTATACACAGTGACCGATGAATTCTAAAGTAAAGGTTGAGTACTGCTACTTGTTTGTTGACTTAGTCGCTTTGCACATATCTTACGAATGCTAGTTTGACCAAGCCGTTCTGCCTCACGATAGATCCGTCGTACGTCGCCCACACGGTCATACTTGACGGCCAACAGATATGCCGACTTGAGCTGCCGGCACTCGATATAGGCGGAGATCTGAGAAAAAAAACACAAATCTATTAGGGGTGGACTAGAAAGTCAAATAACAGAAAAATCCAAGGAAGCACATTTTAGTGTAATTTTCAACTTTTTTCTCTTTGTTTAATCCCTTTCTCAGCTTCCTCTATTTAAAAAAAAGGCCTACGTGACATTTGCACGTCTGGGTAACCAGTCTACCCCTGATTTTTCATTTGTCTTCTTTTTGTATTCAATTACTATTTTCATATCAGACCTAAACACATGCTACGACAAGGCTCATGGCATTGCCTCGTACCTTGTTTCCTGTGTCGACAATGAGTTTGATGAGCGGCTCTACGTTGCCCGGATCTGTCTGTTCTGCTCGCACTCGAACGCACAACGTGAGAACCTCGTCACACATTGTGTTTGTGTCGGCAACGCCAGAGCTCTGGATGCACCTCATCAGCTGTTCGACATCCTTTAAGCGATTGTCACTTGCAAGCTTTTTACCAGCCAGACTAAACACCTGACACGCTTTCAGGTGGTAGTCCTGGATGATTCTGTTGTAAATACAATGAACAGTATGAGAATATGAAAGGATATTATTGAAATTACCAATTTTTCTGGCAGCCATATATACACTTCTTATTGTTGCAGTTGTAGAGCAAAAACCACCTGTATATTGGTTTTCAATTTGTATTCTTGATCCCTCTATCTACAAAATATCATTTTGCCTATTTTAGATATTGCATACATTTCAAGTTTTGATCGGTAAGCTGAGCTTTGCAATGTAATTTGTTTGTATGCACTAGTCGAACCATAAAGACCAATGAGTTATTTAAAATAGAAGGCATTTGAAACTGTCTAGCATGGACTGTATTTAAGCACACTTTGAAATAACGGTAGTTGTTTCACATGTGTATGTTTGAGAATCACAAAATAATATTTAACCAGCCCACGTATACATTAGGGTTGCTGTACAGTCCAATATTTTCGATCAATTGATAACAATTTGGAATACTTGATTAATTTGATAACCAAGTGTCGAGAAAAAATTGAAAAAGTGGATATCTAACCAAAGTGAATGAAATTAATAATAGGGCAGGAATTGACCAACTTACGGGTCGAATATAATTTTGTAACAAGGGTGGAAAATAAACTGACACTGAATCAGTATTACATGATAGAGACTCGTGAGTCATGACTTCCAATCTCACATTTGTCCCCATTTGGTATTTTTTATTTGATTCAAAATTGATAAAAAAAGGACAATTTTGATCGAAATTCGATATTGAGGTTTCAATATCGTTTGCAATATTAATTCCGAACAGCAACCCTAGTAATAATTTAAATGGAACAGTAAATTGAAATTAATGCTGAGCCTGCTTATTTTGGTTCATTTGTTATATTTACGTACAGTACGTATAACTTGAATACAATATACAAAAATGATTCAAGTGTAAAATCGGTCATACTAAATATAGACTGATGACTGTAAAGATAAAGGATTGATATTACCTGAAAGCAGTTCCAAAACCTTCTTCAACATTTTTCCCACAGATTACGATCAAAACTGCCAACTGTACTTTCTCTGTGTTATTGCCAAACAGTGTCGGAACACGAGTTTCTGCTCCGTTTGAGTCGCCCCCAACGACTGTCAAGTTCTTGAATACTTCCGGCACCAACTGGATGACAGGTCGTTGCTCTATCTCACAAGTATGCAAGAACTTGGTGACCTCAATTTGCCTCAAGATGGTATTGATGTGGCGGTCCACTTCTCGGGGTTCAAGGTTCATGGGTAAGAGCGAGCCACTAGACGATGTACTTGAACGTCTTCCTGATCCACTTTGACTACGACCTGTTGAAAATAGTTTGGGATAGGCTTAGAGACCTTCGTATTGTCACTTGTATTTCCAACACTTGGGATAGTTCCGTACTAAGCTTTCGGAAAATGTCATTAGGCATTTTCACGCTGTAAAATCTTGGTAGTTAAATAGGTCTACTAATCATGTAAATCAATTGACAACTCTTACTTTTCATGAAAGTTCTATTTTTAAATAACATTCATCAAATGAATAGCCTATATCGAAATATTTGTGTCACGGCAGCATCAAATTTGAGCCATTATTCTTTATTAAATCCATGCAGCCTTGGTGAACAGATTTTAGTTAAATAGTTATAAATAGAAATCAATGTTGAGATCTAAATGTGAATGTAAAACGAGAGAATTGCGTTTTTTTGTGTGAAAAATTTTGCCCTGTAGGGTTATTTGCGAGCATATATAGTTATATACCCATTGTTCTGTGACTTTGTAGCTTTATATATAATTTGCTTCCTTCAAGTGCAGCACCCCCCATTGTTCAGTTCACTAGCCGCCACTGCAATAATGTCCCCCCACTACTATAAACCAATCATAATAATGGGCTACATTTTTCGGAAAGTCAGGGAAACAATTTAGCCGAATCGATTCAAAAGGTTTATACATGCTGATGACATGTCGATCTTGAGTAAAAACAATAGTTCCAAGACGGTTTAAAGATACGATTTTGCACTGCCAAACAGGGGCGGTTCTACAGGGCGGGCCAGGCGGGCCCGGGCCCCCCTGACTTTTTACTCATTTCATCATAAAAAAACGCGGGAGCTAATTTTTCAAATTTCCAATATTGTTAAATGTGTCAGAAGTTGTCAGGGAGAGTTGACTCTGACGTCAGAACTTTTTTCCGCACTACGGTACGTTACTACTCTACTGACTTTGTTGGGGTGAGAGGTCCGAAGCTCTGACGGGATAGTAGCCAGAAGGGTCTATTGCCTGCGCCGGAAGGAACAATAGAAGTTGAAGAATCATTACAGAGATGATCTAAAATCGCCGTCGAAGAATTAGGATCATAATATTCTGGACATATGCATTGGAAATGAAAATCCAAGTAGTTTTCTTTTTTATTGAAAGAAACTTACTCATATGCGGCCGAGATACGTCGATATGTTTGTGGGAGTGATTTTTATTCATCTGCTCGAATCAACGTGTCTCGGCCGCATATGAGTGAATTGTTTCCAATAAGAAAGTAAATTGCTCAGATTTTAGTGGTTGGAAATTGGGATGCCAATTATTCAAAAACTATAACCAACATAAACTCTGGAAAGACTAGTAGCTTGTCTGAAGTAAAACTCTACAATACTTGACTGTAAAATGATCAGCCACCCTATCTGATCTAGGATAAAAGTTAGAAACAGTTCTCAGAATTAGACAATATAGACTCTGAGACATTGTTGCAGGTAGTGTGACAGACAGATTATGATTTATGTCGACATCTGAGTGTCTGAGATAGGCCTACAAGAATACATGTGTTTGGGAAAACCAACATTAACCTTTTCCAAAACCCGTGAAATTATGCGCATGGGACTGTGAGTGATATAATAATGATAATAAAAATCGTATTTTAGCACCAGAATCATTAGTCAGTGTGTATGAGTCTATGGAACAGTTCGCTTGTCTATTGGAGTATTTTGTGAACAGTGCTCATTGCCAAGTGTAGAGTGTAACTGTGTAGAAATTGATGTTTCAAAGTGTTTTTACGGCTTTTTTTCGATAACTATACTGAGTGTGGCATGAAGGAGAAGGATGAAGGATGAGGGTTGATGAAGAAGCGGCGCACGCAATTCATGCTAAATGTCTGTGAGTAGTAAAACATAGCATTTGTACAACATACAGTTAGGCTCTACAAATATTCTATTTGGATCCTGTAAACAAGAAAAACCGAACACCGCCTCCCATTCCTTCCCTCAATGAAAAAAGTGAATATATAATACAGTAAACCCTCGATAATTCGAACTCGGTTAATTCGAATTCCGCGCTAATTCAAACCAGAGAAATGACCCCGGCCGCTGGTATAGGGATATCAATGTTAATTCATTTCGATAATTCGAATTTTTATTATTTCGAATTTCGAACTGATGATTAGTCCAAACTACTGTTTTATTATTGTTTCGTGTTTGTTTAATTCGAATTTCAGCAAAAATTACGAATAAAAGTTTTCACAATTGGATATTTTATCACGTGAAATCCTTTGTCATCAACATTCCTGGCGACCCGGCAAGCTAGAGATACGTCATAGCCACATGTGCAGCGCGTGCTAGCATGATGAGGGGTGAGGCAGGGGGTCTTTTCAGGGTCACAGACAGACATCTGGCTGGTCGAGACACCCGAGCGGTAATGTTTAGGATAATGGATGTGATTGTGTCGACTTTTATTTGTAATTTTTGCTGAAATTCAAATTGAACAAACACGAAACAATAATAAATGGACCAGCCAGCTAGTGCATGTAGAGAGAATAATTCATTCATTTCATTCGGGGTCCCAATATTTATATTTACTGCCTTGCTTCCTACTTTTAATCCTAACATCCAGTTTGGTAATTTGACTCTTTCAACACTGTGAACTGTGATAAGTGTTACCTAATAAATGACATGATAATATATGGTATTAATGGGACTCCTTGTTGTGTTGTTAAAATTGCTGAGAAAACACTTGACTTGAAGATAACCACATGGCTGTCAAAGTTGGCTTCCTTAGAGCAAGGGGGAAGTAGGAGGGAACAAACAATGTGCAAGGCGCACATGGTCAACCAAACTGCACGCACACAGTATACTACTGTACTATACAAGGAAAAAACATTTTTTTCATAATTCGAATTTTTTTAATTCGAATTTTGATTTTTGGGGTCCCTTGGAATTCGAATTAACGAGGGTTTACTGTATTGCAAACTTGAATGGGCCCCCCAAACTATTTTTGTCTAAAACCGCCCCTGCTGCCAAATCACATCTGTAATGTGTGATAGGCCAAAACAGTTTGGAGAGGCATGTCTGCAACTCTCAGCCAATAATAAGGCGGTGTAAATAATAAATATGCTGGTGTTTGTCTATTTTCAAAGTGTTTTGAGTAAAATAATTCAGGATATTGTGTTGAACTCGTAATTTACATGTATGGTACGTTTCCGGCTAAACTGATTTGGCTAAACCGTTGCCCAACTGTGTGATAAGCGTAGTCATGGTTCAGTTAACCGTACATATAGTGACCGATATGTCAACATTTACACTATAGTCGTTCAATACTAGAAACCACCACTCCGTATACATATTGAGAAATTATTATTTACATATCAATACTACATGTTGACGCGCCGTAAAATCCAAATATTCATTAATTCTTCAAATTACATTGAAAACATACGGCCTAGACGTTTATTTTTAGCTATTTGTTTTAGGATAGTCTTCTGGCATTATTTATATGTTCATTCAATTATATTTCAGAAATAAGTTTATGTCAAATTGCTGTACTCAGTTGAGGTCAAACTAATTAATAACTGATGGTTGAGGATCAATGTTTTCTATTTAGATAGTTACCGGTATAAAGTTCGGACTAGTCGTTGACTAACGTAGTGTTTTACGGTCAAAAAGGTTCGGAGCAATAGACGCCGACTTTATGTCGCCTAGCCGACTAGCTTAGTGTTTATTGTTACGTATACATAAATACTGCCTGAGGGCGAAGCGTGAGCAGTTGTGAGGGGTGCTCGCTGTAGCAATGTGTATTTGCGGTTATGATAATTATAGTAATTACTATCTGTTATATACTCGATTTGATCAGATCCTGTAACTGTCCCTCATTTCTTATCCTGACACTATAACTATTAAGAAGAAGAAAGAACAGTTATCAAAATGAACAATCTTTTATTCATTTCCCAAAAGAGATTTTCTCTATTTTATAATATTTTATTATTACAAAATCAATTAGTTCGCTATGCCGAACTGAAGCTCGATTTTACGTTACAACATAACAGAAAAAAGAATACCTGTTGTGCCCCATTGACTGGCCAGCTCGGCTTCCAGGTGTTTATGTGCTTTCTGAAGATAATCCAAGTTGCTGGCGAGATTACTGTAATTCCGAGCACCGGATCGATAGAACCGAATGCAAGTCATGGCGGCTCGTACGTAATCCTTCATGTAGAGTTGTAGCTGATAAAGCACATTTAGGTAGCCAAGTCTTTCAAGGTGACGACACGTGTGACAAAGGTAAATCTGGAATATATAATCAATACACATAGTTTTTAGAAGTGCACCAACATAATTGATTGATTATGCTAATGATAGGTTAGTTTTAAAGGAATGTCAGAATGTGGTGAGAGATAGGAAAAGACTGAGCGTGGAATCTAAATGTTAAGAGAGTTGTTATTGAATGATGAATGTGATAACAAAATTGATCAACTGGAGGTGCTTCTTAGCAGCCCTGCTCTATTATGGTATGAGTGATACGATTATAGTCTTCTACAGTACAATCTCTTTAGTGCGACCTTGAGGGGAGATAAGCTAATCGTCGTTATATCACGATGGTCGTTCAACCAAATTTTTCAATAAAATTCACAATAAAACTTTGTGTGTTTGTTTTACAAGGCATACATAAAATACTGTCAGTCGTCAATATTATAACATAGGGCGGAGTTCGATCACTGATGGCCTGCCATGTGGTACGTATACATTTACAGTAAGACACTGTATAATAATGCTGTGTAATAATATTTTGACATTAAGTTCATGTTTTCAGTCTGAATTGATGCTTTAATAAAATATCCCCCCTTCCACCTCCCTCCTGCAATTTACTGAGTGATTTCAAGTGTCTGAAGTGTTCAACTGTATCATATTTCTCCACTCGTCAGTTGTAGTCAAGCAGCACGCCTGACATTGAACAGACATGGTACCAATCGTGATGTGTAGAAATAGGCCTATACACTTCGCTTTATTTTGGAAGGGTATATAATATGAAAATAATACCACCGTATAGTGTCTCTAAGTATTTGTACATACGTAAGAACATTGAAACATTGAAACATTAAAAGTATCATTAGACGACCGGTAGTTAATCGCGTAAAATGCACCGAGGGCGACGGGAATTGTCTACCGGAGTTGAGACCACAACGACCGCCAAACTAGCACGCGAGGCGACGGTGCAATTTCCGGCCGCTAAACGCTGAACAGTCTTGTGCGTGTCAATGTCAGACAAGGTCAGACTACACGCAGTCAGCACTAGGCAGTAGGATGATGCACACCATGCAGCCAACAGCTCACAGTGGTTATGTTGATTATTGCGCGCCAAATAAAAATGCTGGGAATTGGGAAAATCATGCTTGTTTATGATGAAACATTAATTAAATGTGTTTTCAGTGGAATATCTCGCAGTTTCAAGTTGATTCCGTTGTTATGAGTGTGCGGGTGTTGTAAGCCCAATTAAAATGAGCAAAAAACGTATTTTGGACCGATTATAGGCCGAGATTTGCAAGTAAGCTGAGGGTGACTTTAGGGTTTGAAATTTCGAGAAAAACCCTCAGCTTATATTCAGGACAAAACGGTACGAACAATAACAATTTTTCAGTCGTTTCGTCGTAGTATTGATGGTTTTTCTTGGAAGGGAACCAAAAAAGCGTCGTTTTCTCGCAATGGTCGTTAAATTAAGGGACGTATTAACAAAGAAAAAATACACATGGTCTTATGGGAATTGGCCGTGACTATCTCAAAACGATGATATATCGCGATGATCGCTGTATTGAAGGACGTTCTAAAGAGATTCTACTGTATATGGTATATATTTTCGAGATTAATAAACCTAATTAGGGAAAAATTGTATTTATTACCTTCCAAACTGCTAATGTTGAGTCAATGGCTTCAATGCCATGATTTAGATTGGCGAGTAACCCCCGACGTAGACAGGGCATATATACATGTTCATAGAAGACACTTGGTTCCACTTTCTGAGCAAGGACATGTTTCAGTGTAGCGGCCATATCATCGTGTCCCAAATAGAATGTCAAAATCCCTGCATGGCTTCCGTATGTTTTCAAATAGTACTGGCATTCCTCGTAAAACAGGGGATCAAGCTTTGGGCCAATGATCACAATATTACTTGGAGACGAAGCTTGTGGATATTTTCCTTGTGATACGTTCTTGAGTGAAGACAGAGTATGGAGTATTGACAACGCTGGTGACGCCATCACGGTTAACTTGCTGTCGTGAGATGCTCGTATCTTATCCGCTTGTTGTATTACTTTACGATCAACTACGTAAGCTCCCGTTTCCAATATATGTACAATCTCTTGCAATAAAGGTGGATTACGTACTGGTCGTGGACCGTCGAGGTTGGACGATACTTTTTCGAGACAATGCGAGAACTTTTGTCTGGCTTCATCCCAACGGCCAGATCGTAGTGACGCTTTTCCCCAGGCAGCCCAAACGCCTGTACGTTCTAGGCCACCTTTGGTAGAGACGTCCATGGCTAATGACCAGAGTTCCTCTTCGACGAGTCGATCGCGCAGTCGACGCAACGCGTGGCCGTTCAACGCTTCTCCGGGAATAAGAGACGAACAATCACTGCGCACAAGTTCGCTGAGTAGATCGGCTTGACTAAGAAGTTGATCACAGTGCGCTACGCCCGTGTTCAGACCTGACCGCGCATACTTGACCTTAGCGGCGACAATAAGAGCCCTGAAAGTTTACCAAAACAAAAAGTTCTAGTTAAAAATATGTTATAATGGAAGAAATTAATTATGACAATTCAAATTAGGCCTCATTGATATGCTTTCAAATAAGCTTACAAAAGTACCCCAAACAAAATTGTGTCGTTATCTTCATTAATGTGTTGAGAATAAATTGTTGTTGCCGTCTTGGTATTTTATTAGTCACAAATCCAAAGAAATATTCATTTTTCATTCATTCATTGAATCCATGATTTGTTCTACATGAAAAAATGTATAAACCAGGTCAGAGATAAAATATCAAATTACACGTAAAGATAAAAATATACGTTGAATTGAGCTAAGGCCTAAGGATGACCAGAAATCCTAGTTTTCTTGGGATTGTGCTTGTTTTGAACTTCCTGTCCTGGCGGCCCGAGAAATCCTCTGGGAATCATCAAGTGTCCCGGTTTTATAAAATCATAAGAAATATATACACTGGAAGTGGCATTGTTTAAATATGAAATTCTCCTCATAATGCAAAGTATTTTCATAGAATTTGAGAGAATTGTTGCCACAACGTAGGCTTTCGTTGCGTTTCTATCCCCTCCAAAGTGCAAAAACCATTGCACGTCTTGCTTTTACCCACTCTATTTCTCCGTCTTGTCCTCTCCAGGTTGTAATTATTAATTATTAATACAGAGTCCATGTAGTGTGAGCAAGTATTTAGATGTAATCATAAAATGTTAGCATTGTTGTCTATACCGGTACCTGAAATTATTACCTCAAGATTTATTCTTTATTAAATGAGTTACCCAATTATTAATAATTATTCTTTGGGATGATAAGATCGCCCTTGTGGTGCCCGGTTCAAATGATCCTACATCTTTCATCCGTAGCCTTGATTGAGAAATAATTATTTTCTATCAAGTTTTGATGTTGATGGGAAATAAAATAAATTATGAGGTCAGGAAAGTTGTTTTTTAAAATGAAATTGTATCCTAAATGCCATCCCATATGATACTTGAAGAGGCTGCAATACTTGTTGAATCACTTTTTAAACTTTTCTTCATATGATAATTTAGGCCTACTTTACCAGTATATCATTAACTTGAATGGGTTCTATCCTACAGGGTATAAAGTTGTAAGCAATTACTACACTGTACAGAAACGATTTATTCATGATTTCATTGTACTAAAAATCCATCCAAAACACACAACTGCCAGAATAAATATTTCAAAAATTTCCCTGCAAACCGTTGATAGCTCCCCCCCCCCCCCCATTTGGCGTGTAATTTTACTTCGAACTTTTCTCAGCATTGTCCCAGATTGTTCGTTTTCAAATACGGTCACCCTAGTCAAGCTAGAGATGTGAAATTAAGTCAAGACGTTCTCTTTTATTAACTGTGAAACACCAGATACTTTTTTCAATGCAGATTTCAACATATGTTTGTTACTTCACTCTGAACAAAAGTCATAATTCGTGCAAACATTTGTGTCAATCAGCGGTATCATAAACGAAAGATATATTACCAAGACAGTACCAACACACCTCCATTCCCTTAACGTACGTCTGAAATTAGTACATGTGCTTGCTACTGAAAAAACAGCCCTGCTGACTGCTCGGTAGCAGCACAATCCAGCCTGCGTATAGCGATTTCTAGTGGTCTGAAGGTGTTACAGGTGAAGGGGTTAGATGGGTGTGATGATA
The DNA here is from genome assembly GCA_964007535.1 of Brachyptera risi. NCBI lineage: Eukaryota > Metazoa > Arthropoda > Insecta > Plecoptera > Taeniopterygidae > Brachyptera > Brachyptera risi. The sequence continues at coordinate 77,008,148 of OZ023326.1, forward strand.
AAGTACTAAGTAGTGAGGGTAGAAGTAGGGGTCAGTTTTATTTCAACATTGTGTGGCATGCCCTAGTAGTGCATCTTTCATGTATGGCATTTTATGAGAATATAACTGTTCGAATGATTAAAAGGTTTTTGTATATGATACGTACCTGACCATTCTGATGACTAGACCATGGTCAACCTCCCTGTTGAGAGTACCTGGTCGTACTGGCTGCAGAAGTTGAAGCATGTTGTCACAAGAATCCAACAGAAATCTGTAAGGAACAATCACCACGTCACAGATCACTGGCGTAAGAACGGAAGGAAGCGGCATTGTCTGGCAGTTTATATTTATCTTTTATCTGCATTTGAAAAATGATTGATAGAGGTTTCACAGTACAGGTATGTTTTTTATAGAAAGCACACAATTATTTTCTCAATGGGCTAGTCTAGAAAGATATATGTATGAGAATGATCATCTAATTACGTAAACAAACTAACAATCATCGTCAATATTCGTTTTCAAACAGGTAAGCACATCAATAGGGTAATAATGTTCACGGTAAAAATGAAGTCTCCATCTGTTGTTATAGAAACCATCAAACCGAACATTAAATGATTCCAATTTTTTTAACTGCTTGTGTGATTTAACTAGAATTATAGTACAGTTAGAAAAGATAGCTGAAGCGAATATTAGAAGTATAAAATACGAATAAAACCTGGTTCAGGTAAATCTTTAAAAATGGCAATGGGGACACTGAATAAATTTGGTAAAATTGTGCTACCAACAGAAGAGGAAATGGAGAAATTGCATGAAAACGAATACGCTTATCTTCAAAGGCAATATCAAATGATGGAACATGATGCGGTTGCTTTCTCCAAAGAATCTAGAAGTATGATACGTAAACAACAAGAATTGATAGATTCTCTTCTTTTCGAAAAAGAAGACGTAATGGTTCAAGTAACGGTCGCTAAAAATCCAGCCAATGCAGTAAAAGACGATCGCATTATTGCAGAATTGTCTGCGTCACTAGAGAAAAGTGATACTATAGATGAAGCTATTAAAAAGAAAAAAGCTTATTTAAGAGAAGTCGAGTTACACGTATATAAGGAGGATAAAAGAGCACAAGCTTTACGATTAAAAGATGTCACCGATTATCAAATACACCAGAAGATTATCAAATCTGCAAGAACTATTGGAATTCTTGAGAATAGATTGTACGTTGCAAATGTCAAGTTCAACAAAGTGATAGCAGAAAACAAGTTGTTGAGTGAAGAGATTAGACACTACATGATGGATCGAGGAAACTTCCTTACGTCACAGAGGGCATTCATACGGAAACTTTCGGAGGGCAAGAAGGTGATGCTAGATCTTATCGAGTTGGCTACACTCGCTTACGACCAACGGGAAGAGGCACAAGTAATGATGGTCTCATTATTAGAGCGTGGTAATCAAGACTTGAAATTACAAACCCATGAGATGATCGAGTTGGAGAGGAAATTAGACAGCGAGACGCACATGAAAGAGTTTCTCGGGAAAAAAGGACAGAGGAGACTAATGCTAGAATTAGCAGAGAAAATGGCAGCAAGAAAAGAAGCAGAGCGTTTAGAACGACAAAGACTCACAGAAAAGTATTTGGGTATTTTAGAAGATATCAGAGAATTTAGCGAGGAACCAGACATTGACAAAATAGTCAGGTTGTTTATTGAACAAGAACAAATAAACTTCAACGTTTTCACTTACACGATGGAATTAAATAATGAGTTGGAGTCTTTGCAAGAAGACGTGGCCAAGATGCGTTTGAGTATTGATAATGAGCGAGTGTTGGAAATGAAGCGAGAAAAACAAAGACATGAAAACTTGGAGAAACTAAGAAACGAACTGGAGGCAAAGAATGCTGCTGCTAATGAAGCTAAGAAAGCAATGAAATGCAATAAGGATGACCTGGATAGGCTTCTGGTGGGAGTAGAGAAAATGTTCCACCTGGTAAGAATAAATATTATGGCTTCATTCATTTGGCAGTATGGAATAAGTTGGGGTCTCGCATGATGCTGATGGTCTCTTATTTTTCGTATTAGCCTACATCACTTGTTTATTATTTGTTCATTTGTACGCTCAAATACCTCAGCTGTTAGTGGGGTAGTTGAGGAAAGAATAATTCTCATCTGCAATAGGCAACATGCATAAAATATTTGCATCATTTTATATGGTAAACAACAACTAAAAATCAAAGTATTGTATCCGTTTCTTTTCACAATTTCAATGTCAACTAATTGTCCACGGAATTATCGAAGATATAAATAACCTATTTCTACATGGACGTGGCTCGGTTTTGCATAAAATCGCACAGTGAGTAATTACCGGTACTTCATAAGGCAGGAGCTTAATTTCATGGGCTGTGACAGACATTATCAATGAAGCTAAAGCCTCACAAAAGCACAAGTTTTAAAGGAATCAACACGTTTTGATGTTTTCTGTACTTCAAAACCATTTCAAGCCCATTGGTGATTTTTTAAAACTTTTTTGGCTAATATTATTGAATTTGTTGAAATATGTAGATTTATGTAGATTGAAAGTTTAAACAGTAATTTGCATGTTGCCTTCCTGATAATGAAGTTAATTATAATGAAACAATAGTATTGAACAAAATCACCAAAACCGTTATTATTTAATTTTTTATTATTCAGAACAGAAATTGCCAAAAAGTCATTAGGGCCTACTCGCCAATTAGGGCTAAGACAAGGTAGGATCATTCGGACGGGGAACCACAACGGTTTTCATAGGCTAAATGATATAACCCTATATGATATAATTAATTAGAATATAAAGAAGCACATTTGACAAACTATAATTAGATGAGCGTAGCAAAGACTCCATCCCACTCTTATACAGCTTTGCCTGTGTGTTTTTTTTTGTTTTTTTTTCCGTTTGTTTGTTTGTAAGCACTGCACAGGTCACATGGGTCGACTGATCAACATGAAACTTTTTTTGTACGGGCAAACTTTTACAACTTAGAACTGTATAGTTTTTGGAATGAATCAGTTGGATAGGTTTTGAGAAATATCATGTCAAAGTTTTCAAAAACCCCATAAGATTAGGCTGGGCAAGAAAATTTGACATAATGAAATCTCTCTGAAAAAAATGAAATTTTCTCCGAGTGTTTATACATGAATGATACACATAACCATCATTTTGTAAGCAATTTGAACCAGCATTTTTGAAGAAAAAAATTCAAATAACTGTTTTTATTCATCAAATATGTGGAAATGAGCCAAGATTCACTGCTTTCTAGATTCGATATTTGCCCAAGAATAGGCTTCTGTCAAGTAACAAATTACAAACAATAGTTACCATAGCAATACTGCAAACTGGTGGACTACCAAATACTCTGATTGGTCAATTCCAACTGGTAGACATTGTTGTCAGTCTCTTTCAACAATGAGTGGCGTCACTTGACAGAAGCCTATTAACTATTCTTTATTTTTGTCAAGGTGTATAGAATACCAGAGAAGATAAAGTAGCAATTAAATGAAGGACAAAGTGTGTAGAATACCAGAATCGATAAAGTAGCAAATGTAAGACTCTTATTATACCTTTATATTCAGATATCTCGCTCATCTTACAACGCATATTTCGCGTTTGCCTAGTTAGTAAACCAATCAGTTCAGGAATGAGAAATGATGAGAATGTCTTAAGCCTGATTTCAATCAGATTTTTTTTCGGGTCGGCCGACGAAATTTCGAAAGAAATTCTGGCACTGGTAATTCCACTCCAAATTTACAGAACATTTCACGGCTTCTTTGAATCCAAATATGCAATCATTCAAATCTAGAAGTAGAGTGTCAAAATTTGTTCAGATTCTAAGGTTCATGTTTATGCCTTGTTTCACATTTATCTTTGGAAACAGTTGAAAGAAGGCTGTGTGTCAAAATAAATCCAATGCCGTCTGGAGTACAGGAAGGCTGTGACTAGAAGGCAGTCAACATGGCAACATAACAACTTTTTTAAAAAATTTGGCCGAAATTATCGAAGTTGAACCAACTGTCATGAAATAATTTCAGGACGAAATACGCCATCTTGATTCGGTGGAGTTCTGGATTGTGATTGGACCAAAGGGAATTTCGACCGAAATCTCGTCGGCCGACCCGAAAATATTCAAAATGAAAACCAGGCTTTACCGCTACTTATATTAATTACTTATCATTTGATTGTCCTTCAGGTGAAAGGAAATAATGCTGAGATACTCAACCGCCTGGGTAAAAACCAACACGTGTCTCAACATAACTTCATGAGGCACTTGCAAATAATCGAACAACAAACAATCACTCTGATGAACAAAGCAAGTTACATTGAGAAAAGCGAGTCTTTGACTAGTCTACCGCTACAAATCAAGTTAATAAAGCAAGACCATGAAAACAGGTTCCTTCCTGTGTCGGTCGACAAGATAGCGCCAACTCAGCCGTGTGCTTTGTGCGTGGAAACTGTCGAGTTGAGTCAGTTAGAAAACGATAACATACATCCCCTCGACCTTCAAAGTCTCGACGAGCAGCTCCAGCTCGACAAGTTGTCACCAGAGTTTACCGATCGTTTACACAATTTATCAGCCTGTCGTTTGCCCAGATCTCGAAAGATTCTGCAGCGTAGATACTTGTAAAGTTCGACATTACTATCGAAGAACTTATATGAGTTTTGAATATACAGAATTTGGATTTTTCAAAATTTCCAAATGGAATGTGTAATTTATTTTTGAAGACAATAAACTATTGTGTATAAATACTTCTTCGTACTAAAGCTATGATACCGTAAATACCTATGGTACACATCACGAAATAATGTATTCAATACTTGATACTGAGTGTTTTATATTGTATCTATATGAAGACACTTCAAACTTCACCCATTTTTTAAAAAACAATCTCTTTGAATTCAGCATTTATATACGTATCTCCAAATTCCTATTGACCTCCATGAGTTTTTTCCCAGTATAAATGAACAGTTATCTTATTTCAGAGAGATGAACATCATGTATTGTGACTGAAGTAAATTGCTTTTGCCTCTAGAGCCTGCTTACCTAGGATATGCAGTTTGTTCTGAATGAAGTTTGAGAATAGCGAGACAGAGGGAGACACTGGGTGCATGTTCAAATCCAAACTCTTCCCTCACAGTTGTATTATGCGTGTCGTCTGAGGTTAGTCGCCAAGGTAGGTCTCTCGCAAACGAGTTCAAAGATCCGAGATGTGAGCCGGAATGGTTTTCTCGAGAGGAAATGACCGACGACTGGTCGGATCCGAGCGTAGTTTGTTGCATTTCACTATAGCAATCATCGCAAACTCGTACCAGTACATCACCATAGCCTGACACCTAATAAGAAACAAATATAAGGAAGAATTTAGTGTCGTGCGATAAGACTTGAGATATTTATATTGTAACGTATCTCACTAATATAGTTGATGAAGGAATGGAATATGCCTGTGGCGACCCATCAACCATAGCCCCTGGATGTCATCTCAAACAACAGGGTCTGTAGATGGGTTGCCACATACCTGAATTTTACATATAATGTTAGCAAACTATTACTCATTAGGTATAAAAATAGGAGGATAATGTTATGATGAGGATAATCCTTTGAAAAATTGCAAAATCGACAAGAGTTAACCCAGGTTATAACAAAGGGTTTGTTGATTGGTTGGTCATTTCGAGTGGACCTATTCTATTAATGATAATTCAGGGCAACGCACCATTAAGCTGTACTCGAGCAAACTATACATACATACGAGGGGTCCCATGCATGAACCAGCTAACTCAAGAAAAGTGCTTTTGAGATATCAATGTTTAAAGTTGGGTGATACACATATGACATTATTTTGATTCAATTTTCACCTGCTAATTTTTTTCATGTCGAAGGACCATTCTATGAACATCATGTTTGATGAAAATAAAAGGATAAATAATTAAATTCACAGTTTTGGTCTGATATTCAGTTTTATTTTCTTATTAGTTTGAACAAATATTTCAAAATGTTTCAATTACAATGTAGTAAGATGAGCGTAGCGAAGATTCAAATTCCATATACCGAAAAATTTGGGCTTGGTTTTCATGTTTTTTTTTTTACTCAGGAAAATCGGTCGAACGTTTTTTCCGGAAAAAATCGGAAATTTTGGAAAATCCCCATAAGAATAAGCCAGAAGAGAAATACTCGAATATGAAAATTTTTCATAAGCTTTCAAATTCTCACTGAATACGGAAAACACCATTATACATCATTTCAGTGACTTTCACAACAATCGGATGTGAAATAAGAAAGATGACGCATTCGAAACGCATTTTTACATCACCAAAGCTGATGTTCAACAGGTTGGCTATTGAGGAATGATTCAAAACGATTAAAATCATAGATTTTTCAAGAAAGCCGTGACATAAGTGATTTTGGTAGATTGTTAAACGATTAAAGTGATCCAAGGCCTGTAGATTTGGATTGAGCGGACAAATTATTTTTCATACTAGATTCCCATACTTCTAAGCTCATCTCACAACGCGAATCCCGCGTTTTACTAGTAATACAAAATGAATATCATGGTGATCCCCTACTACATTTAAAAAAAAAGACGTCACAAATCAGTAATCAAGCTCCGATTCACTGCGTTCACTTTCCACTCTGGATTCGGATCTGTCGGTTCCGATTTCACTTTGGCATAGTGTACGATAAAAGTCTCGATTTGCAGGAGATACGTAACGAAGTAAGGCAAGAATGTCATTCTTTTTTTTTTGAATTATTGGCTTCACTGGCGCTATGGCAGGAGTAATAATGTGCCCATGTTTATATGTTTTAATTTTGACTGAAATGGCGTTCGTATTGATTGCCGAGTATCCGTAGCACATAACAATGCTCACGCTAGCTGGGTCGTAGTTGATGATGAATGTCTTCGAAATTTTACTGTCTTTCGGGAAAACAAACATGTCCTTCACTTGGCTTTCGTAATCTAGTACCTTCCCTTCAAATATCTCGCAGTTGGCCTTCGTTGCAATTATTTCAATGTACTCTTGTGGTAGTTCAAACTTCTCAGTACGTTTCATTGGCTGACTGTAGCTGGCAAAATTCCTATCGCACTGGCAATAGCTATGGCCGCGAACTGGAAATATATGGTCAATCTTCACGTTTAAAGTCAACGCTTTATAGAGAAAGAATTTCATGACATTATAGTTTCTATTTTGGCCACTAGCAGCATCACTGAAGCAGATAATCTTCTTATAGTTCGGGTTTTTCTCAAACTCCTTTGAAATGACCTTATCGACAAACGAACATACGCTGTTTGCTCCTTTTGCTGCAGTTCCTTCCATGAAATGTATGAAGTATGACTTTCCGTTGTTGTGTACATGGACATTAAATAAGTAGAACCATAGTAATCGCTTGTAGAACTGTTCAGATACAGGTAGCTTTGGTAAAGGTAAGTTCTGAGCATAATCAAACTCGAGCACAAGTATGTCACTTGCATTAGATTTACAGGCATTAAGAACTTCACTCTTCAGTTGCTTATAGGACTCCACTTTTCTCTTGTGCAAATCCCATTCAGTCTTTTCAGTAGCAGTCATTTTGTCACCCTTTACACCATTTTCAAAGCACAGATTACATACGTCAGTACGCGGCTGCCGAAACGTAAAGTTAATATTACGATTGAAATGTATACAATACGTTGAGAAACTTATGTGTTTTAATTCATTCCCAGTCACACTATGGTAATATGAACAGAACAAGTCATACAATACTTGCAAAGTCAATTCGGGATTCTCAAAGTAATTCAATGATGAATCTTGTCGGGTATAGTGACCTTTCTTATGTGGCAACGACTCGCAGTGTGTTTTAGCTAATATCCAGTCATCGTCTGAAATCTTGTTAGGTCGTACATCATGTTTTCCTTTCTTGTCATCAAGACTCTCACTAAGTAAGAGTTTATTCTGTATAACATCTAACCTTGATCTGTGAATTTGGAATAAACCCAACAGAAAAGATTTACATACATTCAACCTCCCTTCATTTATAGCCAGATTGTATGACCAAGTATTCAGTTGATTTTTTCCTGAAATCGTCTTACGTAGAGGTTGTGCGGTGCTTTTTCTGTTCATAAGTCCCCCCAAAAAGTAGTTCTGCTTGTTCTTGTTGGCGATTGTTTTATAAAAATGTATGAAACATTTTTCTTGTTCTTCTGCCAAAACATTTTTGTAACACTCTTTCTTGCAGCATTTATTCACAGCAGCAAATACTTTATCCCCTCCCTGTAAAAAAGCAATCAATGTTTATACAATTTTAATATTGTTCTTTAATAAGAAACGGCAATAAATACAAATACAAATACAAATATTACATTAAGTTATGCGATTCGGTTAAAAAGAGTAGATCGTTGTTTGACTGGGCTTTATTATTGACTTTGCTTACTATCATTAGGCCTAGGCCTAGGACACTATACATCATTATGTGATAATGATCTGTCAAAGTAAGACAAAATATATGGCCTACTAGGCCCAATCACATTCCTTAGTATTCTTTACTTTAGGATGATATCTCATAATTTTTATGATCCAGGCCTGGGGCATTCATCTAGAATCTATGTTGGCCTAGGCCTGCATCTATCATGATCTATGGGCATGAAGCTTAAAACTCTAATCCCAGGCCTACTTACTTGGATATTTTTTTCTCGTTGAACAACTCTCTTCCAAGTTGCTTCATTACTTTTTCTTTTTCTTCCCTTCAAGTTTTCATCAACATTATTATTTGGATCAACGTCTTCTGACTCATCGGACATTACAAAATTAATATAATAACAGCTCAAGACTCAAGAGAATACAGTACTAGATTGTTAGATTCAAATTATTTCGCGAATTTGTGCTTGGTTTGACAGAAATATCAGAATCTTTCGATCAGTGCCGTGGAGATCTCATAGATGCTTGTTCTATAGCACGCACCGACTCGGAGTGACGAGTTTTTCCTTGCTATTGGAACACATTCACAAACTAAATACTGTACAGTAGCGCCATCTCTCGTCATATTATAATAACGTTTGCATATATCGTAGTCAACACAACAAGGAATGAGTGGCTGTCACTGGGGGCATAAATCAGCTAATTCGAGTTAGCTGGTTCATGCACGGGGGCCCTCTTATTTTTACATACATACCATCTGTTTTTCTTCGTATTTCATGTAAAAGAAACAAGCATCGCAGACTCGAACCTTGAGATCGTCATAGCTCGGAACCTGAATAAAGTGAAATTAGCCAAGCCCAAGCGCAGCCAATGTTATGAAAGCAAAGAAAGAGTGTGGTTAAGGTTTACTGTCACACCCAAAGAATAATTGTTAAAATGCATAAGTCCAAAATAAAATAAATACATTTAATAAAGCATGCAAAATACTGAAGCAATAACAAAGTTGAAAGTTAAAAACCAATTACCAATCTAACAATTTAATCAATTGATGATTAGAGTACAGAAGCTACCAACAAAAAGTTTCACAAGACTAGCTTATCAGTGCAGAGAATTAAAAAAAAAAATGTGAACCAAAGAGCTACAAATTAAAGTACATGAACTAAAGTCGGATAAGTGTGCCTACAATTATTAAAATATGAGGAACTAACTGAAGAACACAAAATAAGTGGTGAGTAAATCTGAAACTAGCATCCAGGTTTCTGCCCCTAAGAGAACTAGGTTAATATAATATATTGGTGAGTAGGTGGTCTTGATTAGACATTGTTCTGTGCGGAACGTTCAGTTACGTCCGAAAATTTACGCGCGTGTGAAGTTAGCTGTCCAGACAATCTGGACCACTGGTTAGGACCATTCTAGATCACTGGTTAGTGTGGTTATTAAAATGGTAATTAGCGACTTGTTATCAATTTGATTAGTTACACCTCATTTTCATTACTACCATCCTACAATATTGAAGCTACTAGTCAATAATGACTGTAAGTAAAATAAATCAGATCGACATTATAGAATTTCTAGTTTGGCAAGAGTATCATTTTTTCACCCACGAGCAGTATATTGGTAATGCAGTAACGACAAAGAGCACAGAGTGAGAGTTTGAGAAGGCTGTGGGTACTATAATATTACAAGGTATCAACTTATTCTCGTTCACACGAGTACTCCTACAACAGTAACTGTACTAACAACAGTAAGTTTAGCTTTTGTTACTAGCGTAATAACTCATTGATGATCACTCACAGCCACTCTAGATTGTAAATAGGATTACAATGCTAGTTGCCCAGTAATGAAAACGGGGTGTACGTCACAGTTTGGTTACATTGGCGGCTTTATAGTTATCAGCTAGTGTCACACAGCTCGATCAGAAAGTAAACCGTGTCCCCTACCATGATCGAGACAATCTACTAAGCATTCTGATAACCTTGGGTCTATAGCTCTTGGAGCCAATTGCAGAAAATGATATACAGTAAAACCTCTATGCATCGTTCCCAGATCCATCGTTTTCCTGAATGTATCATTTATTTTTTCTCACCCCACTCCCATATATGGAAACGGTGGATAGAGGTTTCACTGTAGTGAATTAAGCAATAATTGATGAAGCAATTTGTTATCGGTGATGACAAGTTGATTTGTGGTAGCTTACCAATCACCCATGGTTACTTGTGACATTTCCATACCTTGCTTAGCTAATTAGTAATTATAATTGAAAAGTTGAATATTAATTGGATAGCCAAGGGTTCACACAACTGGCCCTTGGCACAATTTGAACAATTTGAAGAGGAAAATATTGAATAGAGTTCAATTACAAAGGTTATTTTTCTCTCATTGTAAAAGATGACACTCTAAACATAATCTATTAAACCTGGGAAGCAAGAAATCAAAGGTAATCAAGGTAAAGAGAAGTGTGTGGTAGTTACTGTTAGTAGCATGTGGCAGATTGTTGATTATTGATGTGTACTAGGCCTATGTATGTATGTATACTTCATTTTTATTTTGGATACACTACCACAGAGAATACACGAGAATGAAATAAGCAACAAGTATAACCAATTGTAAAATGATTAAAATAATCAATGAATAAAATGGGAAGCCAGTGACATAATTGTTTTGAACTCAAGGTGCACGTACGAATAGCTTTCCATTACATTTCATATTAATATGCCCAAATTGCTATCCAACAACGCAGTCCAACAATCCGTAAGAAGTAGAGAAATAATCCAAAGCGATAGAGAAACAGTAAGGAACGAGGCGTACCTTGAGACGTTGTCTGGAGCACGACCAGCAAACTACGCGACCACAGCGGCGACAGTGATGACGTCGGTTAAACATCGAGAACGCAACGGCATCGCAGCACATGCACTCAGTCACCTACAACAGACAGTAATCAACAAATTGCGTGGGTTATATGAATTGGGTGAAAGGGAAAGAAAGAACAGCAGCTTACCAAGATTTATGAGTAGAGAAAGGCCTACTCATAGTGGAGAGCCCGTAGATAGAACACAGAGATGAAAGGTACACACGAGATTCTGATGTTTTGGCTATTGCCTTGGTTACATTAGAGTAGAGAGGCAAATTGAGGGTTATGTTTGTTTTGGTTTATTTATATACAGTTACGTAACATAAAATGGTTGGTCAAGCCTGCTAGAAGCATTGATTTTGTACAAGTTCAATGCTAGAAGTGAGGTTCGGTCCCAGTAAAGTAGCCTAAAACTCTCGGCACTTTGTAAATATGTGAACAGTAGGCTAGGTCAGGGATGGTGTCGGGCTGCAGTAAATGCCATTAGTTATTGCACTCAAATGAAAGTACAGTATAACAAGATAATAATATATTGGGTGATAAAGAGTTACAAGATTATAATTAAACTGTGTATTTTTATTTATTATTTAACTCTTGCAAATGCACATAAATGCGCGGTGGCAAGTTCCCTAAGTACCCCTATCCCACCATCTCCTTAACCCTCTGACGGAATAACTTTAACCTGATTTCATCCCCTTCAAAAACATTTCTACTAAGCCCATTCCAGTCCCTACCTGTCCTATTTAAGAAAGAGAATTTACCGACATCTAATGTAGCCCCCTTTATGACTACCGCTCTATCATGACCCCGCCTACCTCCATACCCTGACTTATTTCTTTTTATCAACTCATGCAGCTCCCCCCACCCCCCCTCTCCCTCCATTACCCTGAAGAAATTACATAAACGATCCTCCTTCCTCCGTATTTCCAATTTCTGCCACCCCAGGTCTCTCATCATCTCAGTTGGACTCTCCAACATTCTTACCCTCTCCCCCCTTTCATTCTCATCCCATTTCCACCTCCTAACCCTACCTGTAACCCTTCTCACAGCAATCCTTTGAACCCTTTCCACATCCCTTATCTCACCTAATCTATAAGGATCCCAAACTGAACTAGCATATTCTACCATGGGACGCACTAACGAGAAATATGCTTTTTCCTTAATCTCCATACCTGCCCCCCTAAGTTGCCTCATTACAAAGTTTAGTGCATTTATACTCTTTTTTACTATTCTCTCAATCTGACTCCCCCACCCTAGACGCCCATCAAATACCACCCCCAAATACTTGTAGTTTTCCACCAACTCCAGCGTCTTCCCTCCTACCTCATACACTACATCTGTCCTTATGTTTCTCTTACCGAATGTGACTAACTTGCACTTTCCTGTATTCAACCCCATCTTGTTTGACTGAACCCAACGATTAATTGCCGCTAAATCTACCTGAAGAGCTACTACATCCTCCTCTGTAATGATTTCCCTATATAACACACAATCATCTGCAAATAACCTTATTTTCGAATCAACAACACTAGTCAGATCATCTATATATAAATCAAACAATAAGGGACCCAACACACTACCCTGTGGAACTCCTGACGTAACCTTAGTCTCACTTGAAACCTCTGAACCCACCCGAACTCTTTGCACTCTATCCTGAAGAAAGTTTCCAATCCAATTAACCAACCCAGCATTCCCAACGGACATTTTTAACTTCCCTAATAATATATTGTGATCTACCTTATCAAAAGCCTTCTCGAAATCTAAAAACACTGCATCAACACGTCCCCCCTATCAACTACCCCAGCCAACTCTTCTGCAAAACCTAACAACTGCGTCTCACATGAATAACCCTTCCTAAACCCATGCTGCACTTCTGAAATACTCCTTCTTTCATCTACCTTCTCCACTACTCTCTTTATAACCACCCTTTCCATTATCTTACACACATGCGATGTTAAACTAATTCCCCTGTAGTTGTCTACCCTACCCCTTTGCCCTCCCTTTGAAATTGGAACCACCTCCGCTTTTTTCCAAACTTGCGGTACTCTACCTGCTGTGAGTGAAGCTTGAAACAACCTTAGCAAATAACCTACAACTCCCCTACCCGCTAATTTCAGTAGATCGCTTTGCACCCCATCTATGCCTGGCGACTTCCCACTTTTAAGTTTCCTTAATACATTCCACACTTCTCTCTCTGTAAGCAGAACCTCCTCCCCATCCCCCTCTATTGCTTCCTCCTCCCCCATAATTCCATTCGCATTGAACACTTCCCCATAGAATCTATTTAAAGCTGCTGCCTTCTCTATGTCCGTTTTCCACTCATTCCTTACCTGATCAACTAAAGTTGGCAACTCCCTGCCACTACCTTTCTGACTAGAAACAAACCTATACATTCTATTCCAGCTACCTTGCACATCACGTTCATTGAACATACCCCCCATGAATCTTTCTTTTGCCTCCCTCTTAGCCCTGTTTAATTCCCGCCTTAGTTCCTGGACCACCTCCTTTCCCTCCCCTGGAGGTGGTTTACAATCTATGGTTTACAATCTGTCGAGTCTTTGGATTATCTTGGCTGTGATCCACTGGCATTGCCCTTTGCCCATTCCCTCCACATACAGTCCATGAAAAAATTAGCTGTGAAATGCAAAGGTTTCAATAAAATTTGAATTTCAGATTTTTTTGGAGGCTGCAAGTGTCACTCAGTGAATATAAATTATAAACTGCAAAGACAGTACAAAAAATTAAAGCCATTTTGAAAGTCAAATTGCATACATATAGTTATCCAAACTCAATTCTCGAGCTCTTGTTCTTGCTTTATTCTCAAAACACTCAATGATCAAGTACTTGACACACCGTTAAACAATATTATTCACACATGAATCCATAACACAAAGTTTAAAATGAATTGTTGTGTTGACCAGCCTTTTTTTTTATTATTATCATCGAAAACTAGATACGAAATCATGATCGCTAATGGAGGCTTGTGACTAATGGGGCCAGTACACCCCATTAAATGCTACAAACATGTGTATGAAGTATGAACACGTAAATACAGTAGTACATATTCCCAAAATGACAGTAATACACAGTACTTCACAATGGTACTAGTAATTGGAAGATTCTCCACTAATATAATATTGATGTATTACAACACATCCAAAAATAACAAAAATATTGAAATAAAAATGAAAATACCTGGTCATTTGGCATCCACTGATCTTTCGTAGGAACGTTTGCGGGCATAACAAACTCTCCACTCCCAACCGATAGGGTCGACAGCGACACAAGCAATTTCTCTTCATTTGCCGTTGCAGTGGCAAGAGCCGACTGCACTTGAATTACCCTGAAGTCGAGAGCTTTAGCTGCATACTGCCTCAGCAACAAATCAATGCTACTGACCGACACAGGCGAACCAACAGGAAGCTGGACCAAGGTCGGTCGAACAACGTCCAACATTCTCTCCAGCATGTCTAGCCGAGTATTCATGACAAACTGTTCGACAATCAATCGCGGCTGGTCGATCAAGTCCAAGAATGGTGGCTGCTGGCTGCTTGGTAGTATGGATAGCATTTGAACACCGATCGAAAGGTGCCGGTAACGTATCAGATCGTCGGGAGATAGCACAGCGGAACAAGAACCGAGCAGAAAGTTGACAATGAATGTGAGGCTCGATATTGATCGTAGCTGATGAGTTAGATCTTCACATATAGACACAGCCTGGATTGTGAATAATGACTGCAACAACTGGAAGAAGAATACAAAATGCTCTGTAATTTTCTATCTGGGTTGACTTGAAGGTTGATTCTGATTGATGGTAAATTCCACTGTGTAATTGTATTTCTAGTTAGGCCTATGTATTTTATTTTGTAACTGTTGATTGATGTTGATGGTAATTGATTTCTTGTCATGTATTCAAGCTTGTGAATGATCAATAATGCTAAATAAATACATATCCTCTACTATATTAATAGTACAGTCAAACATGTTATAGGGGATGTTCCAAAATATGTACTGTAATAGGCCCTACATATCTTTATGAGGGAACTAAATACTGGGACTTTGCAACATAGATTATACTAGATTTTCAAGTTATCGTGTCTATATAGATATATTGAATTTCAAACTGTAAGAATTCATCATTTACATCATTTACATTTAAATTTCATCATTTAATCAGTTATTGACCGTATGCTTCATTTACTATGTAAACTAGCAAAAATGCTGAACTAATGAAAATTCTTTTCTATTAATTATTATTATAGGCCTACTCCACTGGTGACCAACTAGTTGTATGGAAATGTTATTTTTGTGGCCTGCCAAGGATTTGTATGATATACTGTACATGACAGTTTGACAGTTTGATACGAAGGAATCGAACGGCCCGTGAGTTCATGCGGAGGCACTTTCAGCAAGCCAACGGCTTGCTTACTCTTGAGTATGTGATGAAAATAATTAGACCTATACTCAAGAAGAGTTGTCATGTGAATCAAAATTCAAAATATTAATATAGTGAACTTTTATATTTCATCATCACGCTTTTTGATACGCAGCTTTTGTTTTGGAAAGGAGTGCCGTGTAAGCATACACCAAAAACTTTTAAATGCATACACCTGACAAGGGAATGAATAAATGGATCATTGTTTGCGTTTGAAAGGCGTTTCAATAGCAAGGTCATTTTGTGCCTTCACAATGTTGAATTGATGGGCCCATACTACTTTGAGATCAAAACTTGAGAATAGCTTGATATAACTTATGGATGAATGAATGATTGAATGGATGAAAAAAAAAATCATGGCCTCCTGCACAAAATGGCTGGTCACAACTGGCCAGCTCTTGAAAAAATATATGACAGTTTACATTTACGTTAAATGTCAACAGCCAATATAGCATTCTTAATTTCAAGTTTTGACGTTTATAATAAAAAATCGAGCATCCTCGAAGAAAATATAAATTATGAAGAAGATTTTTATTTCTGTGGTTCCTTGAAATTCGAATTATCAAGGGTTGACTGTATGTACTCAACTCAAAACCAATTAAAAAGTTGATATTGTATAGGGCCTACGGCATAGGGCCCATTCAATTTTTTTTCCTTCTTTTTCTGGAACTCGAAACTCGTGATTTTTTCTCTAATTCTAACTCCTCGACTCGAACTTGAATTCTCAAACTTGCACACCCCTAACATTTGTCCTCGAAATGAGGAGGAAAAAAATCGTTAGATAACAGTAGACTTCAACTTCTTAGTTGTATAAATAAGACACTAAAATATGTTTATTTTAATTAACTATGCTTACTTTCATAGCTGCTTTATAGTTCGGAGGCTCGGAGTTTAAGAGAAGAAACAACAATTGTGAATCCACTAGTTGTTGCGCTCTGGTAGCAATGTGATGAAGCTCTGCCCATTCCAGACATAGTAGAGGCTAAAAAGCAATTACCGGTAATTAAATATTAATAAGATAGGTTATGGGTTATGTGACCTATGACACCAAATTGGAAACAGAATAATTAATACAGTTTTAACTTTAATACTAATTGCTATTCAATATTATTGCATTCATTTTTTCATATTGGAAATCACAAGAAATAGAGTAGCAACAGATACCTAATATTATTACTATTTTGTGATGGACGATACAAGATGAATAATCATTCCCCTCATATCATCCATCACAAAATAACATTCTCTAAATCGAGTCCTACTTTCCACTAGTAATATTACTGATTAATCTCGTAGACGCTGCATAAAAACAAGAAGGCAAGGGACTCCATCGTGAAAAGAAATATTGGTGACTTGTCAGAAGTTCTATCATACTTATTTCTCAACCACTTGACAGCAAGGTTATGAAGGTTCGTACGAAGGTAAGTAGGCTACCTCCCAAGTAGGCTTATTTTCAGGTTATTTGTGTTTAGATAGCGTTTTATAACATTCATAGCGGAAATAAATTGGTTTATTGTATTGATATATTGTTGTATTCAATATGTAAAACAATAAATTTGACAATATCACTGTCATTAAAGATTCAGAGGCTTGTCAATTTGACAAAAGTAAGAAGGCAAAGCCTACAACGAGGTTCTGAAATAACAGCTGACCGTATGATATCATTTTTCAATACATTAGCGTACTCTATCGGTGGAAAAAAATTGCCATCAATTTCTCAATCTATCTCGTAGATGTCAGTACAAGCTGAACGTAAATATGACGTAATGTTGTCGAGATATTGAATGCAACGTATTGGAGAGTGTGTGGACGCATGTACGCGTCGACGGCCTGTCAGCGCGACCACATGGACGCGTCACTGCCGTCAAGTGGTTAATTAGGATAGGTACAAAGTGTACCGTTGCACATCGAGACTCCAACTATCTTCCCGCTCTGGCGCTGTCTCGTTCACAGTTACCAGTATACAGTGTCCAGTACATAATAAACAGTCAAGTAGATGGTATGACGTCATGTAGTTCTGACTGCATGAACTAAACGCATCTTCGTACACAGGTTTACGCTACGTTTGCTATATTCATTGATGCTTGGATTATAGCATTGTAGGCCCTACCGATGGATACGCAGCTCACGCTAATTCCTGCACTCTTTGCAGAGCTATGAAACGTGCCAGATTTTGTCAGATGTCAGTGATGGTTAGATTAAAAATTATGTCTTGAATCGTAATATTACAGTCTCAACCATTTAGTCTTGTCCATTTGAAACAAACCTTACTCAACTTAACCATCACTCACCCAACTATGAAGAGGATCAGTAACGTTCATGGCAAATTCAACAAAATATTCAATAATTAGGCCTATCTGCAGAAAACAAACAGAGATATACTCAAATATTTACTTTGCATAAGCTGGTATAGCAAAACTGGTAAGGTGAAACCTCAATCGCTCGATTTCAAGAAACAAGGAGTTCAACAAACATCCATGCACAATCTATGGAAGAAAATTCATTATACAAGTGAGGGCGAGACAAAATAATTGACAGAAACACAAAATGATGGATCTGGGAATGATGCATCGAGTTTTTACTGAATTTAGTGTTCACTTATTTTGTGATATATGATTTATATACGTACCTCTTTTGCGTCGATGAGATGTTTCAGAATCATTGACGGATTGTCCTTGGAAAGTGAATGCACATTGTACCACGCCGTCATATTCAAGCGACTACTACAGCACAGCAGAATCTGGAATTGAACAAGAAATACAGTAGTATTAAAAATACTATAAATAAATGGTATGAATAGTTTGAAATAATTATAGTACAAAATACAAATACAGTAGTTTAAAACTTGAACACATATTTATTTACAGTTAATGTAAAAGGTTATGAAAATAATAATTAATACTCAATAACAATAGTAGGCTAACTGATTAATAATTACAATAAATTTATAGATTAATAATAATAAATAATTAATCTTCAATCTTCATCAGTCCAAAGCGAGACTATCTTGCCATCGATGTTAAATGTTGAATCAACGTTAAAGGATCGGCACAACAGCAGTAGGAGACAGCAGTCGCTTGGAATTCTTATTTTACCTCTACTGTACTTGTACTATAAGAAAGATACAGGGACCTATCACTAGACATTGCAGTCGACAGGCCTACATATAAAAATGAGTGTTTTCGTTTGGGCAAACGATATAAAAACTTCAATATCGAATATTGATCGAAATATATCGAAATTTTCAATCAATATCGAATCAAATGAAAAATATATAATCAATTCAAAAATATTGAATCGGAAAAAATGCGAGATTGGAAGCTATGATTCTCGATCATATACTGTTTCAGTTTCACCTCATTTTTCATGCAATTTACAAGAATATACACTACACAAAATGCAGCGTATGCTTTGTAAGATGAGCGAGATATTTGTGTGAAGTCTACCCCAAAACTCTACACACCTCGACTTATATGAAATATACTCAAGTGAAAAAACTGTCAAGTCTACAAAGCCGTGAATCACCGTGTGCAAGATACTGAGTAAAGAATAAAGCCTGGTTCCCAGTCCGAATTAATCGAATTACCAAATTAATCGAATATCAAATATTCCAATTCGATATCGAATCAAAGTCCTAGAATATGAAATCAATCGAAAATGTCAAAATTGAATGGCAACCCTAATAAAAATATATTGTAAGAATCGTCAAAAAAGAATATACTTTTCTTATAGGCCCTACATGAAAAACATTTCCATAATCAAATACACATACAAAACCTGGGTCGCCTGAAGAGCGAGTACTGGAATAAAGATACAGTCGAGCCCACATATAACGAACTCGGTTTTAACGAAATTTCGGTTTTTACAAATTAATTACCATTCCCCTTCAAATCTCCTATCCTCACTTAAATAAAGACCTATAATGAAGTGATTTATATTTCAAAATTCGGTTATTACGAATTTTTTGTCACTTTACAGCATATTCATTACATTCTATCCTATTATTTATATTTATGTATTATTATTATAATTTTATTTTCTAATATCTCTGACAATGTTTATACAATTTTAATATTGTTCTTTAATAAGAAACGGCAATAAATACAAATACAAAATACAAATACAAATATTTTGCTCATTATTTTCAGCTATTTCCAACAAAATATTCGAAAATCGGAGCATTTTGCGTGAATTTATTTTCAGGTTACATTTATTTTGAACGGACTGTAGGCTACATCGTAGCAGCTGGTGACGCGTACAGCACGTGGTCATAACTCTTGCTGCACCCCCCTCCCTCCCCGTCCCACGCACAGTGGAACGGACCATACCAAAACATTCGCTCAACGCGCGCTAAATAATAACGTGATGGTGACATCTTCAATGACTTTGTTTATCTATTTTTTGTTTACATTCCTTCATTTCCATTCGTGATAGTGTCCTGTAACCTAGGAAATAAAACACGAGAAGTGGGGAGTGGTGTGGTGTCATGTGATGGTAGATGATGAGTTCTTTATGAAAGGACATTGTTGTTTTCTATTACTTTCTACAAACATACTAAGTGATGATACGATGCGATGATAATATGTCACCTAATACAGTACTATACTAGGGCCTAAGTCGTAAATGTAGGCCTATCTTTATAAATCTCTAAAATTCAAGTGCTGTTATGAAAAAGAGCAATAAATCTCTATAACGAAATTCTGTTTTTACGAACTGATTTTTATTCCCCTTGAAATTCGTTATATGCGGGCTCGACTGTACTACTACCAAGTGTGAACATGGGCTTGGCGTACCTATTCAAGGAAAGAAGCATACTTTAGAGTTGGGGTTACCTCAAATAGGTAACCTCTCTAGTCTCTATTAACTTTCACATCTTCTTTCTAACCAAACCCTTGTTCATTCTTGGTAGTATCCTTAGTATCCTAGTATCGTAGTATCGTTACAGTATGCGCTCTTCAGCACCCCCCAAAACCTGTTATCAGCTAGTAGCTACGATCATAATCAATACACATGCATTAGGATCAAATGTATAATTTATTTGAAGTACTTGTTATGAAACTAACACCGTGCTGACAGCTAATCCTGCACCAACCTTATTGTATATTTGTATTTTATGAAGTTTTCTTTCTAGTTTTCCTCTCATTTCATTTGTAATAAGTCCCCGTCTGTCGTCTAGAAGAACTCGTAGAGCTTGTTCGCAGCCAGCGCCTGGCCAGTGGTGTAGATTTCTACACACGCAATCAGATTGAAGGGAAACGTCACCGATGTACTGGCAATACTGCCACGGCATCGGGAAGTCTGGAACACAATGGCAAACTGATTGATCATTTCCATTAGAGATTCATAATCCAGTATTAACAAGAAATATGGAAATATCTTGAATATTTGAAGTTTCCAATAATAGTTGTGATACGATTGAACGATTGGATAAAAGAATTGGAGCGACGAATGTCTGGATGTGATCATCTTTGCCTAAAATAAATAATGGTATAATATGGTTACTATTCTAGTACCCACTAAATAATTCAATATTAGCATGCACTAATTAGTTGCTATTCTTCTTGAAAAAAAAAACATTTACTATGATGTCAGAAGTTACCTAGACTGGTTACTGTAATTTCTAACTGTATTTGATATTTTAACTTCTAATTACTTAAATTGTTCACTTTCTCATAAGGTTAGGTGGAAGAACGGTCAGCTGACTGAACCTCGCCCTTTTTGAATGTACTAACGTTGTTATACATAATGAATACAGACTTTCTATCATTAGTGAGGTCGACCATATATTTTTTCAATACTGTTACCCCACCAACAGCTAGATTATACAGGGGTAAGAATAAGCGGCTGATAATGAAATGATGAAGTGATGATAGGTGAAAGCACGTTTACAAAAAGATATGCCCTATGCAGAACTCGAACCCACACTCGACCTGATTTCAGTTCCTAACGCAGTGCGATAGTTGACTGAGCCTCGGGGGTGGCGTGCTTTTCTAATTTAAAATTGAATGCCAACACAAGCTCTTACCTGTTGATGGTGTTATTGAAGCCAGTTCATTCATAACAAGATCATTGAATGTCTGCAACTTCGGATCTGAACGCACTTGTTTCTCGGGAAGTGCGCAAAGTATCTCGAAACAAGATGACCATTCCTGTTCCCGAGTCAGAGTGGCCAAATGATTCCACAGCCTTGTTGCATCGGGATATAGACGTAGTGCACTTTCCACGGCATTATCTTCATATATGGCCTTCAATACGGTAATCGAGTCGTAAGTTAACAGCTGTTCAACACATCGAGTCCTGTTGTCCGTTTGATTTAATATCGTCAGTGAACCGTGAAGCTCCTCGTTATGGTGGATTTTTATCACTAATACCGACAGCAACCAGCAATGTCGTTCCAAGAACTTGACAACTACATCTCCAACAATGCGCTCTTTCCAAGAGTCAGTTGTTTTAGCACTTTTACTTGAATGGGAATGGTGAACTTTGTCATTAAAGCCTCCCTGAACATTGGTATATTCTAAAGTAATACCATACTCCATACAAGGCTTCTTAACATCAACATCAACTTCTGAAAAAATATGAAAACATTTCATGCACTGTCTGTCATAAATCTTTTTTGTTCAATAGAATTTTTAGTTTCCTTTATTTAAGAACAAGGAGCGGTACCATGTATAAATACCTCAATATATTGTTTAGGTCAATAAACTTGATTAATTGATACTAAACTGTTATTTATCAAGTATGTTTGATTAAAAATGTTATTATAATAGTGGATGACACGAGGAAAAAATCATCCTCCTTGTGGTCCTGGATGCATGTATCTTTCGAGAATGAATATAAATAAAATAACTACAGTATTCAAATGGTGTCTCAAGCATAGGGTCGTAGAAGAGTTTTCTTCATGTCAGTCTACAGAAACCAAATGATCTGTATAGAACAAAACGGTATGCGGTTTTAATGTTGGAAACTCAACATTAAGAGATAAAGTAGATTTTATGCAGTTTGTTTTGTTTTTGCAGTCTAATATAATGAAAGGAATCTTCTCCCTAATACTACGCTCGAGACACATGTCAATACAATATAGATAAGTTTTTCTTTATATTTCTTTTTGAACATAATGCTTTTAGCTGATTGCTTTAATGAGATATTTGAGGGCAAAGCAGGGTGCCTGGCAAATTACCGTACATAGTAACCCACCTGACCGTAATCTGAAAGTAATAATATGGTCATATTAAATTAAAAATGTATATATACCCTTTGCGCTATTTGCCAGATTGACAAGACACGTTTGAAGCTGTCCACTCGAGTTGTCTAGTAAAAATTTGATCAGAGACGAAGATTTTTCCACCGGCTTTTCATCGTCTAACAAGACACCGACCACCAAGCTATCTTCTGCCTTCTCAACGGCGTCATCATCAGGCTCCGCATCGACCTGGTTGTACGTACTGTACCAACCAACGCACTCGGGTATGACCAAACAGTTGCCCTCTACTCTGACTGATGCATTAAAGAACTCCATCATAGATCTGTCCAACTGCTCGTCAACATTTTCAATGTATAACACCTGAACTTTGGGTGAATACACGCAACCATTCGTTACGGCAAACATCACTCGCGGATCTGCTGATTCTGTCAAACAACTCCACAAAATCTTGTCGTTGACGTGTAAGGTTGACGCAAACAGATTTGACATAGGATCCATCTTCGGAAATATATTTTCTCCTAGTATCTGCTTTTGTAAGTTATGAAGTGAAACAAACTCCAACTGTCCAACATTATAACCAATTGATTTCTGTGCAAGACATCTCTGCAATGGATTCTCCGATAGAAGGTCAAACTGACCTCTCAAGTTTTCAAAGCTTGCAAGATTAACTTGATTTTCTTCCGTTGCTTTCATCAAGTCAAATGGTGCTTCTACAAACAGTAAGCAATGAATCCACATGAGATTCATAAGGTTGGTGTAAAATACCAATGTTTCATTGCCTACGTTCAATAACCGTAGGTCTAAGTATGCCAGTTCTCGGGAATCAGCTAGAACACTTCTCACTGAAGGATTGGCAGCCAATAAGGAGGCTTCTTTGGAACGTATCATGTTACACAGCCCATGATTATTGCTTTCTTGATTGATGGTTTCCAGTAGATCAGACAGTAAACTTCGAACGGCTACTTCAGGATGCCTTACAGGTCCAGCCCATTCCTAAACATGGACAAGCAATTATTTATTAATAATTATACTAGTGATAGTTTTTGGCTATGGTATGATGCCTACATTTGGCCAACAATATGTTATCTATTAAACTATATTAAATCCCAATCTGCCACTAGAATATACTCAAAATCAGCAAAATCAGGGAGAGGAAACAAAATCATCATTACCGCACCTAAGAAGTTTTCAAACGGGCAACATGATCCAAGCCTGAATTTTTTATATACATTAAATTGAATAGTGTGTTACATATATAAGAAAAGAACCTGTTATGTGTTGAACAAACATTTTTATATGCGCCATTTTTCACACTCTTTCATCATTATATTGTTTCCAGCCAAGTTTGATACGCTGAATTGACTACAACACGACGTAAGCTTGCGACATCTTGATATCTTTGAAGCAACATTTTAAGATGGACATAAGCGACCATTTAGGACATTTTTTCTTTCTCTCAATTGACTATATGAACTATTTTGACATTTCTCTCAGTTAACTACCGGTATATGCTCCAGTCATCAAGACAGTACGGATTGATGTTGTATTCAAATTAAGAGGTCATGGAGTCATTGGACAAACCACGTCGTTAACCAACCATTTTTGACATGTACAAAAATGAGGTTAGTTATAACTCAGTTCGTTGATTGAAATTCAAATTAGGAAGCCAATCACCATTTAATATAATACAAAACATACATCAAGAACTTGGCAGATGTCCTTTGCATTTTTTAGGTAAAACGTGGAAAAATTGCTAACCTCTTGTCTTTGATTTAATACCACTTTCCCCCAAGTGGCTGTTCTCTCATAGTACGTCGACGTACTGAAACACGTTTTGACTGGGATTCTGGGACAGCAGTTGCGTACAATGTTGTAGACGAGATCAAGTCTCATGCGATACGCTATCGGTTCCAGCCTAGTCGGTGGTACGTCACACTCAAACACAAGGCGACCGATGAGCGCTATCAAACTCTCATCCAACACATCAAAATATGTGCCAGGGCATAGAAGACCTGTTGAAGATAATAAATTAATAATAGCTTAACTGCCATATTGTGCCACGAGTCGACGGATTTTCCAGAATTTGAGTACCAGAAAATCGCTTCTGATAAGGCTTTGATATACATAAGGATGAGGATATAAGGATTTGATGTACATACTATTTTGATAGTCAGACGTTTCGTATCTACACCAAGTTCAAAGTTGTAAGTTGAGCATATCTACACCCAGTTGTTAGTTGAAAATTGAGGAAAACCCAGGACATTGATTATTGCTAACGAAGAAATAATCATCACATCACCTTTACTTGACGGGAGATTCTGAATAAGTAGTGAAGTTAACAACTTCAAATAAGTGTAGAATTGTTGAAGATATTGAGGTGAATTTCCAGACGGCTCTTTGGCTAATAGAACTTTGTTCAAATCTGAAAATAATGAGAGAGGTATTAACACAGAGATAACAGACATTGGCTAAACGTTAAACTATTCAAATTAAGAGTTACAAGTAATATTCATATAGAATAAGTTCTTTCTAATAAAGTGATACAATTTTTTCAATTGATAAAAGAAAAAGATACTCGGTAGTCTTTCGTCTATTCAAATTTTTCAATGTAAATGATTAGAGAATTTTACACAAACTCTATGTACAATGATATTTGTATTTGTATTTGTATTTATTCAACAGTTTGTTTAACAATGGTATTGTATAAACCAAGTCAGATATAAAAACATTTGAATTGCAAATATAATTTATTATGGTAAGTATATATCTTAATGAATCTGCTCAGTCGACAAACCATGTCATCCGATTGTACAACGTCATAGTTTAAAGAAACGGTCGTAAACTTGAATACATGGCAAGAAATTTACCTTTACTAGTAGACACACTGCAGCTAGCTTTAATTAGCTTCCTGAAATTGATGTGAGCTATCTTGTTGTGAATCTCTTTTGTTGGTGTTGAAATTCCCTTGGTCTTTAAATCTTTGCATTTATTTGTTTCATCAAGAAGAGTTACTTCAAACTCACTGACTGTCGACTGAAGTGAATCCCAGAAGGAGACACAATCTGTAAATACTTTTGAATGCAATGGAAATTGATCATTCATCAAAATATTGTTCAGAGAAACATTCTGAGGGAAAACACTGGATTTTTGATCTTCAGTGCTGTTTCTATTGATCTCATTCATCAAATGTATCATGAGGCGAGTGAAGTTGATGAAACCGACAGGTTGTTTGCTTCGTTTGTCCAACAACGGCGAAGCGTTTGGTGTTGTAGTTGCATGAAGAGAGCTGCAGTACTTGCTAGCCACGTCGAGCAAGCTGACAGAGTGCTCGTACCTCGTACCTACGGTCAGAGCCAAGTCGATGGCAGTCATAGCAACACCGTTGTTAGCGTCTTGCAACACTTTTACACTTTGAGGGAAATCTGGAAGAAAATTAGAAGAAATTCAACTAATAGAAAGTAATAGAAACTGAGAGGCAGGCCTATGTATTTAATTCATTTTGACACACAATTGGGTAGAAACTAGAAAGCCATTACAGTGTACTCAATATTCTTGTGAGGCTTCTAGATCATCTCATAAGCATCTTAAAAATTGAAAACAACATTTTTGGAAAACTCGATTATGACAGCAAATTGAGAAACTGAATAGGTAGTTGGAATAAAAATGTTATTAGTTACCTTTTGATGCTGTTGCTGCTCCATGAATGCTTGGCAGAGTTGTTATAGAGAGAAAGCTCTCCACATTACTTGAGAACATGGTGGACTGGACACCAGTCATAGCTGCTATCTTGATTGCCTTAGTTTAGAACAAAATCATTGTGAAGTTGTTAACACAAGTGTTCAAATAATTCACCAAGCAGTGTGAAGTTCAAGAGTGAGTCTAGAAATGTATGAAAACTCATATCACCAACAATTTAGGAACAGTTTTATGAAAAGTTCAAGTTTACCTGAAGCGTAGTTTTCCCAGTCTTTTGTTCTTGAGCGAGAGAAGTATTGTTTTTGTCCATCTCACTTCCACAGCTCTTTGACTCGAGTTTCTTACGCAAGCTTTGATATGCTTCAGTGAACTTGACTTCCACCGAGAGAGAATTGTCTTCCATCCCACATATCTAAAATCAGAAGTACGGTATCTTCAATAAAGTTACGGTATTGGATGATGAGTGAAAGCGAAAACTCAAATTTACTGAAGGCCTACTTAAAAAAGAGTTTTTTTTCCTTTTTTTCGCGCTCCACACGTTTAAACGAAAGAGAACATTATGATGAAACTTGGCATGCACATATATCATCATCAAACTAGTATTAAGGCACAATTGACGACTCGAAATAGGCGTGGCTTAACCAGTAGGCCAGTTGGATCTATATCATTTGTGGTCATTTGAAGATACCATGATTGGATACTTCAATTTCACTACAGTTCTAACAGCCCTGTTGATTGGACGGTATGATTTGTGAAGTCAAGGGGGCGGAGACTGCGAGCCGTCAATTGGTTGAACCACTTTTTTAAAAAACTATATATTTCGAATTGTTGACAACCCCCATAAGAATAAACCAGATGAAAAAAATTGATTTTTTTTTCAACATACCGGTACCGGTATTTAGATTTTCACAGAATTTGGGAATCAAAGTAGCTTAAAATATCATTCAATTAGGCCTACCGTATTTTATATTTCTAGGGTTCTAATCAGAGTCAATAAAGCAGTTCTCCCCTTCTACCTTCTGCTCTACCTTTTCTTCCAACCTGTACCCACCTCATCATTCTCACATCACTAGTTTCTCTTATCCGGCATCATCATCTATCATTTATCTCATATCGTTAATTAGAAAATAATGTTCTTTAGCCTTGCTACTTTATTGACTCTGGTTCTAATTATTTAAATACCTACGGTACCATATCCAAATTTAAATACCAAGATATTAAACACAGTTTGTCACTCCACTGGGCACTGACTTGATGCATCAAGTGTGAAGTTTTTTCTACCACAATGGCTACCGAGCTAGAAGTGATCTAGATGGCAACTGGAACTTTGCAGTACTACTCATCTACTAATTAATAAAACTTTTCTTCATACATGCTTCTAATTGTTGTAGTTTGTCCCAAAAGTTGATATGATTCAGCCAGTTTGTATATTATTATCAAAGATCAAGTACATTTTTGAAGTAAGATAATAAATGTGGGGTAGGCCTACCATATTTATTAATAAATCTCTAGAATAGAGTTATTAACTAAAAAGTTCATTATGCTTGTCATTTCTATAAGTCGAAACCTACTTCTTATGAGCATTTTGCTATGTAATTGCTTAGTAGGTTGTTTCTGGCCGCCACCATACTCGATTCATCTGACTCACAAGGAAAAATTTGTCTTCTTAACTGACATGGGTGAGTTTGAAAGTGATGAAGAAGAAATGGAAATGTTAAAAGAGGATTACATTTGTGGGTTGAACTTGAATGTAGACGATGATAAAATGGAGATGCTACACAAGCATTTCAACCCGAGTAATGCTACACCAGTGCAGAGAGACTATCCTCATTACACTGAAATAGATTACATTGATTTACTGACAAATATAAGGTTGGTGTATATTTTTTGAATACTTGTAAAATACCCGCGCCCTAGCTCAGTTCTTTTTTTGAAACAAGATTTAGATTCTCAATTTTTTTTTATTTACTAGCCTAGCACAGGTCCACAGTCCACATGGATTCAAGGTGGTTGATATAATATAGTAAAACTATTTCAGGTTGATAACTGGTCATTTATCCATGTGGACACTAAAAAAAAAAAATATTTCCCTTTCGATAGAAGTGAACGAAATGATTTAGAACTCTGTTCATCTTACTACAAGTACATTCACATTCAACACACATGGATATAATTCAATTCACTGTTCCATTAAATTATTATACCAGTAGGCCTACCCCGTTAGATATCATGAACTTCCATATTACTTTCTGGGACTTTCATATGGATGAGCAAAGCAAAGACTCAATTTCACCATAGGCCCTACCCAAAAAAAAGTCCTTTTTTTTTTTTTTTCGTTCGCGCTCCACAGGTCAGACGAAAATTCAAAATTAGTTGAAACTTGGCACACACAAGTGTCATTATTTAATTTGATACCGTATAGTTTTGAGGCGTGATCGGTTGAACCACTTCTGAGAAAACTCATTTCAAAGTTTTCAAAAATCCCATAAGAATAACCCAGAGAAAAAAATTCAGGAAAAATATTTCATCTGAGAGAATTTTAAATTCTCAGGGAATTTTAATCTGATGATGATACACATTATTCCGAACTTCCAGTCAAATCGGATCAGCCGTTTTGATGTAAAAAAATATATAATGTAATTTTTATGAATCATTCAAAGCTATTAAGAATTTAAGATACCTATTAAATCCAAGCTACAGGTGACACCACTCAATAGCATTAATCACAATTACCCACTTGGTGACGTCAAATATCAGAGCCACATTGAATTTTAAGATTCTCTAATGTGAATTTTAATGACATATTATAATCAAGAAGACTGTTTTCGGACATTTTCTTGTCCGAATGTGTCTATAAATAGAATTGTGAATAATGCTATTGTAAACGATTAAAACAAAGCCTTCTTTATTATCATAGAAATTAATAATGAAAAATAAGATGGCAGTGATGTAATTGTTTGGATCTCAAGGTGTATATATATATATATATAATAACCAATCCAAAGATAAGTTGATATGTTCCAGCTCATCCATCAACGCGGCAACACATAACGCATTTGCCTAGTATTTATCATACCAACTGTAACATCAAAATAAAATGTAAGATTTTATTTGATAGGAAACGAGACGTAGAAGAACCACTTGTTCCAATACCCTACTCTAGTCAATTAATAGTCGATGGAAAGATAGTGGAAAAGCGAATGTTACTAGATGATACGACTGTTATGTCTAATGATACAACTGTGCTGACTGCCGCTGCACAGACCAGCAATACAACTGCATCGACTTCCGATATAAATCAAGTAAATGATGATAGTGGTCTAAATAACGACGATCCTGATTATGATTATGCACAGCTTAAAGCTGAATATGATCTTGATATGGAACTTGCCATATCTGACAATGCTACTTATAACTATACTGAGATTGAAAAACCAGAAGAGACTATAAAAGACTCATTTGAAAAACTTCTGGATTTCAAAAAACCTAGAAATTGTACAAAAGAAGAGGCAGAAAACTTTGGAATAAAGGCAGTTGAATGTTTGGTTGATGAATATGGACACGTTCACACGCAGAAAACTAAGAAAGAATTATTCTGGAAAGCTGTGAAAATACTCAAGATATGGATGATTATATACTGCATTATTGCTATCCCACTTTATTGCAGATATGGTACGTATACATACTACTAGTAGTCACTCTAAGGTGACCTTGTCTCTAGCAGACAGTTGTGTAACTAGGTAAATTGTAGCAACGCTATACAGTTGAACTTTACTTAAGACAATGTTGTCGACAATGAACACTACCAGTATATAATTTCTAGCAGTCTACGTGCTGTTTGGCTCAGTTGTCAAGGCATGCTCCCAAATCCCCTAGCTGTTGATGAGGCCATTATACAAATATAACTCACCATCATCAGCAAGATTGAATATAGAATGGATAATAGATACCACGGCAGTGGCTTGATTAGACAGAGTTATAAACTTCCAAAATAATAAAAAAGAATGCTTCTACAGTGTAATTACACAAACAGTAGTTCACTAAATACCCCCTTGTGCACTCTTCAAGTATTTGTTGTACTCTAAATACTCGTAACAAGTAACAATATTAATCTATTTAAAAAATCTGATGCCATTTTGCCTAGGTTGGTGTTGTTGCTGGTTTTGTTGCTGGAGCTTGTGTCGTCCCAAGAAGATAATATTGGATACGAAAGCTTACGCTGCTTGGAACCCACCAGGAGTACTAATTAGAAAAAATGGCGAGGAATACAAGTATACACCGACCGAGTATGAAATAGAAGCATACGATGATCTTATGTACTACATACGTTGTTTGTGAAAGACCGCAGTGAATGTAGTCCCAACATTTAGATACTGAGCTAGTGAGCTACTGAGCTAGCCTAACATGGAAACTAGCTATTTATTCTGATGAAACAAATAAATGTATCAAATACAATACTTTCAAGTATTGCAATATCAAATATATTTACTGTCTGTCCAAAGTTCTTTTATATCATAATACAAGTACCAGAGGCAGATAAAGCAGAGAAAAGAATATCCAGTACCATTTCTCACTGATTGGAAATTAGAGTAGAGAACAATTTGAGTGTTCATAACTTAAAAAGTTGCTGCACAAAAATGAGTATCCTTAGATGTGTAGGTCTATCTCTGTTTCATTTCAATATATTTGTTATTTCAAACGTGTCCTATATCTTCCTCTATACGTGTCCTATATCTCCCTGTATAGTTGTTCTAGGCAGTTATATTTGGATGAGCGAAGCAAAGGCTCAAGTTTACGAAATAATTTTTTGGATGAAACTTGGGATGCACATATGTCATCATCTGACTCGATACTGTATAGTTTTGAGGAGCAATCTGTTCATCTTCCATTTATGAGAAAAATAATTGAAAAAATCTGGAGAAACCATGAATAACCTAGGGGGGAGAATATGGAGAAAAATCTCTGAATAAATTCAAATTTCTATGGAATTTAGATAGAAGAATTATTCACATAATTCCAAAGTTTTACATAAATCAGATAAGCGGTATTGAAGATGAAAATTAATACGCATTTTTTTTCAACAATTGACGACTCGAAATAGGCGTGGCTTTACCAGTCAGCCAGTTGCATAATATCATTTGTAGTCATTTCAAGATACCCCGAATGGATATTTGAATTTGACTACAGTTCTAACAGCCCTGCTGATTGGACGGTATGATTTCTGACGTCATGGGGGCGGAGACTGCGAGTCGTCAATTGACAATTAATAAAAGCTAATAAGAAAACTATAAAGGAGGTTAACCAAGTGAATTGCCAGAATGCTATTATCTAATGAAACAACTGAAATAATCATTATAGTAGTAGGTAAATCAGGAAGGTAGTGAGTTGAATAGATTCAAAATCAAGGTGTGTAAGCCTATATAGTTTTTGACTTTTTCCATGTCATACCATATAAAATCTCGCTCATCTTACAATACACACAATGTAGTGATACCAACCTATTTTATCATAATATAAAGAAGGTGACCCAACTTGGGTCTTAAAAGTGAAATATTTCCAGGGTCACTTCCCGAGTCTGGGGTCCCGATTGCCTGTAGTGCAACTTTCGCTTTTATATCGAACTATATAAAACATTAAAACAACAATACTCAACTATGCTATACACGGCTCAGTAGAATCTTAATGCTAGTAGTTGCATTTGTTTTTTCACGAAAATTGTATATTTTGAGAGTTCAACAATGCCACTGGTATCGTAGCCACTCTTATCTACATTTACAGTGAAACCTCTATGCATCGTTCCCGGATCTATCGTTTTCCTGGATGGATAGTTTTCCTGGATGGATGGTTTTATTTTCCTGGTCCCTTGAAAAACGATGGATAGAGGTTTCACTGTAGTTCACAAGGGAATCCGCTAAATCGTGTCAGGCAATCGGGATCTTTGGCTCTGTACTGACCGCAAGCAACCACAAATGCCTTCCATGTTATCAGTATGTGAGTTGGAGCACCTCCTTTATATTAGGTCAGGCGCTAAATGACCTCGCTGTCGATGCGCCTTAAAACCCTAATAATCATTCATTTATATTAGGCCTACGATAAAATAGGTTAGTGTCACTACATCATGCAATGAATATGTATATCATAAGGTCGGGAAACGGTTTAGGCAAACCGATTCACGCTGAAACGGTTCAACAAATGAGTGTACCGGTATATCACAATAATTCAGAAACACTTCAGCAAAACGTTTCAACGCCAGCCATTTTGAATATTGGCAGCGCCTTGTGAATCGTTATTGCCCACATTTAAGCAAGGCCTTTGTTCAAGGTTACCTTGAGCAAGGCCTTCTATATTATAACAATAATATAGAAGGCCTTGACTTGAATCGGTTTGACGTGCATATCAATCGTATCGAGATGTTCAATTCACTTTCCAAACTTGGTTGGAACTAAAGTGTTTTAGACCAAAACCGACAGGTATATCACCATCTGTAAACTGTTTCAGCGTAAACCGGTTAGCCTAAACCGTTTCCCGACTGTGTGGTATACGTAGTCAATGCATATGCCGAGTTTTCCTGGTAAGTATCGTGATAAAAAGTTCATGTGAGTTCAGTTTGTGATTTGTAAGTTCGCTCCATTTTCAAGGAGTTTTATATTTTTAACAATACTGTCTCTTCTATTCTTTGTCTTCTTACCAGTTGAATTATACTTCATGTTATGTATTTTATCGTCCCTGTATTTAATTATATATTTATTCAGTTATTGTTATGTCCTATATTGTGTTCAACTCTGCACCCAAATAATGACTGAGATCTACTGGCATTATAATTGTACTGTAACTGATCCATCACCACATGATGATGGTTGTTATTAAAAATCATGTAATAAATATTATCTCTAGTTTGTAAGTCTATATTGAGAATCAATAATGTAAAATATTGTATAATAATGTATACGTAATGTGGTGGAATATTTGAACAATTCAAAGTGTTATTATAGAAATAGGCAAGAAGGTATGACATATACAAATTTAGATTACATGAATCATACGAGTGCCTACGTGCAACCCTGATAAGAAGAAACTGTACTGTGATTGGTCAAAATAGATCATCTGATTTTTATATTTTACTACGACCGAGGGTCGAACTGAGGAGGACTCGTCATTCTGTTGCAAACCACGAGCTAGACAAGATCATTCTGTCGCAAACCACGAACTGGACAAGATCACTCTCTTTTGTCAACCACGACGTAGAAAAAAACAAATATTACTTGGTCGTCAAACACAAGAGAAGTTCACTCTTCGTCAAGCACGAAATAGAGAAGATCAAGGGACAATCTCCAAAACCAGAAAACGTGCGAGCAGGTCACCAATAAGACAATATTCATTGGCTTCCGAATCAAGAAGTTCAATAAAGAAAACGTCCAAGATCAAAAGAAAAAGAGAAGAAGAAAGAACATTAAACACAAGGGTATCGTATGACTATCACTAAACGATCAAAAACTCTTATTATAAAAAGGTATGAATTCATAGTAACCACAATATTTTATGTATATGTATACATTTATTTTGTTGGTTCAATTAAAAGAGAGATTTATTTAGAAAAACTACTGCATTTGCACATATTTATGACAAATACAGATTTCCTTGATATCCCACATGCTCTTGACTTGAGTTAAGTCACATTGGCGCCCAACCCATTTAAAAACACCTAATCGTGTTCGTAAATTCTCACTATCCCGAAATTAAGTCATTTGTGGATTAAAAAGAAACTGAATTTTTGTACATGTGTGCACGACGTAATAGTTATAACGAACCATGCTCACAGGAATATAAATTCAAAGTTCAACTGTTTTTTTTATCAATTTATGTTGTCATATCACAATGATTTTGGATGGGTCGAGTGTGAATCTAGGGAAATAATTAGGATTTTTGTGTATAGTTTCTACCAAACAAAGATTTCATCATGGAAAATTATCACATCAAAATAACAGATTCAGACATACTAGATGACTCAGTGATAGAGAAAGCTGATGGAACAGGAGCACTATTGTATACAACAGTGGAAATACACAACATTATTGGGACACAAGGTAATGAATTGGGTCAAATTAATAATTTCGAAAATGTGTTGACAGATAGTTTAATTAACACAAAACCAGAGAGAACAAGTAGTCCGATAAATCAGGGTATAAATAAATCTGAGGGAAATAGTATCTATCAGGAGATTATGAGAGATGCATGAGATGCAACTAGACATAACAAATTCAATAAAGAAAGAATTGCATACACATAAAACAACGAACGGCATACACCTTGAACAGCATGCAACTGTTATTTCAGAAATCAAAAATGAAATTAAGATGCAGGGACAATTAGTGAAAAAAGACATAGAAACAGTCCAAATACAGTGTGCTTTGGAAGTGATGGAAGTGGTCCGAACTGTCAGAGAGGTATAGTCAGAGGTATCGGAAAAACATGCACAAGTACACGTAGAGATGGAAAACATGAAACAAGATATTGAAACGCTGACTAAAAACGAAACACAATACAACACACAGTCGGTCACAAGACTTACTCTAATGAAAACTTTGAAATATACTAATTTGCTAGCTCAGAATCTTCGAGGAGAGAAGGTACAGTTTTCAGGACAAAGGAACTGCCACCTAAACCCGATTGAATTTATTCAAATAATTGAAAATAGATGCGACACATACAACATACCAAATACAAATAGATTAGGTTTAGTTGTGCAATGGTTAACTAATTCAGCCAATCATTGGTATTATGACAATAAATTCACACATTATGTAGACTTCAAATCCAAATTTCAACAACAATTCTGGAATGATAGTCATAAAAATGAATTCATTAAATTTTTGTACACAGGCAAGTACAATCAGTGCGAGGGACAGTCAATTGTCACATATGTACAGAAAATATTTCACACGTCACAATATGTTACGGATAAGATCAACATGACAGAAAGTAATATTGTCGATGCCGTTATCACACATATGCCGAAGGAAATAATAATGCATTTATTAAATATCCTGCGAACAAAATTAGCATTGTGTTCTTGGCTTATACAGATGGAAGCATACGAAGAAACTAAAATACCAGTGTCAAAGTCATATGTCACAACACAAGTCATACAGTACTACTAACGGGTATCAACAATATGACAACCAACAACAAGGATATAAACAACAACTACACACACAAAATCACTGTACTGGTGGATACAGGGGAAATAATTACGATCCAAATTATAAAAAAAATGAAGCCCGGGAAAAAAACAGGGAAAATAATGATAATAGTTTCAATCCACCAACAGAAAAACAGGCGGAACAGAGACAACAATACACAAAGTATCAGGGAAACGACAACAGAACAGGGGGAGGTAATGAACCAATATTCACTTCACCACCGACCATAAAACTAAGCGTGGGTAACATTTCAGCACACTTCACAAAACCAGAAGAATTTCTTTCAAATGAGGAAAAGACAAATAAAAATCAATTGAAAGATTTTGTTGCGAGTTGCTACGATATGAGCACCTTGGTCAAGAGTGGTGCCAAGAGGGCTTATATCATAGCAACAATAGATGAAAAGAAGAAAGTGATGACTGTTGTAAACGATTATTATTAGTTTTTGGAAAATAAAGAGAAGACGGATCTATTCATATTAGTGTCCAATGTTTAATTTCAATTTTAGTATTTATTACTTATGATAAGTGAAATCGTATCAAATGGCGACCGTGACAGGACAGAACAACGTTGAAGAAGAAATTGAAAGGAGATTTGAATCATCAGTATTGAAAAAATTGGAAGAAAGAAAGAAAAATGATTTGATGGAAGAAGTTTTGAGAAGAGAGGATGTTACAAGGAGAACGGAAGTTCGAAATGAGTTACAGAGGGAGTTAATTGGAGAAATAGTTGGAGTAAACAGTACAAGGAATGATACAAGGAATGGAGGTGGTGACCGGGAAGAACAAGAACAAGAAAAAGGACAAAGCAACAAAGCACCGAAAATCAGAATAGATATGGCAACTATCACCAATATGATACCAATGTTTAATGGTATGCAGGAAGACGATCCCAAGCTATTTCTTGAAATAGTTAGAGAAATTCTTTCACAATATTCAATCCCAATTGAAGCATGGGTTGGTCTAGTGAATACAAGATTACAAGGAGAGGCTAAAGGTTGGTGGAAAAGTTATTCCAATTTAGTGCGTAATTGGGCTGAATTTGAAACAGAATTTTTGATAAATTTTGATAATCCTATTTTTGTGTCGTCTTTAAAAACGAAGTTTTACGGACAAGTACATTTACCTGGATCGTCTGTCGATAATTTCATCATATTAAAAACGAAGCTACACCAGAGATTATTTCCATCTGAATCATCGAGTGATATAATACCACATATCATTGAGCTGTTGGATCCAAGAATTCGACCGTACATGAGGATGAATCCTCCCAGTTCAATTAAAACATTGAGAAGTTTAGCTAGGCAAATCGAATTTGATATTAAAAACATGGGGAATACTAATGGAAAAATTGGTGAAGATGGGGTCTATCGAAGAAATGGATGTCGTGAGGAAGTGATACAACCAGGTAGAGGCGGTCAACTGCAGGTCTGCTATTCATGTAAGGAACCAGGACATTTCAGTAATCATTGTCCTGCAAAAAACGAGAAAAGGAGTGGTCTGGACAGAGGTCAATCACTCCAGAATTGAAATCCTCGTTAGTGGTATTCGCAGTAAGTAAATCTTCAAATACCTATTCACACAACTCACCAGTGATTCTAATGAAAATTAATGATAGAATTGTTACTGGAATAATAGATACAGCAGCAAATGTTACTTGTATGAGACAAGATATCGCCGAAGAATTAGAAATTCCTATTACCCAAAGAAGAGATATGGATTTAAGATTAGCTATAAAAGGACAGAAAATAAGTTGTCAATCAGAATTTCAAACAACAGCTAGAATTGGACAAATGATCGTGAAAATTAAAGGTTTAATTATACAAGATTTAGAGGCGGAATTATTATTAGGCCAAGATTTTCAAGAAGAACAACAGGCAATAATAGACTTTGGAAGTAAATGTGTCACACTAGGAACTAAAATGAGAGAATGTGTGTTATGGTACAAAGGATGCCAGGACACCAGATTTAATGAGATCAATCAATTAACAGAAATAAATGTGTGTTCAGAAGTATCTGAAAAAGAGAAAGGAGAGCTACAGAAAGTATTAAGGAGATATAAAAATGTATTTTCAGAAAAATTAGGGGCTGCAAAATCAGGTATAAAACATTCAATAGTGACATTTACTGAAAAGCCTGTTAAATGCCCGACATATCATTATAGTGAAGTAAAAAGGAAGATTTTAAATGAACACATTGACGATATGGA
This sequence comes from Brachyptera risi, assembly GCA_964007535.1. Classification (NCBI taxonomy): domain Eukaryota; kingdom Metazoa; phylum Arthropoda; class Insecta; order Plecoptera; family Taeniopterygidae; genus Brachyptera; species Brachyptera risi. Next base: position 77,046,133 of record OZ023326.1, read on the forward strand.
AGCTAGGGGAATCATAGAGAAGAGTGTATCACCATACTCTGCACCTGCTATACTTGTGCCTAAAGGAAACAGTGGGAAATATCGTATGTGCGTAGATTATCGCAAACTCAATGCGCAAACAATAAGTGATTCATTTCCGATGAAGAATATAGAAAATTTATTGAATGAAGTGGCAACTGGAAAATTTTTCACTGCATTAGATTTAGCATCGGGTTTTTGGCAATTACCTTTAGAAGAATCAGCAAAGGCAAAGACGGCATTTACTTCTCCCCGTGGATTATATCAGTTTAAAGTTCTACCATTCGGGTTGAAAAATTCGCCTGCCTCTTTTGAGCGTCTCATGACCGAAGTACTAAGAGATTATTCAGAAACATTTTGTCGATCATACATGGACGACATTTTAATATTTTCTAACACATTCGAAGAACACTTGGTGCATATACATAAAATCTTAGAGAGACTGGATCAGAATGGTTTAACATTGCAATTAAGTAAATGCAAATTTGCATATCAAAAATTAGATTTTTTGGGTCATAGAATTACAGAAACGAAATTGGAAATGCAAGAAAAAACACAGAATTTAATAGATGTGTTTCCAGTACCGAGAAATCTTAAGGAAGTCCAACGTTTTCTTGGTCTTATTCAGTGGTACGGAGGCTTTATATCTGCGAGATCAGATATTTCTGCTCCTTTACATCGGTTGTTGAAAAAAGATGTATCGTTTCGTTGGGGATTAGAAGAGGAAAACGCGTTCAAAGCATTGAAAGAAAAAGTGAGGAGTCCTTCGGAAAGACATCGCCCAGATCGTAACAAGGCATTATACTTACAAACAGATGCTAGCCTCATAGGGTTAGGAGCCGTTTGTTACCAACTAGATGAAAACAAAAGTAGGAAGATAATAGCTTTTGGGAGTAGAAAATTGAATGATAGAGAACAAGGCTATTCAGCGTGTGAACGAGAATGTTTAGCGCTGGTTTGGTCAACAGACAAGTTCAGACCATTGTTGGAAGATAGGCATTTTATTATTCAAACAGATTGTAGAGCTTTAACTTGGTTGAATAATATGAAACTCAAGAATAAGAAAATACATCGATACGCAATGGCTCTAATGAATTTTGATTTTGAAATTGAACATGTTAAAGGAAAAGAAAATGTAATAGCAGACTTGTTATCTCGAGAACCAACTAGACCCCCTCTAGATTATGAAATAAATCCTGCTCAAGAAGAAAAGATGATGCCACCAGTTTTGAAGATTGATGATGGAGGAGGAGAATTGAAGATGTACGCTATACAAAATAATAGTTGGTTAAAGAGAGTTAAAGATTGGCAAATGGAAGATTGGTATATCTCAGATGTAAAAGAAAAATTAGTAAATGAGAGAAATCATGAAGCAATAAATAATAACTTCAAGATTAATGACGAAGGAATAGTAATGAAAAAAATTGGAGATGAAGAATCGAAACCAATTATTCCATCGTCACGTGTGGTAGAAATTCTAGAAGAGTTCCATGATGGAAATTATGCCGGACATCCAGGTCGAAAAGAAACAGAAAGAGCGATCAAAGAAAGATTTACGTGGAAAGGAATGACCCAAGACATCAAGTCATATATAAATTCATGTGTAGTGTGTCAAAGTAGGAAGGCGTATCATGGCAAGTCGAAAGGTATGTTAAAACCACACACAGCTGAATATCCAGGGGAGATATTGAGTTTGGATATAATGGGACCTTACACACGTTCAAATAAAGGAAAACGATACATTCTAACAATCACAGATCAACATAGTAAATGGGTGGAAGCATTTGCGTTAACTAAGGCTACCACTGGCAAAATTATTTTCGCCTTGGAAAATGATTTTTTTCCACGTTGGGGTTACCCAAGAGCTATCATAACAGATAATGATACTCGTTTTAGAGCAAAAACGTGGATTGAGGCTCATGAAAAATGGAACATTTTAAGATGGACTACTCCTATTTATCACCCGCAAGCAAATCCGGATGAACGAAAAAACCAAGATATCAAAAAACAAATTCGCATATTGATTGGCGAAGATCATAAAAAATGGGATGTTCATTTACCTATGATACTGTTTCAATTGAGAACGAGAGATAACGGAGCAACAAAATTTATGCCATGCCAAACGATGATAGGTCGTAGGTTGATGCGACCAGGAGATTGGGGCTTTATTAAACAATATAATAATGAGAATCATGATCAAGAACGAATAAGAGTATCTGCTATAAAAAATTCAAAGAAATATCAAGAACAATACATAAATAAATTGAATGAAAGAAGAATCATACCCACATTTGCAGTAGGTGATAGAATATTCAGAAAAAATTATCCCCGATCGAACGCATTTGAGAATTTTAATGCCAGTTTTGCACCAAAATATTTAGGCCCATATGAAATTTTGCGTATCATAAGTCCATCCATAGTAGAAATAAGAATCAACTCAAGATCCAATATGAAATGTCATGTGAATGATATAATTCCAGCTCCAGAAAGAGATGTGAACCGTTTTACAAGAGAGAATTTGGAAAAGGAGAAAGAAGATATTCCAGTTGAACCAGTGATTGATCCAGAACCAGACGACGAAGATATTTTTGAATATAGACAAGAAATTACTTATAATTTCAGACCGAGAAGGGTTGAAAAGTAAAATATATGTCAATATGTATTTTTTTTTTAAATTACGTACGTAATTTTTTGAGAGCGGGTGGAAGTTGCTACGATATGAGCACCTTGGTCAAGAGTGGTGCCAAGAGGGCTTATATCATAGCAACAATAGATGAAAAGAAGAAAGTGATGACTGTTGTAAACGATTATTATTAGTTTTTGGAAAATAAAGAGAAGACGGATCTATTCATATTAGTGTCCAATGTTTAATTTCAATTTTAGTATTTATTACTTATGATAAGTGAAATCGTATCAGAGTCCAATGTGCAGGGTTACAGAACAAAATATAGACACGATAGCTTCGTTAGATCCAAGTAGCCAGGTGACATATAACGTACACGAACCAGAAAATATTGATTCGATGTCAGTTACAGGTAGAATTCATAACTCAACAAACATAAATAACAAGGTCAGTGACTTGTTGGAAAAAGAAAAGTTGGTCATGTCTAATGCCAGGGTGGGGGCGACATCATGCGAGGACAGTATCACATCTCTTGATGAGGATATAGGTCTCGAAACAGTAGATGACGAAATGAAAACTTCACAGATTTCCACAATCACAAGCAACCACAACAATGACAGTATTCTCCCAACAATGGACATGATCGAACATATTGTAACAGAAAATCTTATATCACAATGCAAACAAAGACAACAACCAACAAATTTGTCAATTGATAATAGATTCGTTTTTTCTTCAAAGCCGGGCAAAATGAAATCCTATGAAAACAAAACAGACGTAACTAAAGACACGCACTACACACCACACAAATCGTACTCAAAACCGTTCAAACATAGAGATGCTGTAGAAAATCAAATAAATCAAATGGTCGATTGGGGAATTATTGAAAGAGCATCAAGTTCATATCTAAGTCCATTAGTTATGGTAATAAGAATACATGTTTCAATACGTATTTGCTTAGACGTGATACAAATGACTAAAATAGGGATTCCTGACAAACAGACTCCTAATAATCCGGATAGGATAGCAAAGTTAAAGTCTAACAGCCGTTTGGTCAGCAGAGTCAAAAAGTAATTTTGGAATTAATTCTACATTGGGGAAATTTAAGTAAAGCTTTATTGAACATGTGTATTCTTGAATTAAAATCACATCAGAAACACTGTCATATTTTTTTGGCCGAAGTTACAGCGCTTTAATGAAATATTAAGTTGCTATTTTGACTTCATTTTGGTGAAAAATCAACTATTTTTCCTCTTAAAATGAGTGTGATTCATAAATGAGAACGGGTACCTATATTTATTTCTGCATAATTCTATTCGTAACATCTTCATCTACAATAAAACAAGTTTTTTGATTCAATGTCATTTCTTTTAGTATATTTTAATGATCTGTTGAATAATAAAAACGCATACAATTTGAAGGTTGTGTGTTAAATGATAGGGAAACATCCAGTATTTGAATCAATATATCTCAAAATTCATCCCGGTTAGCCTATCATCTGATTCGATATTATTATCGAGCACATCAAAACGAATCGACTGACAAAAAATCATATTTTTTTCATGACCACGAGGTAATGGAGGTTAGACCTTAATACCATATCCCGTAAAATCAAAAGAACCCGATAAAGAAACGATAACCATGCTGGCTGAAAATTAACTAAAAGAACGACCGATTAAACGAAAGAACCAACACAACAATACTAGAAATATACGTAATATGATGGAACCATCAGGTAATAGTGATATTACATATCACTATTACACAAAACCAAAATGAGTTAACTAGTGTAAATAGTATAAACAAGGTAGAAAAATAATGCCCATGAATACAAGGTTACAACGATATTACGTGTAACTGTAAGGTCAATGGAATGCTTGTATGATGGATTAATATAGGGTTGGGGACTGAATGCCCAAAAATGGGTCAAAATGAGCTGAATAAAATATCTACTACTTTAGAACTGACTGCGTAATTGTGAAGACGTAAATAAAGCTCTTGTTTGTCACCTGGATAACTTGTTGTGCCTTGAGGAGATGTCCACGAGCGAGACATTGAACGACTAGGCTCGATGGAGAAGATAGCATTAGATTGATGACTGCTTTTGACACTCTCAGAAGCGACGCATGCTTTGGCTTCAGTTTACTGTGATGCCGCACTCTGTGGTGGCTCGAGCCACTGGCTGAGCCACCGCCTGTAACATGATGCAAGTCTACTCACAACCTCATTATCACACGTCAGGTACAGCAGTCATAGATATATATTATCGAGATATGTTACTCAACGTTAAGAAAGCGTGCATATTTGTGTCTCGGCAGTAGCTTCACACCGCTTCACAAACCGGGAAGTTTCCACCATATTTGACACATATTAGTGATAATAGAGAAGGCCTTGCTTAGATTCTATATTTAAATGTCCAATATGGTCGCCGAGGTTGGAACGAGCATATGTCACTGTCGGCTGCAGGAGTAACATATTTGGTAAGGTATATAGGGGAAAAACTTTTCTCTCTCTCTCTCTCTCTCTCTCTCTCTCTCTCTCTCTCTCTCTCTCTCTCTCTCTCTCTCTCTCTCTCTCTCTCTCTCTCTCTCTCTCTCTCTCTCTCTCTCTCTCTCTCTCTCTCTCTCTCTCTCTCTCTCTCTCTCTCTCTCTCTCTCTCTCTCTCTCTCTCTCTCTCTCTCTCTCTCTCTCTCTCTCTCTCTCTCTCTCTCTCTCTCTCTCTCTCTCTCTCTCTCTCTCTCTCTCTCTCTCTCTCTCTCTCTCTCTCTCTCTCTCTCTCTCTCTCTCTCTCTCTCTCTCTCTCTCTCTCTCTCTCTCTCTCTCTCTCTCTCTCTCTCTCTCTCTCTCTCTCTATATATATATATATATATATGTATTTATCAAGATGCATTGAGGGTTGCATTGATTCGCCGGTTGGAGATGGTGACTTCACTTCATACCCCTCTCAGGTTAAAAATGTGTTCCAATTCATGGACCACATCTTAAGAACCATGGATCGTGCGTAGGTAGTAGCATTAATGATAGTAGTGATAAAGGACTAACTTTACGTTCACATTGACTCAGCTAATAACACCTGTCATCACGTTTGTCAGCTTGTCAACCGTCAGCCGTTTCTACAAAACAACACCAGATAGAGCAGCGATCTTTGGTTCTGAGGAAAGTACTCAGGAAATGGAACGTGTTTTCGAATTAGTGAAGTCACCCTCCAACTGGAAAACCAACGCAACCCTCAATGCATCTTGATATATATGTAATATCTATGATCACATGCCAGGCATAGCAATCATAGATGTATATATATATAAGTTACCGAGATACAATTTCTCCTGCGGTCGATTAGCGATACATGCTCGTTCCAATCTCGGCGACCATATTGGATCTTTACAAACAGCTCCTAAGCAAGGCCTTCTAGACTATTAAATCATCAATATAATAATATAAAAGGAATTGCTTAGAAAATGCACAGTATGGTGGAAACTTCCTGGTTTGCAAAGCGGTGTGAAGTTACTGTCGAGGCACAAATATGTACGCCGTCTCAACGTTGAGTAATGTATCTCGGTAATACATATCTATGCAGCAATTTATTACCAAAGTTTTTACAATTACGTATTCAATTGGTAGACAAACTTCTTCTTTTGAGGATACAACTATATTGAAGAGATGTGTGTTTCTATAGAATTATCATTTCGATATGGTTCAAGTTATCACACACAAAAAATCATTAAATCGACTCCAACTGATAAAGGCAGTCACATCTGAGTCCATGGGGGTTGATGTAAAATATCATTTTTTTGATGATAACTTTTGAACGGTATGAGTTATATCAAAATTCTAATACACGAGAAACACAGATAATTATAATAGCTTCAAGATGATATAAGTTACAACTATTTAAGTCATGGCGCATAACTGTCAAGCGTATGCAGCTAAATAAACACATTTTTTAGCCGTTATATGCTTGACAGTTATGCGACATGACTTGAATAGTTATAACTTATATCATCTTCAAGCCATTATAATTATCTATGTTTATTGGGTATAAGAATTCCCAAATATCATACCGTTCAAAAGTTATCACCAAAAAACTGATTCACTAAATCAACCCCCATGGGTGTGAGCGAGTCGAGTAGTTTTCTCAAAAGTTTTACTGCTAGAATTAGAAATCGACATCATTATCAAAAGAGATTCAAATTTGTGTTGTTTGATAAAAAAAGAAATTACAGTTAAAACCTTATTAAATTTGCTTTATAGACCTACGACTGCATTTTGATGGATCCTACTAGCTTCTGTGCAGATTTACAATGTTAAAATCAATTTTTTTCATCATACTTGATTCATCACAGTAAACACTAATCTGAATTGAAATCAAAAAATCCTTTTATAATACCAATGATACCACAATACAGTAGTTTAGAGTAGCATAGTTGTAATATATATTTCTAAAATTTAGCAATCAATTTATTTCCGATTTTTTAAAAATCATGCTTTGAACATGTATTAGGATATAAAATTTGAAATTATTTGAAAATAAATATGGTAGCTAACTAATAAATGAACAGTAAATGAAAATAAATATTGACTAGCTCTGTTTTAGTAATTTACTTTTACGAAATAAGATGGCAAAAATATCAACATATTTTCATTCAATATCAAATGATAAGAAGTGAGCTAGGGGTAGAGAGATTAGGGTTCAAACTGGGAAGAGAGAGGCTTAGGTGGTTCGGTCATATGAACAGGATGGGAACCAAGAGAATACCAAGGCATGTATTCGAGGCGGCTACAGTGGGAACACGGAGAGTGGGCGACCGAGAGAGAGGTGGATTGGACTGGTCGAGGATGCTGATGAGAGGAGGATAGTGGATGGAGTTAGAGGCAGAAAGTCAGTGGGAGGACAGAATAAAATGGAAGGAATTGGTGGAACAATTGTAAGTGGAAGAAGAAGAGGAGGAAGATGAGGAGGAAATGCCAGGCGTGGCCAACCGGTTTCCAGGAGTCCTGCGGCCCTAGTGATGGTGGAAATACCCACCACCTGACCCAATGTTTCAGTTGGAACCAGGGACGGATAATTATTATTTATCAAATATCAGTGTCTACTAACCTGTAGTATTTGATTGAGACCCCGACTCACTGGATTTATCGGATTCGGTTATAGTTTTTTTTAATGTTTTCCGAGCATTTGTTTTCAGCGTTGTTTGTTCCCTCACTTCCACTGCTTCACATTCCTCTTCACTCTCACTCTCACTCTCTTCAACACAGTACATCCATTCAGAATGAGTTGGAGTAAAGACTCGAGTCAATTCTGGAGCGGAAAGTTTTCCCACATTTTTTGTGAAATCGTTATCAGTTAGAAGCTGCAAGCGCCACGCTGCTTCACTCACACATTGAGATAATCTACAAAATAAAAATATTAGATATATTAAACAAATCTAGACTAATTGCAGGTTATTATAGTGATAGCCATATACTCTCAATTGTATTGATAATTTGATTATTGTTTGTTCAACAACTTCACTGCCAGTAACAGCAAAGTTATTTTGCATTAAAACTGAGCAGGTGATAATGAAGTTATGAAGTGATGATTAGGAAAAGAACGTTTACAAAAACCCACACCTTCTATGAGACACAAACCCACCTACAATGCTGACTTCGAATTCTAAAGCGGTGCCTTAGTTGACTGACCTGTGGAGGGCGGACTCAATTGGGTTTAGCAAGAATGAACTGAAAGAGTATTTTATAAGTACTATATTTGATAAGTTAGGATATGTAGAATAAACTTGTAAATTCACATACAAGAATTTCAAGTACAGTACATTTAATTACTTACCAATACCATTATAATATATAATGAACAATCAACTATTGGCACTTTGCATGAAAGTTGTACATAACAGATTTACCTGTTCATTCTTTGCTGTACCGTGTCTGGCGTAATTGACGAAAGAACTTGAATCAGCTGCTCTTCCTTGACTTGGCTCAACGAACTATAGTATGCGGCACTAGTATCAATTAAACAGTCTTTTAAGCAACTTATGATGTCTCTGACAACAAACTCATTGCAAATGAAGCCGGTATCAGTCAAAACACTTCCTGGTGCGCTTCGTGTACTCGTAGCACTCGAATATTTGCGATGAAGCTCTCTCATTCTTGAATAACTCAATGGAGACGAAGAAGATCGTTTGAACTCCCATAATGGATCAGAGTGATACGAGGATGACTGTTGCAGTCTTGAAGATGAGGAATGTAGCATCACATTTGGGGAAGAATCAATGTTTGGAGTCGGTGGAGTAACACCAATTGTAGGCGATTTGGAAGTTTCGGTCGTTGAAAATACATCTGCTGGTAAACTTGATATTGTGTTTGTTAAACTTGATTCTGCAAGTTTCGTTTGAGGCCACGACCAATTATCGTTCGTTTCGATCGTCTCTGACGGTCCAGCAGTATTTGGCACAGTAATAGGCGGTGTGGTGAGATTTTTCGAGGACGGAGGACTAGCTGATACTTGAGAATCAATCAGAGGAATTGTTTTAAGAAGAGGTGAAACTGAAACGTTAGAATGGAACCGGAATCCTGGAGAGTGTACAGAACTTGAACTTCTTTCGCAAGTTTCAAATGTGGATTCTTCTATGTCTGGACTTTTTACGCCACGTTCTGGATCATCATCTTCGCCGGCGCTGTCTGATAAATTCTCTTCTTTAAGGTCTTCGTAGCGGAGAAACAGAAGAGAGAAGATGTTCTCTAGTATCTCAACTCTGTTGAACAAACAGACGGTTCAATGAATAGCAAGCAATACGTTATGGCATTTTATATTACGTTGCTGGATGAGAATTTATTTGAAATATATGGCTTATCTATGGACTTTTATATGGATTACAAATGGGCCATGCTAAAAAATTGACTATTCGACAATTGGATTGGGAAAGAAATGGAATATATTGTATCAAGTTCAAATTGTTCAATTCATTATCACCATGTTTTTCGTCTTTCCCGGCTCCAGACATTCTTATATAAGAATTGATTTATGCCATATCAATTGCCATATAACTATACACCACATCATGAAGAAAAAAGGGAGCCAGTACTGAAACGATAATTCACAACAAGCCAACCTACATTTTACTCATAAGAAAATTATGTTGCTTACCTAAAATTCAGGGGAAATAACTTGCTGATCAACTGTTTTATACTTTCTAATCGTTTTGTAACAGTTTCTGCGTACATACTTTCAATTGAGTGCCAATCTAAGTTATCACTGCCTGTTTCAAGACATGGATGCTGCAGCAAAACTGAAAAAGAAAGATATACCGGTATTGTTTATTCTACGCCAACTTTAGATGTGCTTTCATAGTTCACGTCCAACATAGAAGTAACTTCCAATAAAAATATGAAGGCCCAATAGTTTGTAATTTAAATAGAAAATGGAATAGATACAATCAGACGTCCTCAAGGTGAGAATCTTGTATACAGAATAATAATACAACTATTTTAGTAATAATAATTTCATTTGATAAGGAAATTTATAAAACAAGGTAACATGTTTGACTGAATATAATTATCAATGCATTATATTTTGTGATCATAAGTAGTAAGTGCCTGCTTGTCACTGACTTTCAGTTGGTTTTAAAATATATTATAATTTATCACAATCAATCAGTGGTGTGTAGGCACAGGCTTAGGTGTAATTAAACATTCACGAGCAGGCACGCATTCAAGACGAGCTCAGTCGTTTGCATGATCATTCACTCAAGGTCAGTACAAGCATTTTATCAACAGTCTGTATTGGTGTGAACCCAGCTTTTTTCTTTAGCAACATTATGAAATTAAAATTAAAATGACATCTTTAAAACTACGGTGTCAGCAAACCCGTGCAGCCTCTTAATTTTATGAAACTGATCGTACAACATCAAACTCTAACCAAATACTCTTGTATTAGAAATTGATGATAGATCATGAAACATAGTAAGAGAAGCACATGAGAAATAATGAGGTGGGTACAGGTTGAAGGAAACACATGGATAGAGTACAAAATAACACAAGTTTATTCATTATTCACAGTTTATTCACTAAAAGTTGGTTCATTATTAATGTTTCTGCTGGTTATTTCCTTCAGAGTCCATGGAGTAGAAGGGGGAAACTTGTGTTTGTTAATTCTTATGGAACCCACCTCCCAGTACTTATGTCTAGACCATTTTGTGTTATTTTGTACTCTATATCCATGTGTTCCCTCCCTCCAACCTGTACCTACCTCATTATTTCTCATATACTTGCTTCTACTATGTACAGTATCATCCATCTCTCATATCATCCATCACAAAAATATACTCTTCAAACCAAGTCCTACTTCCCAATAATGGCAAATACTCGTTTAGTCATTCATGGCAACTAGTACTTAGCAGAAGATTGTAGGTGGAAATCACTGTACAATAAAAGTTGTGAAGAAGACCAGGAAGAAGCCAAAGTGCTTGGATGATGCAGAACTTGTAGGTATATACATATACAGCATGCACAAAGCACATACAAAATGCACTACCTTCGAAATAACTACAATAAGATAATTAGTTGCTCAAAAAAGTAAAAATATGTATTTTGAATGGGCTTGAAATGGTTTTTCAACTTTTTAAATTAAAATCAAAACTTGATGCAGAATCACTGTTCTCCAATTAAGGCTATGGATGAAAATAGGATCGTTTGGACGGAGCACCGCAAGGGCAATCTTACCACCCCATTTCAATTATTTTAAATAATAAACAGTAGGACTGTGCTACAGGTGATCATACTTTTTTCGCCGTAGATAAAAGTATTTTTGTTTGTAAAAGTCCGAAACACATAAGTATGAACCATTTTTGTGATACATCCAAAATATATTTTTTTGAATTATGAATACGGTACCGATAATTGTAAAAATATGTGCTTGAAATGACAAAGTATTTGCTTTAAAATGGTAATTTTCATTCATCAAAATCCAGTTCATTTCAAAAATTATAAAAAATATAAAAAGTTACTTGAGACAAAGAATCTGCACCATGTATTCACAATAATTACAAAAAAGAATGTTACTCCCTCAGACATCGCCATCAAGATTGATGGTAGTAGATGGAAAGGAAGGGGGGGGAGGAAACCCCCAGGGTTTCCCCCCCCCTTCTCTTCGGATTTTTAAAACCAGGGGTTGTAACTGCAAGCAACTATGACTTGATTTAAAAAATATATAGGGCCTATATGGGTTTTCCAAAGTTCTGTCCAAATATATATTCTGCTTTGAGTAACTTACATTCAAATTTCAAACATTACCCATTAATGATTGATTATGAATGATAGTAAGCACTGATCTCACACCTTGAAGACATAGAATACAACTAAAAATAACAAAATATGTATTTGTAAGGCATGTATTCATATATATGTATTCATTCAACAAAAAATCTAAAATAATCAAAAACATGTGTTCAAAAAACTATATCAGCGTGATCAAAGACGCATGTTATGAAAATAGATATCAAAGGGCACAAGGTTTGAATACTTACAGCAAACATTTAATTAAAAGTTTATCCTAGTCATATACTGATACTCTCAGAAATAATGTATTATGAAATTTAAGCATAATTTTGTAATGCATTCATATGCGATGCTTGTTTGAAAACTTTCCCACTATTCCCTGCCATCTCTAATTCTTATTTCTAGATAAAAAGAAAACAATATCATTTTTTTTAATAACATCGAAACTTGATACGAAATATTTGTTCCCCAATCAAGGCAACAGATGAAAGATAGGTTTGGTAACTAATAACTATATTATGAAGAGGTTTAATTAAAAAGCAGAGTCACATACACCCTACATGTAAAGCACGAAGAGGCAAGCAATTAAAGCATGTCCATGTAAAAAGCAGACAAGCTATTAAAATATGGACCAACTTGAAATTCAGCCTCTAAACCAACCTACCTGATGGGTAATTACGAGCAAAATATGCCGGTATTATTGATTTCACATCTTTTGTTGTACACTCATGACACTTGCTTATTTTCTTGTCTGAAATTATTGAAGGAATAAATAACACATAACAGTATGTTTTTAGTTACTATTTGTCCTGTAGATGACAAAGACAGGAAGAGTGGAGGCATTATCATGCTATAAAACTGTTGCTTGTTAGTTACATTCCACAAGACATTTTTTATTAGCATTGAAAACTTGACACTAAGTCACTGTTCTCCAATTTGGGCTAGGGATGACAAGGAAGGTTAGTTCAGAACGAGTACCATAAGGGCGATCTTACCATACCAGACATACAACACAGAACATAAAACGTGAAACATGAAAGAAAAATAACTGATGTAGGGCCTACATCAATTTTGCCACATAACAATTACTAGGAAAATGCAACATATGCGTTGAGCAAATATGAAATGTAATAGAAATCTACACATCTTGGTTCTAAAGCCACTCACCCAGTTTCATTAGGAACTGCAGAGCTCAAATCAACTATGCATTCTGATACCTAATTAAAAAGCTTAGTTTAGTTGATACTAGGGATAACATCGACCGTGAAAAATCAAGATCGATTAATGGATTGGTGAAATCGATTGAAAATCGATCCTTTTCTTTTTTTTCCAACTTTTGTAAACCATAATTTCTCGAACGTTAAGCGACAGAACCGTTAATTATTCACACAATCTCTTTTTCTGTATGTGTGTATGTCGGTAATGACGGTAAAATGATGGTTAGTTCAGATGATCTGATTGAGAAGTTTTAGTTCAGATAATTTCATTAATTTGTATGTTCGTGAGATCATCCTAATGAAAGTAAATAGAAATCAAGATCATTGGACATCAATTTAAAGAAATGAATCTTGACTAGACATCATATAGTAGATTTATGATATTTATGACTTATGATATCAATCTAACTGGCAAAACTACTACACTCAAAGATGATTTTCAGTTCTGAAACACATATTATAAAAAAATGCTAATAAAATTGGAACAAACAACATGAAATAGATTGATCGTTTGATTTTCTCCATAACACGGGTTTATATGTTGATCTATGAAAATCAAGAGTTAAGCGATCTTTAATCGATCCTCAATTGATCAATGTTATCCCTACTTGATACTGGATGTTGACTAGGTATTGGTTGTTTTCTCAAGGTCACAATGGTCCTGTTTGGGTAAGCTTATGATCACCCAAACTTGCTGATTCACTGCCATCTAGATATGTTGCACTTCTCATAAAAACTTGTCAAACATGTCCATCATTGTTGTCCTTACAACATCTCAAAAATTGACATTTTTCAATAAATTTTTTTTTCAACTTTTTTATTTACGATGTTATTCTTATGGATATTTTCAAAATTTTTGATGAGCGTAGCGAAGTCTCCATCCCACTCTTATAGGGCTTTGTCTGTGTGTGTTTTTTTTTTTTTTTTTGTTTTTTTTTTTGTTTGTTTGTAAGCACTCCACAGGTCGCAAGGGTTGACTGATCAACATGAAACTTTTTTTGTACACGCAAACTCATCCAACTTAGAACTGTATAGTTTTTGGAATGAATCGGTCAGACCGATTTTGAGAAAAATCATCTCAAAGTTTCTAAAAACCCCATTAGATTTGGCTGGGCAGAAAATGTTGAAAAATAAAATCTCTCCAAATGGAATGAAATTCTCTCTAAATGTGTAAACATGGATTTTACACATTATTACGATTTTTTAAGCAATTCTGATCAGTCGTTTCGAAGAAAAAAATAAAAATAACTGATAATATTCATCAAATATATCATACAAATTGTTACAGAATTAAGTTGTTGAGATTCACTGCTTTCTAGATTCAAGAGTTGACCAACAATGAAGTATTTTTTATATGCGTCAAGGTGTGTAGATTACCAGAGTCAATAAGGTGGCAAGATTAGAACTACTTTAACGACTTTTATAGCTTATTCAGATATCAAGGTGTGTAGAATACCAGAGTCGATAAAGTAGCAAGGGTAGAACTACTTCAACGACTTTTATAACTTATTAGGATATCTCGCTCATCTTACAACGCATATTTCGCGTTTGACTAGTTACACTAATTGAAAAAAAATCAGATGATGGTATGCTTCTAGTTTCTGTACAGCTAGAACAAATTTTACCATATTATAGACGTATATTGGTTTACCATCTACAGGTGAAACCCTTTATTGATGAGCGTAGCGAAGTCTCCATCCCACTCTTATAGGGCTTTGTCTGTGTGTTTTTTTTTTTTTTTTGTAAGCACTCCACAGGTCGCAAGGGTTGACTGATCAACATGAAACTTTTTTTGTACACGCAAACTCATCCAACTTAGAACTGTATAGTTTTTGGGATGAATCGGTCGGACCGATTTTGAGAATCATCATCTCAAAGTTTCTAAAAACCCCATAAGATTTGGCTGGGCGGAAAATGTTGAAAAATAAAATCTCTCCAAATGGGATGAAATTTTCTCTAAATGTGTATACATGGATTTTACACATTATTACGATTTTTTAAGCAATTCTGATCAGTCGTTTTAAAGAAAAAAAATAAAATGACTGATAATATTCATAAAATATATCATAAAAATTATGACAGAATTAAGTTGTCGAGATTCACTGCTTTCTAGATCCAAGAGTTGACCAACAATGAAGTATTTTTTATATGCGTCAAGGTGTGTAGAATACCAGAGTCAATGAAGTGGCAAGAGTAGAACTACTTTAACGACTTTTATAGCTTATTCAGATATCAAGGTGTGTAGAATACCAGAGTCGATAAAGTAGCAAGAGTAGAACTACTTCAAGGACTTTTATACCTTATTCAGATATCTCGCTCATCTTACAACGCATATTTCGCGTTTGACTAGTAATTTTCAATTCTGAAATCTAATATCTAATTTTTTCTCAAAATCTATCTCCTAGTTAGAAGAAGAGTAATGCCTGGAAAAAGTATCATTTAGATTGATTCTAATTGCAACCTGTGGAGTTTGCCCCAGAAAAGTGAAAGACACAGCCTTCTTCATACAGATCATTCTTCTCTGATACTGCCCTTTCACTCGGGGTATGCTTCCCATGTTAACCGATGTCTAATTATTTTAGTTCATAAAATGGCCAATGGTGCCGTTGTTTCCAGACCATGACGTCATTTTCCAAAGATGTTCATGCATATCACTCTGTATGACATGTCATGTCTACGAAGATACGAACAACTTTGGGAATTTTAGTACGAGAATTTAAATTACGCACGCATTCTATTAGGCCGTGACTTCGAGTTCACCAACTTTGTTTATGACAATAATATGAAAGATTTTATTCAATAACATAATGGAACCGGAATATCACGGGGACAAGTTCTTGAATGATGTACATTGCTTGGCTTAACATAAATATCGTTCAAGTCTGAACCTGGGTAAGTCTATAGGCCCTAACCAAAATGAAGATATAACATAACCTCAATAACGTAGCAAGAAATTTAAAAATTGTGACAGAATGACTTTGTTCGAAGTTTGAACTTTAGATACCAGGGTGCAGTACATACCAGACCATGACGTCATTATTGCCTGCGCGAACAATTATGCGCGAACCCGCCAAAATAGCCCTAGTGAAAGGGCAGTATAAGAAATGAATGATTTGAATAAAGAAGGCTGTGGTGAAAGACATTCATGGATGTCTTTGCCAATATTCATCTGATGAAGAAAACTATTAGCTAGTCCTATGACTATCAATAACGTAACGGGATAAGCAGCATGGTGTAAGTCCTATCCTTTTAACATTAGGCCGTTTTCACCATGATGGAATCAGCGCTTTCGTGTACATTTCTGAGATTCGCAATTTTAAATCAAATCGTACATATTAGGCTCGTATTACAATATATAGTACATAGTTGTATACTTGCATTGTTTCTGATCTTTATCGTAGATGATGAGTAATTATCCAGTTATCAAATGGTATATATAGCAGTAGGGCTGCTCTTGACTAGGAGTCTGAATGCTTTTACAGACGTATTTTAAATTTAGATTGGCCAATTTAAATGAAATGTATCCCAATATTGTTTAATGCAGTTGGAAAGAGCTGGATTCATAGATTGCATTACATCTATTACTTGTATAGATCAACATACAATTATACCAGCGAATCATCATAACATTTGTGAGGCGGCATCCCTTTGATATACGCATGGTGAGAGGAAAGCGCCATGTTGCTTATCCCGTTACGTTATTGATAGTCACAGGCTAGTCATATACCTACAATCACTATACTGGTATATTATAAATTGACTAGGAAAACGCGATACGCGTTGTTAGACGAGCGAATAGTAATAGTATGTCGACTTTTTTGCTAAACTTTTTCCTACATTTGCCAATTAGGTGACATTTAAGTTATACATGGGTAAAAACTGCATTGAGTGGTACCAATTTAGCACATTTTATGTTTTTTCTTCAAAATAGCTGACCCGATCAATCTGAAAGTTTTCAGAAATGTGTACCAGAATGTAACTCGACTTCACACAAAATTTCATTTTCTTGGAAAATAAAAATATATTTTTTTTTACGCCGTGATATTCTAATGGGCATTTTCGAAATTTCGAAAATTCATTAAAAAAAAGTTATCATCCGATAATGCCACAAAACTACCGGTATACAGATCTAAGTTAGATAAAGAAACATGGTGAAAAAAGTTAGATGTCGATAGCTGTAGCCGTTTGACCTGTGAAAAACCGACAAAAAAACATAAAAAAAAAAAAAAAAAAACGGACACCAATTTTTTTCAGTATGTCAAATTGAATCCTCGCTAAAGCTCGTCTAATGAAATTATACAAACTTGACGTAATTTTTACACTTACATAATGATTGTAATTCCATTGCAGCTGCAATAGCTTTGAATGCGGTAGTCAGTATGCAGAATCCATGGAATATGATCATATCCCATTGTGCACTTGATGTTGATGAGTCACTTTGATCAGCTGTAACACCACCTAAACGAGATGTTAGAACCATTGAACAATACAAAATACAGACATTTCTTGACGATTTGTTAACTGCAGATCAGCAAAAAAAAATAATTTGGAAGTGGTAGATATTTGAAAACAGTTTCGGACTACCGGTATACCATTTGATTGGTATGTTCAACACATCAATGCACAAAGCTTGAAGCTCGGTGATTTTCATGTTTCTGGCTTCTCATTAGCATAGGTATATTGTCAATAGGTCTGTTGTGAATAGGCCTACTACTCCTGGGGGCGCATTCCTGTACAATTGGTTTTATCTAGATAATCCTAGTCTAAGTTAATACCGTGTTGATACCGGTTTTAGAGAGGTTTAACTTCGTATTCCTGTACGAGTTTTATAGTAGGTTTAAGGGAAGCGTAGGTTAGTACGTCGGTAAAACAGTTTTTTGACAAATGTTGTTACAAATCAGCTAAAATGTACCTAAATATCATCCAATTTCAACGAAACTTGAATTAAATCAAATCTCAGCCTAAAGCACAATTTTCAATGAAATTAAATGGAAAACAAAATGTTGACCTTTGAGGGATCGAATCCCGTCCGTCCTCCTCTGAAAGCAGCCGCGCTAACGATGCAACCGATCTGCCAGTGTGAAATTTTGTTCTTAGAACAACATAAGTATACAAGCTTCGAAAAGAATTCTGGCAAATGAATTATAAATAATAAAACTGATGGTAAAATTATTTAAATACATTCACATTCCGTTGCCTTCAGTTCTTATTCTAGAAATCGCATTTCTGTAACGATATTAACTATATTAGATATTTAAATTATTATTTGAAATCTTGAGGTGGATTTTAAAACACGCTAAACCTGCTCTTTGGCAGGTTTAAGTTAATCCTGCTTTTCTGGTATTATTTCCGGGTCTATTTTTTTAGGAATACCAAGTTAGTACCAATATCACTAAAACCAGATTAAATCGTACAGGAATGCGCCCCCAGATGACAGAAACAATTTCCAAGTGAAGCTTTCATTGTGAATGGGTCTCAAGTTATTAAAAAAACATTTACGTCATGACTGTCTGGCCACAGTAAGCTACTCTCAAACAAATTCTGTAGAAAGTTGGAAAAAAGGGAAGATAGTCAAACTACTGTATCTTAGGCCTACCGGGTACATACAAAAAATCTCGTTTTCATTTCATTAACAATGAAAATAATCATGATAAATTAATGAATGAAAAACACAATGTATCTTTTCATTGTTTAAAAGGTCTACTAACCAAGAACATCAGGACCATGGTGTAATATTTTGTTCACTTCAGTCCAGTTAGCTTCCGACAAGTTCGTCGTCCTGCGCATCATCTCTAAAGTGCTATGTTTGTACGTGAGTTGCAGTAGGTCGTTATTTGTCGCAGGTTTTCCAGCACTGTTCTTACGAACCCATTCTACTATCTGAATCTGATGCTCCAAAAGGACACAAAGACGGACAAAAGTTGGGTCGCTCTCAGTCTTCTAAATCATACAAAACAAAATACCAAAATCACTTTTGAACAGACTTGGTTATCAAATTAAAGTTACTGATGAATGGTTAACGAATCACACTCCTTGAGAATTGTGACAACATATGGGAAACATGGCTTGAACTTATGGGTGTTTGTATCATTGAGAGAAATATTCAATGCCTACAGCTATAAATACAAAATTGTCCATATTCCACCATGATAGCCATTAATTTGTACTATTTTTCTGATTTTGATGATTAATTTGAATGGGAAACAGATTTAAATTCTGATATGAGATAAACTATACAAATATATAGGCCCCTACAGTACAATTGTACAGTTAAACTGATGTAAGACTATACAGAAATTTTAAAAATGGTAATTAGTACAGAAAATAATTGAGTTATTTACATTATTAGTCAATTGGTTCGAATTTATACGAATCAGAACATACAGTAGGCCTATTACTGTACTAGGTGAAAATGTTTTTTCAATGTTGATTGTAGCCTATTTCAACATCTCTAATTTTTTCAACATCAAGAGTTCAAAACAGTAAAAGTAGTCCTAATCATCAAAACTCCGATATTTTTCCAAGTCTTTTTCTTGCAAAAGTCTCTATTTTATTTTTTCAACATTATTAAGCAAACATTTTATGAAAAATAAAAACTTAAATTACGCTAATTATTAGTTAAGGTACAAAAATACCCCCGGTAACCAAAGGTCACAACAAGATACCGGTAATCCGCTATTCATCGGTTAATTAACGAATTTCTTATATTGTAACACTGGAACTGATATCAAAAACTTGACATCAAGTCAATGTTCTCCAATTAAGGCTAGCGTTGGCATGATAGGATTGATTGGACGGGGCACTACAAGTGCACTATTACCATCTAAGAGGAGATGATAAATTATAGAGTAACTGTAACTCATTCACAAACTAAACGTTACCAAACTAACAAGATGATAACTATAACAGCTATTTAAACTAGAATAGATCATCTATCGAGTTCTAGCTCTTTAAACCAAAGTGGCATGTAGAATTTAGTAACCAATACCTTGCATTCTTCAATAAGCCAACTCAAGATTGAGAATATATCCTCATTGTCTGCATAATGGTTCCACATGTACAGCATTATTATTGGCCACAAATCTTTGAGAATTGAACCGGAAATAGAGTCACGTACAGTATCCTTTCCACCCTTCACAATAAGTTTGCTGCAAATACCCTGAAAAATGAAACAACAGTTATGAATAATGAACAAATACATACTATCACCAATATGATAACATGAAAGTAAGTCGACTCAACTCCTTTTCATGCATTATACAATAGTTACAATATAAATGATTAATGGATTCATCTAAACAGGACTTCATATGCCTAAATGCATAATATTTGGCTATTTGCAAGTCCACTGCTTGTGGATTAGGTAATAGGAAAACAGACGTTGAAGTTATTCCAATTGATAAAGAAAATATAGGATATTCAAATTTAGTTGAATAGTTTTCCTTCATAATTTCCAGAAAGCATAAAACTATATATGTTACCGGTACATATATAATTTAAATATCTAAATAATCGTAATCAATATTATAGAAAGCTGAAATAGTAAAGAAAACAGGTAACATGCTGTATATTTACAGGCTATAGATTGTTTCAATTATATCGGTGATAACATATGCATTTTCAAGTGAACTTTGGGAAAATGTTTCAATTGTTAATCGGTAGAAAATGTCGTAGAATGCCATAAATTGCTTCCTTTTGCAATAATATAATTACTATTGAAATCTTGATTGGAACCCAATGAACAATTCCAAAAATACAATTTCATATACTAAAGAGCAAGAATGCAAGTTGACAGTTCATGGTACAATTGTATTTTCTATTTACCACAATATCTTCGATGAAGTGATTCCCTGTTTTCATAGAGCGTCTGAAAGCCTCTTCTGCATGCAAATTATCCTCTGCATCCATTAAGCGTAAACACATTCTTTCCACCGTAGCTGCATCTTCGACTAGCTCTCCATTTCTATCGTAGCGCTCATCTTCAACGTTCACCAAAGTTTGCAGCCACTTGGGTTTTTCTCGAGATCCAAAAGCCATGTAGGTATATCTCCGAGACAAAATTCCAAGCTCGTGTAAGTAAACAACACGCGGACATAGCCACTCCAATAGGCTTAGACTCTTTTCTTCAGAGATTTGTAACGATGAAATAAGAGAGAGTAATGCACTTGATAATGACCGAGTATCAGCGGTACTAGTACTGTCACTATTGTGCGTGTCTTCAAGTTGTTGTACACATTGCCAGAGTGCTTCTTTGTAGATCCCTTGTATTTCATCGTCAGTTCCTTTGAAAAGTAAACACCAAAGACACAGGAGTTTCTGTACTAATGTATTTGACAAGACTGGATTATCTAATAATGAATTGCATAAGAAACTATGAGCTTTGGAAGTTAACTGTTGTGCAGGACTTTTGGTCTTATCGGCTCTAATAACTTGACTGAATAGAAGCGTCAATTCCTGAAAAACAAATGGATACACATCATTAATAAATTAACAAACTGCAGCGAGGTTTACGGGAACGGGAACTGATTATAGTTTAATACTTCATTAGAAATAAAAAAAAAAGAATTGGCAAAGTCAATTCCAAAAAAAAAAAAAAATAGCAAAGTAGGCCTATACCATATACAGTGGAACCTCTTTAGTACGTTTTTCAGGGGACCACACAAAAAACTTACTAAAGTGAAGAACTTACTAAAGAAACTATTCAACATGTAGGAGCATATGGATGGGATCAAAAAAGAAAACTTACCAAGGTGAAAAATGTACCAATGAGAAACTTACTGGAGAGGTTCTACTGGGTATGTATATGTAACTAATGTTTGAAAAAAAAAGACTTTAAAGAAAAAGAGTATGAATTTTCTAAGAAGCTCCCTTCACGGTAAAGAACCAAACTTGTGAAACGTTTCTTTAAATAAAAATCACCAAATATTGAAATTTTTAAAAAAATGTGAATACTTGGGCCCCAATTGAATGAATTACAGTACCGGTACATAAAGTTATGGAAGACATATTTCACTTAAAATTATAATGCAGCATTATACAAACAAGATAGCCTCCTAGGACCTAGACAACATAATTAAACAACCACTTGAATTTACAACATCAACACACATGAATTATCAATAAACAAACTGAAACTATTCTACTTGGCTTTTCGAGACGTACCTCAAAAATACTTGAATCAAAATGAGCCACTAACAGCTCATTGAGAGTATCTTTGAATGCTGTCTCACTCTTCAATGCAGTAACTTCAGTAAACGTGTAATTATCCATTTCAATTTTCTGTTGTCTGCAGAGGACACTTGCTGCTAACCAACTTTCCTCCCAACTAGATGGAAGACTAGATCTGTAAACAATAAAACGTAATATGTTCCTCGCAAGTAAAGACAAGAAAGTTATAGGCCTACACTACTATTATAATACTAGGCAAACACAGAATACTGGTAGGCATTTGTAAGATAAACAAGATATCTAAATAGATAATCGGAGTCAATAAAGTAGCTCTACCTTGTGTAGAACTTCAGATATAATATCGGATCTAGAAAGCCGTGCATCTTACAACAATTTCTAGGCTATCTATTTGATAAATTTTAAAAAACTTTGATCAAGTTACTTTCTTCAAAACGGCTGATCCGAATTGCATACAAATTTGCAATAGTGTGTATCATTTTCGTGTTCACATTCAGGGAAAATTTTAATTGGTTTTTAGAGATTTTATTTTTAAATTTTCTTGCCCAGCCTAATCGTAGGGGGGTGTTGGAAACTTTGAGATGGTGAATGACTGCCACAGGCCAACGAATGTTAGTGAGTAAATATTTTATTCAAAGTTATTGGAATGATAGATTCTTCCCAACACTTGCATCTGATTTGAAAATGGACGAGTTTAGGCTAACTGACAATATTTTTAGAAAAACTGCAATTTTCTTACAAAATGCGCGTATTTTGGGTAATTGTTGATTTATTGTTGTAAAAGGCATATACTGTAGCTTTAAAGCTATAAATATAAATATAGTAAATATAATGAACACATAGGCCTATAAATACCTTCAAATATAATAGTTTTATATCACGAAGAAGAACTTGGCCTCAAATGATTTTGAACATCACAAAACAAAGATAGGCCTACACAAAAATATGAATTCCGATTACTTTAATTGACGACCCGCATTCTCCTCCCTATCGACGTCACAAATCATAACAATTGACGGGGCTGTTAGAACTGAGGTGAAATTCAAATATCCAATTGGTATAACTCTGAATCACCACAAATGATATCTCTAACTGGCCACCTGGTAAAGCCACGCCCATTTTGGGTCGTCAATTATATTGTGCATTATAATGCTAATATTTCATGCCTCTAGCATCTCCACCGTTCTATCTATACGGTATACTGCATTTTTGGTCGACTTATTGTGCACACATATTATTATATATTTTAATGTGAATATTTTCATAATTTAACATGAAAACATAATTGAAACTAAATGCTAGACGCGTACTGCAATATGGAACAGACCAGTGTAATCTGTGCCATAGTAACAGCACATTTTTTTCTTTAATATATACATGACTGCTAACACAGCTCTGGAATGCTGTTGCCTATCCATCCGTACAATAATTATAACGGGGGGGGGGGGTAGCTATTTCCAAGATCCGTCTGATGAGGTAGCTCGTAGGAATAGAGACATGGCCGCGCGGGTTGGCTATTGCCATGACAAAACCAATCCGATCGATGGTTCGTGGCCTCGTGGGAATCTAAGTGGCCATGTGGGTCAGCTATTTCCACAGCCCGAAAAATGATTTGTGGGTCATTGGAATAGACACTTCATTTTGTTTTGAAGTGTGTTGACTTGATTTTTTGCAATTAATAAATTGGGTTTCGAGTTGTATGGAAACAACCTTCCATTTTTCTATGGATACTGCTATTCCCACTACCCAGTCGTGCCACTACCCACGACCAGGTAGTGGGAATAGCCGCACAGCGCGGATACTGCTATTGCCACTACCCACTACCAGGTAGTGGGAATAGCAGCATCCGCGCTGTGCAGCTATTGACACGTACATTTCCCTCAGAATTCCCTCCGTCCAAAAGTTTTGGCATCGCCGTAGCACAACTCTCTCTCTCTCTCTCTTTCTCTCTCTCTCTCTATCTTTATCTCTCTCACTCTCTCTCTCTCACTCTCACTCTCTCTCTCTCTCTCTCTCTCTCTCTCTCTCTCTCACTCTGACACACACACTCTCTCTCTCTCTCTCTCTCTCTCTCTCTCTCTCTCTCTCACACTCTCTCTCTTTCTATCTTTCTCTCTCTCTCTCTCTCACTCACACTCTCTCTTTCTATCTTTATCTCTCTCTCTCTCTCTCTCTCTCTCTCTCTCTCTCTCTCTCTCTCTCTCTCTCTCTCTCTCTTTCTCTCTCTCTCACACTCTGTATCTCTGACACACACACTCTTTCTTTCTTTCTTTCTTTCTTTCTTTCTTTCTCTCTCTCTCTCTCACTCTCACTCTCACTCTCACTCTCACTCTCACTCTCACTCTCACTCTCACTCTCACTCTCACTCTCACTCTCACTCTCACTCTCACTCTCACTCTCACTCTCACTCTCACTCTCACTCTCACTCTCACTCACTCACTCTCTCTCTCTCTCTCTCTCTCTCTCTCTCTCTCTCTCTCTCTCTCTCTCTCTCTCTCTCACACACACTCTCTCTCTGACACACACACTCTCTCTTTCAGTCTCTCTCTTTCTCTCACACTCTCTCTCTCAATATCTTTATCTCTCTCTCTCTCTCTCTCTCTGTCTCACTCTCTCTCTCTCTCTCTTTCTTTCACACACTCTCTTTCTTTCTCTCTCTCTCACACTCTCTCTCTCTCTCTTTCTCTCACACTCTCTCTCTCTCTCTCTCTCTTTCTCTCTCACTCACTCTCTCTCTCTCTCTGTCTCTCTCTCTTTCTCTTACACACTCTCTCTCTTTCTCTCTCTCTCACACTCTCTCTCTCTGACACACTCTTTCTCTATCTCTCTCTCTTTCTCTCACACACTCTCTCTCTTTCTCTCTCTCTCACAATCTCTCTCTCTGACACACACACTATCTCTCTTTCTCTCTCTCTCTCTCTCTCTCTCCTCTCTCTCTCTCTCCTGAAGCCGTCTGGGTCGAGCTTTCCCGCCTATGAAATCAGCGCGGTGTTGTCAAGTTTGACAGGGAATTTTGGCCGTGACGAGGGATATAATGGGTCGTGTGGTGGGAGTAATAGGAATTTTCCCACTACCCACTACCGGGTAGTGGGAATAGCTGCACAGTGCAGGTACTGCTATTGCCACTACCTGGTCGTGGGTAGTGGGAATAGCCACTTCGTTTTTCTATTGTGAAATTAATTCCTTGATTCTATTAAAAAATGTGAATGGCACTGGGTCATTAAGATTGATTGATTGAACTTGATTGAACTCAATGATTGGGTACGGCCATCGAATTTGAAGTGGCTTACAAAATCAATGAAACGGCTTACAACCATTTTGCAGCTTGGAACCGGCATCCGCTTTCCGAGCCACCCTCCTCGGCCTGGCGGCCTAGTCTACTCTAGACCAAAACAAGAAACAAACTAGGCCTAAGATTAGTCGTTGAAGTAAACAGTAATTGTACCATGTTTACAAAACGTTAAAGTATTACACCTACGACCTACCTATTGTCGTCATGATGTATGGCAAGATTCCATAAAAACTCATTGATTGCAGTTAGTTCATTGGAAGCAACAGGTTCACTAGGACTAAGCCTAGTTTGTACCAACTCTTCAACAAGTTTCCAAAGACCACGTTTAAGATAGAACTTGAGTTCCTCCATATCGTGGTTGATCAAATATTCATTTTTAAGATAAAGATACTTGAAATTGAACTAATTAAACACATTGCATCGTTCTTGTAGGTTAATGTCACGACGATGACAGTAGAGTAGCGTAGCACACTGACATTCATGAATGATTCATGATCAGCTGATCGATTGCAATTTCACGTTGTACCAACATATAAAAACAAAGTTTCAAACGAACAGCGCGCATAAATAGCTCAATAGCAGGGTTGCATTTAAAGTGTCCCTGGATAAACTGTGCTTCGATAGTCGGAAACTGTACTTTGATTTTGTGTACCTCGATATTTGTGATTGTGTACTTCAAATGTTGTTTTCTGTCCCTTGGTAAACTGTACTTCAATTCTTGTGAAAGTGTGCTTTGATTATCTGTGCCTCACCGTTTTCGCACCGTTTTCGGATAGTGAACTTTGATTTTCTGTCTCTCAAATTTGTGTACCCTGATAAACTGTCTCCCGATATTCGGAAACTGTACTTTGATTTTGTGTACTTCGAAATGGGTTCGGAAACTGTACTTTGATTTTGTGTACCTCGACAGCTCGTAGTGGCTCGTAGTACATCAAACTCCCGTCAGGTTGCACTATTGACCCATTAGGCATCTTATGAGGCATCGGCGTTATTTGGTTGCATACTTACAGGATGTTTTAGAAGCTCACACCCAAGCACGTTCCTTCAATGTAACAATGTATAAATCTGATCTCCCTCCCCCCCCCCCCACTCAAGCACTAATTATGAAATTCGGTCGGGATTTATTGCTCAATAAGTGCTATTAATTTGCCAGATTTTGAAATGAATGCTCTTTTTTCTTTAATGCTCCTTTTTGTTCATTTTTTCGGGAGGCGCGCAAGCCAAGCACCACGCGCGAAATTCGATTTTTTCCGAAATGACTTCGAATGAATCACTTAAATAGTTCACAAAATAACAATTGGGAGAGTGCCATACCGGTTTTTAATTATTATTGAGAATGTGCATATGCAGATGAATTGGATATGAAATTATTTATAGCTGTAACTTATAATTCGTTTCATTGAAGAAACTGCTTGCCAACTAGACTGAAAGAAAGAATTATGGACAAAAATCGATGAATATATATTTTCTAAACATTCAGATCGTTACATATTTTTCATAAACCTTTCCAAAAAGTTTTTTTTCATCTAATACTTTTTGTAAGCGTATAGGCACTATACACTCTCAGCTCAGAAATAAAGCTGTACCAATTCACGTTTCAAACGCCATCGTTGCGATTGTATTACGACTCGATCGTTTTTTCCTTCATCATATTTCTAATAACTCATTAATGGTGATGAGAAGAAGTACTCGATGGAAATAATCAGTATGTGTGCACGGAGCCTCTATTCCCACCAAAAACAGGGAGCCAAGCCCTTACTATTTGAACACTTTGGCATATACAAGTAGTGATATAAAAAGTCTTGGCCAAGTCAGCTCTTCAAGAGAGGGAAAATGCAAATGTGTGGATGAATATTGGGCATATAATGCAAACGTTCGGTAATTATAACTGGGCCCAATAGCTTTTGACATGATGTAATGAGGTAAGTCAGGTCGGGCGTGGGTTCGAGTCCCGCATAAGGCATGAGTTTTTGTAAACGTCCTCTCACTTATCATCGTTTGATAATCACCCGCTTATTCTTATCCCCTTATAACCTAGCTATTGATGGAGTTGTGAAGCAGCATTGAAAAAAATATATATAGGGGTCTATAGTATACTCTCATAGGCCTATTTTAATATAGACCTATATATCGTGTTTCAATCTTATGCAGCCAATATTTATATTGAATAATTTGTAATTGAAATATTTTGAGTTCATTTTAAATATGTTCTATTCATTTTATTTTGACCTACATTTCAAGGTTTGAAAGTTCCTCTTAATCTTCTTATTGGGCTTATGGTAGAACTGATTAGGCCTATGTTAGTATGAATGTACACTAAAATAATGGAAGTAATTGCTCTCAAAAATATATTAATAACTGGCTTCATGTCCTATTATCCTATATGGCCATTTGTCTGTGTAATTTTTTTATGTAGCCGTCTTCTCTAATGAGCAATTTTTGTGCATTAGAATTTTAGAATTGTAGAATACGTTATTCGAAATTCTACCACAGATTGCAACAAACTTCCATCATTTGAAATGAAAACAAATTAATACCTTGCGTTTGAAAAGTGTATTCCTGGTATTAATTAATTAATAGTATAATCCGATAATTGTTAATCAATAAATCATTATATTTCACGATTTTATTCAATATATTTCAATAATAAATTCAGAATTTAAATAAAAAGTGAATCAATATGTCAATTGAGGTATGGGTTTGGAAAACAATTCCAGAGTTTTGAAGTTTTCCACTTTTATCTTCCTATTCCAGTTTCAATACACATGCCTAACATAGAATATACATATTTGAAAATACATTTTTTTCATCGTTTAATTTGTAATTAATTTTTCATTGTTATAACAATGGGATGATTACAACAGAGATTCATTCGCCTTTGTTCGTTATAGATAGTTTTTTCATAATTCATTTTGATTATTAGGGTAAAACCTGTGTTCTGACGTACGTTTAGTTTTCATTTCAATGACCACAAGAAGTATTTAATTCAACATTTTGATTGATGGGCTGTAATTTTGTCATTTTTTTATTGGCTCCAGAATAAACTGAAGAAAAATCTCATCTAAGTATTAGAGAAATCAAAATTGTGGCCCTGTCAGAACATGCTTCATTTGATAAGCTTCAGAATGAAGAAAAAATTAGTCTTTCACCTATAAATCTAATATATCTTTCCATTGTTGAAAATTATGATTGTGTGTGTAAATCTTAGTTCAAGTAAATTGCAGGCAAAGCTTAACTCGTATTATAACTTTATTCACAAATCAGTTGGTTGCCCATGGAATTCAGAACATTTTTTCTAATCATAAATGTGGGAGGGTTACAAAATATTTATTTGTTAAATAACCAAGCATCGCATAATGATGAGGCTTGTTTTTTATGAAAGAGAATGAATCAGTCAATAAAGTGACGCCAACATCGTGAAATTTACATCTCTGTCAAAAATCTATTTTTCCAAGCCCATAAGTACCATAATCAATTATTGAATATTTAATTGATCATTGCTTTTTATTGATACCGTATACATACATATTTGAGTTGAAAAAGTCATAATTATTACAAATTATGAAAACAAGTGAACAAGCGATGAAAATCGTTCGAAGTGTTTTGATTTGTAACGAAAAGTAGGCCATATTGTGTCTTTCTTGATTCAGAAATATGAAAATAAAATGTTTCGGTGAGATGGTTTTGCTGGTATACAAGTGCGAAACAAAAAACTCATTTTCAACACTTGGTTATAATATATTGCCAAGTAGCATACCTACTCCAGATACAATAATGAATCCCGCAACGCAATAGATTTTGATTACCGGCTGAATTCCAACATAATAATGGGACTCAATATGAAATGTAGGGTCTATTCAAAAGCATTAATATTAGTTTACAAAAAATGAAATGTAAATTGCAATAACTTGGGCCTACTGAGAATTTCCCAAGTTTGTAGAAATACAGCTGAGAGATATTTGCCCGCCATGGTATCACATATATAAAATGAATTCAAATGACTCACATGCTTTGAATTATTGCCAATATAATACTATTCGATGAGAAATAAATTGAGTCATATTTTAAAACAAATACATTCTGAATTGAAACCATCTGTATGAGAGTCGTTGTCTTGGTTTTGAAATAGAAGTTATTCGAAAAATGCATAGGCCTACTATTTCAGTATTTACCTCATTTTTGCCGCAACGAACATTTATATAGATACTAAAAAATTATAATTTTCCCTGATGGCATTATTAGTATTTAATGTGTAGGAATTGGTGATAGAATTGGTTTACATTTTATTATAGTTTATCGTTTTAAAAGGCAAAAGTCACAATTCAAATGATCCAAGTGGTGCGTTCTTGGTTCGAATATTCAAGAATAATTTACGTATTAAAATTGATCGATAATTAATAATAATATTTGCAAAAAATTAATTCTTCCAACAATTGGATAGAATGTCAATAATTAATCACTCAAATTGTGCCTTTGTTCTTCAGAGACGTGATGGTATAATTATTTGATACAGATGGTATAAAAAATATAATAGGCCTTTAATTCGTTCTAATGAGGAGATAAAATTATGGAAGCTAGTACATTGAGCGTCATTATTTACATTTTTCCTTGGAAAACTAGGTATTTTTAGGAGCTGAATGAGAAAGATCAACGACAGATGATTACAAAATAAATCAGACGTACTATATTATATTACCCCCACATAAGGCATTTTGATATTTTGTAATCGTCTGACACTTATTATTTCACGAGGTAATCATTATGTATCGATACACTTTTTAATAAAGTGAGGGTTAAAAGAGCGTATAGATCGATCCTGGTCACCGACCATCTTTAGGCCTACTGAGGGTTTAATTGTTTTTCGCTACAACCAATGACGAGATATAGTTATCACACTACAGGCCACGACTTCTTATCTTTCCATTATCCTTATACCAAATGAACCATTAAGCAGTGGGCCTATTAACAATCCAATACCATTAAATAAACCATTAAAATCGGGGAAAAAAATTATGGTCGTATAGGATAAGTCAATCTACTTGACAGGCCTATCATTTGAAAATTACTTTCATCGTTTTAGGCTCAGAAATTAAGAATAAATACTAAATCAAAAATACACATTATAATTAATGATAATTAATATTGAAACATTGATGAGAAATAGTTCTGAAAATACAATATTATACGATTAAATATATACTATACAATACAGGAAATTCTGTTCTGACAACTTTTGTATACATTCTTTTCTAAACAAACATAAATTTGTAAGGTTTCTTACTTTTTGTTCTAATTTATTATAAAACCCAAATCCACTATAAAAGATTGATTTATGAGTACTGCTTTTATTTTTTCCATCTAAATATAACTTGGGCCTATTTGAATTTCTAGTATTGTGAGAATTTGGATATCACTTGAGTAACATATTTGATTGCTGAGGTAATCGGGTGACTTATTGTGTCATCTGTCATTTTAAATATAAATATTAATACAAACAAAGCCACTCGTTGGCGGATTGTGAGCCATTGTAGTACATCTATCATTTCTCTTATTGGTGTCAATTTATTATTAGATGAGCGTAGCGAAGCTTTTCATTTCACACCCTGAAAAAAATGGGCTTCGTTTTTATGTTTTTTTTTTTTTTTTTTTTTTGTAATTATGTACGCGGCATACAGGTCAGAGAAATGAATCAATCAACTTGAAACTTTTTCTGAACGTTGGTGTCATACCAGAATAGGTTGGGATTGTTATTCAGAGGAATCGGTCGGAAGGTTTTTCCGGAAAATAATCGGAAAGTTTGTAAAATCCTCATAAGAATAACCCGGAGGAAAAATACTTGAAAAACAAGAATTTTTCAAAAACTCTCAAATTCTCACAGAATATGAAAAATACTATTATACACCTTTTCAGAGATTTTTAAAACAATCGAATGAGAAATAATGAAGAAAACGCAATAAACGTGTACATTTTATTGAATATTTGGATCAATTGGTTTTGCAAAGTGTTTATGCGACAGGTTGCAGGTTACTATAAATATCAACAAGTTGCAGGTGAGGTTTTTGAACGTTTGAAGTAAGTCAAGGTTTGTAGATGTAAATTGAGCTGACAAGTTATTTTTCATTCTAGATTGCCATACTTCTAAGCTCATCTCACAACGCGCATCCCGCGTTTTCCTAGTATAGTTTTATCTATAGCTTTTTTTCCCAATGAAACAAATAATCAACGATATAGCTCTAATTGAGAATATTATTATACGTTGTTATTAAATTTTAATATTCATTGAGTATATAGACCTATGTTAGGCGCATACTTTATTATTTATTAATAATGTCATATCATGCCTTAATACGTCATAATGTTATAAATATTCGGCTGAAGAGGCCATAGAATAATATTAAATGGCCCCACAGTAGCCATCATGCTTGGGGGCATGTGAAACAACAATACATTGAATTGAATCGTACAAGAATAAGACATTAAATTGAATCAGAATTGATTTTATTTTCTACTGTCTGAAGACCTCACCTACAGTTAGGTTATACGGGGGTAAGAATGAGCGGGTCATGATGAAACGATGAAATAATTATATGTGAAAGGTTGCTCACAAAAACTCATTCCTTGTGCGAGACTCGAACCCTCGCCCGACCTTACTTCAGTTCGCCTAACGCATCAGCGATATATTTGACTGAGCCACGGGGGCGGCTATATTTTATACGTATAGGTGTAATCAGTGAAAGTATGGAGAGAATAAGAAGTAGAGACATTAGGGAGAGGTTAATAGATACGTTAATGTGCAGAAAATGAGATGAAAAAGGGATAAATTGAGGTTATGATAGGGATGGAACTTGAGAGAATATGAAGAAAAGAATCTGAAAGAGAAGTAAGAGCAAGATCCCGAGGAAGATGGAGAGACCATGATACATACATGAAAGAAAAATTATTTGCGGGAGATAAGAAATGAGAAAATTTGGGGAACAACGGAAAGCATGTCGAGTATCAGCATGGGAAGAAGAAGAAGAGGATGAAGAAGATGCGACAGGATTGGCCAGATCCTAGATGATGGAGTTCCATGCACTTCCCGACCGGGAGATAGATATTTATTTCCTGAAAAAATCTACACCTATGTTCATAATAATTTGTGAAGTCAATGAGACGTTTGACCGGGTGGTTAATACACTTATCCGTCATTCAAGAGACCGGGGTTCGATTCTCGCCATGGTCGACGATCCTGACAGGGGTTTTTCGTGGTTTCCCTCTGTCGTTCAGGTCATTATACTTGAATCGTTCCTTAACAACAGGCCACGACCGACTCCTTTCCATTATCCAAAAACATTTAATAGAATAACCTTCCATCTCATATCATTTATCATTCGCCGACGCCAATGGATTGTAGTCATCAGTACAGTGCGTCATTATACCCAATATGAATACATACATTTATACGACGAACGAAAATATAACAAAATGCATATGTAAGTTACCTATAAGGTATCACATAACAGTAAGAAAAACATCTGCCGTATTATAATTCGTAGTTAGATTCTTACTGCTCTTTACTTGCTGATATATAGTTTGCTAAAACTTATTTAATAATGGATTGAGTTACCAGTACAACGCATAGCAACGCAACGCGTATCATTCCAATAAATATTTCAGGTATATAAGAGAAATATTCCGGTTTGATAACCGAAAGTTATATCCATGTCTTGAGGTTGAATATGTATCAATATTTCTAGTGTATTATTTAACCATTACTTAATAGACAGAGAATCATCTTCATTACATAGAACTACCCTCAGGTCATTTGCATATTCGCGCACATAAAAGCATATTGTCATTGAGGCTCCTATACATACTCAATATATTCATTCTATCAATATCATTATTGTGGCTTATCTCTGATGATTAAAATTATGTACCCTATATACCCAACTGCACGTTTATGACGCATATCATACCGTTTGTACAGTCTCCGATAATAAAAAAACATTATTATTATTATTATCATTATCATTATAATTATAAATTATAATTAGGAAATGGTTGATTAATTAAACTAACTTTGAAAATGATTGATCCAATTGTGCAGTGGGATACACTTAATAGATATTTATTGAATTATTCTTGTGCATCAACTTTTTATGTCTTTAGCTCTGTGTATATAATTTGTATTTCTTGATGTATAATGATATATTAATTTTTAATTTCATGTTCACACACATAAATATATATATATATATATATATATATATATATATATATATATATATATATATATATATATATATATACATATATTCGATTTTGTATTCCTTGACTATTGAAAAGTTTTCATTTATTTTTTCCTTGTATAATTTGAGAGTTGTGAAAACAGAAATAGATGATAGACACATATTGTATTTCAAGTAGGCCTAACCCTTGATTTATAAGAAAGTGAAAAAAAGTAAACACTTAGTGAACTTGTTTCATTGTTTCATGATATAAACCCGATTTTTGTCCAAGCTATTAATTTTATTTTTCATCCCACAGATAAGCCTTTTTGGCTTTGTGGAAGAGCGTATTAATTATTCTTGTATGTAGGCCTATGTATTATTTAAATCCAATACAAAAAAAATGATGCCAAAAAAATTATTATTATTATCATTATTATTATCATTATAGTTCATCATCCATTTCAACGATGCAATTATATCTCACCACTAGTGAATTAATGCAATTCCACAAAGAAATTACGATGTGAAAATCATTATCATGAAAATTGTATTCAGAGTTGCATCTTTCTAATAAGAGTGAATACCAAAACAGAAGATGCCAACAGAAATAAAATACAATTTTGTAAGCCAGCTATCTAGGACTATATATTATATCAAATCCGTGAAGCTAGAACGTCAAGTGTTGAAATTTCGTTAGTACCCGCTATACCGTCACAATTGACGACTATAGTGATTGACCCGCCCACAAACGTCACAAAACAAAACATCCAATCAAATGGGCTTTGTTATGTGGGAAATTTGACATTTACCTATCAGAGTATCTCTAAATGCCCACATGAAGTATAGATGTAGGTGGCCTGGTATTCAGCCACGCCTATCACTAGTGGTCAATTTGTATGGTATACACACATATTTTATTGAGTTTTGATGAACAATGTGTAATGGCGTCGGTGAATGAAATATGAGATGCTACAAAGATCAGACAAATGGTCATTTTATCATTCATATGTTTGGGACAGTGGGAATGATTCGGTCGTGTCCCATTGTTGGGGAGACATCCCAGTATTCACTTGAACTACAGGTGGGAATCACGGAAATCCTGCAGTCTGCAGCTCATGTACTAATAATAGTTACTTCATTAACTATAAGTTAATATTAAAAGTCCATGGTCAGTATAGGCCTATATATGGTCGATCTTGGCGGGAATGAAACCCCGCTGAATAGTTTTGCAGCGTGCTTCAGGTCTATGGTGATATGAATGCGTCATTCCTTATCTGTATACTGGCAATTTGTCTGTTTTCGGAAAATCATCTCTCTATGTGAGCCACCTTTCATGCGATTTGGAGATGGGTTACGTATAGGCCCATTGCACTTCAGTGGTTATCTGTAACCAAAAGAGTGTGGCCAAACGAAAGCCGTTGCTGTGAACTCAACCTCGACTAACCATCGACATTTTACTCGTTTCCCTCTTCCAGAGTCATGATGCGCGTATGAAACCTATAAGATACCGCTTTGAAAATGAACTTCCTCAGGCGATTGTTGAGGGATGGACACATCAGACCGTTACGACTAATGAATACGGAGGACAACCGGTCGAACCCTCTATTTCAAGTCACTCATACCAAGAATAGGCAATCCTTTGAGTATTTTGTCTATTGTCAAATGTCCCAAGACAAATATGTGTTCTGTTCAACACTTGTTCACAGGTGCATTTTGCAGATATCTCACTACTGGTTCTAATGGATGCTGGTCTTTTGTCTGTAAATCTGGGAACTTGTCGAATGGCTTACATTCAGGGGCTGGTTGATTGACAGTCATAAAAAGATTTATTTTTCCTAGAAGTCACAAGACACCAGCTTAGATCTTGATGAAATGAGCGTAAATGAAATGTTTGTAAAAATGCAATAAAAAGTACAAAAAACCTTGTAATGACACTTTTATCGAAATTACCAATTAACCGTGTGATACCCTGTAATTCCTGGTTCCTAATTCATTAACCGAAGGCATCACTAATATATATATATATATATATAATCTTATATTGGGTTTGAACGACGCACTATACTGATGGCTACGATCTATTGGCGTCGGTGGATGATGAATGAGATGAAAGGTTATTTTATTAGGTGTTTTGGATGGTGGGAAGTAGTCGGTCGTGGCCTGTTATTAAGGAACCATTCCAGTATCAACCTGAACGACAGAGGGAAACCACGATAAACCCCTGTCAGGATGGTCAACCATGGCGGGAATCCAACCCCGGTCTCCCGAATGACGGTTCAGTGTGTTACCACTCGGCCACGCGTCTTGGTAAATATATATATATATATATATATATATATATATATATATATATATATATATATATATATATATACATACATGTGGAGTATGTAGGCCTATATACCAATGAAGGCTACGCTACGCGCAATATTGATTTATTACAGCGAAATTCAAAAGTAACATATAAAACCATAATACAAGATTCAAAAATATTTTACCAACTGAAAAACATAGTACAGTAAGATTTGAACAGGATATTAAATATAGTAAAACTAATCTATAGAATAAGTTACCATACTTCAAATCAATTTACAGTCTAGATGTTATGTATAGATGGATGCAATAACGCCACTATATACTTTCATTACACCAACTTTATAAAAAGAATAATCACAACTTGTTATTCATATCTTGATAACTTTTAATGACAGTGATGTTTTCAATCTGTAAATGGAGAAAAAATTGAGAAAGTTGAAAAATTCGGCTTGTAAAAAAATTAAATACAAAAATGTGCCACTGCTTCATTGTATAGGCCTATACATATAGTGGATGCAATATAACGCCTATATGCTATTTACAGATGCAAATCTGGGAAAACCCTTATGCGTAATGATTAATGAATACTTATGATTAATAATAAAATATACTAATGATTAATGATTAATGATATATATATATATATATATATATATATATATATATATATATATATATATATATATATATATATTTATATATATTCATATATATATATATATATATATATATATATATATGTATACATATATATATATATATATATATATATATATATATATATATAAACATATATATATTTATATATATATATATATATATATATATATATATATATATATATATATATGTGTATATATATATATATATATATATATATATATATATATATATATATATATAGAGAGAGAGAGAGAGATATATATATATATATATATATATATATATATATATATATATATATATATATATATATATATTTATTGGGATATTATAGTTAAATTAGATCGTATCCAAGAAGTTTAATTATCACATATATGTATATTATATATTGCAGATTTATCCATTTTTTGTAAGCCTCAAGAATAAATGTGAAATAAGTAGAAATATGTAATATGATTCAAATTTCACTGAATACCACGAGAAATCAAGCATACATAGACCTATTCAATAATTATTCAGATAC
Source organism: Brachyptera risi (assembly GCA_964007535.1). Lineage (NCBI taxonomy): Eukaryota > Metazoa > Arthropoda > Insecta > Plecoptera > Taeniopterygidae > Brachyptera > Brachyptera risi. The sequence continues at coordinate 77,083,454 of OZ023326.1, forward strand.
AAAAAAATGATTCCAATGGGGTGCGTAGAAAAGAGAAATATTCGATGACATATAAATTACTCCCTACATGGCATTAGATACCCCTGATAGCCTATGCAACTTATTGAGCAGCGATGTATTGTAAAGCACTTGGAAGCAGGGGTTCAAATATTTCAACTCAGGTAGTGCGCATGCGCTACACAAAACGAGGGACAGAAAAACAAGGGTCACTATATTGAGAGACAGTTTATCAAGTATCACAATATCGAGGGACACTTTCCGCATATAAGGGTTCGTTCTTCATTTCTAAAGGGTACACAAAATCAAAGTACACTTTCCGCATCTGTTTTGAAGCACAGTAAATTGAAGTACACTTTCTAGAATTTTGAGTGTCACAATAACAAAGTACAGAAAAACATCGGATATTATCAAAGTACAGTTTCTCAACTTCGATAAAAATCCATTCAAGACACACTTTATTGAAGTACAGTTTCCGTATTTTCAAGGGACAGAAAAGCAAAGCACAGTATATCGGGGGACACATTAATAGTACCCAATAGCAGCTGCTGAATCTTTGGTTGGGGCTTGGAGGGGCCTTAAGCAAAGGCCTTTAAGGACTAATGTTAAGTTAATAAAAAATCCAAGATAATATTAGGTTTCTAGGTAGGTAAAGATCAATAAAATTACTGGCACTATCATATAAGCGTAAAATGAATTGTTATACACAGCTATAACTTTGGTAAACATTGTTAGTAATAAGACAGTAGGCCCAGACTATTATGTGAGGTTAGGTCATAAATTACAGTGTCCAATACTTGGAGCAACTATAAGCCTACTTTGATGTGTTAGGCCTACCATGGACTTTTTTATAAGTCCATGGTATAATCATTGAGTTTAATGTGTACAAACTCAATGGTATAGTGTTGATATTGATATTTATTGCCATAGGGGTCCATGCACTTTTTGCTTGATGACGGCATTTAGTTTGCCGCAATGGGTCCTGTCCAGTTGACGATCTTTGGTACGAGTACCCAAGGCGAAGTGCTTAGTGCTCTATAAACTTAATAGCATAAACCGTCAATGTATAAAACTGAATTCACTATCAAATTTGATCGTTCATCAGTAGGAATACAGTAGGGTGATCAGACTTGATGGTTTTCCTGATATTGTCCAAGGTTGTTTTGAACTTCCTGTCCCAAAGTCCCGTGAGATCCTCAGGATCATCAAATGTCCCATTTTACTAAATCAGAAGAAAAATATGTGTGTGTAGTTTCACTTGTACTACAAGATACAAAGCGATATACCAATATGTACAAAACATTTTAGTTCCATGTAACATTTTGCAGGAATGCTCTACAATTGGTTCTCCAACCGTTTATCACACAGTTGAGAAATATTTGTCAAAATTGATTTTTGTTCAAATAGTTAGAATATTTGCTGTTTATCACGATGAATCTCACACTTGGGAGACATGTGGTTGAGCAAAATAGTTGTAATTTTCACTGCTAGAGTACAACCGACACCAGTCACCAATAAATAAACATGATCCTTAATTTATGTAAGCTTCTGGTATGGATTCCAATAAAAAAAACTCTTGGTCTGGCTCTGTCCGCAACCTGGCTTTGCCCCTAAATTGACCATGTTCCTTTATATATAAACTCCGGAGACACAAATTTGAAAAAATGAAAAAAGTCACAGGCGGGATGCGATCAGAGGCTCCCTGGCCTGAGAGTCAGCTGCACTAATCATTGAGCTGTTGGGATCACATTGCTGGAGAATGTTATTTTAGCCATTTGACTACATAGTAACGCTATTTGGTGAATGAGACACCTAGTGGCGAAGATTATAACTATTCTGTACTAACCACACGTCTCCCGAGTGCAAGACTATCACGATACCGTGAATCGTTCCGATTAAAAAAAAATGTGTAAATATAACTAAATAAAACTACAGTAGAACCTCTTTAGTAAGTTTCTCTTTAGTACATTTTTCACCTTAGTAAGTTTTATTTCTCGATCCCATCCATATGCTCCTACATGTTAAATATTTTCTTTAGTGAGTTTTTCACTTTAGTAAGTTTTTTCTGTCTGGTCCCCTGAAAAACGTACTAAAGAGGTTCCACTGTAATAATAAAACTGTGATAAAACTGCCGGCTTTATTTGTTCATCCATACTAGGGCAGGCCTGCCTCTGGACATCATTTCAGTCTGTTTATAATAGCTTTTTAAACCGTGCCGAAATCAACATTGTTCAACATCAACAATGTTCGAACTGTTTCAGGCTAAATTCAACTCTAAACAATTTCCCAGCCATCTGATAATCGAAGCCCGCATGTTGAAACATTCACCCTCCCAGTCTTGATAATTATATTATCAAGGACTTTTGCTTCGTCATAACTCATAAGTATTGCTACATTCGCGATCATTCAATCCAAAAGTATGTTGCACTTTCAAAATCCATTTTCATGTTTTAAATACCGTAGGTACATATACCATAGTCTAAGTATGTCCTGAAAGTATGCATAGCTTGAATAAAATAACTAAAATACCGGTAATCAAAAATAAATGAGATAATCCAAATCCTGAAATAGTTTGACGCAAGTATTTCAGGTAGATTATAGATTACAATTAGATTGCAATATGTTGATTATAAAAGAACCATAATTCATTCTTATAGCCTTTTAAGTTATATTGAAATTGCCATACAAATATGCAAATAGGCCTACAAATTAATTATTTTTGTATTAATTAAGATGTGGCAGATCAGATGGCTACGACGGCTTGTACGCCGCAACACGAGACCTATACAACCGGAAAAAGCTGCAAACTGGAAGGAGAGATTATCGCTAGTGTATGCAATAGTTGCATGGAACGCATTTGGCGTGGTTTGTTACATGATGTACACTGGACGTAAGGACTGGGCCAAGTTTTACGGCTATAAATCAGAAGCTGATGAAAGACTTTCTCCTGGTAAGCTACCGGTAATCTTTCTAGGCCCTATATATGTAGTTAAGGTATGTCATTGGATGAGAGAACCGAAGACTCAATTTCAACGCACCGGTACACGAAAAAACGTTATTTTATATGTGCACACTCTATTGATTGAACATATGCACAAGTGTTGATGAAACTTGGTATGCCCATTTGCAACATTTTTCATAAAAACTGTTTCAAAATTTTTAAAAAAGAACCATAAAGCAGGCTTTACATGAGCGGAATGTGTGCAGAGCAGATTTTGTGCGGACTCTGGGTAAGTGCCATCTAGAGGCATTATCCAAATACTATACTCCATTTTTACTCAAATAACACAGAAACGTCGGAGTAAAATTAAACGACTACTATATTGGCGGAAACAGAACACAATATCTACTAGATTTTTGTTTGAAACTAAACCATTGTACTCGTGCAAATCTGCAGAAGTAGAGCTCAGCTCTACTCCTACGCCTGTTTGCACTCTACCCTGATTGGCTAATATTCCAATAGAGCCGATCCACATACTTTCGCGTCTGCAGATTCGCACAGATTCGGCGTCATGTAAAGCGTGCTTGCAAATAATCCAGAGTGGGAAATGTGGAAAAAATGATTGCTTCAAATACATTCAAATTTTCAAAGAGTTCAAATAAAAATGAAAAATTATACGCATTTTTTCAAAGTTTTGCATGGATCGGATCAGCTGTTTTGAAGAAAAACAATATGATGTAAATTTTCAAACCAAAATATAAACCTAATAAGAAGTGGAACAGGTAACACCGAATGGAGCGTAAAACAGTTTGAATAATAAGATAAGCAATAGGTCCATCAATTAGTGCTGTAGAATCAGCATGCCTGAACTTGAGTTTCAAATACAATTCAATTTCAATTTATAAATCTTTTTATTCTTTAACTTATTCACAACAGGATAACAGGAAAACAATACAAACAGTAATAAGTGAACCAAATATATACATGTGGGTTAACATTGTAAAATCAAAAAAAAGGAGAAAAGAAAAAGAAGCCCGCGTAAGAACTAAATCTTGTGTGCGGGCATTAGTAGCAAAACTTAATATTCATGATTGATATTATATTATTCATGATTAATATGATAATATTCAAGATGTAGAGCTTCCGAGTAATTTGTACAAGTATCTCGCTCATCTTACAACACATAGGTGTATGCTGTGTTTCATAGTTATTTAAAAACTTTGAATACCATTAGGCTACTAGAACAGTATCAACAGTAGGGCCTAGTTTCTGGTCAAAGTGACTAACACTATCATATTTGTATAGCTGTACCTCAACTCACCTCAGGTGATGACTTGATACTTATTCAACTCTAGTGAATAAATTATTTATTTATATTCTATTTTATTGGGTTACACGACGCACTGTAATGATAACCGAAATCTTTTGGCCTTAGTTGAATGACTGATGAAAAGTGGTGGGAAGGAAGCAGTCGTGACTTATACTGTAGGAAATATCCCGGCCAGTGGCGTAACTTCAATAGGGAGTGCCCTTGGGCAGGTTTCACCTAATGTGCCCCTCTCACATTTCCTATTCAATCCGTTTGAATAATTGAAATCAATTCGAAACATAGGCCTATACTCGGTCAAGCACACTGTTCTGTGAAAATTGCCATAATAGTTCGTACTCATAAAATACCTCGTTTGTAGGGCTAACAAAGCACCTCATGGTAACTTGTGGATGTAGAAGCGATTAAAAACGATATTATATATAACTAGGCAAACGCGTTATGTGTTTCCGCGTTGATGGATGAGCTGGAACATATCAACATATCAACTTATCTTTGGATTGGTTATTATATATATACACCTTGAGATCCAAACCATTACATCACTGCCATCTTATTTTCCATTAATAATTTATATGATAATCAAGAAGGCTTTGTTTTAATCGTTTGCTATCAAGTGGTGACACTTATTGCTTTGATTTAATAGGTATCTTAATAGCTTTGAATAATTAACACAAATAACATTACATTTTTTTTTACATCGAAACGGCTGATCCGATTTGAGTGAAAGTTCGGAATAATGTGTATCATTATCAGATTGAAATTCTCTGAGAATTTGAATCCTCTCAGATGAAATATTTTTCACGAATGTTTTCCTCTGGGTTATTCTAATGAGATTTTTGAAAACTTTGGAATGAGTTTTCTCAGAAGTGGTTCAACCGATCGCGCCTCAAAACTCTACAGCATCAAGTCAGATAGGGGTTCATGTGTGTGCCAAGTTTCATCATGATCTGAATCTCTGTTTGACCTGTAGAGCGCAAAAAAAAAAAAAAAAAAAAAACATTCGATTTTTCAAGTACAGTGAAATTGAGTTTTCGCTACGCTCATCCAAATATATAATATTCAAGTAGATTATAACTTAAAATCAGAGTAAGCTGTAAATTAATGAATAAAGTTTGCGTCAGTGAAAAAGAAATGCAGCAACTCACCCTGTGGTCTACTTGAAATTCTTCCTTCGAGCTTTCCGATCCGCGAAAAAACTATTTGGCCTACTTAATCAAAATTGATTGTTTTTGCTCATCGCTATTCAATTGATAAAATAGACAAGCTTTTGCGTCTTTCTTGGGACATTGAGCTACGGGGGTACGTTCTTATTTGCTTCAGTTTTTAAAAGCCTCTCTCTGGTAACCTTTACAGGTAAGCCCTATTGTTAAAAACAGGACACAAGCGTAGCACACATCTGGGAAACTTGCAGAAAGTGATGCGTGCTTAACCATAAGCAAGTTGGCTATAGTACATGTGCATTGGATATTTTCGAAATATCTTTACGCAAAGCAGATCTGATGGCGAGAAGTTGATAGGGAATTGTGGGCGATACATCAGTTTCAAATTTGAGTCAGAACTTATTTGCATCGCCCAGAAGTTTTACATCTGAGATTTTACTCAGATGACTTGGATGTAAGACTTTGAATGTTTCTGTTACTTCATGCAAACTCTCGAATCTTATACGAATTTGGTTTGTTATAATGTCTAATGATGCGTTATAAACACTTGAACTTTGAAGCGCTTTTCTGGATCAACTAGACGTTGGTCCGCGCATAATTCGTCAAAATGACACTTCACCAACTTGATTCTCTTTTTCTCAAATTCTTGTGGTATCTTCCACCTGTGCGAAATAAATATGAGTTAGCGTATTTGGAAGAATTGTGAAAACAGGTCCAACATTGAAAATTCTCATTCCTTTGGTTAGACTGGACTATCTGGAATTATGGAAATTCATATTGGTGCCCCTATATGTATACATACATACGTATATATAGGCACTTGCCTATTGGCCCACCCGGTAGTTACGCCACTGATCCGGGCAAATTCCTAGGCTACAGAGGGAAACGTCAAAAAGGCCCTGTTAAGATGGACAGTGTTAGGGATCGAACAGAGGTCCGATCTACCCTTACCTTCCAGATCACAGGAAGCAAGCGCATTAGCACTGAGCTAAGCTACTTGTGCCACTCTAGTGACTAAAGCTGAAGAGTACATACTCATACTATTTACCTCTCAGTTCAACTTGAGATTTACAGGCTTAGGGATTAAACCTTGATGTGCATCCACGTACACAAAATAATTACCGTAAGATATGGATACTATTAAGGGATATATAGAAGTAATAACCACCAGTCTCATCTTTCACATCGATGGGTAAAAAATAACGGTTTCGATTGTTTCATGAGTTAACCATTAGTCCATTACAAAATACAAAATTTTAGGTGATGCTTACAATGACTACCACAGCCTCTAGGAATTGGTGCACAGTTTTGGTAAATTTCTCTGTGTACTGTACTCCTTATTCCAGTACATCATTTCTACCAAACACGTACCCCTTCATCTCCCCCGCTTCCCGTGCTATACATGTGACAAATATTAATGGAAGATTGGCTTACAAATATTGTGATTTTCTTTCTAGGCAAACAGTGGGCAAAGACATTGAATATACAAAACGCAAAGATAATTCGAGTTTCTGGCCTACATGTATCAACATCAGACGATTACAAAAAGGAAGAGGAAGTGTCTAGTACTAACGATTTAGTAGAGGTGGAATAAATTTCTAGCTTGGGCATATTTTTATTGATAGTAAAATATAAAACTATAAAACTCATTGTGTACTTATAGAACCTATATTTGTTTATTGTTTACGAAAAAATTAGTTGTATTTTGATAAATCAGTGTCACACTGGAAATAAAATTGCCAAGATAGGGGCCTAATGAGACTAAAAATTAGTTGCCCTCTTATGACTGTAGTCTACTATAATATGCTCCAACTTGGAGTATGAATTTCTTGAACAATACTGGAACACAATACGTTCGTGTGTACATTTGTCTACACAATTAATTGTGTAGACAAACACACACATACAAATATACTAATTAAAAAAAATATTTATAAACAGTGTATAGGCCTATACTGGTACTAAGATACAATTACACTAATTAGTATACATATATATCCACGAAAAAAGGTCATCTACCAACAGAACAAATACATATTTAACCGTTGTATAGCCATGATATTTTTAGGTACAGTATTATGATTTTTCAGGACAAGGTTTACGACAAGAAAAGACAACAGTACATCTTTCAAAAGCGTAAACCTTGAAGTTGCAGCAAAATTGTGTAATTAATAACTGAAGTTTTCACAATTATTTTTTGGTAGATGACTATCTTTAGTGGACAAGTATTCCAGAATGTGTACAAGTTATTGCAGCCTATTCTATTGATTGTAGATGGATAATTACTTATAAGCCTATATGTACCATATTCATAATGCCAGAAATAAATGGACCACAGTAGGGCTACTTACAGTATTGTCAAAATTTTCTTTAATAATAACTAACAAACATTATACATATATAATATATAGCTTATGAATTATAGTTTATAAATATTAAATACATCATTTATAATTTCAAGTTTATACAATCAATTTAAAATTATTTTTCACATGTTGACACGCACGCAGGTCTGTGTTTAATATTGAATGATCTGATCCCCATACTGAAATTAGACAGCAAATTACGTCCCGAAAATGTCTCTGTTTACGCCGGACAAAACACAGGTGATTGGGGATGAGAAAAACCCTTGTGTCGGATGTCGTTTGTCCCTACTTTGTTCGAGTTTATGAACCCTGGACCCTTACCGCAACCTGTGACTATCAATTACGTAATTGATAGTCATAGCCGCAACTGCCACTTGAAATAACGTCCTAGGCCAATCTAGCTCCAAGAGACTAAGGACTTTGATTGAATAATGTTCTCTAGGAGAGCTAAATACCATGACAATACGAGATAATAACAAGTCACGATCTCTTAGAACGCACAAATGTGACCTATTTTTAGCCCACCTCAAGAGCAGTGCTAGGATTTTGTGCTAACAACAATGAAAATACACAAATTCTGGGCATGTTGCTATGGTACTTTACAGGTGAATAGAAGCCAATCAAAATCCTTGGTCTCTTGGAGCTAGCTATAGGCCCAGGATGTCATTTCAAGTGGCAGTTGCGCTAAGGGTCCTGAATTGTCTCTTATTTTCACAGCAAAATGTTCTTGTTTTGGCCATTGTTTGTCTCAACTTTGTCCGTGTATTGTCCCTGCTTTTCGTGTTAATTACCTTCACATAGCTCTAATTATTTGTAGCCCAATTCATCATCAAATTAAATGTTGAATTATGTCATTTTTGTGGTATGCACGCAAAAAAAAAAGAATGTTTCTTGAGGGTATAGATGAGGGGCTAGATGTATCATTTTTTGCAAGCAAGAAATAATATATCTAGCCACTAATCTGTACCCTAAATACCATGTTCTACTTTTGCGTGCGTAAAAAAAAGGTAATTCAACAGTTAATTTAATGCTCATTTGGGCTGAAATTACCTAGAGATATCCAAGGGTAATTAACAAGTAACGCAGAGGCAATACACGGACTACGTACTTGTCTGAATCTTTATCTGGTACGCGATAGTTCACCTTTTTGGGAGCAAAGAATTCTCTCGAAACTCAATGACATTCAAGACTATGACACTTGCTAGAGTAGAATCACGTAACCCACCCCTGACTTGAATTGTCCAATAGTTTTTTCAAATTCGTTGTTGATGCACTCCACGTTAACTCAACAGATACAAGTGAGTGACCGAACACTGGTTCAAATACTACAGTATTCGACTGTCAACAATAATGTTCCAAATTCCAATGCAAATAATCAATTCTGAGAGTCGGAAAACATCTTATATACAGTACCGCTAAAAAGTCACTGGATTATCCACGTGTTGCCTGTTAAAGGAACAGACTTTTCCCTATGTTGTCCGTAAAAAGTCTATACTTGGAGAGACGGAAATTTGGTCAGTAAAAAGTCTTTGGATTGTCTGTGTTCTGTCAGAAAAGGTACGGACTTTTTAGAGGTTGGCTGGTCCATATATTGTCCTTAAAAAGTCTTTAGATTATCTGTGTTTTGTCCCTTGAAGAGACAGAAATTTGATTGTTATATTGTCATAAAAAGGCTACAGATTGTAATATATGTTTTGGTCGCTCTATATCCCTATTTCAGAAGTTCAATATCTTTCAGTTTTTGTCTGTGATTTAGCTCTACTTTAGCGCTATACAATCGCATCTTTCTCCAGTTTGTTCATCTATCTGTAGGCGACCGTGAATTATCCGCATTTTTTCCCTTGAAACTCGTGTGTGTATTTTGGCCGTGTTATTTCAGTGGGGGTCAACAATATTGTACATTTCTTAAAATAATCTCATAAATTTACAGCCTCATAGGATAGAGATCTGGTGTTTTTGATACTAATGTCTAATTATTATTCAAGATGGGTTAACTTCAACAATTGACAAGACACTACACATGTTGATTACGTACTTTGTGAATGTCTGCCAATGTTAACAATGGTTTAAACTTCAAAGTCTATACATATTGGCAATCGACCAATCGCGCAAAGCAACGAGTACGATGGTATCAGTCGAACATGTTCGCTGTTCCAACATACACAACATGTTGACGGAACCTTTTGAGTGCCAGAATATTTAGATTGTTGCCCGCTCATGTCGAGTTATTCAATGGTAAAAAATAGCCATCGTTCATCATTTTCTGGTCTACTGACAAAAAGAAGTGAACCTACAAAACATTCCAAGACATAATTATTGATACTTCAATGCCTATGTTCTGTTTTATTACAATAGAAATCTATTTGGTGATGAAATAATATTGATTATTCACTTTATAACTAAATAGGCCAACATAATTAATTAAATGCTCATGTTTACTTTAAAAAGTGAAATTATAAGCCAGCTGAGTGGGGTCTATAGTAGGGATAACATCGATTAATCGAGAATCGATTCTGATGTAAAACGATTCTCAAATAAAAAAATCAATTTTTTTTTTTCTTTTTTGGTTCAGTGCTGTACTTTTCTACGTCTCAATAAGTGCTCATTTCGCTGTCCATATTATTCTGTATTGTTGAGATATTACTATCTGGACAAAAGCTATCCCTTCGGTTACGTATGACAGCCGAACGTAGACGGAAATACCCAAATGGTACAGTACAGTTCAAAGAAGTCTCTAGCAGTTATTTTTCACGTGAACGCCTTGGGAAGCTTGAAAAAGAAAGTTTCAAATTACACTACTATTTTGAGAATAAACTTTTTTTTCCAATTTTTTTTTTCAAAATCGATTTTTAATCGATTCTGGAGCATAGAGAATCGATTCCCGATTTTGAGAATCAATGTCATCCCAAGTCTATAGGCCCATTCACAATTAAACTTGACCTTAAACTTATTCCTTCAAGTTATGGCTGTAAACTTACGATTTTATATGCTCATTCATAGCACACTTCCGCGTTCTAAGTTTAGCCAATAAGATTGCGACTTTTTATTCCGATAATGACGTCATGAAAGATCGATAGTGCTGAAATACACAGCTGATTTGTTTGTTGACAGTCCAACATAACCGAACCTATAATTATACCTATTACCATTGCCATATTATTTACTCAATGCCATTGCTAATTATTGCTGTAATGAAATGGATCGAGCTACCGTGGATTTGTTATTGTGGGTTATTGTGTGTTTGATACTGTGGATTGTGGGGTTATAAATTAAGACGAACTTTCCTGGAATCTTCTGAAAATGGCGGACGGCTGCAGGTCTGAAATCGATGTGTCTAACGCGTCATAGGTTTGCAGCAGCGCTGATTGGTCAATTTCTACGTTTGACGTAAACTTAAGAAACCAAGTTTGGAGTTTGCAAACTTCTACGTTACTGCTACTGTTAAGGACTAAGTTTAATGTTGTCGTGAACAGTAACGAGAAATACCGTATGACAGACAATTTGTAAGTTCCCAAGTTTACAGTTAAGTTTAATCGTAAATGGGCCTTATATTTGTTCTTGGCAGCAACGGACATGCTCATGCCAAGATTAAGTAACTCTTTCATGGCACTCAGAAGGTTTACAACAGCCATACTGTTGAGGGTCCAGCTAGACTTATGCTGGGCTTGCGTTAAAGTATAGACTATGCTATATAATTTTAGAAACATCTCATATTAAAAAAAGAAAATTCTCACGAGAAGAAATTATTCTTTGGATGAAGAATTATTTCTGAAAAAATATTTTACGCACATAATGATGACATCCAACGCAACTTGGATTAGCGGTTGCTCACAACGAATTCTAAGGTAGGTATTACTTCTTGGGGCTTGGTTATCTCACTTCTAAGTTTAAAATGAATAGTACCATACTATAGCTTAAAACTTATCAAAATGGAGAAACTGTAACATACCCTCTTTCTTTTCTGTAGACATTATACACTATTTAATAGCCTAGGCTTATATCACAAGAGAAACTGGGTGTTACAAAGGAAGGCTCGTTTCTTTTCATGTCTCTGCAACTCTAGGAACTTTTGTGTAGAATAAACTTGCTTACTTATTTCAGTTATTTGTTATATAAGAACTTCCCATCTGTTTCACAGCCTAATATGGAATAAATAAGGCACTTAAAATCTGTCTGCAGAGCTTGTTTGTTTCGACTATTAACAATCAGATTTAAAACAGTCGGTAAATGAAGGCCCACCTATAGTTTCATGTAGTGGCCCAAATCGACCAATTTATAAATACTGGTTCCACCAATGCCAAACTCGAGCGTGGACAATCTTGACTATCTTGACGCTAATATCGATATCATCAGTGCCAATATGGCAAATTTAATTGATTTAGGTAGCTAAATCAACTGTCTCGAGTTTCGATTGATTGCTTGTTCAACGACCCCACAAACAGCTAGCTGACTTGGGGGTCCGAGTAAGCTGATTACCTATGAAATATGAATGGTGTTTACACAAACCCATGCATTATGTGAGACTCGAATTGACACCCAACTTATCGTCAGTTTCTAACGTAGAGCATCAACTGACTGAATAAAAAAAAGCCGATATTATTTTGGAGCCAAGGCCAAGCCGTCTTTTACCGCAGTGAAGTTTGGCATTGGTTCTATAAACAGTCTTGGCAGTCAACAGGACACCCAAGGCACAACAGGTAATCTTAACAACCGACGTGACTTGAGGGACAGCGTATGACGGGCGTGGAAAGTGATGTAGACGGCTACGTATCTTGTGGACGCCACTCTCCGGCTTCTTGATTCTGATAGGACCACATTTGTGGGGGTAGTTCTGGGCCCCTCCAAGACTGTGGTCGAGAATACTGAAAAAAAATTATACTTATTAATTTTAATTCATCAACTATGAGGTAAGTCTAGGTACAATCATTGACTAGAGTCTTTAATGACTTCAAAAAGTGACTAGGGTACAATGCCGGTAATTGAAAATTTTAAAAAATATTTTGTATACAAATAACTTTGCATCATCAAACTTTGCATCATTTTTACAGTAGGCCCTAAGGTGATTCTTTTGTTAAATTTGTATTCATTTGTTGGAGTTTTTACAAAATGCAATCTATGTGCAGACTAGAAGGTTAGAGGACTTAATGTGTACATATAGGAAAATAGCCTGAGGCTTAATATATGAATTGGGTACAAGGGGAAAAGAACAGCAGTTTAGCAAGCTTTATGAGCCAAGAAAGATTATGTAAACACGTGATTTTGACGTTTCGGCTTTTGCCTTCGTCACAGTAGAGTAGACACTCACTATCTACTCTACTGTGACCCAGGCAACAGCCAAAACGTCAAAATTTCAAGCGTAGGCCTACATAATCATCTCATCTCTGTGTTCTGTCAACGGGCTCTCCACTATAAGTAGGCCTTTTTTGACTTTCAAAGCTCGGTAAGCTGCTGTTCTTTCTTTTCGTCTTACCCAATTCATATATGAGATTCTACTCATGTTATTCATATTTACAAACAATAAGCCAGGACTAAGCAGTCCCATACACATAGATCTAGACATCTTCAATTTACAAATGAACAATATCTAGCTCGGCCTACTTTGGGCTTTCAGAAAGCGTAAATATTGCATATAATGGTATGAAGCATAAATGCCACAAATATTTTCAATTTGACAATCTAATATGACTCAGCCCATACTGAGAAGAAAATGGAGAAAAAATTATTCTTATGATTATTTTTAATAACTTGAAAAATTATTGTAATTGATATATATATCTCAAACCCAGATAACCAATTAAATTGGGCCAGGGGGTGTTTCCACCAGTTTTTCTAGGGCAGACTTCTCATATCAATCGGTTCCTGCCAGTTCCGACTTCTTCCTCCTCTTCTTCACTACTGCTAGGCCTATCCTCTATTTCTTCTTCTCTTCCTACGAGTTCCCTCCATCGTTCTCTATTCTCCCACCATCTCTCGTCTTCCACTTCTTCCCATTTTTCTCCTCGGTTGACTACTCCAAACTTGACTCCCTCTTGCCACCTTTCTCTTGGTCTTCCAACTCTTCTCTTGGCTCCATTGTTTTCTGCTATCTCAAACATTGCTCTCGGTATTCTCTCCATTTCCATTCTCCGCATATGCCCGTACCACCTGAGTCTCTACCTTTCCAATTTAAATGATCACCTTTCCACTCCCACTTCCTTCCTTATATTACTGCTTCTCTTCTTCTCCAACTTTGACACCTGCTACGCTCCTTACAAACTTCATTTCTGCTGCCTCCATTTTCTTTTCTTCTCTCCAGTTGATTGACCACGTAACTGCTCCATATGTCAAGATAGGCAAGTAGTACCCATCCATTATAAATGAGTATCTGCCCACTCCTTGGAAAATCTTGGTTCCAAATCAGCTTCCTTACTTTTTGAAATAGCCCGTCCGCCTTAGCTATTCTCTTATTCACTTCTAGCTCTACTTCTGCCGTATTACTGACAATACTTCCCAAGTATGAGAACTCTTCTACTTCTTCCAGTTCTTGACCTTGCAGCTGTACTTTTTCCTCAATCCTTCTCTCTGCTCATCACCATTGTTTTGCTCTTTTCCACGCTAATTCTCATCCCAAACTCCTCTGTAATTTCTTCCCATCTTTCTACTTTCTCTTGCACCTCGTCTCTACTGTCTCCCCATAACAAGATATCATCAGCATATATCATTGTCTTTGACCCTGGGCCTTCCTTCTCTGGTTCCACTTTTCTGATCATCTCATCCATCACCATTACAAACAACATAGGTGATAGGACACTGCCCTGCCTAACTCCACTCCTTACCTCAAACCACTACGTCCTGCCTCCATTTATTTGCACTGAAGCCTTGCATTCTCGATATAAACTTTTCACACGATCTATCATCCCCACATGTATGCCCTTTGCCCTGAGACTCTCCCACACCCTTTCTCTGGGAAGATGGTCGTATGCTTTCTCCAAATCTAGAAAAGCCGTGTACACTCTTCTTCCCTCCTCCCACCTTGTTTCTAACAGTTGCCTGACAGCAAATATCAAATCTACTGTTGATTGGCCTCTTCTGAACCCATAGTGCTCCTCCCTTAACCTGGGTTCCACTAGCACTCGCATCCTTCTTTCAATAATTCGTTCATACAGGTTGGCTGCCTGGCTCATCAGCGTCACTCCTCTGTAATTCTTACTTCTTTTTCTGTCTCCTTTCTTGAATATTACTGTTATTACCCCTTTCACCCAATCTTCCGGCACTCTTTTCTG
Source organism: Brachyptera risi (assembly GCA_964007535.1). Taxonomy (NCBI): domain Eukaryota; kingdom Metazoa; phylum Arthropoda; class Insecta; order Plecoptera; family Taeniopterygidae; genus Brachyptera; species Brachyptera risi. Next base: position 77,098,510 of record OZ023326.1, read on the forward strand.
TTGCCATGCTGCCGCCATCACACGAAACACCCACTCCGCCCCCCACTGCCCTGCTGCCTTCATCATCTCTACCACGATCTCATCTGCTCCTGCTGCTTTACCATTCTTCATATTTTTTATTGCCTGTGCTACCTCCTCTCTTGACACCATCTCCACACAGTCCTCTCCTTCCATCTCTGCTTCCTCCACTTCTTTATTAAATAAAAATATAAGTCTGGGGGGCATTGATGTACGTCTAGCAAAGATGCTAGCGGTCGCAACTTGCGATCATCATAATCCACCCCGCAAAGTTGATAGCAAATTGCTACCATGACAGTTGTCAAACAGGTTTCATGCCTTGCTAGACGTACATGAATGCCCCCCAGATGTCTATAATACGAGTGCCGAATATTTACAAGAGCCTGATTTGTATTTCCCAATCTACATTACATGGAGAAGCAATTGATCCCAAAAAAGTATTCATAAAGTATATACAGTAAACCCTGATGAACGAGTGTTCCAAGCTTACCATAAATCTCGTACTCGTTGTATTTCGTCAAGGTCAGAGGCTCAGAGCGCATTCGGATGACACACTCAAAGCAGCGAAGAGCTGAGCTGGCTTCGCCTTATTGTTACGCGTCAAATAAAAAGTATGGAAATTGGGAAAATAATCATCAATTCAAGAATTTCACTCGAACTATTTCGAATTATCCAACCCGAAAACAATGCTAAAGCAATTGAAGGGTTAAAATATTAGTTTGAATTACGGATTATCTGGAATTTGTATTAATCATATTAATTATCATTGAAATGTGTATACCTTCAGCAGGGAACCGACTTTAAGTTCGAAATATGTCAAATTTCGGATTAACCGAGTTTGGATTAACGAGGGTTTACTGTAGTACTTTTGAAATGAGTAGTACAATTATTATTACTTGAGGTTCCTGGTGATGAGCTTCTTTTGGCATCTCGCTCGCACCTGCATCTACAGGGAGAGCCATCAGGCGTTGTTCCATCTCACACAAAAGAGAAGCCCTGGAGAAACAAAGAAAATTACTGGTTTTATTCATTTCATTTATACGTATTGGGTTTAACGACACACTTTACTGATGACTACGATCTATTGGCGTCGGTGAATGATATATGAGATGATGAGATGAAAGGTTATTTTATCAGGTGTTTTTGGAAAGTGGGAAGGAGTCGGTCGTGGCGTGTTGTTGAGGAACCATCCCAGTATTGACCTGAGCAACAGAGGAAAGCCACGATAAAAACTCTGTCGGGATGATCGACGGTGGTTGGAATCGGACTCCAGTCACCTGAGTGACGATTCAACATGCAAGCCACTTGACCACTCATCTCAGTAAAATCGCTGGTAATAACATTTAGTGAGAATGAGTATGGAGGGCCTTAACCACACTGTACTCATTCTCACGTATTCAAATAGTATGACAATTGTAATGAAACAAGCATGATCAATTTAAAATAGATTTGATTGTATATTGGAGCTGGAATTACAGAGGCTGTTGGCACTAGGCTTGCCTTCCAATGGATATTTGTTCAAACTAGTAAGTATTTGAGACATCGTTAAACATCACGGCTTACTGTTTGTGAAAATTTCAAGGGAAAGGACCTTTTCACATTACAACAAAAAAAGATCAATGAAAAGGCCTACACAGAGAAATATATATTGTTGTATTCCTAATAATATAACAGTCATAACAATTATAACATTGAGCCTGTCAATTGACAGGCCACATATTACGTAATATTGAATAGGTCAAGTTAATTATTAATAATTGAAGTGAAAAACAACATTGATAACATACCATCACTCAATACACTAATAATGTTTGTTTAAACTGGTGCTCATCCAATCATCACTCGAGAAGTTTTTGCTCTAATAACGATTAAAAACTTTATCATTTTATTTATCTTGAATGATCTCTCAATATTTGAAAAAATCCTTTTTGAAGCGGTAGGAAAGGGTTGACCACGGCTTGTAAGAAGGAATCACCTCAATATATATAGTTTCATGATTGAGAGAACGATCTCTCATCGTTTATTGTTCATCATCGGATTATCTGAGAAAACGGCTTGACTGTGAACTTGATTCTTACACACCTGTATGCCTCGTACCGCATGACGATCTCTTCTAGTTCCTGTTTATAGAGTCGAGTTAACATAGCGTTGAAACAGTCGAGTTCTGGAAGGCGGAACATTTCCCAGCGAAGCTTGTGATCGAGGTCTTGTGACGCCTTGGAATAAACTCCCAACCATTGAGGTATTTCTAGTAAAATAATTAAGAAACATAATAAGTAATAACTCATTGTATGCATGTAAGAATAGAACCATGCTTATGCGTTACTTATATAATTAAGCTACTTTTATTACAGGGCTGCCATTTTCACATATTTTATACATTTTTGAGGTCACACAACGATATGAGGATTTCTGTCATATTCTACGGATTTTTGTGATTTAGGCACTACAATTTACAAAATACAATACAATATAATATTTATATTTCAAACTATACTGAGTACCGAAGAGTGCTGTAGACAAGTTATTTAATGATTTAGCCACACAACGTATAATATGTTATCAATCTACCATAGCAGTGAAGCTATTGTGTCCTATTCTTGCATATTGCACATTGCATAGCATTGTTGTGTGCATTTAGCACACTGCATTAGCACATTGAGCTATTGTGTCGCCAAGTTAAACAACTGACAAGTGAAAAAATTTGCTACATCAGTAAGACTTGAAACCAACTAGAAATCACAAAATGGTTCTAGTTATCAACAGAAATTATCAAGTGAGAAGGTTGAGGGGAAGATGGTTTTTCAATAGGATGAGCAAAGACTCCATTTTACCGTATTTGATCATTTTGTGTGTTTGTTGTTTGTTTCTCTCGTACTCCACAGGTCAAATGGAAGCAAAAATTTCAATGAAACTTGGTGTGCATATATGTCAACAAGTACAGTGAAACCTCGATCTATCGTTCCCGGATCGATCGTTTTCCCGCATCTATCGTTTGTTTTGTATGGTCCCAACCAAACCGCCATATGAACAATGTTAAATTTTCCCGCATTCATCGTTTTCCCGCTTCTATCGTTCGTTATTTTTGCCCCTCGCCACTTAAAACCTCGAACGATCGTTCAAACCACTTTTGAGAAAAAACGTTTTGAAATTTTGAAAATTCTTATAAGAATAACCCAAAGGAGGAAGTTTGGAAAGATATTTTTTCAAATATATTCAAATTTTCATGGAATTCAAACACAAGAATGATGAACATTAAATTATGGTACAAAGTTTTACATAAATCACATCAGGGTGCCTAGTCTCGAACTTCCACCAAAAACATGCGGAATTGAAAATTTCCACGCACCAATTCCGCAGTGGTTTTGTTTTCGTGATTTACTCTAGTCTCGAATGAAAATCTAGCCTTGTGGATTGCTTTCAACTGATTTCACACGGCAACAAAGATTGCCTTTACTCAAACCAATCAGAGCGCTTTAAATTCATGACGTCATGTGTGACGTCATGAATTCGAATAAATACCGCCGTCTTGGACAAAATAATTCTCAAAACGTTTGCAGTTAATGCCCTGCTTTGAGGTTATGTCATCTGTCAATGGGTTGTCGCGGCTTGTCAAACGTGTGTATACCTAGGTATGCCGTAACTGAGAAAGAATCAATATAAAATTGAGTATCATAATATAGTATACATATGTTTCTTCATCATAAGAAAAGTATGTTCAATTCGATTCTCATAAACCCGAACAAAGTGCTCGCATTAATTGCTTATGCTGTTACTTTTGATTCTCTACTGTAGCCTAGTGTCTTGATAGCTTCGAGTAATGCCCTGCTTTCGGACCCAAACGTCGCCAGATCGAATCTAGCCGCAGTTCCTTTTAAGATTAAAATATTCTTCTTTATCCTCCCAAATACTCGATCATAATATAAGTGAATATTGCTGTAGCTGTTACTATGTATTACGGAATTAGTTGGGGTTTGCTGTGCTGGGTTATTGCCTCCTTGAATGTTCTATAATTGTATTTTCTCATGTTTTTGTTCAGTTTTATAGAGGGAAGGTTTTATACTATATTTTCTTCAAATAAAAAACTACCTACTGTTAATTTGCCAATAATGAAGGGTGTTTAGCTAGGCCTAGGACCTAGAGCGTTTGGTAAAGGCCCTATATGGGATTGTGACAAGTCAGCCGTATTCTCCGTCAAGGAATAGGCCTAGCCGTAGCATAGGGCACAGATCTGCACAATAAAACAGTAAACAGAGGTTTACTGACCAATGATTTCAGTTTTTATTTCAAAAGGGAAATGATCTATCATAACTTACAATTTATTCTATACGGATAAAGCCTATGCTTGGGCCTAGATGAATGACGTTGTAGGCCTAGGAAAGCCTGTCACACATTTTAGTTTCACACAAGATTCCGAATTGATGCCTTTGGCAGACAATATAAATCAATAAATCGTTGATCCTATATATCAAAGGCATCAAACCGATATTAGAAATACGTTCTTATCTAATGGCTCGTCTTTCAATACATTTATTCTCAAAATATGCATCCAGCAATACGTCCATCTTTATTCTTTAGCGATCTGACAGTTCAGAGCTTCGACTATACGCCGTGCGACGCGCTTCACTCTTTCACCGGTGAAACTCAAAAGCACAAACCAAATGCCTAGTAAAAATTTCCACACGGTGGATTTGAGCACTGCCACGAGGATTTGATTCGAGACTTCCATTCCGCATGTTTGCCGTGAAACCACGGTGAAAGTGAGGCAATTCCACCGCGGAATGGATTCGAGACTAGGCACCCAGCCATTTTAAATGGGGGGTAAGGTGCAGAACTCAATTCTCACCATTGGTCCGTCTCATTATGTTATGACAGAAAACGCCCTTGCAAAAATTCTTACCACTTCTGACATGGGAGAAAAAAAAACGTGAAAAGTCGATAATTTTCGACCGGGCCTAACGAAAATCTCTCTTATGGAGAATAACATGTAATGCTTTTTTGAGCTAGGAACGTAGAAGAACTACGATAGGTAGAGAAAAAGTGCTTCTACAAAATATCTGCGCTCGAATGTCATCTTTCGTTTCATATGTATACATAACATAGCTACTTATTACCACCATATAATTTCAATTGATTAATTGGCACGGCGTGTGGCTTTTTGTTGCAAATAGTTTTGCCACCAATAAACTTGAACTGTCAACACGTATTTCTACTATGACAGAGTGAGGGCGGGTGTTCGAAGGGAGGAAGTGGACATTGGTTTATTTACAATGGCTGTCAAAAACTCGATTGACAGACGTCTGTACAATACTGAACAAAATAAAATCATATTTGGCGAATATTGGACGTTCTCACACAACCTATTTTTTCAAAATATTTTTTGTAAATATTTAGAATAGTTATTAATTTTCAAAGGGCGTTTTCTGTCATAACATAATAAGATGGACCAATGGTAAAAATTATGATTTGCACCTTACCCCCCCCCCCCCCCTTGAAGGATCAAATTAAAATGCTATTTTTACATCAATAAAGGTTATTAAGAAAGCTAGAAGAAATGAACAGGTAAACCAATTAAATCGTGAGGCGATTAAAAATATGCAATGAATAAAACAGAAAGGTTGAGTCGAATAGATTTGAAAATTAAAATTTTTCTTTTATGGACCAATTAGAATTTCTCTGTTGGTGAGGTTTGCTGACTCTCCAGTCGAGTACCGAGCTCAACTAGAACGTAAAATGCATGTTCATACCTTCATTGAGATATGGATTGGCCGGCACGAGAACGCTGTGAGGATGGAAGTGCGTGTGTCTAGGGGGTGGCACCAACATCCGTGGTTGTACTTCGAGCTGTATTCTTACTTCAGGCTGGTAGATATAATGAGGTGCACACGGGTGTTCATACTGAGCCTGGCGTGTGATGTGGCTAAAAACAAGACAGGCTTCATTTACCTAGCTATTGAAGTTATTGATGCTGGGTGAAACTTTTCAGATAGAAACTTTTCATGACAAGCCTTGAATTTTCAAAATGTATGAAAATTTGTTATTTGTATTTTACCTATATCATCACTAATATCACTAATTTTATTATTATTATTATTATTATTTATTATTATTTAACTCTTGCAAATGCACATAAATGCGCGGTGGCAAGTTCCCTAAGTACCCCTATCCCACCATCTCCTTAACCCTCTGACGGAATAACTTTAGCCTGATTTCATCCCCTTCAAAAACATTTCTACTAAGCCCATTCCAGTCCCTACCTGTCCTATTTAAGAAAGAGAATTTACCGACATCTAATGTAGCCCCCTTTATGACTACCGCTCTATCATGACCCCGCCTACCTCCATACCCTGACTTATTTCTTTTTATCAACTCATGCAGCTCCCCCCACCCCCCCTCTCCCTCCATTACCCTGAAGAAATTACATAAACGATCCTCCTTCCTCCGTATTTCCAATTTCTGCCACCCCAGGTCTCTCATCATCTCAGTTGGACTCTCCAAATTGAGCAACTGTTAATTTTTTATGTAATATCAAGTGCTATTCAAGGTGGAGTAAGGTAGATACATGATTTACTTCAGTCCACTACCCTCAAGAATCAAGACTAAGAAACAGGACATGTCAATCATAACCTCACTTTTACTTGGCAGTTTGTACATTGTTAGCACACCGGTAGTGGAGTGAGTACACATCGAGTTCGAAAAGTCTAGGAATAAGTACTGGCAAACACAAAAAAAATGTTAACTATAAATTTCAATTATTTCAATTACTTCAACAAATTTCACAAAACTTGAAAAATTATGAACTTCCATAATTTAAGAATCACTAATTACTATAGCATGAAAGCTGGCCAATTTATGGCACATCATTTGTTCATTCCAAGAGCATTAGTGGTGGCATTTCAAAAAGAGAGTGAGAGGACGATAAATTTGCTGTCATCAGTTGAAGTGAGCATTTAATTTCATCTCTAGGTAATAGTCACGAACTGCCATCACAATGGATTTGAAGCCTCAAAGTATAAATATATTTACAGACTTATTATAAATTTGTATACAGTAGCTGCAAATTAGGGATGACATCGGGTAATAAGTTCAGCAACCAGGTAACTGACTGCCCAAACTGGTTGAAACAAGGTTTATTATTGAAGGTAATTTACCAACTATAATTGAGAATCAGAATACAACCTGTTGAAGAACAGCTAGCTACACAAACATGTTTAGCGCTATGTGTCTCTCAAACAACTAAATGACTTCAATCTGCTGAGTGGTCTGTCCTTGACAAGAGAGCGAGAGAGCTGTTCAACTCGAATCGTACGTCAGTCTCAAACATGCCGAGCGCGAATAAAAGAGGACCAAATGACCCGCAGATTGAAAGCCGAGTACACACAATGTACGATTGTTGAGGCACCTATCGAAGGTTTCACACTTGTCGTTTTCACTGATAAGACTTTCTTTCGAACGTAATATGAGATTGGATAAATTCTCATTGGGAAAAGTGGTGATTTTATGGGAAAAAGTGGGTAAAACCCCAGTCTAGATATAATAAAATCCAATTGTAATTAAAAAGAGCGGGTGCCCGCAAACCGGTTGTCCGATGCCATCCCTACTGCATTTTCCACCCAGGTCAGTCAAAACACTGCTTGGTAAGCTTGAGTCACATAAAGCGTTACGTTTGAAAACAGCACAGTAAACAGTTTTTATTGCTCACTATTCAAGTATATAGAAGTATATTGAGGGTCAATAGATACACGTCAATAGAGAAAATGTGTAAAGAATTATGCTGGCTTACTGTGAAGCAGAGGATCATCCTTAATGCTCTCACTTTTATATATAAAATTCATCATGGTCTAGTACCCAATTATTTAACAACAAAATTGAAATTGTGTAAAGAGACACACACTCATGGTGCAAGAAATTGTGATAAAATATATATTGAGAAGGCATCATCATCATTTATCGACAACTCAGTTTTTTCTAAAGGCCTAAGAATATACAATCGCATTCCTGAAACAATCACCAAACTATCAACATCTGGAAGTTTCAGGAATGCGTGTTCTAAATTGATAAAGGAAGGAAAATTGGCTCCAGATTCGAGTGGAAGTGTGCGTTTTTGGGACAATATAAATTGAAATATGTATCCATTATTTCCATCAGATATGTATATGCTATCATTCTTCTTATATCATCATCATTGTTGTATTTTAAATTGTATTTTCATGTTTTGTATGTTTTTTATGTACCTAGTGTATAAAATATAGCAAAAATTGCTAAATAAACATTATTATTATTATTATTATTATTATTATTATCACCCACTCAAGACACGTAGGCCCTATAAGATAAACAAGCTGCTGGTGAAATTATTAGACACTAAAAATAATTGACAAAATGGTTACACAACTTACTTAACATAATAAACTCCATACTCTGGTGACTCAATTCGTTCCCAGCCAGTTGGTAGCCCCTCTTTTTCCAACGGGTGACTCCAATGTGTTGTCTTTGTGTTGTGGTCTATATAATACTTCCGCCCTCGCATGGTGAAGTCAACCGACCATCCTGGCGGCAGAGGAAGCTCTTCGGCGGGTTCCATCGCCGCCCCTTGGATCCGATCGTCCGGCCCCGCATGCAACAGGCCATGGGGAGTGTGCCGGGCAAGGTGGGTCGGCTGGGGAGACATCATTGCTTGCCCAAACGACAGAGAAACCTGGCAACATCACAGATTTACTCATAGCAGTTATAGCTAAATATGCTGGAAGCGCACATATTAAGGATAGTCATTGTTTAATCGAACCAAGCCTCAGATAATAATTGTATGTTCAATATAATTAAATTTTTTTTATCGATTCGATATCCCCATCCAACAATGTCGGGTTAGGGGGGTGGGGGTTACCCCACAGTCGTTCTTATGGCTGCCTGGGATGTCGAAGCCGGTGAGCCATTCCGTCTTCCTCCCCGTCGTCTGCTTCTCCTTCTTCTTCGCTCCCTTCTTCCTCCAACTGCCGCTCCACCGATTCCTTCCAACTTTATAATATCCCACCATTTCTATCTTCTAACTCTCCCCCACTCTTCATTTCTCTCTTCAACATCTCCTTCAATGCTATCAATCCACCTAGTTCTCAGACGACCTCCCTTCCTTTTCCCCATGTGCCAACACTTTTCAAATCATCTTCTTGGGATTCTCTGCTCTCACATTCTTTTCACATAGGCCTGACCAAACCAATTCTTTTCACCATTTAATTAAAATAAATAATAATACATTTGTTGTGGTGATTTTATGTAGCAAATATGCTTGTTTTGGCAGTTTTATATCAAATTATGCAACATTTCCTACTACAGTGGACCTCTTTAGTACGTTTTTCAGGGGACCAGACTGAAAAAATATATTAATGTGAAAAACTTATTAAAGGAACTATTTAAATATAGCGAAGTCCCCTGTATAAACGGGAAACTTACAAACGAGGCTCTACTGTAACGCTATTTCTATAATTAATAGAGATTGTCTTATTTTTTAAATTTGGTACCCTGAAGTTCTACAGTGAAAGTTTTATAAATTTACAAGTTCAGCAAGCATACCTGTTGATATGGTGAAGCCCGGTAGTCTCCCAAGTGTGGCTGGTATGCGGGAGTGTCGCTATATGCTATATCGTGGTGCAAGGGGACGCCGCAACGGTCACGAAACTCAACGACTTCCGTGGAGCCGTGAAGTGAAATATAGCCGGGGCTCATCTGCGGGGACTGTAAAGTGAACACACGAACACGGAGATGTTAGAATATAGATATATATATTACCTTACCGAGATACGTTACTGCTGCGGCCGATAGCGACATATGCTCGTTCCGATCTCGGAATACCCTCGTAGTTCTACATAGATGTTCAGTGTTCTTTCATGTAGAATCTTGCTTACAACTGAGATAGAATTCTATTTTAATACAACCAATATAATTATTACTGAGCACTTGAAACTTTCAAGGCATTTTATATTTAAATTATAATATACCGGTACTGTTATTCATTTTCCTGGATAGTTCATCAATAATGCTAATGATACTAAAAATACAAAATGAGCCTAAATTTAAAGGGAAAAAAAGGAAAAATATTCTCCAGCTTGGCCTTGCATTGCATATTTGTTTCTTTCCGAGCGTAAGCCTAAGATTACCTTGTCCAAATTATACTCCGAACCAGTATATTGGTTGATATACGTGTGACTTAGAGCTGGTACAATGCCGCCTCCATACACAGGATGATTATAGCGAGAGCTGCTCGCACTTGCTTCACTGCCACTGCTAACCGACAGGCTTGCAAACCTTTGAGCAATATCTGGAACTGAGCTGCTTGGAGTATACTTTCCTTCATGACCACCCAAAGCACTTGGGGTCATTCGATTGTTATTTCCATTGCCAAATTTCTGGGCAATACTAGTTTGCTGAGTAACCGTCTACAAAAGAAAGAGAAGATAATTTGTCAACAAACTATTTTGCAGTACAATCAGCACAACTCAATTTCAGCATAATGGCATACAGAGCTAGTTCATGTCCTTGAACCAATTTATAGGTAGTCACTAGTCAGTGTTTGGTGAGTTCCTCCGAGTAAAGAACTAGTTACAGTTCCAGCTACTCAATCGAAAAAGGAACTTGTTGCCATTACAGTCCTCAAGAAAAGGCGCATAAAATTTTCCCCAAAAATTGAGTTCCTTTCAAGTTCCTTTAAAAGTTTGTAACCAATTGTTTCACCCCTTCCTTTCCTTCTTGCCTGTGACATGTGGCAAAATATTTGGAAACGGTAGATTTTATTAACGGGCATTTTGTGTACATTAAAATACACATGTATGTACATGTGTTAAATGCCACTGAGTCGAGGGACTCCATTGAAGGTGAATCAGAGAGAGACCGTACGGCGTGTCTTATCTGTATTCCAACGCAATTTGCCAGATAAGTTAGTTAAGTTGGATTTTCAATTCCATGTTATGTATTAACTAGGGTCGATTCCTCCTCAAGAATATATTAAGTACTGTATCGTATACCTATTCTCAGGTGCAGTTCAAAACTGACTGTCAAAAACACTGTTGTAATTAACTATTGATACAGTTCTCTAGTTGGATGAAAGAGCATTTTCATGAGATTTAGAATATTGCACTTGACTAAAAGATTTCTGTCAGTATACACAAATTGAAACAACATTTGATGGTTGGATGAGCGAAGCGAAGACTCAATTTCACCATACCCAAATAAAAAGTGCCTGTTTTTTTTCTTCTTTTTTTTGTTCGCGCTCCACAGGTCAAACGAAAATTCAAAATCAGTTGAAACTTGGCACACACAAGTGTCCTTATCTAACTCGACACTGTATAGTTTTGAGGCGCAATCGGTTAAACCACTTTTGAGAAAACTCATTTCAAAATTTTCAAAAATCCCATAAGAATAACCCAGAGAAAAAAATTAGTCAAAAATATTTCCTTCGAAAGAATTCAAATTTTTATGGAATTTTAATATGATAATTATACACCTTATTTCGAACTTTCAGTCTAATAAAATCAGCTGTTTTGATGTAAAAAAATATATAATCCAATTTTTTCAAATCACTCAAAGCTATTAAGAAACCATTTACATCAAGCAACAGGTGTGCAAACGATTAAAACAAAGCCCTATTTGATATCATAGGAATTGATTAGGAAATAAGATGGCAGTGACATAATCGTTTGGATCTCAAGGTATATATATATATAATAACCAATCCAAAGATAAGTCGATATGTTCCAGATCATCCATCAACGCGGCAACACATAACGCGTTTGCCTAGTTTAATAATCATTGATAAAACACTACGGTAGCACTGATCTCTGAAATAATAAATAGATGAACTTATCACGAGGTCTAGCATGGCCAAAATGAAACACTCGAGTGATAGGCCTATGACGTGTCTTGAAAATAATCTCTAACTGGCTATTGATGTCACCACATGGTGATGGTTTTCTTGAAATGCTTTTACTCAGAACTCAAAGGTTGGTGGTGACAATTGATAGTTTTCTCTAAACAGTCACACTGACGCTCGGCTGGTTCGAGTCATTGACGTCGTCAAATCAACGTCGTCTACTTAAAGGGGAGGATGGAACGAAAAGATTATACAACAGACAGGGGAATACCATATGTCTAGGAATAATATTTAGACAAAGAGTCAAAGACAAATATTCTATCTGCTATTGAAGATGCAATCTATTTCACCTTGCATTATGTATTCTTGAAGTACCATAGTCTGTTCAGAACAGGGACGTGCATTCCAGGTATGCGGGGTATGCGGCGCATACCCAATCATAATTACACATCACACATCTAATTGAATTGTGCTCTCTGATATTATCTAGTGAATTGTTTTCGAAATTGTGGGTCAATATTTTCGGTTAAGAGTATAGTTTTGCTAACTGCACGCTCAAGAATAAGAGTAACTCGTGTTGGGTATGCCGTGAAAACATCGCATCGCCAGGGTAGCGAAGGAGTGGATTACACGCGCAGATTTACCCTTCTAGCCTAGACTTATCAAGCGGGGGAGACATCGCGAAAAGGTAGGCTTGGTATGCGATGAAATAATCGCATGCCGTGGATTTTTCTCTAGGACACATCACGTACAGCAGTCTTAGGCCAGGCCTAGTCACGTGTGAACTTGACGAAGTGTTTAGGTAGGTATTGTATCTGTAGGTTATAAATGAGAGTAATCATAAATGTAAACGTATGAAGTTTGGTGATTCATGAACAAGTGAGCTAAGTTCATATTGAACACTGGACAGATTGTAATAAATTAATCATCATTAAATTCAGTGTTTTTCAATTTTCCTATTAGTATGGAAGTAACCGTCGAACACATAGAGGTGACCCCAGTTACTGTGGCTAATTTCTAGCTAGCCACTACTACATTGATGAAAATAATAATCAACGTTATGACGTGTAAATCAAAACAAAACAGTGTATCAAAAACAGTAACACATGCGAGACCGAACACGCTCAAAAGGCTAGCTCGCTAGGCCTACCACTATACGCTACCGGTGAGATTGGAAATAGAAGCACAAAATCACATTCACAGTGAGTGAGTGAGTGAGTCCCTTGGTCACTTTTAATTTTATCATGTGTTGTGACGGCAATTGAATAAAGATGTGTTTCGTAGCGAAATTAACATGATGTCAAAGCGCAAAGCAACCATGCAATGATGAATGTCGATTATTTCAGGAAAAGTGGAGAAATATGTACTTTTTTTTTACCTACTTCCAAGGCAAATCGGTCTGTTGTCAGTGATTTTGCGTTTAAAAAAATTAAAATACTCTGAGCAAAAGTCTACCATAAAAAATGTAATGTTTTTCTTTTTTCCATTTGTTTTTCCATCTGAATCCATTCATACGTTCCATCAAAGGTCAACAAAATACACCTAAAATTATAGTTTGAAAAAAATTCCCTGCAGGGCTAAAATGGGGGGCCTTGCCCCCCAAACCCCCCGCGGGTCACCGGCTTCGCACATACTACCCTGTATGTGCTAATCGTTCCTCTTAAGGGTAGCATACCCAGCAAAATAATCACCGCACGCCGCTGGTTCAGAAGGAACTTTAAAAGGAACATAAATTTCATTCCTCAGTACTGCTATAGAGTAACTTGATTATGGTAAATTTACTGATAATGAAAGGAAAAAAAAAAAATGCATTCCCAGAAAATCGTTATTTTTGTTGAGTTCTTACCCAACACTGTATACCTTACTGATATGTTTAATGAGAAGCTTACCATATTATTATTGGGAGATGGACTTTGGTTACTTCTTCTATTCCTACTTCTTGTAGGCTCTGTAGACCACACATTGATAACTAGAACAAGAAGAAAAAACAATATTATTTCTAGTTTGTCATTTATATTGTACTAGGTCTCCAGTAAGGACTCAGGGCGCTTACCACGACTGTCACTTAAGCGCCCGCCTAAGAAGCCCGCCCATGTTAAAATGATCGGCGGGCTTCTTAGGCGGGGGCTAAAGTGGCAGTCGCGGTAAGCGCCCAGGAGTGTTAATCTGGAACAGCAATTTGTGAAAAACTAATCAAAAGACTATACATTTGTTTCGTTTTAGATATTTTACGTTATCTATCAATTTTCGACGTTGACAGTATAAAACGAATGACTTGGGCCCTATCTTTGTCTTGAGCGTCAGCTAGAGGGCTGTCTGTTGCGTCATTCTATCTGTCATTCAACACTATGTCTATAGGCCTTAATTGTTTTAATCTGATTCTCTTATCAACTGTCTTATACTTTTTCTCATTGTTCTATAAGTTTTTTACTCTGTCCAAGTGGCAACCATTTTGAAGAAAGTATTTGCAATGAACAATTATCTCTTATTTAGTCTTTACATAAAAAAAATAAGCATCTCTGGGCCCCTAATAGAATTCCTTTCAAAATCAGAGAGCATAAAAATGTAAGTAATTTTAGCAGATGATCCTGTAGAACATGTACATGAACATTATTCATCTAAGAAGATAGAATTTCCCCAAATTATATGAGAAGGGTGGCTAAATATTGGGACCTGGTCCAAGTTCATAGATAAAAGATGAAATGTGGGATATTCCCTTGATAATAGCCCACGAAGTCATGTTTCCTTTTGACTTTTACAAACATTTCCAAATGTAACATTTCCACTCAAACAAATGCATAAATAGATATCTATACCTAGATAAAAATATGAATAAATAAATAATTGAATAAATAAATGAATGAAAAATAAATAGATCAATACCCGGTAGTGAATACGGTAAATAATTGAATACATAAATAAATGGATCAATAGTTAATGAATACTTGAATGAATGAATAAATAAACAGACATGTAGGCCTACATTTAAAATAAGTACATGAATAAATAGATGAATAGAAAATGAATTAATAGGCCTAATTGTATAATCAATAAATTAGTTGATGCATGGATAAATTCTGAATCAATTCATTTGTGTTGAAAAGGCTGCAATGAGCTCCAGTAGCTTAGTGGCCGAAAATATTTTCTCGACATATCGATCATGAACTGAGTAAGCCTTATAAAGCATAGCGTCCATTTTGTGCGGTGTACCAAATTTTATTCTCGTTCGATTTCATTTCTTGACAAAATGCTTTGCATGAGTAAGGAAACTATTTCATATGCATAGGAATTGAACATGAAAAGTATAGAATATCGGTAACCCTCCTGAGTCTTGGTCCTATATACTTATGACTTGTATATACTTATTTTTGGTACTGATGAGAAAAAAAGATGTTGGGGCTATCCCATGCCATACATAAAGCCCATGTTAGCTAAGCCATTACAGATTCAATGGCTAAGCCAAAGTTTTGATCTCATAACCATAGTGATATATTAACACCAAAAACTCAATGGCTCAACTGTAATGTCTATCACTTGCCATCAGTTACCAACGCCCTAGACCTCTAGGCCTAGATACATACAACGAACAACCAAGCATTTAGTTTCAATATTTGTAGGTCTAGTGTCTAGGCCTATTTGTAGGCATAGGTCCCATTATAAAATTAAGGCCGACCCTGTTCCCACAAACGTTCGTGCGGGTTGTGCCTCCAGCAACCTGAACTACTATTCCCAAGAACCGTTCATGCCGGCAAGATTAACAAACACTATTCCCACAACCCATTAGTGCCGGCAAGGCGCACATACATTATTCCCACGAACCGTTCGTGCCGGCAGGAAGTGCAATCTCTATTCCCACAACCGGTTGTGTGGTTCTTGTGAATAGCTGACCAACACAGCCATCACTATTCGCAAGAACGGGCACACCAAATGCTCTCACGTAGTTTATTTTGATACCCACAGAGGGGCCTGGCAGCAGAAGAAGGCAGTTGAGGAATATAATCCATCTTGGCCACCGTCTCTAATTGCAGTGAGGTTACTAAATAGGCCATTTGACTGTGTCAACACGGTTTCAAATGTGTAACCCGTGTTTTGATTGTTGCTTCCAAGGGATTTGTATCAATGGCACCTACGCCTGTTTCCCGCCCGTTTCCGCTTCAGAACAATACGATCTCCTCCTACTGAGCCCAGAGCCCTCTGACAGCGATCATATGAACTACGTGCTGCCGCGGTGTCTGCCTTGTGAGTTCGTTCCTGGGAATAGCCAGCCCTAGTGAGTCTGCTATTCCCCAGAACCGTTTCGTGTGGACCGCTGGTTGTGCGAATAGAAGGCCCCGCGCGGGCCGGCTATTCACACAACCCGGGTTGTGGGTCGGGGCGGGGGAATAGACACTTCGTAAAATTAATGGTTTCGACCACTACAAACAATGTTGATTTATTAATCTATTTCATAATATAATCATTGATCATATATTATAATCTCAATGCAAAGGCATAGGTCTACTCACTTGGCATTTCAGGTGGTGTTTCTTTCTTCACATATTTTCCTACAACGCCTTCTTTAATAGTTCGTAAGTCTTTATTCTTCCTTGATAACATATTTGATATTTCTATAAAGTATTCAATACAGAGCAACAAATTCGAAGAACCTGCCTGAATAATATTCTAGAAATGCGTAAGCAGCGAGATTTATAAGCCTAGGTCTACTAAGCCCAAGTGTTTGATATTTATAATGGATATTACAAGAATGTTACAGCCCAAGCTTAGTCAAGGGACTAGTTACAAAAGAGAGGTTAAGGATGGCCATACGTCATTTATGTATTTTACAATATTCTGATTACATCAAGCGTATTAATTGTTGCGCACTAGTAAATGATGATAGTAAGCATGAAACACCTATAGTTTATACAATTCTAGCATCAGAACTGAGTCTACATTTTATTTATTCAGAACAATAATTTTCACAAGCATAGGCCTAGCAAAACTCAAAAGTGACAGACGACGGACAGGCAGTCAGTGTCTTTCAGTGAGTACCAACGTAAAAAATAAAAATCCTTGAATGAAGTGGTTCAGTTACTAACCCTGTTCACGAGGAACATTTCAAAATACCAAAATACCTGCCCAAGAAATATTGCACAGTGTATATATATAAATCTTTATTGGACTATGTCATGGTATACACGATTGCCTTTTGACACATAATAATAATCAAATACAAAATTAATGACGTAGAAAAAACACATAATAATAACAAATCACACAAGAATGATTGATAAAAAAAATGATTGTAGGAAATAATGAGAGAGTAATAAACAGTAGCCTGATATGAAAAAGTAATAATATGAACAGAGATATGAAAATAATGTGAAAATAATTTTTAAAAAAATGAAGAATAATTATGCTAAGAATGTGATGAGTGCAAATGGTTTCTCAAAATGGCAATAGATCCTTTCAAGGCTAAAATACCTATCAAAATAATGAAATCACTTTTTAGACTAAATTTCCTACAACATTCTACAAAAAAACTTGTGATAGTGCCCCTAGCGACTATCAAAAGGCCAATCACGGTGATATTTGAAATATCGTAGGAGGTTTTCAAGTATGAAGATGTTGTTTCATAGATGTTTTTTTTTTCAACATCCACATTCGTTGCTTGATCTACCCCTAATTCAAAACGAATTGTTGGATCGAGAACATATCCGTGATTGGTCTTTCGATTTATGGCAATGATGTCTATTCTACGGGTACTATCATTTTCCCCCAAGCAGTGCATTTCTTCGTGTACCTCCCAACCATTTCTCCGCAGTGCTGAGGCCAACGCAGCTCGGATGGTGTGATGCCTGGTGTTTCTCACGAGAAATCCGTGCTTGCAGAATCCTAGGACAAGTGGAAGGGTTTTGATCCCGATGCGACAATGTCGACAACGGTACCGTCCTGGGATCTACCATGGAGGACTCTGACTGGGGATACGTAGGCTGTGAGCTTGAGTGCATCAATCCATTCTGATGATGATAAGCCATTTTTGTTACTGACCCATTTATTTGATGGAGTATATTCTTTGTAAAGGACAACACCTTTTTATTTCTGAGGAAGGGCACACCAGTTATTGAATTCCTTCTCTCTTAATACATCAGGTGTAATTTTTTTGGATTTAGAATGTGTATGAAGATCTTCATCTCTAACTTCCAACTTTTGTAAACATATTCCTCTCTCTTTCGATATATCTCTTGATTCCGTGACGTAGGCACTCTTTGCTTTCTCCAACACATTGCAAATATTAATGTGCTGAATGAAAGCTTCCCATGTAGCACGGAAAATGGCTAATCCCTTGAATTTTCTAGCTGTATATAACATGCTATTGGGTGTGTCACCAGGGAGAGAGAGTATCTCCTTTACAGCGCTTCTTATAATTTTGTCAAGACTCTCAAGGTAATTATTTGGAAGTTGAGTCAGAGGAGCATTCTGTACAGTACAGTAGGTAAACGTTTTTTTATGTACGATGTAGTTTAACTAGTCAAACGCAAAATATGCGTTGTAAGATGAGCGAGATATCTGAATAAGGTTTAAAAGTCCTTGAAGTAATTCTACCCTTGCTACTTTATCGACTCTGGTATTTTACACACCTTGATATCTGAATAAGCCATAAAAGTCGTTAAAGTAGTTCTACTCTTGCCACTTCATTGACACTGGTATTCTACACACCTTGACGCATATACCAAATACTTCATTGTTGGTCAAGTCTTGAATCTAGAAAGCAGTGAATCTCGACAACTTAATTCTGTCACAATTTTTATGATATATTTGATGAATATTATCAGTTATTTTTTTTTCTTCAAAACGGCTGATTGGAATTGCATATACTAGGAAAACGCGTTATGTGTTTCCGCGTTGATGGATGAGCGAATAAAAAAAATGAAGTAATTAAATAAATAGAAATCACATTTTTTAATTTTTTACTCCGAAACGTCACATCCGATTATTGTAAAAGTCCGTAATAATGTGTATTATTATGTTGTTCGAGTTCTGTGAAAATTTGAAAAATTTCGGAGAACATTCATTTTGTCATTTTTTCCGCCTGGTTTATTCATATGGGTTTTTTGAAAACTTCAAAATGATTTATCTCAAGAATTGTTGAATCGATTTTGCCTCAAAACTATACAGCATCAAGTCAGATAGGGATTCATGTGTGTGCCAAGTTTCATCATGATCTGAATTTCTGTTTGAACTGTAGAGCGCAAAAAAAAAAAAAAAAAAAAAAAAAACACATTTGATTTTTCAAGTACAGTGAAATTGAGTCTTCGCTACGCTCATCCAAAAATCGTGAAAATGTGTAAAATCTATGTAAACACATCTAGAGAAAATTTCATCCCATTTGGAGAGATTTTATTTTCCAACATTTTCCGCCCAGCCAAATCTTATGGGGTTTTTAGAAACTTTGAGATGATTTTTCTCAAAGTTGGTCCGACCGATTCATTCCAAAAACTATACAGTTCCAAGTTAGATGAGTTTGCGTGTACAAAAAAAGTTTCATATTGATCAGTCAACCCTTGCGACCTGTGGAGTGCTTAAAAAAAAAAAAAAAAAAAACACAGACAAAGAAAGCCCTATAAGAGTGGGATGGAGACTTCGCTACGCTCATCAATAATATAATGTTTTTTTTTCATTATTGAACAAAATAACATGGAACATGCATATATGAATAAAATTAAACTCTTTTTCACAAAGCCTGGGAAGGCTTATCTGTGGGTTGAAAATAACAAAGAATATATAATATATGTGAAGTTCAGACTAAGATGTAAGAAAGGAATACATTTAATGCCAAAAAGTAGGGTGTTTAGATTTGAAGTGATACTAAGAGAATAATTTAGAATATAGATAAGCATATTCAAGGTCAGAACAAAACAAAACGGAAATATTTACACGTCTAAGGTCCGGTATTACCAATTCCAGTTAGCAGTTATCTGACAGTTCAAGCTTGTTATCACCATGGTTACCTATGCTATTTGTTTTCACCAACTCTCAGATAAATACTAACTGGACTTGGTAATACCGGGCCTAAAACAAATATTATATAGATGACAATTTGAAAATAAACTTCAATCTAAAGATGTATTCGTAAATTGAACTGAACTGAGGATAAACAAAATATTGACGAGTTGGAAGAAAAGTATCCTGATTAAGTGAATCTAAATGAAGAGAAAAATGAATGAAAACATTACCAAATAAAATACAAAAGAAGATAATTAGAATAAATACAACAGATTAACTTAGATTCCAAGTAGGGGCCCTATATAACATAAAATGGCAGAAAAAAGAGGTTAAATGATATGGACTCAAGATTTAGATCGTTCAATATATGATTTTTGCAAATTTCACATGCTAAAAAGAAGAAATTAGAGAAAAATTAGGAAACTTCAATTGTTTTCAAATAGTCACAGAAGACAATCTATAAGACATTGAAGAGAATCGTATTCAAATAATCAATCATCAACAATCAAACAATCAATCATAGTACAGTTATAGTTTAATGATAATAATAATAATAATAATAAGTCTTTATTAGCAGCGACGCATGAAAATTGATCAATTCAATTCAAAAGTTTTCATTTTTGTACATAACACAAGAAATGGTGAAATTCAGGTTTACATTAATCAATAACTACAACTTCTGCTATTTCATTTATGTATGTATGGAATGTTGCATTTTTTTGCTTCATTTCTTGATCTAATCAACTTGAACAAGGAAAACGCTGCATGTCATGCGTTGAAAGTTGAGCGAGATATTTACACGAAATGTACTCGAAAACTATATACACACCAATCACCATGATTTGGGACTGTCAAGCATATATTGTGAAACTAAAGCTAGCCTTCCATGAACGCGTTATGGCACCGGTTTTACGAAACTGGATTAAGCAATAGTTAGCGGATCAACTTGTTATCACCATTGGTACATATGTTATTTTCGTACCTTTAATAGTTAGTGGATTAGTACCCTAACTAAGATTGGTAAAACTGGGTCTAAGCGTTTTTTTCAGCCACCATGATGATAAAATGACCAATCAGTGACGAAAGTTACGCGATTTCTGATTGTTGAGCTCGCTTCAATTCCACCGCCTTGCGAAAGCGAAACACAAATTGCTTTCATGGAATGCCAACTTCACAGCCTTCTTTATTAAAGTTTCAACAGGTTACCCAATTTGTTGATCAACTCACTTGTAATGGAATAGGCCCTATATATCATTCCCACGTTTTTCCAATACTAGAAAAACGCAGGATTTGCGTTGTGAGATGAGCTTAGATGTATGGAAATCTAGAATGAAAAATATTCTGTCAGCTTAATCCACATATACAGAGCTTGGATTAGTTCAAAGTTCAAACGTTCAGAAACCTTACCTGCAACTTGTTGATATTTATAGTGCTGCAACCTGTTGCATATCTGCTTTTCCAAACCAATTGATCTAAATATTCAATAAAATGTACTCTTTTATTGCGTTTTCTTTGTTATTTGTGATCCGATTGTTGTGAAAGTCACTGAAAATACCCATAATAATGTTTTCCACATTCAGTAGAAATTAGGAAGTTTTTGAAAATTTTCCACATTCCAAGTATTTTCCATCCGTGTTATTCTTATGAGAATTTCTCAAACTTTCCGAATTTTTTCCGGAAAAGCCTTTCGACCGATTTTTATGAAAAACAATCCCAGCCTATTCTGGCATGACAGAAATGTGGAGAAAAAGTTTCGAGTCAATAGGGTTTTTTTCCTAACCTGTATGCCGCGTACAAAATTACAAAAAAAAGCATAAAAACCAAGCCCATTTTTTTTTCGGTATGTGAAATGGAATCTTCACTACGCTCATCTAACAATAATTTACTTTCTGAAATACAACCAATCCAAGTCTCTTTAAACTGGGTAGGCCTAAATATGAACATCCTGTGAAAATTTTCTTTCGACCAAATGAAATTGAAAATCCTATCGTTTCTTGTGAGGATTTTTAGAGTTATTCAAATTTTTACCCGATTTTGCTCGAAAACAATCCCAACCTTTTCTAAGCACAAATGATCAGAAACCATTCCAAGTTTATTGATTACTTTGCCTTACCTGAATGTTGTTTTTCCAACATGATGGCTAGAACATCTGCTTTGTGAATTCCATGTTCATGTAAGTCCAGCTCTATAGACTACTATGTAGGCCCATATAAATACATTTGAACTTTTTAGTTTTTCAGGCATACATTTTCAATATTTTTTAGTCAGTAGGCCTACACCTATTTGGAAACGAATGAATTTTTCTACTTCAGGCTTTTTTCTTAAATACTTATCCATTTTATTACAAAAAAATGCCATACCGTATGCAATATAATGACTTTGATACAACTATTCTGCCCCATACACTTGGCTCAAGAGGGTATTTATTTACAGTTAGCTTGAAGCCGGTATTCGAAAAACGGTTATTTTAGCCTCCAGGCTGCAAAAACGACCGTTCCGACGAGCGGCATAGCAGCTGAAAATTGAGCTCGGTTCAATACCTCTGCTTAACGCTAACATTTGCGTTCAAGAAACAACGGCTTAATTAATGTTTGTTGATAATGTACAAGTTTAGATAGGTAAATTAATAATTTAATGAAAAAACATGAAATATATCAAGTTCATACAAGGTAGCAGAGTGAACTAACCGCTCGCTAGTGGTGTGGAATATGGTATTACGTAGTGGAGAGAGATCGTTGAAAGAAATACTCTCATGAATACAAGTATATCAAAATCTTATACATGGAATGATAATTATTTTTGCATGCCGAGAGCAATAAAGAAAAGATATTAAAATTGAGAATAACTTAAAATATACAAAACTGACTAGAAAATATACAACAGACAAAAAACACTATTTTCAAATTTCAAATTTTATTGCTAATTTTAAAATATATAAAAATTCACATTCAAGTTCACATTATTGAATATGGTAGTATAGAACAATAACGACCCACATATAAATACAACATAGATCAATGCAGTTCTAATAGTACAAAATTAAATAATATTTAATAATAATATTTTACACAAGTTTGAATCTTTACAAGTCACACTTCATCTTCATTCAACAGCATATTTGGGATTCCTTGATTTATTGGGAATTTCCGGCCTGACTCTGGGCATACCAAATCACCATTAATGACTTCAATTTCTAGCAACACGTGATGAACCTTCTTCAAAAAGTCTTCATTATTTTCATAATCTTCGGCGACTGTTTTCGGTAAATCGGCTGAATGACCAATCTGATAGAACGAAAAAGAGAAGTCGTTAGTGATGTATTTTTTTTTAATTATAATTTATGGGTTTATATTGAGAAAGAATATTCAAAGATATGTACGCCTATTGATGAGCAAACCAAAAACACACAAGAAAAATGTACTGAAATATGATATAATGATTGGCACATGGTATTTTTTCTTTCAAATTCAAGATTCAAGATTCAGCAAATGAGATGATACGTGCAATTTCCAACAAGACGAACTAAAAAGACAATTGCCAGTATAAATATGAAAAAAAAGATTAAATGTAAGGAGCAAAACCAACAATCAGCCAAATAGGTTGAGTTTACATAATAAATGGCTGGTGTGCAATGTGTTCAGAAACCCATGTTATGGATGATACAGTGAGTTATGGAATGTAAGGTTAAGGATGACCAAGCAAAACGATAGAAGAACTGGCATGGGAAACTCTGGAGGAAAGAAGAAGGAAGGGTACCGGTAGAATTTGTAATTTCTTTGAAGCAAAGAACAACTTTACTGCGTGGGAGGAACTGAGCAATCAAGTAGGTGAGGGGTTGCTGAAAGGTACGAGGGGAGGAGATCGATTGGTAGTGTAGAGGGTAGATACAAAGGTGAGTCAGAATGGATTCATCCAGACCGTAAGGGACTGGAACGAGCATGAGGAAAAGGGA
This sequence comes from Brachyptera risi, assembly GCA_964007535.1. NCBI lineage: Eukaryota > Metazoa > Arthropoda > Insecta > Plecoptera > Taeniopterygidae > Brachyptera > Brachyptera risi. Next base: position 77,122,326 of record OZ023326.1, read on the forward strand.
AGAATTGCAAAGCAAACTAAGGAATTCAAGAAAGTGTCATACAAATAGATATAAGAGAGTTAATTCTGGGCATCTTGTCACCATGCATCATGCATATCTGCAAGAATTATGTACATAACACAACATAAGATGTACATATAAAGATTCGTATGTGGAGTTTGAGCTCCGATATATGTTTATGCATCTAGTTAGTAGGCCTAGAGTGAATTTTCATTGTATTCACATTTTTTACCAACATTGAAAACTTGACACAAAATCCTCATTTCCCAATTAAGGGGAAGGGTGACAGGTTAGGATCGTTTCAACGGGGCATCATGAGGGCAATCTCACCACCCCAAAGTTATATAATTGGACTCATTACTGGTATAACTATTATATTGTGTTTGTTTTATTGTTATTACATGTTATGAATCATTTGTAAAAATTCGTAAATTTACCGAACTTCATATACAGTACCGGAAAAATTGGTATTGTTTATTTTTGTGCGTGGCATACAGGTCAGGCAAACCAACTAATTGGCTTGATAAGAACTTTTTCTAGACATTGGTGTCATACCAAAATAAGTTTGGATTGTTATCAAGTCAAATCGGTTCAACAGTTATTTCCGGATAATTTGGAAAAGCCTCGTACCGGTAAGAACTGCACTGGGTAAAATTTCCAACTTTCCAATTCATATATATGCATCTTTATTCAAGACTCTGTCTTACATTATAAGATTGCAAAAACACAGAATAAAAATCAATTAATTGAAATATAAAAAAAATTATCAATAACAACATTTTAGAGAATAACAAAATAAATATAATTTGACTAGGTTTGAATAAGAAAATGTAGAAAAAAGAAATAATCAAATGATGATAACAAAATCATACAAAACTTAAAAAGGGGAAAAAATTAAAAATAGTATGCAATGAAAACAAAATTGGAAATCAAAGCTGAAGACTATAAAGATGATGTCGTAAAATTTATAGGGAACCTCGAAGGGCTAGTAAAGCTATGCTATAAATAAATTTGTTGTTGAGTCTGAATTTTTTACAAAGAAATTGTGAATTGTGCCTCAAGCCCCTACCACTAACCCTATAACTTCTATTTTCTGCAGACGGTATTTTTGTTTGAAATAAGGTATGGTAGGCTCATATATAAGTTTTTTTTCGCATCAACTACTTTAGCTTGGCCTGCATCGGTCTCGAAGCGCACTGTTGGGTCCAGGATGTAGCCTTCTTCTGTGAATCTATTGATGGCTATAATATCTATGCGTCGGGAGCTGCAAGCAACCTCCCCGTACACTTCCAGGCCCTTCATCTTCAGCTCATTGACAATTGCACTTCTTATACTGTGATGACGAGAGTTACGTAAGAGCTCACCACGGTTACAGGAGCCAAGATGAGCAAGATGTTTGATGTGAAAGTTTTACAGAATGTTGATTTTGTTCTAATACATGTTTCTATCGAGTTTAAGACATTTGGATTGGTAATTATTGAGAGAATAGATTATTATATTGGAAAATGACTAGGGGTGTTGGCGGGTACCCGGCTACCTGAGTCGGGTATGGGTACACCACTACCCGACTCCAATATTCCTTACCCGGGTACCAGCCACTTTTTACAACGCGAGCTTTTGTTCTTCATTTTCATTGACAGATAACTTTTGAACAAAGCGCGCTTGTGTGTGTGGGAAAAACGAAAGAATTTAGGTCTCCTCTACTCCTCTCTAGACCATAGATATCATCTGTTATCATCAACTGACCTTATGATGAGAGACGAATAAACACTCCCTTCTCCCCCCCCCCATCCTTCACTACTCTGGCACTCGTAGCAACCGCAGTTTTAACACTTCTGCATACCGCTTAAACACATGGCCCAAGAGGGACATGCCACATTCACTCAAGTTGACTCAACCAATGTGTTTGAGTAGATTATGTTGTGCTGAGAGGGTCAGTGAAATATGAGCAGACTCAGTGACGGCTCGAAGTGGCCCAAGCACGCGGGGCCAGATGAGAAAGACACCACCACTCACCCACTCACCCACTGCAGAGGTGCGGATCTAGGTCATATTCAATTGGGGGGGGGGGGGGATTTCAGTTTGGAAAAGAAAATGCCATTTGAGAACAGTTGTGTAACGGCTTGTTATCGCGAAGCCGGCGACCCGCGGGGGGCATAGGGGGAGGGCCCCCTTCTGAGCCCCGCAGGAATTTTTTTGAAATTACATCTCTTTTATGGGTGATTCTACGTAAGAATGAATTTCCTATCCATTGTTTTAAAGCAGATAAAAATGTGAAAAAATTGAAAGTAAGACACCAACTCGATTTTTCACGTGCTGCTGAAACACAATGAAATATCAGCAGAGATCGTTTCACTGTCAGCACCCCTTTTGACCATTCTCAAATTTTGGCTTGGCAGGAGAATGACACCAAAGACAGGAGAATGACCTAGTAGATAGGAGAATGACTTGAAGCCTGCCTAAATAAGTTTCATGATTCAAGTTTCACTGTCCATATCATACAAATGCATCACAATTACTGGTACAGTTGTGTGAAAGTTCCAGTAGTTACCAGTTACCTTCTATAACTCAAAATTGTATGACTTCAATTATAGCTTGTTTGTATGTTGTTCTTCTCCTGGCAATATGTCACTCTCCTGTATTCAAACATTATTCAACATGCCAGGTTAATGACTGCCAGGGTAAGGACAAAAGTGAGGTTATAAGCCCCTATGCCCATGCTGATGAGCCTAGACCAGGGAAAGACGATTCATATCCAAGAAAAACATTCAATAAACGTAATGTGCCACATTTTTGGCATTATATAATTGAAATTTTCATTATTTAATAACCCAGTGTAATGAGCAGTAAAAACATATTCACCAAAATTACAGAAAAAAGCTGTACATATACTGAGCAATCTTCAGTATACCAAGCAATATTGAATTTGTCAGCTATTAAGTCGATAAGGAAGTTATTGATGCTTCAAAAATGATATGGTGGAACATATGAGGGCACCTGGTGTCTAATAGGAGCACTACAGCTAAAGTGCCAGGAGAAAGACATGAAAAGTTGAGGACAAAATTGGAGGAGACCCACCTATCAAATGTAAAATTGTGAAAAAATATATCATACTTGAATATATGAGTCCAGTGTAGAGTAGCATGTTCAAGCTTAAAATAACAAATAATTTATATATTTTGGATAGAAATATTGGGAAAATGTGAAATTATGTACCAGGGACATGCCAGGAGAGTGACAATTTGATAAGAAAATTGGTGATGGTTATATTTCAAAATGATGATAAAATATTTTTCCATTAAAAATCGGATAGAGCAAGCTTTGAGAAAAAATGGGAAAAATAGAAAAAAATGACAAGTATAAACGATGTTGAGTTATCTTTGGAGGACATGAACATCCATATTCTGGTAGAATCACTCTTATACTGTTCAGTGTGTTTCAAATGAGATTCAGATGCTGGAATCATTCTACTTATACAATTGAAAATGGTGCCAAAACCAATATCTGTAACTACAGGTTTGTTTCGTGTAATTTTAGCGCCCCTGGCAAGCACTCAATTGTGCGTCCCCAAAACTGAGTGTGCATATAAAAGGTGAATGCAAGGAGGGGGGAGACATACCTCGCAGAGACATTTCTGAAAATTCCCTATTTTCAATACGATTCTACGGGTTTCGGGAAATATACGATATTTCTGGGATACATGAATTTTTCACTGTGATAACAAGACTGATTTGGCCAAATGACTGTTTCAAGCAAATAAAACGCTGAATGAATCTGTCATTTGATAACAATAATATTTGAATAAGAACATTTGATTCCATCCAGTGATTTGAATAGAATGGAATTTAATTCATAGAATACAATCAGTGATGGAAAGACACAAATGGGTGCTTATAGCACACCTCAAATTTGGCCGGCAGCGGCCCTCTTCACCCACCCTTAACAACGACCCTCGTCGTTATTATCATCGTTAATTACAAAACTCATGATATATCATCCACAACCTGAAAAAAGCACGGTAGTGTTGTTCATTGGTACTTGCTAACCAAACTACGAAGGCCAACTGTATCTGACATTTTGAAAGAGTACGTAATTGAATTATTTTTCAATGCAGTTATTTAAAATATGAAATCGTGGCATAAACAGTCTTGAGAAATATTAATTTTTTTCCTTCTCTCTTCCTACTTTTTTTCTTTCCATCTCCTTTTTTTGTTGCTACAAATTCATGGGGGGCGATCACCCCTATCGCACCTCTCTGTATTTGCCATTGACCCATCCCTGAGTGCGGGCTACCAACTGTGGCCACGGTTTAAGCTACGGTAAATTTGACTCTGCTGTATTTAATCGAGTAATTGACAATGAATTATAAGTACTCTAGAGAAAAACGAGGATGTCGTTAGGATTCTCGTATTGGGGCGCGTACGTGAGAAATACAAATAGAGAAATAGACAAATACAATAATTGCAGAGTAAGCGAATGAGGGGGGGTAATAGACTCACAAGCCCCGCAGGGAGGTTTTTCAGAAAATATGATATTCTAAGCGATTTTTACATATTTTGGAGAAGGATGTTTTCACATGTTAGGGGTATTCTTCAGCTTATTTGCCTATTCTTCACCCATTCCGAACAAGAGCCCCGCAGGGATTTTTTTTCTATATGGCACATGGTATTTCAAGTGGTTGTGGTCTTTGAAGTCATTTTGAAAATATATTTTTTGTTCGTAAGATATTTCGAACCTTCAGTCTAACTGTCAACTACTCACTTCCAAGTAGAAGCCCCGCAGGGGAGTTACCGTGAATATTGTATTCAAGGTGTTATGTGAAGTCATTTCAAATATGTGATTTTTTTGTTTGTGAGATATTCCGAAGTTTCACCTGATGACCACTCACTTTAACATATGGCCTTGTGTTTCAATATGAGCATACTCACGAGAAATTGTCGAAAAACTCAGAAACAAAAAACTAGTTTTTTTGCCATTTTCATTTCCTTCTTTCCTTTGCAACCCTTCCCTCACCCTTAACAACGTCCACAAGATATGGAAGAACTGAAGAACTAGACTTCCACCTCGACAGGATGAGTGAACGTGTAACATATCAACCAATATCGATTCATATATTTGATATAAATTCTAAATCATGTTTCTAATGTTGTATGTAATTCATTTCGTTTCTACATTTGTCTCATATTAACCCAGAAGGGATCCCTTACATTTCGTCGTTTGTGTCTATTTGTTTTACAACGACACATTCTTTTGTGTTAACCTAAAATGAGCCCCAATTGTTGGTCCAATCGAATGTTATGGTATTTCCTGTCGACGAGTCGCAAGACACGCAGTCACCTGATGTATAATTTGGCTACGGTAGCAAGATCTGAGAACCCAGCAGGAAGAGGGAAGATTTTGCCGCTACGAGGGTGGAAATCGCTGAGGTGGTCAGCCTATACACCCTTGGCTTCTAGTACAATCTCGAAGACTTGCAGAAGATGATGAAATAGGAAATTTCCAGACCAGGAAAGTCGGACCCACATAAATAGGCCGAAATTCATCGTTCGGCAGCAGAATAGTCTGGTTGGTCGTCAAGAGCGCACGTGGCCCCGGGAGGGTGTACCGTTGTAAATTTCGTCTGGTTGGTTCGCAATAGCCAAAGAAGCAAGAACCAAAACAGTGCGGTAAATAAACCAGCGGCGACGACGACAACGACGGCGGCAAAGTAGAAGACGCAGGAAATCACGGTACCGCCAATTCATTTTTATAAAGAGGCCTATTTTTTTGTAATGATTTTTAAATGAAAGAGTTTCAAGTTCACAATTAATTTCTATTTTTTATATGCTTGCTTGATTAACCGACGGGTTAACTATCCAAGCAAATAACAATTGGATTATTTTTCATCTTTTCGATTTTTTATTGTAAGCTTGTTTTTTTTTTTTTTAGTAAATTTTGAATTTTAATTTTATTTGTTTCACCACAAGTATTTTAAACCTTTAAATTTCCCAATAATCCAAATTGTTAGTTCCTACCGACACCTTCCTAGTCCATACAACTGTGACCGATAGAAAGTCGTTTTTATCTTCAATTTAATTTAATTCAATTTATTTAATATTTGAGTCTCATCTCTCCGGGAGTTAGTGGCGAGGGCATCACATACAAACCAGATGAGCACTGTGGGTAATGTGATAAACGTTCAATGATTTCGTTCAAGGTCATAATTATGAGTGGATGAAATAAATTTCCTACATATTGCATGTACCTTTTGAAGTCAATACGCCTATATTACCGCATACATTCGCATACGTTTTCATCTAAAATATGTAGACAAACGACATATATGGGCATAATGGTAGTAGGCCCCCTACATCTTTTAATTCAGTATGGCGATCTACGTTGAAACTCATTGAAACTCATTGTGGACACCCACCCACCCCTTTCGGGCGCGGGGCCATTGACCCGAATTTGTATTGTCAAGCCCTCTGAGCAGACTGTTTATAGTTGCAACTTCAATAATGGAAACCTAAAGATGGTAAATAAGACGATAAAATACATTTAAATGAAAAGTAGATAAGCATTTAAAAAAAATTGATTACCCGAGTAATGATGATGGGTACCCGATTCCAAAAATTGCTACCCGCCGACATCCCTAAAAATGACCAATATTGAGATTAAAGCTCATTTAGGAAAATCAACAGGTTGCACAGCAAAGGCTATGTATGAGTTATAAGAATGATTTGGTATGTATGATGAATGAATGAATAAGGAAGACTTAGAGGTTTACAAATCAAGGTGTGTAAAGGCATATAGCTTATGTACATGTAAGTATGGTATATTCCATATAAATATCTCGCTCCAAGTTACAACGCATGCGCTGCATTTCCCTAGTAAAAAATGTTGCCATTATTCAAGAACTTGACTTACACTATCAGCTGCATTCCACAGTGCACTGTAATCCAGCCTAGGTATCATTCTAGACACAAACTCCGAGACAAAATCTGCTTCAGATACTTTGATGTCCTTGGCCTATAAAAAACATACAAATCAAGAAACAATCTTTTAAAATCAGGCAACAACATTCAACTCTGTAACGTAGTCCGTACTGTTATCATCTCACTTTCATGTTTCGAATGATGTTTCTTGAATGAGTACAAAAAATAAAGTCTCTAAGGGTCTTGGAATATCCCTTCTATACATATAGGGCTCAACACTATGACAGTACATGACCGTAATAGAAATTAGAATACTTGACTCAATTCTATCATTCTGTTATTTTATTCATTTTCATCATGTTTTATTTTTTTCATCAGTTTTATAATTAGTCATTATTGTAGAGAAAAACTCGGACACTGTTATTCAATGTTTTTTTTTTAATGAATAAATTAATAAACTTGCCCCGTGTTGACAACATATTTTGGTGGATATAAGCCTACATCCAAGAGCCCAGTATCAACTGTATTTGGTAATAGACAGTACATTTCTTTTTGTGATTTCATAGCTTGACAATATTTAGGTTTAACAAATAACTAGTCTTTTCGGTAATTATACAGGACTTTTAGGGAACATGGTCTGGTGGGGTCTGCCATCCATCAGGAATTGTTGGCATAGGTGGGTTCCATTACCATTTTTTTCTACTTGTTTTACCGTTTGACTAATTCACAAACAATTTTGGAACAATACCCATATTGGTTACTAAAAATCAAAACATGGAGTCCCAAAACTAATGGCCAAATTCTCTATGTATGATTTGAAAAACAAAAAATAAGTAGCAGGCTACATGCACAGAAGTGTTACCCCCACACTGCCAGAATCCTCTGTAAAGCTAGGTTCCCATAACTATTTTTCCCGTGACATCTGTCAAAACATCGGATGGCATCGTTCGTGTAAAATAGATCACGTTCCCATACCGATTTTTCCGTCACATAAGATAAAGCGTTCTATCGGCAAAAACTAGAACTTTTTGAAGGTAACCATCGAAATCAACGAGTCAACATGACACTATCTTAGGCAGGTATATTCTCTAATTGCCTCGATGAACATTTTGGGATCGGAACTAATCATTAAAATTGAATAATTGTTTATATAACCTCAAAATATAAAATAGCGCGTGATTTCGCTCGCGATTACAACAGTAATATCGAAATAAAACGGAAATGCGACAATGCAATCCTACATTCGATTGTTGGTACTCTACACGACATCCGCAAATCATGCCGTGCTGGTCGTCAAAAGTTCAAGTTGGCTCTACTTGGACGGGGAGAAATCGTTGCCTCCCACCGTTGTTTTCTCTTGCGCGTGATTGGTTGAAAGTTGCCGTTGACCGAAGTTTTGACGGACGTCACGTGAAAAAATCGTTATGGGAACCTAGCTTCAGCGATCAAATGAACTACGACTAAATGGGGTGTGTGATTCGTGCTCATTCGTGGAAATGGAAGTGGCACCACAGCTCTACAATTGCCCCAACCTGGGCCATTGATTGCCTGAACCATTGAGTTTATAGTGATAAATTCAATACCTGAACGACGGTTCGTGGGAATATAGAGAATACTGATCTTGTCAGCACAAACGGTTTGTGTGAATTATTGTTGTAATAGTTATAATGAGAAGTTACCTAAATTATTGGGATGCTTTGGATTAAAAAGTTTCTAACCAGACTTTTTTTCACCTTTGTATATTCTATTTTCTTATAGGCCTATCTGCGACTTCATTTGTTCAGGCCTATAAGTTGTCCATGTAATACAGTGAAACCTCTATGCATCGTTCCCGGATCCATCGTTTTCCTGCTTGTATCATTCATTTTTTTCCTACCCTACCGGTACTCCCATATTTAATCAATGTTAAATTTTCCTGGATGGATGGTTTTATTTTCCTGGTCCCTTGAAAAATGATGGATAGAGGTTACACTGTATATAATATTTCATTATAAATGGAATTGTTATACTATGTACTTGTTCACTGTGTGAAATAATATCATGTAGGCCTATCGAAATATAAAAATAGCAGAACTTGCTAATAAACAATAACTACTGAAACACCCTTTAAACGATCAATTTTCGTTGCATGAAATTTCACTAATTGCAGAGAAATTATTTTGATGGTGTAAAGGCGCTTGCAATTTCTGTTGCAAAATTTTCATTCTCGTTCCGAGTTTTGGGTATGATCAACTTTCAAGTTACGACTTTCCTGCGTGCTTCCCGTGTCAATGTATTGCAGCTAGCACCTAAACCTAACCCTACTTTAAGAAAAAGTTTAGCTTTAGCTGCTCTTGCAACCATGTATGGCAACCATGTAACCAACTTGACTTTGGTTTTTGTCTTGACACTCGAACAATAAACAATAATATGACCTAAAAAGCTAATATCAAAGTGGCGAGATGAACATAGTTACGTTGACTGAGCGTATGCAGTGTACCCTCTTTTTTAGTGTGTTCAATGGTGAATGACGACGTACGGTTTGTAGATCCTATGGAGTCAATGGAAATGTATGTGACCGTAGGCTCGTCACTCATTTGTCAACTAAGTGAAAGATTTCAGTAAAGTTGAACGTACTGGTAGTTGAACTTTTTGCAATTCTGGCATGTAATTGAAATCTTTCAGTTCTTATGTGTAGGCAACACAGGAAACAAGGGTATTCTACTTCACTGAAATTAATTGAAGAAATTAATTGAAGGAAAAAATTGATCGTGTAAAGTGGTATAATACCAGTAGTGTATATGAATTGGGTGCAAGGGAAAGAAAGAACAGCAGCTTACCGAGATTTATGAGTGGAGAAAGGCCTACTCATAGGCCTAGTGGAGAGCCCATAGATGAAACACAAGAGATGAAAAGTACACATGAGATTCTGACATTTTGGCTATTGCCTTGGTCACAGTACTCTACTCTACTGTGACCAAGGCAATAGCGAAACGTCAGAATCTCATGTATACTTTTCATCTGTGTTCTATCTGCGGGCTCTCCACTAAGAGCAGGGCCGTATTTAGGTTTTGCGCCGCCCTAGGCAAATAATTTTTGCCCCCCCCCCCCTCTTTATTGCGTAGCAATTAATCTGGTCAATGCTGTGGTTAAATCACTTGAAAGTATTGACCTTCCTTGCAGCAAAGGTGTCAATAGTCTCATCTAATCTACTCTACAACTTTGTGAGTGTGACGACTTGCATGTAGGTCCATGATACACAGGGAAATTTTAAAAATATACACATTTTGTCAAGTGATTTTTGCGATTCACGAGTGGTTTTGAAGTATCATAATTGAATCATCATGGACATTTTCGAAGTTATACTTTTTCGATTTCTCCCAGCAAAGCCCCACAGGTAATTTTTTGAAATATAGGCCTACTCATGTCATTTTCAAGTGATTTTTGATATTCACAACTAATTTTGGAGTCCAATGATTGAATCACTATGGACATCATCAAAGTTATTTTTAATAGTATAATCATCATGGACATTTTCAAAGTTATTCTCACGATTTCTCCCAGCAAAATTCCCAGGAGTGATTCTTTTGAAATGCGGTCATTTTTCACGTGATTTTTGCGATCCACAAGCAGTTTCGGAATCTAATAATTGAATCATTATCAAAAAGGAAGTGTAAAGTAGTAGTCTATACTGATACAATTCATATTAATAAAGTCATCATATTTTATTGTGTTTTTTTGTAGGTCAGTATTATATATTTTTAAAGGAGGATAAGTTATTGAGTGGGGGGGGGGCGCAAATGTCGATTGGAGGGGCGCCCCCCCCCTGGACCTCCTAACAACGTCCCTGAATGCAGGGCGCTCAAATAAGGTGTCTGATAATCATAGACCCCCGCGCTACAGTGTAAAAGAATAGAACAAAGCAACTTCGAAATAACAGCTAGTCGTGACTCATCTTTGATTATTTGGAGTAAATACTTACTTATTTCTTGCAATGAGTCAATAATGTATTTTTTTTTCATTTGCTGATGTTCGTGCAAATATAGAAAATACATATATATATATATATATATATATATATATATATATATATATATATATATATATATATATATATAGTCTTTATAACATTTAGGAAATGCCGCCCCCCTAAACTTTGCCGCCCTAGGCAGCTGCCTTGATTGCCTAGGCGTAAATACGGCCCTGACTAAAGAGTAGACCTTTCTCTACTCATAAATCTCGGTGAAACGGTTTCCCTTACACCCAATTAATATATTCAGCCTCAGGCTGTTCTCCTATACCAACTCAAAGCCTATACGCACTGTCATTTTACTTAAAGTGTATGTTAGCCCAGTCGGCATGAACAATTTGTGGGAATTAGGAATAGGCTAGACCTATTTGTTAGTCTTGTCGGCACCATAGGTCTAATTTTGGGTGCTGTTGGCACAACTCGCATGAACGTTTGTGGGAATTGGGTAGGTCTAGGCCAAGTTTTTATGCTCGACATTAATGCTAACAGCATTGAGAGGTAGTCATAAAGGGGGCTGGATTAGATGTCGGTAAATTTTCTTTCTTGAATAGGACGGGTAGGGACTGTATGGGCTTAGTATAAGTTTTTTTGAAGGGGATGAAATCAGGTTAAAGTTATTCTGTCAGAGGGTTAGGGAGATGGTGTGATAGGGGTAGTTAGGGAACTTGCCACTGTGCATTTATGTGCAATTGCAAGAGTTAAATAATAATAATCCAATGTATCTCATTGCTGTCCACACGCTTCTCTAATGCCCTTACATGCAACCATTCATAATGTCGAGATGTTTTGCAAAGACTAGCGTTACTAGTAAAATAAGGCATTAGATGGACCTAATCTAAACCATTATAAAACGGAGTGCTTATTACCACGTTACGTTTTGAGAGTTGAAACGTTACGTGGCAGCAACAATGATAATTGCTGCCACGTCACGTGGCAGCTATTTTCAAAATTGCTGCCACGTGACGTTTTTTTCTACGTTTTGAGTCAAAACGTTACGTGGCAGCAACAATGATTATTGCTGCCACGTAACGTTTTGGTTTTGAAGATGGTGCCGTTTTGAGTCAGAACGTTATGTGGCAGCAACAATGATAATTGTTGCCACGTAACGTTCTGTTTTTTCTTACGGTTTTAGTCAAAACTTGTCAAACCAACGGTAAAAACAATGGATTAATTACTGAGCGTTGTGTGATAGGCCTATAGGCTTAGCTAAAACTAACCTGTTTACATCAGCTGACATCACGGTAAAAACAAAGGATTACAAAATGTTGTGATAAGCCTACGCGTAGCTAAAACGGAACTGTCGTACGTGTGTGTGTGTGTACGTTTTGACAAGACTTCGATCTAGTACCTCTGAATCCAGAACTTGATTGTAGTTTTTTTCTAGAGATAGGTCAGTTGGCATTACGGTAAAAACAATGTATTACAAAGTCTTGTGTACTGGCCTGGCTAAAATAGATCTGTCAAAACGTAAGTTTTGTCAACACTTTCATCTTGTACCTTCGGTAGTTTTCTCAAAACGTTACGTTTTGACTACTGTGGAGCTAATTTTTGAGTACGATCATTTTATAGGCGGAAAATGAAGCTATTAAGGACGACTTTTTCCGAGGCTTTTATCAGCTGGCATTATGAACTAGGGTATGAACCTCAAAAAACCCTGCCTCTCGTTGACGTGCGTGAAACAGATGTGCAGACCTGCGTGAGATTTTTACCTGGAACTATTTAAATTGAGCAATTTTAGAACAAACTTGTTTCTTAGTAGGCCCCTACTCCTTTTTGATAAGTTATCCTATTTCTATCTTGTCCTAGAACCAAAGTTTAACACCTAAATTCAAAACGTACGTTTTGACATTGTTCCATTTTGGTTAGGCCGAACATGACACTGCAATCGTACGTGCTTTCTTACCACACTGTTCAAATCGTAGGTAGACCTATTTTATTTTATATTGGGTTTCAATGACGCACTATACTGATGGCTACGATCTATTGGCGTCGGTGGATGATGAATGAGATGAAAGGTTATTTTATTAGGTGTTTTGGATGGTGGGAAGGAGTCGGTCGTGGCCTGTTGTTAAGGAACCATCCCAGTATCAACCTGAATAACAGAAGGAAACCACAAAAAAACCCTGTCAGGATGGTCGACCATGGCGTGAATCGAACCCCGGTCTCCCGAATGACGGCTCAGTGTTACCACTCGGTCACGCGACTCGGTTAATCAATTCTTTTTACCGTAATGTCAGCTGATAAGTTAGATAAATATCGTTCTGAATATCTTCACCAAAAATATTTCTATAATCTTCACATTCCACCTATAAAATGATGCGTCTTAGAAATTAACTCCGTCTTTCTTTGAACGATCGTCTTGGAAGTACCTCACGTAAAAAGTCAAAACGTAACGTTTTGAGATTCAGCAAAGTTACGTTTTGAGAAACTCATTTTTTTAATTATTATTATTGCAATGAACGTTCATCTTCTGGGCCTATGGTCTAACCTTCCCACAATTACGTCCTGGATCCAAAGATATAAGGTCAAAGTCATATCAAAACCTACGTTTTGACAGTCTTTTGTCAAAACGTACGTTTTTACAGGTCAGTTTTGGCTAGGCATAGGCCTATCACACAACACTCAGTAATCCATTGTTTTTACCGTAGGTTCAACAAGTTTACCACATGTAAATAAAGTGTTCCAGGATCAGAAACCTGAACTAATTTACGACCTTTCTATATCAATAATCACAATCAGTAGACAGCGTAGACCTGCAAAGGAAACATTGTTTGCTCGGTCAGCAGCTGTAAAACACACATTCAAAAACCAAAACGTTACGTGGCAGCAATTATCACTGTTGCTGCCACGTAACGTTTCGACTCAGAACGTGAAAAACCAAAACGTTACGTGGCAGCAATTTTCAGAATAGCTGCCACGTAACGTTTTGATTCAAATGAACCAAAACGTTACGTGGCAGCAATTTTGCAAATAGCTGCCACGTAACGTGGCAGCAATTATCATTGTTGCTGCCACGTAACGTTTCGACTCTCAAAACGTAACGTGGTAATAAGGTCGACCATTATAAAATCAATGCCCTAGGTAGGCCCAAGCCTTGAATTATTAAAGTGCACTCGAGGTCTAGGTCTAGCTTAGGCCTCTACTGTCATCAAGTTCAACTAGGCCTAGGCCTTGACTCTAACCAGAATTAAGGAAAGATTAACTTACTACTATGCCAAGTGGATAGCCAACAGAAACTCCCTTCATACATTTCGATGTAAGCATATTATGTGTAAGCAGTTTCATTATTGTATTATTTACTACTAGTGGCCTAGTCAGGATCAGTTGATACAAATACAATTATCGGCTTTCGCTGCAACTACCATGTGCAACAAGAAAATAAAAGCCAACAACAATCTTCTAAATACCAACTTGACCAAACTTAAGCAACTTGGGAAGTTGTAACCAAAGTGATGTTAACACCGAATTATCGAGTTATCGAAAAACAACCATGGTATCAGTAATGCCAACATTTTTTCAACGGCCGACATTATGATAGGGAGGGCAAACGTCTTTGCGCTGATTGAGGATAGGGGTTGAGCAGCTAGCTAGCAGTGCAGTGGACAGTGCCATTTCCATTGGTCCGTCTGTAATGTGTTGTAATTTTGAATTTGTTTTCAAGTGCTATTTTAGTTAGGATAGCCTAAAATATGTTTGGCAACAGTATCTGTTTGACATTGTAATTAGCTATTTTTAGACGGCCTAGTGCCAAAATTAAAGGTTAATTAGAGATGAGTGATGGTGATCAAAGGCCCAGTGTTTATGTAGGCCTAGAACTTATTATCTTGATTTTTTTGAAGGCATATAGGCACATAGGACCTACCTGACAATTTTGTCTATTAATTACTAACTAGGGCCTCGGCCTACTCGGTCTCACCCCGAGGGTAGTGAGTAAAGTACGCAAAAGCTAGTTACCGATATATTATTGCCATCGCGATTCAGATCATATCTTCATTAATATGACGCAAATCGATACAGAATTTCTATGGTGCGATTTTCTTGCGGGTTGGAGTGCAGGTAATATTATTGACTGGTAATATATAGCATCTAATGTTTGCAGTTAAATGTCATAACAAACAACACATGATAGCATATTGGTACCAATACTTAATTAGATGCATTGTCTAAAAAGCTAGGCTAGTTGCTAAGCAGAGGATCAGAGATAGAACATTTTTCCTTAAATTTCTTTATTATTGGTAAAAAATCTTCTGCCTGAGACAGTCAGTTGTGAAAGGCCTCATCTTATATTATCTTATAACATTTACATCTATGGCATATTATCCTAAATCTCTGGCATTGACATACAACTATCCTTCATTGTGTTTCCAGTAGCTACCTCAAGTTTCTCTTAAATTTAGAGTCATTATTTGACTTTGGAGATAATAGGCCTACACTAGCCTATACTTCAACTATATAATTTGCATGTAGCCATGTACCTCTGTATTTCGTATTTACAGACAATTGTAAAAGTACCCTGTGTATTATGTGGAAGAACAAAATCAATCATTCTCATACGGAAGAAATTTTCACAAAGAGCAAAAAATAGTCCCAATTTGTAAACAAAATTGGTTTTAATGTTTTGCTGCTGTAGGTTTTGGGGTTGTAGTTATTATGTCACACTTTGGGAGGAGGGGGGATGTTTCAATTTGTGACTAAGGTACCCCCCCTCAGAATGCCACTGCGGTCAAAACGTGTGACAAAAATTGAGTAAATTAAGAAGGCCTATGGGGACGTCCATTAATTATGTCACACCTTTTAAGGCCACTTTGAACCCTCCCTCCCATGTCACAGTTGGTCACAAAGCCTATTACCCTCCCCCCTTTAAATATGTCACAAATTATCTTACCCCCCCCCTCCTCCTACCTCCAACAAAAAAATTGAAATTAACAGATGGCAAAGGTTGAATAAAGTAATAAAATCAAAATATCCATTTCTCCATGTTTGGTTTTTGAGCACTCAAACTAAATGATCATTTGATATGGATTTGCTGTTTCTAGAGTGGCTATACATATAAGAATCTATAAGAATGGCGCCAAATACATAGACAAAAAAAAATGGTAGGCCTATGTCACACAGTTGCCTCCCCCCCTCCCCCCCTTGTAACAACTTGTCACAAATCTTGACAACCCCCCTTCTCCCCTAAGCTGTGACTTAATTATGGACGTCCCCTACAATATTCTACACGCTTTTTGACTGAATTAAACAATGTACGTACGTATCTAAGAGCAACACTAGGCTTGTTACATTTTAATATGTCTTGATTTTGTACAAGGTTTTAAGTTGATTAATTTAGCTGCTTGCCATGAAAATCATAAAAATAAACAACTATTCCTGTTTTCTCATTGTTATATTTTATGACATTGAGTGGAATCTTTGTCATTTTGAAATAACGATTAATTAATAATTGGATGAGACAATTACTAATGATGGAAGGGAATAAAATGTACTTATGTATCTCTTAAGAATACTGATACATGTGTGCTCAATAGGCATTGAATGAAGTAGCTCTTTCAGTTTTTTGTTCATTTTGAATGCCCTCTATTCTCTAACTAGTAACTACCATTGCTTGCTTCTGTATGTGGTTGCGTACACTTGCAGCAGCAGAGTATTTAGTATGATACATCCAGGGATGTAGATAGGATTTGTGTATTGGGGGGGGGGGGGGGGGGGGGGGGCAGGTTACATAAATAAAATGACCACCCAGCTGGACACCAGCCGCTTGCCACAGGCAATTTTTTGAAATGTAATTTTTCAAGTGATTTTTGTGATTTAGAGTTTTGGAATCTAATAATTGAATCGTTATCGAAAAGAAAACTCAACACACACGGAGGAAGGGAAACGGGCTCCAGTCCAGCAGGGAATTAAATTACGGTATTTGGAGTGTCCTTGAGTATTCTGGAATTATTTTGTCAGGTCATATCAAGAGTATGTCATGATTTTACACATACCGCTACTTTAAATGGGCATATCTGTGTTGTGTCCTTTTTTTTCTGAAAAGCGGTACCGTAAAAATAATTGAGAATCATATACCCGCACTTTGAATATCATTAGTGAATTTGTATGTTCATCACAACATTATTATTTTTTTTTTTTCATATTGGGTCTTAACCACGCACTGTAATGGTTACTAAGATCTATTGGCGTCAAATGAATGATTAATGAGATGATGGGATGATGAGATGAAGGTTTTTATGGGTAGTGGGAAGGATAGTGGGAAGGAAGCGGTCGTGGCCTATATTGTGGGAAGCATCCCGGCATTAGCCTAGACTACAGAGGGAAACCACGAAAAAGCCCTGTAAAGATGGACGGTGGCGGGGATCGAACCGGGTCCTATATGTCCCTTCACCTTACGGATCACACGAAGCAAGTGAGCCAACCACTCAGCTACTGTGCCGGTCACAACATTTTTTATATAGGTCCAATAACGTATATATTATAAAACGTATTCCCTCCACCCTACTTTATGGGGTTTTATCTTCATTGACCAGTTTTTTAGCACTGGCGATTACACAATGATCACTGTAATATTTATACGTTTTGAATACCAAATAATTATATTTAGCGGGAATAAGTGTAGGCCCTACAATCAAATGTGTTACAAAAAAGTTATTCAAAAAACATCTGAATGTAAATTTTATTGAGTGAGTAGCTTGAACCAATTGATTTTGGCATATTGTATTATCTCACCCGAACAGATTTAGTTCTTGTGCTTGTTTTTGCGAGTTCTGGGACGGGTAGTCGTTTTGCCCCAAAAACTCAATATTGAAGCTTGTTGTGCGTCTGTGACATATTGTAAATGATCCTAATTCACAATCTGACTCGTATTCAACAACCTACTGAACCAAGCTCTGGATATTATGAAAGTTTAAATAAGCTTCATTTTGTTGATGAACAATATCATACCTAGAAGATGCTCGATAAAAATTGGAAATGCCAGCAAGCAATAATTTTGGACTATATATATATATATATATATATATATATATATATATATATATATATATATATATATATATATATATATATATATATATATATATATATATATATATATATATATATATATATATATATATATATATATATATATATATATATATATATATATATATATATATATATATATATATATATATATATATATATATATATATATATATATATATATATATATATATATATATATATATATATATATATATATATATATATATATATATATATATATATATATATATATATATATATATATATATATATATATATATATATATATATATATATATATATATATATATATATATATATATATATATATATATATATATATATATATATATATATATATATATATATATATATATATATATATATATATATATATATATATTATATATATATATATATATATATATATATATATATATATATATATATATATATATATATATATATATATATATATATATATATATATATATATATATATATATATATATATATATATATATATATATATATATATATATATATATATATATATATATATATATATATATATATATATATATATATATATATATATATATATATATATATATATATATATATATATATATATATATATATATATATATTATATATATATATATATATATATATATATATATATATATATATATATATATATATATATATATATATATATATATATATATATATATATATATATATATATATATATATATATATATATATATATATATATATATATATATATATATATATATATATATATATATATATATATATATATATATATATATATATATATATATATATATATATATATATATATATATATATATATATATATATATATATATATATATATATATATATATATATATATATATATATATATATATATATATATAGTATATATATATATATATATATACAGTATTATTGAAATTATTAGTATGTGCAACTACACCGAAACGTTAGGCTATATTCATTTATTTTCAAATAAATACTAATTAAACTTGATATACCAGAAATTCATTCAATCCTATTTAAATATATATATATATATTCATATATATATATATATATATATATATATATATATATATATATATATATATATATATATATACATATATATATATATATATATATATAAATACCTGAATATATATATACCTTAATATTTTTTAAAGAAGGATAAAATATTGGTGGGGTACAAATGTTGATTGTTGGGTTGCGTGCTCCACCTTGGACCCCCTAACGACGTCCCTGGATACATCCAAGTGTTAATTACTGCTCATTTTAATGTCTGAATTCTTAGAATCATATAAAACTTTCCAATACATCAGTAATTATAGCTTATTTATGTAGATAAGCTTGACCATCTTAAAATATACTTGTCATATAAAAGTGTCCCTAAAATGCATAAAGGTAGTGAGTGTGACATACGGTTGGTAGCTGGTATCAGCAAAATCTTCAGTCTCGTTGCTCTAAGAAGCCTGACCCAATTATTAGTTTGATAATTTGAAAAACACATTTTAGTACAAGTTCTTATATTGCACAGGTATATGTGGCTTAACAATTGGACATCCAATGGATACAATAAAAGTTCGCCAGCAGACGCTAGGTGATGCAAGTGGACTCAAGATTATAAAAAACACATTCAGATATGAAGGGGTAAGTGTGAGATGGAGATTCAAGATCTTCAGACCATCTAATATAAAATATTCTACAACTGCCTATTTCTGGCAATTTCCATAATATTGGTACTTTTGTAACACTAGGCCTATATGAAATGAAACGGACATACCGGTACTTGAAGGTAAATTATTAATTATTAGCTCCAAGAAATCAGGTATTTATTCATTTGAATATTTTAGGTTCGTGGTTTTTATAAAGGGATGCTGTTCCCTGCACTTTCAGCTGGTGCGCTTAACTCGATATTCTTTGGTGCGTATGGTAACATTCTGCAGACAATTCAATCTTATCGAGGAATATCAGACAACCGTCGAACTTGTGCAGAAGGTGATACTCCTGTCCATAGTTCATGGCACCTTGATGTGTATGTAGCTGGTGCATTGGCTGGTCTAACACAAGTGATGGTTGGCTGCCCCATTGAGATAGTAAAAATTCAGCTTCAGTCCCAAACAGGTGAAAAATAATAGAAAAATGTCAAGACTTTTATATAAGCTTGTTCAAAGTTTACTTCCACCTACTTACACTACTAGGCTAACATATTACTTTCACTTTGTTGCAAAAGGAACTCCGAAATTCCACTGGGCACAACATTATGAAGCTGGCTACAAAGGTCCGTTTGACTGTGCCAAACAAGTGTACCGGGAATCTGGAGTGCGTGGATTCTACAGAGGTTTCAACTCTATGCTTTGGCGGTATGCTTTTTGTCCTATTTATTATGCATTAAATATTTTGTTTCAGGACTAATATATTTCTAGTTATAATGATGTAGGCCCTACAAACTGTGCAGCCATCATATGCACATCGCATATCGTGTGCACATGGATATATACTAGGAAAACGCAGCATGTGCGTTGTAGAATGAGTGAGATTTTATATGGAATGCATGGTACTGGAAAGAATGGTAAAGGTGTACACACTTTCATTTTGAATCTATTAACTCGCTGCAATTACCTGACTCACCTATCGATAGTTTAAATCGTTTTATGATATAATCGATTCAACGTGTTATAAAAAATGATACATATCAACAATTCTTATCTTCAAAATGACATCTGTTTCATGCAAAACTTTGAAGGAATGGGTTTGGGAAGAATTCATGTGGTTAAATTTCATAGAAATTTGAATTCATTCGGAGTAGGTGTTTCTTCATATTTTCGCTTACTGGGTTATTCTCATAGAGATTTTCAAAATTTTGTTATTATTCTCCTTAAAAGTTGTTCGACCGATTTTGCCTCAAAACTATACAATATCAAGTTAGATGATGATATGTATGTAAGCCAAGTTTCATCAATTTTTTCCTTCTGTTTGACCTGTAGAGTGCCAAGGGAGGCAACAAAAAAACAAACTTTGTTTTTTCAAGTACGGTAAAATTGAGTCTTCTTTTGAATATATTCTTATATTCTTTGAAATTGTATAGGCCCATATAAGATATTCTTTTGAATTGAAGTGTTTGGATAAGTTTTACAAATAATTCATAAATTGTTCAGAGCCTATAATCCGGGACTCGAAGTGAAAAGAATGTCAATTTCACGAACTGTCCCCTTCACTTCCAACCTAGGTTTAAACAAATTTCGATTCACTTTCTTAGCAAATATTTATAGGCCCGACGATTTTAATTTGATATCTTGAAATCAATCATTTTGATTTCGATTTTACTTCTCAAAACTATGATTTCGATTCTAATTTTATCACAACCATTTCGATTTCAATTCCATTTTTTTATCCAAGTAATTAAGATTTTATTGAACTGATTCACCATGTTTATTTACACCTTGAGAAATGAGTCATAAGTCATAAGTGATGTTTATAAAAGTAAGTGTTAGTTGTGAAGATAGAAACAGTATGTTCACCTTGATGTAATCTGTAGTTGGCTAGAATTTGAAAAGCAAGCCTTTCCTTCTTTGGTCTGTTATGGTACTACGAATCGTAACACAAAATCACAACTACGAAATTATTCAAACATCAAGTAAAAAAAAATTGCATTGTATTGTATCTGTATTACATCTGGCATAGAAATTATAACAATTGAAAGCTAAATTAAGATAATCTCTGCATTATAGAACTTGTGGAATTACAATGTTCAATGCGTTGATAATATTCAACAGAAGATATTCCGACACTTGTTTGAGGTATGGTACAGGTCTTGCGCTGGCATGATTTTTTTTGACAACCGTCCCCATTTAATATTGCAAGTCACAAACTATTCGGTGTTGGACTTTCGTGATGATCAGTATTAATTCCAATGTGCCACATTGTATTATACCCTTGACCACAAATAAGAACAGAAAATATAAAAATCCATCTTGATTGGACTACAATCTCGGTTTTGTTAAATTATAAGTAGTACCGATTTCGATTTCAGTTCTCATTATTGAGAATAAAAATGTTGATTTCGGTACCATTTCTCGTTAATTAGGAATAAAAGTTTTGATTTCGATTTTGCTTCCTCAATACAGTGTAATATCAATTAATTTTGATTCCGATTCCACTTCGAGTCCCAGTTCATAAGAATGTTTTATGCTTTGACATGTATTTGCCAAACAGTCACTGTGGTCGTGGTAGATGCGTCCAAATACCAAAAACATGAAATGAAGTAAATGATTAAATTAAATAATTATTGAATGTTATTGGCATATATATGTATCTTTATTCAAGATTCTGTGTTGCAATAAGATTGCTTAAAACACAGAATAAAAATCATCAACTGAAATATAAAAATCAACAGTAGGGCATAATAGCATTTTTGAGAGTATACTAATGAAAAAAATAGGACATAATACTGTACTGTATGTATTATCACCTTTTGTGTTTATTCATTCAATATTTTACAATTTGAGCTTAAATTTAAAAGAACACCTTGAATTTCTTTTAATTGCAATATGTTGGTTTCTTATCACTTATCAGTCATTGTGATTATGTGCTGACAGAAAGATATAATATTCATTTTCTATCTACTGGTACCAAGTCCAAGTTTTATCTAACTGTTTAAATATTGATCATAACACTATGCATGGCTTGTTCACTGATGTATTCAGTAGGCCTAACTACATTGCAACCTAAATTGTATATTGAAACTTCCACACTAAAACTTTTCCAGTTGTAAATAAACTAGGAAAAAAACGCGTTATGTGTTTCCGCGTTGATGGATGAGCTGGAACAATATATCAACATATCTTTGGATTGGTTATATATATATATATATCCACCTTGAGATCCAAACAATTACGTCACTGCTTTCCTATTTCCTAATTGATTTCTATGATAATAAAGAAGGCTTTTGTTACGAACGTTTTCAATTAAATGGTGACACCTGTTGTTTGGATTCAATTGGTGTCTTGATATCTTTGAGTGATTCAAAAAAATTAGATTATATATTTTTTTACAACGAAACGGCTGATCCGATTCGACTGAAAGTTCGGAATACTGTTAATGTGTATAATTATCATATTAAAATTCCCTGAGAATTTGAATTCTCTCGAAGAAAATATTTTTCACGGATTTTTTCCTCTTGGTTATTTCTATGGGATTTTTGAAAACTTTGAAATGAGTTTTCTCAGAAAAGGTTCAATCGATTGCGCCTCAAAACTATACAGTATCGAGTTAGATAAGGACACTTGTGTATGCCAAGTTTCAAATGATTTTTAATTTTCGTTTGACCTGTGGAACGTGAAAAAAAAGCACTTTTTTTCGGGTATGGTGAAATTGAGTCTTCGCTTTGCTCATCTAATGAATAAATGCATAAATAAATACGTGAACATTCTAAAGTTTGTCATGTCACTTAGGAATGTGTACTACGAGGCAAATGCAGCATATGTGTTATATGTTGTTATATGTGAGACATTTACGTATATGAAATATATACTCCAAAATTCTACACACTTTGACTTATATGAAAATGTATACTTTATGACTCTACACACCTAAATTTGAAAACTATCAAGTGGAGAAAGCTGTGAATTACTGTCACATGAAGCCATGAGCTATTTGAAGTGGAAAAATATATTTATTCAAGTATTTTCTACAAAGTGGCTAGTTTGATCTTGGTGAAAATATGTGAAAATGTGTATCTTCCATTCGGTGAGAATTTAAATTTTTCAAAGAGATTTCTTTACAACTTTTCCTGCCCAGCCTAATCTTATGGGGTTTTTCAACATTTTGCAATGATTTTTCTCAAAGTTGGTCCAACAGATTTGGCCCAATAACTGTACAGTTCTAAGTTGGATTAGTCTTGAGTGTCCAAAAACGTTTTATGTTGATCAGTCAAACCGTGTGACCTGTGCAGTGCTTATAAAAAACAAAAACTGACAAAGCGGCATAGGCGGCTAAATTGACCATTTGATTAAGTTCAACTCTTAGGCCCGGTTTTACGAAACTGGATTAAGCAATAGTTAGTAGATTAACTCGTTATCACCATTGGTTACATATGTTATTTTCGTACCTTTAATTAATAGTTACCCTAATTAGCACCCCAACTAAGATTGGTAAAACTGGGCCATAAAAGTTTGAACGAGTGTTCTGGCCCAAGTTTTAGTTTTAATTCTCTCACGAGTATAGAGAATAGATGCATGGGCGTGCACAGTGCCGTTCAATAGGTACGACCCATTACAAAAAATTGAAAATGAATTTTCTAGCAAAACTATATAATAATGCAAAATACAAATAACTAGGTGCCTAGGACTAGGTTTAGTGCCTATGGTTGACTCCATTGTTATACCAATATCCTCCCAATATTAGTGGAAACATGAACAAAAATATGAGCTGAGAACATAATTACATATGTACGGTATACATTTACATTCAAATACTGATACTGGTACTGATTTAACTAATTATTGCTCTGCCTAATATTCGTTGATTACATCCCTAAAGCCAATATACTTTTTGATTCATTTTATTTTTAAGAGTACAATAGTGTAGCTTGTACATGGTGACAAAGTATTTGACAACCACATGCGTTTCCTTCATCACATCGCACATCAAATTGATGTGATCAAATTGTACATAATTGATTTCCTTCATCACTATTCCCTTCAATTACTACTACTAGCACACTTCAATACATCTTTCTCTTAGATATTTTCTATTATTATTTCTTCCTCTAAATCGTTCCACTCTACCCCAGTCCACAATGAAAAACGAAAACCTGCAAACGCCCCTTCTTAATTAATACCCTTTTTACCCCTGATCACTTCTCACAGCACGCTCCATGCTTTTTTTTCTCTATTTCTTCCCCAAGTTCCTTCCAACCACCCTCCCTCCCTCCCCTCGAAACATTCTAAAGAAGTTGCGTAACCCGTCTACTATACTTCTAGTCTTGAGCAACATCTACGTCAACTCCTTCACCATTTCTGATGGTGGCTCTAATTTATATTCTACATCACCCCTTATATTGTGCACTCTCTTCAATCTCCTAACTCTTCCTGTCACTCTTCGTCCAGACAGTTGCTGCACTCATTCGACCGCTCTTATCACTACCCCCCGGTAGGGATGCCAAACTGAAGAAGCATATATTCAGCAATTGGAGGAACAAGAGAAACGCATGTCTTCTCTCAAACCGAGTACATTAATTACCCTTCTCCCTGCAACTGTTGCATGACAAACTTCAATGCTGTTATGGCTCTCCCTGACACCTTTTGCACACATTCTTCTCTACCCAGCTTACTTTGAAATATCATTTGCTAGTACTTACATTGGTCAAATACTTCCACTGTTGATTGAACAACTTTTAAGAAAAACCATCACGAAATTTTGAAAAACTCCTTAAGATTAGGCCAGGAGAAAAAATTTGATGAACAAATCTCTCCCCAAAAATTCTTATTTTCACTGTATTTCAACACATAGAAGATAAACATTATTGCAAATTTTTATTCTAATAGGACCATCTGTTTTGGAGAAAATAATTTAATAAATGTTTTTCATTCATCAAATATATAGGAATAAATCAAATAATAGCAGCTAGACTTCCTAGACTCAATAGTTGTCAAGTCAAGGAGTCATAGAGTATATTCTATATGATTCAAGGTGTGTAGAGTTTTTGATTATACTTAAAATAAAAAGGTACGTCTTTAGTTGAAGTTAGCATGGCATTGTTAAAAGTGCATTAGAACTAAGACTAGAAATAAAACACTCGTTTGAAACTGTTGTGAATCAACCTATTGCATCAGGAAGGAGAATTTGGCTTGTTCATTCAGCTGGAATTTGTATTTTAGGCCTGGTTCACAATTGAAATAAGGAATAGTGATTATGAAATAACAATATTGTGATAGTGTATAGTTACAGAGGTGGGCCACAATAGCCTTTTATTTCAATGGTTCACTGCCAACCTAAATCATTATTTTGCCTTGAACGGTTCTAATAGCATTAACCACAATTCCATTTTTTAGACACATTCGGACAAGAAATGTCCGAAAACGGTCTCCTTGATTAAAATATGTCATTGAAATACTAGTAATATCATCTGATAGATCTGTTTGGTCAGAATTTGGCTTATCATAACGGTTATAAGAAATAAGTCATGAGAAATGGATTTTTTTCATTTCTTATGACTTATGAGTTATGACCTAATCACTATAACCAGTTTCTTATTGTGAACGGTAACATGGAGACGCCATCATCGATTTCGCTCTTAAAACACTATACCATATTCCATATTCCATAATCACTATTTCAATTGTGAACCAGGCTTTAAATGCGTTTTCTTCGTCATTTCTCATCCGATTGTTGTGAAAATCACTGAAAATGTGCAAGATATTTTTATTCATATTCAGTGAAAATTCTAAATTGTTTCTGTAAAAGTATTTTCTCTCCGGATTATTCTCATGGGGATTTTCCAATCTTTCCAATTTTTCCGGAAAAAGCATTCGACCGATTTCTTTGAAAAACAATACTCTATCCTCGTGTGACACCAATATGCAAAGAAAGTTTCAAGTTGATTGTTCTCTTTTCCTGACCTGTATGCCACGTACAAAATTACAAGGAAAATGAAAATAAATGAATAAAAACGAAGCCCAATTTTTGTCTGTACCGGTCTATGGAATGGAAATCTTCGCTACACTCACCTAACAAACCCAAACCTAATTTGGGACTTGATCCACAATTGACTTTCCAACTTCACTGACTAAGCCAGGCTCATCTCTAGTGTTTGGAAAGAATTTTTAGTTATATAGAAATCAACTCATAAAAAAGGCTACATATTTTTTAAACTACGTAACACGCACCAAGAAAAACAAAAAATAACCATGAACTTATAACAATTTTTCTGTATCTAATTTTTATGTGGGAAATTATTAAAACTCAGGTTTAGATCATGAGTTTTAACCGTTCATTAGTTACATTTTATTATATTATTGATTATAAAAAACTTTTTTTCTAGCCTTGCTGATCACTATAATCCAAACTGTAGTGTCAAGAAGTACGCTCAAATGTTCTAAACGTTGAAATGAACATTCAAAGTAAATACTAAATTGCCCTTATAATTTATTCACCAGAGATATGCCAACATTTGGGATCTATGTTCTCGCATACGAACACTTATTATCAGTTGGCCGTCCTGCTAGTGATCATAGCGGAGATTACAGTGTTACTAGACAGATTGTGGCAGGGGGTGTATCAGGTATGTGCTTTGTGAAACCTCCCGGGTTGAAGAAAAGACTTAGTTAGATGTAGTTGGCACATAGCTGATGTGCCCATTTTGTGTAGCTGTATGTAGGAGTAAGTATGTATCAGGTATGCAGTATTGCTTGTACTAATTTCTAACCAATTCCACTTTTTCTCGTTAAATCTTTCAACCATTACATGTGTGCTTTATGTTCATTTTAGTACGAATAATTACATTTTTTACACCATGTAGGTCCATGTGATTTGTATTCTTCAATCGTTTTTCAAGAGGGTGTCAAAATCCATCAGTGCTTTTCTTTCTTTTTATTATAAACCCAACTTGTGTGCATTTGTTATTATGTGTTGCCCCATACCGAATGAATTTATTTGGGATACTAGTACCATCAGTAGATTATAGTAGAGTTGTCAAGAGAAAACTTATGGTAGTATTTTAACTATTTTTGTTGAGTTCAGTTTTCTTGAAAAAAACATAAGCTTTGGAAAGAATGGTGGGCAAGCGTTCAAACTTTAAATCATTTTGATTAATCGGTGAAGAAAAATTAGTATAATATAATTCGATTACAGTCAAATCGTATACCAAACTAGATTCTTTTCCTCTGAAATTTGATTATAATTTTATTTGATTAAATTTTTTAGCCTCTTATGATTTGCAGCCAATAATCCTTGATGTAAGAAGTAATTATTTTTGGTTGTTTGTCTATTGGTAATGAAAGTCTAAAAACTCCTTGCCATCTCTATTAATTAGATAGCTTTACTTTGCTTGTAGACTTTGTTTTGTAGTGTATAGTGACATATTTTGTGTACTTTTGCTATTTTGTAGTGACATAATTGCTTCACCCGTTTACATGGTGGCTTATAATGAGTGCCTTAATGCCTCAGGGAGTGAAAAAGATGTGTTAACTGTACTAGTTTCGGGTGGCTTAGCAGGTAGGTGGCTAAACTTATATCGCACTGTGCTTTAGTATGAATATTTGTTTTATTATGCTGCTGCTCTGAGTAACTACATAATTATTTACTATATCTTTCTGTCGAGTAGGGTAACTTTTTTAAAGGTCACCGACTCACGGGCTTATCATAGAATAGTTATAGAATTGAAAACAATAATTTAATAGTTCAGAAACACACTGATCAATTTTATATTCGGTAACCCAATTCATTACCTAAGACCGTACATCTTCTTTATCATCATCATTTAATTCTTTTGATTAAAATTGCTTATATTTCAAGTTTTGAGTGCTAGAGATTGATAAATTAATTAGGCCTACTAAAATTATTTAGTATGATTAGATTCAGTTTTTTCCTGTAATTCTTAGTGATCAAGTTATTGATCAATTTTGATACCAACATTGTTTATTCAATTCTCACATTTAACTTGAGGTAGAAATGTGATAATAGCTGGTCGCAGTGATCATAGTTATTCAGTGGTGTAGTAGGGCGTTTATGCTGGTACGGCGACAACCCACTCATTTTTTATAATAGGCTTGTGTGAACAAACTTTATATGAATGGGGTATGGTCAGGTTTACGCTGCATATCCATTCATTTTTAGGAATTATTAAAAAATAATGACAATTTTGAATTTTATCAGGGTGACCATATGTCCCGGAAAACCCGGATTGCTCCAGATTTCAATCCCGTGACCCGGTGTCCTGAAAAAGATTTTGGGGCTCTTGTTTGTCCTCGTTTTGGCACAAGAGTAATAAATGTACAAGTTTGGGGAAAAATGAATGTTTTTTCAGAAGCTAAATGACAACAACAGCAATAAAAGCTCACAAATTATTAGTCACAGTAGGCCTATAAGTAGTCACAAGTATTAGTCTAGCTCTGATTGAGCTACTGTCTGGTTTTATTTCTGAAATAGACGGTGGGTCATTCAAAAAAGAAGTTTGAATATGATGATCGATCAGATATAAAAAAAGCATAAAATTAAACAAATATTAATCGATGTTAGGTAAGATTCACAAGTTGGTATTATCTCTATACACTGTAATACAATGGATATAATGGACTGGTACATAGAGTTCGGGCCCTAATAATATTTTGGCTACCGTTATTCGCGCGCGGCGCGCGCCCCCAAGGACACAGAAGCTATTCGTGCGCCCGGCGCGCCCCCAGTGGGTTAATTCTTAATCGCGCGCCAACAGAGCGCGTCCCCAGTGACTTGAATGTTATTCGCAAACTGACCCTGCGCGCCCCCAAGGAGACAGGAGTTATTCGTGCGCTACTGGCGCGCCCCCAGTGGGTTGATTCTTAATCGCGCGCCAACAGAGCGCGTCCCCAGTGACTTGAATGTTATTCGCGAACTGACCCTGCGCGCCCCCAAGGAGACAGAAGTTATTCGTGCGCTACTGGCGCGTCCCCAGTGGCCTAGTGCTTAATCGCGCGCCACCAGTAGCGTGAATGTTATTCGCGCGCTAATGACATAACCTCATTTTCTTATACACGATTTAGCTGATTAAGTAGTAGTAGTAGTAGTATTTATCTTTATTTAGCATTAGCTATAATTCATACATTACATCAGTCATTACAGTCATAACAAAATTATACCTAATTATCTACAGTCTATATTAATTAATATTCATAATTTTAATTTTAATACACCTCTTAGTAGGGGAGCAAGCTGCCTGTTTTTATCTCCCATAGGATTTTCGTGAAAGAGTATAGCAGTAAACGGGATTCTATTAGGATATACCATACGAGTATTTACCCTCTTCCTGGCATTTTGCCAGGTGGCGTCGGTGGCGTCGCGACGCTTTCATGCACTTTGAACTCTAACCACCCCTTTAACTTTCGAACGGCCAACTCCACAGAAACGTTTTGTCGATAATAATTGTAGATAATGAATGGGCGAACAATTTGGTCATCTTTCATCACTCTTTATCACAATTTTATCAGTGTCGAGAGCGTCGCGACGGCTTTCTAACGTTTATTTGATGATATCTTCTGAACGCTCTGTATCCGCCGCGCGAATAAGGAATAAACGCTTGGGCGCGCGCTCCAATGCCGCGCGAATAAGAAACAGCCACTTGGGCGCGCGCTCCAATGCCGCGCGAATAAGAAACAGCCACTTGCGGGCGCGCTCTGTCTCGGCCGCGCGAATAAGGAATAGACGCTTGAGCGCGCGCTCTGTTGCCGCGCGAATAAGAAACGGCCACTTGCGGGCGCGCTCTGTCTCCGCCGCGCGGATAAGGAATAGACGCTTGGGTGAGCGCTCTGTTGCCGCGCGAATAAGGAATATACCCTTGGGCGCGCACTCTGTTGCCGCGCGAATAAGGAATATACGCTTGGGAGCGCGCTCTGTAGCCGCGCGAATAAGGAATAGACGTTTGGGGGCGCGCTGAGCGCGCGAATAACGACTTCGTAATATTTTTTCTAAATTGGTATTTGTCATTCACTGCTGATGCAATCCAAAGTCACTAAAACAAAAACCGTAAAAAAATTGCCATGCGGAGAGTCATTGGGGGCTCCCAATGTAGGGTCTTTTTGCCCACGGCCAGCTGGCTTCTCATGATTTTACTCAATGTAAATTGTGTATGTTTCGATAATTGTTCTGGACTTCATTTTTGGGTATGGTCACCCTAAATTTGATTCATTTGCAAGTGGTTGTTCCTTCGTGAGTAAATATGCTGAAACTGTAGAAAGTTCAGAGAAGTTATTGTGGGTGTTAGAACAGTTTATGATGAATTGCCTGCTACACCAGCAATTCAGAAAAACAACTCCTAGTTTGTACTTATACAACATAAGTGAATCAACAGCAGTATTAATGTATCCAATTTAATATAACAATTCCTTCTGAGGAACAAAAGTAAATTCCATGATGATAGTAAATAGTAATGAATAGTACAAAAAACAATATTCATGATGAAAGAAATTCTATTTCTGGTATGAATTGAAATTGGTGTAGCTGCGTCTTCTTAATAGCTATCACAGATTGTTCCTTAAACTCGTTGAAACAACTGTGAAATATGTGCAATTTTAAATACTCCCCTCCCCCCGTCACATTTTTTTCTTACAGAGCGTATACATTTCTTACAGAGAGGAATATGCTCTCTGGACTCGTATATACCATACAAGTCATGGTATTACCACACCAGTGGGTCTTGATTCTCGTCATGTACAGTAGAACATCTGTTATAAGTTTCTCGTTTATACATTTATAAGTTTTATTTTTTCATTCAACCCATACGCTCCACATGTTAATAGTTTCATTAATACATTTTCCACATTAATAAATTTTTTTACTCTAGTCCCCTGGAAAACATATAAAAGAAGATCCACTGTAGTAATGTATAAAGGGCATATTTATGTTTGTACATATAATAAATAATAGTGAAGTGATAACAATGAAATATACATACATTACTGAATGTAAATACCACTAGTGAGATATTATTTGACCATCACAATGATTCTTTGTTAACAGGAATGCTCTCATGGCAACTTATAATTCCAATTGACGTTGTAAAATCACGGCTTCAGGCTGACAATTCCAAAGCTCCTACGTACAATGGTTTTTTCGATTGTGTCATAAAGAGTTATCGCGCTGATGGTATCAGTGTATTTGGAAGAGGTTTCTGGATGATTTCTCTGCGAGCTTTTGCAGGTGGTACAATCATTCCCCTACAACAATTTTAATCAAATGGGAAGAAAATGTGGGATCCGGCAATTCTGTCGACAAAATTTTGTTGAATAAAAAATACTCGCAATTACTTCCTCCTTGATGCATTTTCAATTTTTCATGCTTATTTGAAGGTTTTCTCAACTCAACTCTGCATGCTAAAAGTAGTGAGAAATTGTATAGAAATTATGTACATCGAGGTCATAGGTGTCCTTGTAACTAATAAGTTTCTACATAAATAATTCCTCTCAAAGAATGAATGAATTTCTTTTCAAATTTAAGCTTAATTCTTTTTTGATCTGTTCAACAAACATGCATTTTGTTTTCAGTTAATGCTGGACTCTTCGTAGCCTTTGAGGGGTGTCTTGATGCATGTAAGAAAATTTCCAAGGTCATCCCACCATTGTGAAGGTCTAACATTAAGAAATCACTTTCTATAGCAATATAATTACTGTTAATTTTATTTGTAAATAGGTTAAAATAAATGTAAATAATATTTGAATTCCAAAGTCATTTAATGTGGATTCAGCAGTTGGTGGTTCAAATCAATTCCAAGCCAAGGTTTGATGTGAAATAAACTGTTATGCTTGGCTTCTATACCTGCGTTCTTCGGATTGTGAACTCGCTAAGCGGTTTTTTAAGCCACCAAAATGATAAAACGCCCAATCAGTGACGATAAAAAGTTGCGCGATTTCTGATTGTTGAGCCCGCCTCAACTCCACCGCCTTGCGAAAGCGAAACGCAAATCGCGTTCATGGAAGGCCAGCATTACATGACTAACATAATGAACATAGGTATGTTAGTATATATACCCTGAGAGAATTGTATCAGTTATGTCCAGCTTTATGTTGACACTAATGGTAACAGCAATCAGCACTGGCTCATGCAGCGCAGTGGTTAACGCACTCGCTTCATGTGATCCGGGAGGTGAAGGGGCATATCTGACCTGGTTCGATCCCCGCCACCGTTTATCTTTACAGAATTTTTTCATGGTTTCCCTCTGTAGTCAAGGCTAATGCTGAGATGGTTCCTCCAATATAGGCCACGACTGCTTCCTTCCCATTACCTAAGAAACCTTCACCTCACTATCCCATTAATCATTCATCCGACGCCAATATATCTTAGTTATCATTATAGTGCGTTGTTAAACCCAATATAAATGAAAAAAATGAAACAACAATCAGCACTGAAACAGTGGATCAGTTACAAGTGCGCTGAACACGTCATGGTCGACCATCCTGACTACGGTTTTCTTCAATCGTTGGAGTGAAGACTGAGTCATTATAGTCAAAGCAAGATGCATTGAGGGTTGCGTTTGGTTTGCCGGTTGGAGATGGTGCTTCACTCATTCGAAACCACTTCCCATTTCCTGAGTACTCTTCTTAGAACTAAAGATCGCTGCTCTATCTAGTGTTGTTTTGTAGAAACGGCTGACAGGCTGACAAACTTGATGACAGCTGTTACTAGCTGAGGGACGTGAATATAAAGTTAGATCCTTTCATCACTACTACCTACGTACGATTGGTATTTCTATGGATTTGGCCGATATATTGGTGCATATGTTCAACATGGGAGGGATAGGAAGTGAAGTCACCATTTCCAACCGGCAAACCAACCCAACTCTCGATGCATCATGGTCGAAAGGGTCATATACTATCATAGAGAAATATTCCTTATATTAGATCACAATTGTCCCCTTCCCATAATTCCATTCCCACTAACTAAATGGATTAGCCCTACAAACTCAATTTTCACATGCTGTTTGATAACAGTATCCATATGTGGTATTAGCTACACGAATGTACCATGCACCTGGTAGACCACACTTGACTATGCAGTAAAGATATGGTAGCAGCTCTGCAGTACCACTGATACATATTTGAACCAGGGGCGGACTGGCCCCTAGCGGCAATCGCCGCCCAGGCCTTACCCTGAAAAGCTTGTTTTGAGGCCCCAAAACACCTTAATTGTTCTTGTTATTATTCACTGCAATTACGCATGTTTGCGCGGTGGCAGCTTTAGTCTCTTTTTAAACTTGTCCAGGCTCTTTGCTCCTCTTGCCTTCGTACACAGATCATTCCACTCCCTTAATGTTCTTTGGGTGAAACCACTCCTTCCCAATTCTGTGTTGACCCTCTCCACAGCAACTCCTCTGACCTCTCATCCCTATCCTGTCTCACTTCTTCCCACCCCCATGAAGCCATTCCTTGCCCAGCTATTGGGAGATAAGAGTAGACAAGTTGGGTATTATATTTTAATTTGACATCATTTAGAAAACGTAGTACAATTTATTCTGTGTTAGCGATGGCAACATTCCATATATTAATTAAAACTATTCACCTTCACAAATCACGTCTTGTGGATAAATTTTCAAAATGTTATTCTACTGCTAACCTGTGCAATTTTTGCAAAAATGTATTGTTGCTTATTAAATCTCTTTTCGGGCTCCTTTTTTAATTTCCGCCCTGACCTTTTCCTCCCAGTCCATCCCCGATTTGAGCAATGTACACATGAAGAGTATTCAGCTGATAAATGACACAAAAAAAGACTTATATGTTCAGAAATATATTAAATCAAACAACTATATAATCATTAAACTATAGAGTATATGATGTTATCAACTTATCATTATTAATCATATTTAAATATATATTTGTTGTGTAGACATGTAAAAATAGCAAAATTGCTATAAAAGTGATGAAATTTTCAAGTGCCTTTCTAGTTATTACATGTTTTTCAGATATTTCTTCATGTTTCAATACGTTTGATGTTGTTCATAATGTTTTCAAGAAGACGACAAAGCACTGCAAACGTCTGAATCTGCTATGCTTCAATGTATTGACGATACGCTATATTTGGAATAGAAGCATTATAAATCTCTCCAAAATTATTTCACTTGAGGTGTAAATGAGTGAAGTTGGTTAGGCAATTTTGAAAAAAGTGCACATACAAATGTACGCGGCAGATGAGGCGTAGCTTTAACCCAGTGTTGGGTAATGACCTTTTAAAACGAACGCGTTCGTATTTTCTAAACTTTTCAACGAACGCGTTACATTTACAGTCGACGCTCTTGAACTTTCTTCACATTCGATTTTTCCTTGATCTTCAACAGCATGAAAAGTTCATCTGAAAGTTCATAATTCCAGAACACTCGTGATGCTATTCGTCATGATCGCACTATCCGTACAAATTCCGAATGAGATGGACTATTTTACGGTCTATCCCAAATATATAACATATTCCCTGTTCAGGATTTCATCATGTGATCACTTGTCACCGAGTGAGCCGGCAGCCACATGTGGTCAAGGTTAACGTTTTGTGACTTGTTATTGTATGTAGGCTGTGAACACTGATTGTATTGTTCATCTGGAAGCATTCAAAGTTTTTTCATTTAATTTCAAGGTGAGTTGTTGAAACACGAACCACTGATTTTTTGAATTTGAACTTCTACAGCAAAGCCACGAAAACAAACTCTGAACTTTTCAAAAGATCGATTTATTTTACATGAACCTAGGATTATAGCCTAGGATGCAGGGTTGCGATGATGATACCTATACCTACCTAACATGAACTAAACTTTTTAAAAGTTTGTTTTATAAGTGAACTTACTCAACACTGGTTTAACCTGCTTGTGGAGACCATTTTTCTAAAAATATATATATTTTTTGTGTGTGTCTATTGTACGTTATATAATGGTTCACCGTTACCGTACTGTTGTTATGCTACAGAACGTTGCTGCGCTACAAAACACTGTTTCAAAATAATAGATGCAGCTAAGTGCTACTTTTCAAATTCTAAATGCTTATGAATAGAAGCCATGTTTACATGTCTAGATATTGACTATGAATATTATGTATACAATATACACATATATTTTTATTAAAACTTGATACGTAATAAATTGTTGAGTATGTTTGCTATGAAGGACTATGATCGGATTGATCAACATATCGTATATAAATAATATGCAAATGTATTAATTAAATATGTTCTCGTATCTCAAAATATACCATTTCAGAAATAAGTTAGTAGTATTTGAATGTCCATGAAACCAATAAAATGAGATAATTGATACGAAATGAGAAAATAGTCAGAAAATTGTGGGACCTGGAAATGGAAGGTAATTGTATTCATTATGGATGGCCTGAGAAGTATGTAATGTATAATGTCGTTACGTATAGGCTGTAAGACAATTTTTTGCTCAACAATCTGTCTGCTATAACAATTAAGTCAAAGTATTAGCAAATACGGTATTTTAGTATGCCTTCTAACAGCTTGTGGTACAATTAGGCCCCTACCTATTTTAATAAATAGTGGGTTTTGGCCATTCTAATGACACATCACCATAATGCAACAGTCTCTTCAGCACACTACATAGGATTTATGCTTACTAATTGGGAATTTGTAAGAGATTGCTTCCAGCACAAATTGTAGCTCTTTATTGTTTAAAATTTGGTTTCAATGCAATATACATATTTTTAATTTTATATGATAACGTCAGATTCCTATAAAAGGCATACTCCTTATTTTGTTTAACTTTCTTCAGGAAGAAAAATGAAATAAAAACTTCTCTATTAACGCATATTATAATATATATTTACATACACAACAACACTGTCAAGTTTTAGGGTTGTGAATAGGAGAGCTAACATATAATGCTGAATAGGAGTGAGTTTGAAAACACTTGCCTCACAGTGTTTGAATGTGTGCTTCTAGCTATTCGACATCAAAATAAGAATATATAATTATATTTACTCTGTAATGACGGATAATTCTTACATACGAGGGTTAATTTTCATTCGACTTGTGTTTCAATAATGAAAATAAATTAATGAGTTACCCAAACACTAAATTGCAATAAAAATAAATCCATTCTATTACAGATTTTAAAGTTTGTCGAATAAGTTACAAAAATGAAGGTGTTGTAACAGAAATAAACGAAATCTTCACAGTGTTGTTATTCAACAATCACCCATGACATCAATAATTTTATTTCTACTAGGTAGTACGTATCAAATAATCACATTGCATCCATTTCTCACATGTCATTTACTCATGCATTGTCATTATCTTCAGTTGGTGAATACAATGCTTGTAATACTTATTGAGCTCTACTGCAAACAACAGGACACAATATTATAATTTCAAATGTGTGTGGAGTAAATAAACAGTTACCAGTACTAATTATGTTTTCAAACGGCACAATAATGCTACTAGATTCCGTATGACGTTTCATCACCCGTGGCCACAACTAGCTAATTACTAATGATGATACCTTAAATAAACTGAAATACTGTACATTCTTATTTGTATTGGATACAAAATCCAACAATGTAAAACTGTATAATTAAACACAACAATAGGTAATCTTTAACACATAATTATTTCAAAATGTATCTAACACAAAGACAACAAAAAATTAATACTCAAGTAGTTGAGTAACATTAAACAGCTCTGAGAAATCATGTCACTGTTGCTGCCAAATGAATTTTGCAAGCTTCGTCATTTGGCCAATCATAAACAATACAGTTGTCACTGGTAATTATGAGTGCCATCCAGCAAATGATATTGATCACTCCTTCACTCTCTCTGTTCTCGTAACAATGAAAAATAAGGGCCTTGACAGTATTGTAGTAACCAAGGGATACAAGAGGGATGTTTGTTAATAATTTCATTACCCTACCTTAAATACATTTAGTGTCAGTTTATAATGAAGTTTGTTATAACATAAATGCCGTTTGAAAATATAATTGATTTCTTAAATCTATTTAAAATTATTATAAAACCAAACAACATGTCTGTACCAACAATGTTAAGATTAACCTAGATTAATCAACTTCCCACTTTGAACTATGGCGGAGTTACCTGACTAAGCAAAGAGTAGGAGTTTTACTTTTTAGCCTAAATAATAAAATATGTTGGGTAGTACAATAGTTTGATTGGAAATCAGTGTTTGCACAATATGTGCATTCACAGACGTGTTATACTACCACGAATGACGCCTAATACAACTTCATTCAGATAGAAAATCAGAATAATGGCAAACAACTTAGAATCCAAGTGTACCCCATTACAGTGAATCATTTTGGCAAAGAGCTCACACTTGCAGTAGAAGTCTAACCTAGTGAGTGCACAATTTGATTGCATTAATAATTTATACAGTCACAATGGCCCAGATTTAATCACTTTGAATCCTAACAAAAATCTGAAGCAACTATATTGTACATAGTATCATCAATCATATTTATACATTGTTTCTACAGAAACTTGACAAAATTAAAATGTATATTTTATTTTAAAATTACATGGTAATTTTGTTTCGCCACTTTTGAAGATTTCCTCATGACATCCACGTCAATATGTATTGTATACACACTATACAGTATTTTATGTTACCTATTATATATAATATATGTTTAATTTAATGTTACGAAGATTTCGGTCAGTGGAAATGCCAACAATTTGTGCAGAACGGTAGCACTTGGTGGATGCACATTGATAACTCAGTTTGACCTGCTAAGAATTATTTGGGTTTTGTAGGTACATTCAAGTGAACACTAAATCTGTCCCTTCTGCAATAGAGTGATCCACGAGATATCTTAGCTAGCACCGAACTTGCGGTTCTAATCCGTCACCTTTGACCGCCAGCATCACTAGAACTTTGTCCGGGTCCAGACAATTCGCACTTTTGCCACACAACAGATATAACAGCAATAAAGTTCTATGGTGACGTCTCATTTTATTATACTTAGTTAGATATAGTTTTATCACTTGGTCAATTTCTATAAGGTTATTTCTTTTTAACTTTGTCTTTGTTATTGATCTCCAACTCTCCAAGTCTCTTCCATAACTCATCTCGTTCTTTTTCTCTTTTCTTTTCCCTAGAAAAGATAACGGTAATTTAGTTTTACAATTGAAAAATAGAATAGTCACACTTCCTTGCTAGAGCTACATGTGGAAAAAATAATTTCTTCTTTTGCTATCCAATTTATTTAGATGAACATAGACTGAATCAAGACCATCCCTTTCTACTACGAAAAGCTGAAGACCATGATTATTTTGCTGTAGAACATATCGTTCAAGTTGATCTGCATAGTTTTGGGGCAAAAAAGTCTGACCACTTCTGCTAGAATTTTTTCACCAAGATACAGTACGGTACTACAAAAAAAAGGAGACCCTGCATAAACCTGAAGATATCAATAATTTATTCAACTACGAATTTTCACATTGATAAGATACTTCTGAGGAAAAGTTAAGGACCTACGTAAAACAATTCAAATTATCAGATATTTTTACTGTATCATTAATTTATCCCAAAGTACGTAGGCCTACGTTTGAATGATTTACAATATAAAATGCGTGGAAAGTTGATAGAGAATTAAAATACAATCACTCGGTTAAAAACAAATACAGACAATTATTCAAATACACACGATTGATTATTGTTTGCTTAACGACCCCACCAACAGCTAGGCAATATTGGGGTACGAATGAGCAGGTGATGAAACTATGAAGTGATGATAAGTGAAAGGACGTTTACAACAACCCATGCCTTATGCTAGACTCGAACCCACGCCCACCCGTGACTTCAGTTTCTGAAGCGGTGCCTCAGATGACAGAGATACCGAGGGCTACACACACTTATACATCAACATACATAATTACACAGTAAGTTTAAAATATGACAAAAATGGAATGATAGTGATCTATCAATGTGATAAGTGCTTGCCTTGTATTTTACTTGGGACTAGAAGTAAAAAACAAAGTGATTTCATTAATTTGAATTTGAAGGGACTTCATTCATTTCAGCTAACTCAACGTACACAATGAAATATGATACCAGAAGGAAAATAAAAGGAAAATATAATAACTTATTATTAAGAAAGACTACTTTGCAATCAATGCTCATTCGTAAGTCATACCTTACAACACTTGAATATTACCATTGTGGAAAGTTTGAAGTAGAAAAGTTATCAAGTCGCACAGTAGTTTGCAGAGTACCGTACTTCAATATGATACTGTACCTACTAGTGATGCTTTTGCTTTCGGGTAGCAAATTAGGAACCGAGTGTTCAAGTAATTTCGGTAAAAATATAATTTTTTTTTTGCATTCACATCATTCCTTTCAATAACGCTGTTTAATCAAGGTCGAACTTGTGTCTTTTAACTTCTAAGAGGGAAATCATCTCTTTACTTACTGTTATCTGCCAACCTATAAATATAAGCCACTTGACAAGTCTCTAGATTTGCAGACAAAAGACCGTCAGCTATCGGTATTAGAACTGGTAGTAAAATGTAGGATTGTGATTGTACGAGGTCAACCCTAAGAGGATTTACCTGTGGTTCAACCACACACCATCGAGAAGGGAGGAAGAGGGGAAAAGGGTGAGGCTGAAGAACAAGTGTTGAACTTCTAACATTTAATGATGGAAACAAATTGAAATGATTATTCTTGTTACTTAGGCCTACAAGTTGTTCATAGTAGGTAAAAAGTTATTTGAGATACCGATACAGTACAGTGATACCTCTATCCATGTTTTTCAAGGGACCAGGAAAATAAAACCATCCATGCAGGAAAATGATCCATCCAGGAAAATCCAGCATTGCTTATATGGGAGTGAGGTTAAAAAAAAAGAATGATGCAAGCAGGAAAATGATAGATCTGGGAACGATGCATAGAGGTTTCACTGTATATAGAAGTTTCAAATGTGTCCATCACCCAACAATTGCTCAAGAAGGTTTACCTTCGAGGCTTTGAGGCGGTATCTTTTAGGTTTTACATGAATGGGAGGAAAACGAGAAAAATGTACAGACAAAAACGCAAGGTTGAGCTTGCTGCAGGAGGCTCTCGTTTGCCACTACGAGCGATTCATACTCTATTGTCCATATCGCGGGTACCCGAGTGACGGAATAATACCTGGATAACGCATTATCCGTACCCGACCCGGGTAACTGAGGGCATCATTAGTACCTACTACTTATGAATTGATCTTCAATACAATGTTAACCATTAAAGCAAGAAACCGACGAAATGAAAAGCAGACCTTTCATAAGCTATTACCGATATTTTGAAATTTTTCACTTCTAATTTCAGGCTCTTCCGACTTCCTTCAGATTTCAGTTACGATTAGGCCTACAGTAATTATTTTTACTCACTTTTGTCGTTCTGCTTTGTACGAAGCCGTCAACTCGTCAAAGAGTTTGCTGTTCATTTCCATGAATGTCTTAAGCACGTTGTAGACGAGGGCAATGATAGTCTGGTTCCAGTGCTCCTTGCTGATGCGATAGAGCGCAGGGAACATGATCGGCATTATCACGTGGTTGTTCTCTTCGATCAGGCTCATGATGTACTCGTTGTTCCAGAAGTACAACGCTCGCTCGGCAACCTGGTACGGCCAACAACACATTTTAATCAAAGTCGTTCTCGTGGAAACTTCAAGAAGGTTCTATACAAAGTTGAATTTATTCAAAGATTTTTTTTTCAAATTCCATCTTTTGAGTATGGGAGTTTTCGTAACTTTGAAATGGTTTTCCTCAAGAAAGATTCAACTGATCGCACCTCAAAACAATACAGTATCGAGTTAAAGAGTTGGATATTAGATGAGTTAGATGCATGCCAAGTGTCAACAAAATTTTTACTTTCGTTCAACCTGTGAAGCACAAAAATGAACGTTTGTTCAATTAATGTTAATTGAAACTTCATTCATGCTCATCCAATAATATAACCTTATATCAACAATTGAAATGCAAGGGTTTTATCACTTATTTTTTCCATCTTTTTTGTCACCATTATTATGGTGTTATTGCTTAATTTTCAAAGATAAAAAATATGAACAATTAACAAAGTATAGTATAAAAGATGTAGTAAAATTGTCATCATGTTGTAGTGCCACAGTAACTACGGTATGTTTATCAACAAATCATCAAATTCATCATCAGATTATCAGATCAAATTCTAGTTTCTTGGAGCTACCGAGGCTCAGGAGGTTGGTGTAATTTGTTGTAGTAGAACCTAAGAGTCCAAGTTGCTGTTTACTCAAAAATGGAAGAAGGGGTTAGAGATTAGAAAAATATCAATAACTTTTGGACTGAAGACAACACGGCCAAAATTATATACAAAATGAAAGGCGTTGCATGGTTTGGACTAGATCCCAAGTTTCAGATCTATTTCATCAACATGCAATATTGATTATTGTTTGCTCAACGACCCTACCAACAGCTAGGTCATTTGCGGGTACGAATGAACATGTGATGATGAAATTATGAAGTGACGAATGATACATGAAAGGCCGTTTACAAAACCCATGCCTTATGCATGATTCGAAGTCCAGACCAACAGTGACTCTCAGTTTCTAAAGCTGTGCCTTAGTTGACCGAGCTACAGAGGGTGGCTGTCTGTAGTATCATTGGAGTACTATATCTTTGATCAACAAACACTCGTGAGTGACAGAAGGCCTATAATTAAAAAATACTTATTACATTCAAGACACCTACCTGAAAATGTGGACTGGAAACGCATCTTGATATTTGTCTGAAAAGAGGTTCCTGTATTTTGGCAAATTGTGATGGCTCGATAACATCTAAAATCTCCTCAATCTCT
The DNA here is from genome assembly GCA_964007535.1 of Brachyptera risi. NCBI lineage: Eukaryota > Metazoa > Arthropoda > Insecta > Plecoptera > Taeniopterygidae > Brachyptera > Brachyptera risi. The sequence continues at coordinate 77,164,849 of OZ023326.1, forward strand.
CCAAGAAACATCACCTGCAAGCAAGAAAATGATTACAATTATTTACAGGATACAAATCCCATACACTTTGACATGATTTCATTGATTCGACATGGGAAACATCCCATTCCCACTCCTGATTTGTACTTCAATTAGAAACAAATTGTGCACGTAGACAGCGTAGCTGAACATCTACGTCCAAAGTACAGACGTATACACTCGGCTGTAGAGACGTATGTGAACACACTTATCCGGGCTACTTACGCCTAAGGCTCGTGTTTTTGTCAATCACATTGCTCAGCAAGCAATCATCTAGACTCTACAGCCATCATTTATTGCATGCCATTACTTTATAGAGACTTTACAGTTTGTGTAATTACCCCACCAAAAGGTAAATTATTTGGGGGATGAATGAGCAGGCAATAAATGGAACTAATGAAGTGTGGACGTTTAAAAAACATGCCTTATGTGGGATTCAAACCCACACCCAACGATGACTTCATTTACTGAAGCAGTGCTTCTGTTGACTGAGCTACAGAGGGTGGCTTTTACAGTTTCTATGTTTCTAAATTTGAATAAAAGAATAAATCAATTTATAGTAGGCCCATAGGACTTTTCTTGAAACAATGTTACTAATTGGTTAATTTTGAAAAATGTATTGTTCTATCCAGTTTGGTACAGACGCACTGATCAATAATAAAGAGTAGGTTTATGTTATTCCATTATGAGCTGAAACTTTGAAAGCGAGTGCATCGATTGAAGATACTCTACCAAGACGCTCCACGCTTATGGCGAAACAAACCTGAAAATTTCTTTCACACCCCCATATTCTCTCAATTACGTCTGCAATTTGGTACAATTTCCGACGCTAGATAGAGCGGCAAGCAGGCTTGTCGACACTCATCACAATCCACGGTGGTTTCTTTCAACCCGTTGTGAAATGTACTACAGAAAGAAAGGTTACAACAGAGTGGAAATGAAGTGGACGGTAATCAGTTTCATTAATCAGTTTCATCTCAAAATTGAGTGATATGTCTCGAAGTCTATATTGCATCTATGGCACATTGTCATACCTCCTTTTGACTGCATGTCTTGGGCCAGAACTTGAGTAATCCTTTGACGACAGGTTCTGTAAGCGTGGCGTCTTTCTCGAGGAATTGGACAACGCAATAAGCGAGCTGCGCATGGTACAAAGACAAACACTTGACTTTGTGTAGCGGCAACAGGACCTTTACAAGGAACTGTTTATGTTCGGTCTTCAGTGGCAAAGCGAAGCCATTGATGATACTGGAAACAAATATACATATACATTAAGGACATTACTCGAACATGAAACCACCCTGCTCAGCGAGAAATAGCTGGGTGCATTGCCAAGGATCAAATTTGAGTTGATGAAAAAACGATGAAATGTAATCATAATCCCTTGTACTTGATGTAGGGATAACTATTTCATAAAATGACAAGCGGGTTTGTTATATGTACTTTAAATGTGAGGCAGAAAATAGAAAGTATCATTTCGTACAACCAAAATATATTTAAATTTAATGATTTCAATTTTAATCAGTTGATTTTGTTAGGTCGACATAATTATTAGCTAAAAATCAGACCTATAACAAGAGTATAAGTAATCCATTGGGTTTCTACTTTCTAGTCAACAGCAGCTTTAATTTGAAATAATTTCAAACTGAAGGTTAAAAGTTGAGTAGGCCTATTGAAACAAAAATATTCTTCTTATTCTCTATGGACATGGTATAGTAATCAATCTAATCACTCTGTAACTCAACATTAGTGGACACAAAAATACCAATTTTGAATGATATAAGTTTGATTCATCACAATATTCACATTGAGCTTATGGGTTGAATCTCTGTAGGGACCAGAACCATTGCTTGAATCAACAAGGGTTTACGTTAGGTCTAGTTTCTTATTGAGAAGATAATTTCTTCAATTCAGAGAAAACGTCTGATAACGACTTGTTCAAGACTTGGCAGCACACTTGTCCTGATTATTTACATCTGATGAAAAGATAGGTGAAATATTAAAATAGTACGCCTACCATTCCTTCCATAATATAGCTCCAAAGGTCTGTAAGCTCTCATTAACAAGTTTTTGAGATAACTATCTTTATAGCACTTCACCTCTTCTCAAAGTCATAATTTAAAATTACAGCGTAAAGGAGTATATTTTAACGATCCAGATTAGCTAGTCTCAAACACAAATAATCTGTGCTGAAACCTTATCCTACCTTCACTGCAGCCAGATTCAGTATCATCATTATGAACAAAAAATGGTGAAATAGAATACGTCTGTGAACATATTTCACACGCAAAGCAGTCGTGGACTAGCGTTAACCATTTTGAATTTACGTAGTCAATTTAGAGGATATACTGACGATAAAACTCTCTCAGTGATGGTCAATATGTGTTTGCATACAACACAGCATTAATGAAATGTGTGAACTTACCTTCCTAAGATTTCAAGTAGCTCGCCAACTCCATTGAAGTGTTCAGTTTCATACACAAACCTGAAAGAAATAATGAACAGTAAATATAGTAGGCCTAGTCACTAAATAACACATGTATAAATCTCTTGGCGACTTCTTCAAAGGCAACAAGCAATAGTATATTTCAACAATGCAATTAATATGAATTGACAAATGTTCAATACACCCAAATTGTATATGAAAGACACCTAGTGGCAACGTCTGAAGTAGATCAGAATGTTAGTACTGTACCTACTTACATCCTGCGTTTGAAAGTCCTATGCTCTCAATGCTATATACTATATAGCATGAATGATTTTTATATCATTGTGCGTTACAGTGAAGGCATTTACTTATACGTAATATGATGGTAGGTAATAGGTATTACATTAAAATGTTTACTATACTCCCAGAGATTTACACACCATCAGAGTCACACTATCAGAGTGTGAAAGAGATGATGCAAGTTATACATCTTGGTGTTTTGCCTTTAACCCTGTGGATAAGCAGACGACTTTTTAAAAAGTACCAAGATATCCAGAATGCAATTCTATCGATCTTGGCCACTATAAATAAGGCAGTAAGCACCTGCGCATTGAAATCTGAAAACAGTCTATTGTAAAAATTCATCTTTATTTCATTTCAGTCAGTTGATTCTATCATTAGTTTGAATTTAGTGGAAAATCACAAAATCTTGGTTTATTTTACAGGCATGACAAACCCTAAATAAGAAACTCATTGTTAAATCAAGTAGGGCTTATCTAGACAAATAATGAATGTAGGTGTTTTATGAAGGTTAAATTTATTAGTTTGCTTCACCTAGTTTCAAGTTATTAAAAACATGGAAAAATGCTTTCGAGTAGTATGAAACCTGTCGGTGAAGTTCACTAGTACTATGTACGCCAAGTACTCTTTTATCGAATTGACGTTATCCCTAAAGCTAAGAATGCACATTTCATGATCAACATGTCAATACAGTGAAACCTCTATGCATCGTTCCCGGATCCACCGATTTCCTGCTTGTATCATTCATTTTTTCTCACCCCACTCCCATATAACCAATGTTAAATTTTCCTGGATGGATGGTTTTATTTTCCCGGTCCCTTGAAAAACGATGAATACATGTTTCACTGTAATAGAAAATATGATTCGACTCACCTAAGGAAGATGTTGTTGATTTGTTTACGTATAAAAGCACGAAGACCGAGGAATTTGCCGTAGATGCGATGTAGGACTGTTTTGAGGAAATCTCTTTCCCGAGGGTCTTCGCTATCAAACAAGTCTAACAACTGAAACACAAAGAAGCAATTATTTCATGAGAGATAAAATCACTACAGGGTACCTAGTCTCGACGCAAATCCAAGCAAAAGAAGCGTAGGTGAATCTCTGACTCTGAATTCATCCTCTTAACACAATCCAATTAATGGACATATGTAACCATTTACTAAGTAGGCCTAGGTATATTGACGGTGGTTGTAAACTTTGTTAAGTGAAATTCAAATAAAAATTGTCCGCATTTTTTCGGCTCATGCAACTGCACTCTTTGGCCTCTGGGCATAACTAATAATTTACGCCTCAATTGTATTTTTGTAATTACTCAAAAACGTTTTGGTTCAGTTATTCAGTCATCACTATCACAAATAGTTCAGTACCACAGTAGCAGTTCTGGACCCTTATAGCTAGCTCTAGGAGATGAAGGATTTTGATTGGATAATGTTCTTTTAGGAGAGCTAGATACCACAACAATACGAGATAATCAGTCACGGTCTCTTTGAACACAAAAATATGACCTATTTTTAGCCCACCTCAAGAGCATTACTAGGATTTTGTGCTAACAACAATGGAAATATACAAATACTGGACATGTTGCCATGATAGGCTACTTAGCTCTACTAGTGCATAGAAACCAATCAAATTCCTCTCTCTTGGAGCTGGCTAGACCTAGGACGTTATTTCAAGTGGCAGTCAGGGTAAGGGTCCTGAATTGAGCTAAACTTAATGAGCTACGTTCTTGAAATGACAACAATTGAGTCAAGGTGAGTAGGACTACTTCTTAAAATGAGCATTACATAAAAAATTTGAGTGCTATATTAGTACTTGAGAAAATTGCATTTCTGATCAGCCATCACTCACCTGTAGAACAAATTTTTGGTCTATTACTTTCTTGCCGATTGTAGGCTGAAAATCTGACGACTCGAGGAACCGCAGAAAAAACTCGTACACCAACTGCAAAGTGGAATTGATTGTGAATTAGTAAAATTACAAATCTACACCCGAATATCTAGTACGCTAATTCCAGCCAAACGACTGTTGACTGGACTGACATTGGAAAATATGTTTTTGAAATAAATAAAAAATACCAAAACAAAAAACAACTGACTGCTCAGCCATTGTTCTATTATTTTTTGTCAAATTTTGTTTCCATGGATTAACTCCATAGGAACTATGTAAAATTCAAGTCGTTTTCATTATTTTGTTTGCTATAGTTACTAGAAAGGTGTATGCTTAGAGCTGGCCTTCCATGAACGCAGTATTCGCTTAGCAAATTCGCTAGGCGATTTTTAGGCCACCTTGATGATAAAACGACCAATCAGTGACGAGAGTGACGCGATTTCTGATTGTTGAGCTCGCCTCAATTCCACCGCCTTGCGAAAGCGAAACGCAAATCGCGTTCATGGAAGGCCAGCTTTAGGCTTGGTTTGCTTAGGCTTGAAAATAATTTTCCATACTGGTGCTACATGCATTTTTTCAAAATTACCAGAGAAACAAGTTCTTAAATATGTTCCAGAAATTGTATTCTTCCTAATATCTGTTGGTTGAATGACATCATAATCCTGTGACAGGATTCTAATGAATAATGACAATATTCATTTCCTAATTTTAGAGAAAAAAAGAAATCATCTTCCCAAATGAAAAAAAAAATTGTTTGTCCTCCAGAGACCATGAGCCGTGACGTAGGCGTTACCGATTCTATATAGGAACATGAACAGCTTCGAGTAACGGTTGTCATGTCCTTTTGGCTTCAAGATAATTATAATAGTAGTATTGAAAAATGTAGTAAAGTTTTGCAACAATATTGTTATCCTTGAAACTGTGAATAATAGGTATACTGGACCGAATTTGTGACATTCTTCTGATCACACTAGGCCAACTAAATTGATGGATTTATAATCAGATGAGCGTAGCGAAGATTCCATTTCAAATACCGAAAAAAAATGGGCTTGGTTCTTATGTTTTCTTTTTTGTTTTTTTGTTTGTAATTTTGTATGCGGCATACAAGTCAGGAAAAAATACCTATCGACTTGAAAGTTTTTCTACATATTTCTGTTATACCAGAATAGGCTGGGATTGTTATTCAGAGAAATTGGTCGGAAAGTTTTTCCGAAAAAAATTTGGAAAGTTTGAAAAATCATAAGAATAACCCGGAGGAAAAATTCTTGAAAAACAATAATTTTTCAAAAGCTCTCAAATTTTCACCGAATATGAAAAATACCATTATACACCTTTTCACAGATTTTTGCAACAATCGGATGAGAAATAACAAAGAAAACGCAATAAAAGTGTACATTTGATTGAATATTTGAATCGATTGGATTTGCAAAGTGTATATGCGACAGGTTGCAGCACTGTAAATATCAACAAGTTGCAGGTAAGGTTTTTGAACGTTTGAAGTAATCCAAGGTCCGTAGATGTAAATTGAGCTGACAAAGTTATTTTTCATTCTAGATTTCTATACTTCTAAGCTCATCTCATGACGGGAATGCCGCGTTTTCCTTGTTTTATATATACAGTAGAATCTCGTTAATACATTTACCATATTGATATTTTATTTTTTGCTCCCACCCATATGCTTCTCATGTTGAATAACCTGTCCCTTGATAAGTTTTTCAAATTGATACATTCTTTCAGACTGGTCTCCTGAAAAACATACTAAAGAGGTTCCACTGTACATGATTCATTTGTGTTTTCAACATTTTATTGTCATCAGTCTGTAAAATGCAAAGCGACAGTTTTGAAACTATTTAGGCTAACACATACCACAATAATATTTATCAAATTTAATATATATATTTTTTTGAAAGCACTGTTATGATGTGATCAGTTAGCAAATGTTACCGAACATGTATGAAAACAAACAATACCTGAAGGTGTGGCCAAGAAGCTTCTAAAGTCGGGTCATCTTCTTCCGGATCAAAGTCTGGGTTTTCACTGGGCGGCAATGTTCGGAACAGGTTGGCAGAGATCTGGAAACAATGCAATCAGAGGTGTCAACCAATCTCGACGGAAAAATATTCCCGCCAGGACTATTTGACAGACAATTCACCATAAAATGTTGGTTGTGCAAGATACATTAGAAAAAAATATATATATGTATATTGGTTTGATAACGACGCACTATAATGACGATCAAGATCTGGCTTTGGATGAATAATTAATGAGATGTGATGGCTTCCTAGGTAGTGGGAAGGGTAGTGGGAAGGGCAGTGGGAAGGAAGCAGTCATGGCCTATATTGTTGGAATCATCCCAGCATTTGCCCCTGGACTACATAGGGAAACCACGAAAAACCTCTGTGAAGATGGACGGTGGCAGGGATCGAACCAAGACCTGTTTTACCCTCACTTCCAACGCACATGATGCAAGCGCATTAGCACTGAGCTACGTGAGCCAGTGCCTGCAAGATACAAACATTATTAGTTATTTATATATTAAATATATTAGATCAAATAGATACTGCTACCGGTAATAGTATAATTTTTTTATTATCATTTTTTTTTTCATTTAAAAATATTGGGTTCAACGATGCACTGTACTGATGACTACGATCTATTGGCGTCAATGAATAATATGCGATATGTTGGGATGATATGTTATATTTCATTAGGTGTTTTTGGATAGTGGGAGAGAGTCGGTCGTGGCCTGTCATTAAGGAACCATCCCAGTATTTACTCAAACGACACAGGGAAACCACGAAAAACTCATGTCAGGATGGTCGATCATAGAGAGAATCGAACCCTGGTCTCCCGAATGACGGTTCAATGAATAAACCACTCAGCCATTCGTCTCAGTGCGATAATAATAAATCAGTAATAATACAGATTTCATGTTCAAATCTCATGTGCTTTCAACATCAAATATTAAACCAGAGTGAATACATAATTGTGACATAAAAATGTTCTACCGCAGGTTATATAATTGAATCTATATTCAAACGTACGTACTTTATCCCAGTTTCAAATACATAAATTCAATTCATTGGCCTATGCTCTTCGGACACTTATTAGGTCTAAAAGTGAGTTTTTCGAAACAAATTTCGATCTGAAATGTTTCGTTTGAAAGATTCTAGGTCCTTTACCTAAACAAGAGAATAAAAACAGTCCAAAACTATAAATTATCACTTTTAGAACACATGAAAAGGAGGGGTGAGTAGAATGAGTCGACTGAGCAATCATTCTAATTAAAAGTATTTTAGTATTTAAACGTAAATATATATCATTATGTTTTCAGCTCACGTTTTTGTTCATGTTTTTTTTTTTAATATTGGGTTTTAACGACGCACTGTAATGATGACTAAGATCTATTGACGTCGGATGAATGATTAATGAGATGATGGGATGATGAGATGAAGGTTTTATGGGTAATGGGAAGGATAGTGGGAAGGAAGTGGTTGTGGCCTATATTGTGGGAACGGATTAGCCTAGACTTCAGAGGGAAACCACGAAAAACCCCTGTAAAGATGGACGGTGGCGGGGATCGAACCGGGTCACATGGAGCAAGTGCGTTAACCACTCAGCTACCTGTGCCGGTTTGTTCATGTTTCCACGGATACAGTGAGCATATTGGAATACCAGTAGAATAACACCTAACCACGAGTATTTTGCATCAACATATAGCTTCACTGGAAAATGTATTTTCAATATTACAAAATAAGCCCAATACGTATGTAAAGGCCCTGCCCACATCCACGATGGGTAGGCCTACAACAAACTCGGACTTTTCCATTAGGGCTGTAAATCAGCAGGCTTACCACTTACGTTTTCTTCGTCACACTCATCAGATATTTCTAGAATTGTTGAAAGGGTCTGGGGCACGGACGACGGAGGAATATCGGGTGATTTCAAGTCAAACGGTATAACATTACAGCGCGGAAAAACCTCGGGCAGACCTGGCCGACCGACAGACAACATCTGAGCCACGAATTTAGTCCGTTCCATAGTGTTTACCATGTTGGTACAATTTAGATTACGTTCGGAAATACCCAAATTAATAAAAATAATAAAACCAGGTCAATAACCAATTTAGATAATTTCAGCTATTGGTGAATCTAGAATTTAGTAGGCCTCCATGTAACCACAGTTATATATTGTATGTATCAACAATTACTACCTATTATTTGTAGAATCTAACAATATTATACAGACCAACATAATAACAGAAACGTTGGTGGGTTCGCAAAAGTGACGAGGTTTCTGAAAATGATTTCACGAACAGTTTACTAATGATTCACATTTTCTATGAGTAGGCCTACAGAAAAAATTAGGTCTACTACTTTAGGCTTATTTCAATGGATTTAATCATTTCAAAATGTATCAACTTGACAGCATTGTTCTCAAATCAATAATATTTTATATTGCAGATAAAGTTCAGATATTGTTTGTTTATGCTTACAAAGCCTACAATATTTCAACTTGTAATGTAGGACCCCTTTTCTATCATCATTTCGAGCACAGATCCTAAGCTATGTATATTGAGTGCACTGCTTGTATATAAAGTTATGTAGGTTTGTTATATATCAACTAAAGAAACTAACGCTATGTTAATTAGGATGGTCCACTTCACTTAAAGTACAATTTGTAGCCTTGCACAACTTGATCTCTGTGTTGAACCTTAATGAGGAAAAAAGAAAACTTATTTAAACTCCTAACATTTACGGTTTTAGACTGTACCGTACATCCAATTAGTTGGGCAAAATATTTGCATTACTTCATTGATCATTGTATTATGAAAAAACGAAAACACATAAATATTACAATAGGCCTACACGTAATATCGAAGTCAACATATTCTAGGAAGATTTTGATTAAAGCTGATCCACAAATTATACAAAATAGGCCTACGCCAAAAATGCACAATATTGTTCAACAGAATAATTCTTACGAAAACGATTAGAATTTTGGATGTTTTATTAAAAACATTTTCAACGTTTCCATTTTTTTGGTTTCAAGATACAAACTAATACTATCAAGTGACACTGACACATGGGTTTGCTTATGAAGCTTTCAAACTAAAACACCGATTTCGATTGCTGACATTCAAAGTCACAACCCGTATTTGAAACATCGTAAATGCAGAAATGAAAATCTGGAACCAAAGTCATGTAAAAGTTACATCCACCTTGAAAAGAAGGTCGAGGCCAGTAAACAATGTTTACCTATATGCTGACCGAGTCGCTCTACTTCAAAGATATCAAAGTGTGATACGAATGACACATTCAACACACAATATTTACTACCCTTAAGTAGTACTCTGCCGAAACAGAAGTAGGAATTAGTGAACAGGGATTCATGTACTGTCGTAAGTGATCCCTCAACCTAAACAGTTGTATCTTGAATTACCTATTCATGAATTCACTGTACATAGGAGTCAAATTGATCTGGTTGTATTTCATATTTGATAAAAGTACTCTACCGAATACCACACCATACATTTTTGTCTCCTAATTAAACATAAATATGATAATGAGATACGATAGTAAGGTTAAGGGATCACTCACAAGAGTTATAAAGTACAAGGATGAGGCTTCAGGAAATTGACCGTAATTGATAATCAACGAAAATGTTTTCCGAGCAGAATTACATTTTCCAAACGGATGCACCAATAGTCTAATACATGTGTTGCTCGTACCATCTTGATGATCTCCGGGTAGACAGGTTCGGTGAGGACTCCCCTCCCTGCCGTGATATAGTCCACGAGCTCGTTGAGAGTCGCCCGCTTGATCTCCTTGCCCTTCAGGTCGGCCACTGGGTCCATGAAGTCGAACGCGACGCAGCACTGGCGCAGCTTGCGCATGAAGAGGTCCTCCTGCTCCGACGAAGGGACATCTAAAACAAGTCGACGCCAAGTTATTCAACGGAACCAACGAATACAGACCGACATTTTGAACTAGTTATTTTGTTACAGTATATTCAAAGCTCAAACATTTTATTTGAATATTTTATTGGCATAAAAGTAATGAGAATTATCTGAATAGAAATGAGCAACTGTTAGAATAAGTTGGCCAAACAGGTAATATTAATTTAAATGTCTAAATTATTTACATGGCAACAGTAGCGGCCCGACAATACAAATTCGGGTCCATGGCCCCACGCCCGAAAGGGGTGGGTGGGTGTCTGGTCTGGTCTGGACCAGACATTATTTGATGAGTTTTAACGTAGATCGTCATAATGAATTAAAAGATGTGCTACCATTATGCCCATGTATATCGTATGTCTACATATTTCAGCTGAAAACAAATGCGAATGTATGCAGTTATATAGACGTAGACTTCAAAAGGTACACATGCAACGTGTAGGAAATTCATTTTATCTACTCATAATTATGATTTTGAACGAAACCATTAAACGTTCACTCATCGTGTTGAGGTGGATGTCTAGTTTTTCCATATCTTGTGGACGTTGTTGAGGGAAAGGATGAGGAAGGGTTGTAAAAGGGAGAAGGAAATCAAAATAGCGAAAAACTTTTTTGTTTTGTTTCTGAGTAGTCGACAATTTCTCGCGAATATGCTTATAAACTCAAACACATGGCCATTCGTTGAGGTAAAAAGAAAAGTGGAATTTGTTAACCACTCCTTCCATCAAATTTGTATCAGGTAATAACTAAGAAGGAAGCAATGCTTCTGCATACCCCATAAAACAATGGGACTACATCTTTGAAAATGTGCTGAGAAAAAATTATTGAAATATTATAATCTCAAAATACTCTCCTGCAGGGCGATTCCATTTGAATTGAGTGGTTGTCACGTAAAAGTTCGAAATATCTCACAAACCAAAAATTACATATTCAAAATGACTTCAAAGAACAACTCAAATACAATATTGAAGGTTCATAATATCTCACGAACAGAAAATGACTGTCCTAAAATTACTTCAAAGAACACTTCAAATACAATATTTATGGAAAAGTTATGTTTGAAGTGGGTGGTTATCAGGTGAAGGTTCATAATATCTCACGAACAGTAAATCACTGTTTAAAAATTACTCCGAAAAACACTCAAGTACATAATTTTTGGAAAAATTCCATGTGGGGCTCCTTCTATTAAGGGTGGGTAGTTATCAAGTAAGGGCTCGAAATATCTCACAAACAAAAATTTTACTTTTAAAAGACTTCAAAGATCACAACCACTTGAAATACCATACCTGATGAAAAAAATTCCTGCAGGGCTCTGTCAGGAATAGGTGAAGAATAGGCTAAGCTGTTTATAGTATACCCTGAATATGTAACAGAATCCTTCTCCAGAATATGTTGAAAGTGCAAAAAATATAATATTTTCTGAAAAACCTCCCTGCGGGGCTGTTGTATCTCTAACCTCCTCATTCGTGTTTTCTGCAATTATTGCATTTGTCCAATTTTCTATTTGGATTTCTCACGTACGCTCCCCAATACGGAAATCCTAACGATATCCTTGTTTTTCTGTAGAGCACTCATAATTCATTGTCAGTTACTCAATTAAATACAACAGAGACAAATTTACCTTATTTAAAACCGTGGCCATAGTCGGTAGCCCGAACTCAGTTGGTTCAATCGCGGATATAAAGGTGTGCGAGAGATGAAATTTCCCCCCCACACTCATGAAGTAGTGGTGACAAAAACAGGAGAAAGGAAGAAAGAAATTAGGAAGAGAGAAGGAGGGAAATAAATATCTCTCAAGACTGTTTATGCCACGATTTCGTATTTTACATAATTGTATTGAGCATTCTAGGCCTCCGTACTGTTTCAAAATGTCAGATCTAGTGGGCCTATGTAGTTTGGTAAGCAAAAATCAACGAACTACACTACCGTGCTTTTTTCAGGTTGGGAATGTATCTTGAGTTCTGTAAATAACGATGATAACAACGACGAGGGTCGTTTGTAGGGGGGGGGGGGGGGGCGAAGAGGGATGTTGTCTGGTGGCCAAATTTGAGAGGTGCTATAGGGACCCATTTGTGACTTTCTTTCTGTGCGTATCCTATAAATTTTATCCCATTCTATTCACATCACTGAACGTAATTAAATGTTATCATTCAAATATCACACTTATTGAATGGCAGATTGATTCAGAGTTTTATTTGCTTGGAACAGTCAATAAGTCTTGTTGCCACAGTAAAGAATCCATGTATTCCAGAAATTTCGTATAGTTCCCGAAACCCGTAGAATCATATTGAAAATGGGGAATTTTCAAAAATGTCCCTGCGGGGCATGGCTCTCCCCTTGCATTTACCTTTTATATGCTCACTCAGTTTTGGGGGCGCACAAATTGAGTGCTTGTATGGGGCGCTAAAATAACACGAAACGACCCTGCAGCTACAAATATTGATTCTGCCACTATTTTGAATTCCATAGGTAAAATGATTTCGTCATCTAAACGTTATCTGAAACACGCTAAACAGTATTGAAAATGGGTGTGATTTCAAAAAATTCCCTGCGGAGTCGTAAGGGGGGGCCTACCCCCCGCGGGTCGCCGGCTTCGCAATCCTGATTTCATATGGCATTTTCTTTTACGGACTGAAATCGCCCCCCCCCCCCCCCTATGAATACTTCCTCGATCCACCCCTGCAGTGGGTGGGTGGTGGTGTCTTATATATCTGGCCCCGCGTGCTTGTGCCACTTCGGGCCGCCACTGCATGGCAAGTTTTCGATGTTGAATAAATAAATAATCAAAATAATGCTAGTAATTAATAAATTATAACAATATATGGTAGTAAAATGTCTTTTTTCATATTGCTAATACATACACAATAATAGTATAGGCTTACAGGTAATCTTATACACGAGAGCTACACATTTGAAATACCGTATGAAATGTAAGAATATAAATATGGCTTCTTTCTGAAATTACCACAGCTGATGTTAGTCATTGCCAAGTTGGTAATACACACATTTGAGTGTTTTATGTTGGCTACAGTACTCTCTATCTTCTCAATCTAGTTTATTCTTCTTTCATGGATACAAGTAAGGCCTATAATTATAATTAGGGGTGACCATACCAGTCATACTGTGATCCCTACTAAACATTATGCAACTTTCATTGTCAATCGCCAATACGGATGGTATAAGAAAACAACGATTGTATAATAAAGTTCTGTCGCTCTTGCTATAGGCTTCGAAATTAGCATTTCATACAGAATTTAGTGGAATAACTCACAATATTGCAGCAATGATTTCAAGATTGTCAACAATGAAAGTCCAAGAGTCGAGGTCGATTTTAGGGCGTATTTTAAGGCATATTTTTCAAAATGTTTTAGACTAGCTTCAACTGCGCTATATTTAAAACTAATTGAATAGTTAGATTCGTGGGTTTAAATTTGCTAAAAATGTATTTTTCACTAAATAATATTTTTGTAGGCACTATGTTTGAAACACTTGATAGAGACTTCTGAAAAGACGCCTGTATAAAATACAAATGACTGAATTATAAATTTTAACTCTATTGCACCTTACTTTACACAGAATTCAAGCTGATAACTGTAGAATACTGGAATTACTAACTGGTACTTTCTGTCGCCACTTGTCGTCAGTGTGGTATAAGTACAAGAAATCTTGAATCGCAGTTCCAACTGACAGTTTTAAAGGACATCACAATCCTAAAACTAGATTGTAACGAATAATGACGATTTTCATTTTCCTAATTTCAGAGAAAACTAGAAATCGTCATCTCAATTTCAGAAACCATGATTGATTTATTTGTCCTCCAGGCCTTGGCCCATTTGCTGAATCGTGACGTATACAGTACTCGATTCTGTTACCTTATGTTTCTATACAGAATCGGTTATGCCTACATCATGACTCATGGCCTTTAGAGAACAGAAACAAAATTTCAATTTCTGAAATTGAGATTATGTTTCTGAGTTTTCTCTGAGATTGGGGAAATAAATATTGTCATTATTAATTAAAATCTAGTTTTAGGGTTGTGATGTCCTTTAAGTGTCATGGGGGGGGGGGGTTATTTCAGCAGTGCATAAACTTCGTGCCAGATGTTTCCCGTTCGTATTAGTGAGATTAGGGTAATCAGTTAACTGACGTCCTTGCAATGTCATCATCATCAAACAGGAGAAGCTCGCCACGGTACCCGGGGATGTCCAACTTCTAATGGGTTCACTACTTCCCAGCAACACCTTGATCCCTAAAATAGAGGCAGCAGCACTTGGCTAGCTGTCTGTCACTTCGTATATCTAGCGAAAGATGTTATATCGACGGACGGCATCCTAGGTAATATTGGAAACTAAAAGCATAGACTAAAGAATACACTAAAGAATGCATTATTTAGTCTATATAGATGGTAAAAGGCGGCTCGGAAGTTGAGCCACGACGTGTAAAAGTTGAGTTAGGAACTATAGGGAGCGAGTGATTTTGTCAACAATTATGTCCAGTTGGAATAATAAAATTCATCAGACACTCCCTGACAAGTGGCTAAAGCCTGAAATACACACTTCAACTTATTCTTCAATCAACTCATGAATTTGGAATCTTGAAACTACCATTTACACTACTCAATAAGATGAAAGATGTCAAATGATGTGATCAGAATTTAGCTGGACAAGCGTATCGTGCATCTAGTATGCAGTGCATACGATACTTTCACAACCTCCAATAATTCAATCATAAGAACACTAGTTGTATCTTTTGTCGACGGTAATTATTTTTAGGTGGGAGAATGGGGCAGAAGTCGTCAGTTGATTCGAACGATAGAAAGCTTGTGATCCTGATTTGGGGCAGAGATGGGCAAAAAGATATACGGGCTTACAAAATTTATTTTAAATACAAAATACAAGATTACGTCTTGCAAGAAATACAACGAGTCTCACTGTGACAAGATTTGCCAGTTGACCATTTCGAAGAATGAAATAATATATCATCCCACCGCAAAAGTTGCATCAGCATTTCAAACAGATCAAAAGGAAGATTTCAAAGTGATCAAAAGGAAGATTTCAAAGAGATCAAAAAGAAGATGTTTCCTTTGAAAATGGTGTAAATGTGTAATGCGGCAGTACCAATAGGTTATAGCTACCTAATGCATCACTGGCAGTGAGGCACTAGGACTATACTCGGATTATAGCCTATTAGCACTAAAAAACCACCAGAGAATTTCAAATCACGAGAAGATATATATCACATAGTATATTCTTGGTTTCATTCTGCCAATTATTCACTACTAATTATTACAACTGATTAATGGATTTCACTCGCGAAATCCGAGCTAGGAATATATATACATATATATATATATATATATATATATATATATATATATATATATATATATATATATATATATATATATATATATATATATATATATATATATATATATATATATTGTGCAGTTTTCCAGTAAAAGCATCAAGGCACGATGTACATTATAAATTAAACATCAAGTTACAACGCGTTATTTCACCGAAAAATCAATTCCAATACGCGCAATCTCCAAGCTCACCAAGTGAACCTTCAAAATCAACACTTTGACAAATATATGGTCTCAATATTTAAATTAAATTTGATTCAAGTCGTCAATATGATACAAATGTGGTTGAATGCTTTAGAATATTCCGTATTGTTATATATGAATACACTTTTTTGTGATACAATTTTTAGGTCTTGTTTTAAAAAGGGTGTCACCAATAATGTCCCTAATGCTGGGCTTCCATACCTGCATTATTCGGATTGCGGATTCGGTAAGCGTTTTTTAGGCCACCTTGATGATAAAACGACCAATCAGTGACGAAAGTTACGCGATTTCTAATTGTTGAGCTCGCCTCAATTCCCCCGCCTTGCGAAACCGAAACGCAAATCGCATTCATGGAAGGCCAGCATAATACAAGTTGGCAATTTATTATACATTATAACATCCTTTATATTTTGCACACTGTTCATACATTGCTGTTGTATGTTGGACTACATGTAGTTTATTTTTCGTTCTTGTATTATATTTATGCAAATCTGAATTAATGACACAATGAATCAACATTTCGTCTGAAGTACAATAAAATCTCGTATATATAAACCAGTAAGTGTCATTACTTCTAGTTGTTTAGACAAATTTCTACAGCTATGCCTTCTCCACTTCTTGAATATTACAGCGGTATACGTAGGGGCCGGGCCTATAGCAGCTTTTTGTGCAGTAGTAGGCCTAAATATTGTCTTACTGTCACCAACATGAGCAGTATTAACGCCTCACTAGAATATTACGCCATATCTCAGCAGCGATTGTTGCGAGTATTTTAGCCAACAGCTAAACCCTAATCGGTATGTTCGAAAATAATGCATTTATAAAGTAACTGTGCAAACGCAGCTTATATTCGTTGTGAGGTGAGCGAGCCGTTTGTATGAAGTCTATACTCGAAAACTCTATACACACCTCGACTTCAATGAAATTTACTCGAGAATTATCTACACCTTGGTGGAAACTGTCGAGTCTACAAAGACGTGATCACCATGAGCAAGATACTGAATGAAGAATAACCACTATATCTAGTAATTTGATGGAAATTTATTCATAGAATATCCAATGAAATTCTTCAAAATAGCTTATCCGATTCTTACGTTCGGAAAAGAACCGATTTTTTCAAGAGATTTTCCTTCATTATTTTCGCTCGGCCCAACCTTATCGATTTTTTTTTCAAAATTTTGGCATGTTTTACTCCAAAAGCGGTTAATCGATTTGGCCCCAAAACTCAACAATTCTGAGTTAGATACGTCTGCGTGTTCAGAAGAAGTTTCGTGTTGATCAGTATCCGTGTGACCTGCGCAGTGCGCACAAAAAACACAACCAAAGCTACGTAAGAGTAAGATGGAAGTATTCGCTTACGCTCATCCAACAGCAGCAAGTATTTAAATATTGTCTCGCTTATTATAGAGTTATGGAGAAGGTTGAGTTTTTTTTTAAATTACGCTACAGCAACCAAACGATCTTACGCCATCTGGTTCATCTCTTTTTGTTGTTTACTTTCCGACATATTAAAATCGCATCTATACACACCCCTTCCTCCACCGTTCATTTTATGCAGATCGTTTGGGGTCTGTAGTCAAAAAAATCATTCTCCATAAACCTGCTCGAGACACCAATTTGAATACTAAATTATTCATTTCGAACATGGTAAGTTGTTTGCTAAAAAAAAAAAAAATACTGGATTGGAGTACGATTCCCCTTTCGACTATACATTTTTCGGTTTCCTAGGTTATATAATACAGGGATAGTTTCTTGAGATCAGGTTACGACCGCCACCTTCCCATTATTCCAACATACTGAAGAGGACTAGATTCACTAAACATATTGATACTACACTTAACTGGTCTATAAGTAAACTACAGTACTATATAAAACAGTCGCCCTCCGCAGCTCATCCGGCCAAGGTACCTCTATAAAAAATAAAGTCACCGTTGGTGGTGGGTTCGAGTCCCGCATATGCCTATGGCATGTTTTTTTTTTTTTGCAAATGTCTTTTCACACATTATCACTTTATAATTGCATTATGGTCTGCTCATTCGTACCCCCAAATAACCATGTCTGTTGAAGGGCTTGCTGAGCAATCAGTAATCATCATACGGCACTAGAATAAAACAATAATGGAAGTTACCACTGTAAGACAATACAGTTTACGATTACGCAGTGCGGTGACTATATAGAAAAGAGGATACGACTGGAGATGGATACGTAACGATGGCAACGATTTAAAGATGAATATATACATGTTTTAAAACCACCTGAAACAGTATAATAGTTGTTCTTCCAGCCGAGCTATAGATCGTCCACCGAGGTAAATGAAACGGGGGCGCTGAAGAGCGAATACTGGAATAGCGATACTACTAAGAGTGAGGGAGGGCTTGGCGTGTAGGAATGCCGTAGACAAACTACTTTTTGGGGGATTGGCTAGAGCACAACGGAGCTGTTTTAGGGTTTTTGGGTTAGGTTATGATCGTTTCCTCGAATAGGCTATTCTCTTTCTAAGTTAACACGCCAAGCCAAGTTCACTCTTGGTAATATCTTTATTCCAGTATTCGCTCTTCAGGCGCCCAATGAAACCACAATCGTTGTTGATAAGGGCCCAGTACGACTTTAAACTTGAAGGGATAACAATCTATCATGTTCCCAGAACCTGTAACGCAATATTGTTAGCGTTAGTTGTTTTACTCCACTTGAATCGTTTTACGTAGTCCAAAATCGAAACTCGTACCCGTCAATGTTAAGTGATAGGTAGAATAGCGAAAGGGACGACAGTCGTTTGGAATTCTCATTTCGCTGTTGCTTCGAGAAAAACGTCATGAGTTGTGGCCTTCGTGCGTGTGAAACATTCATATATTTTTTCTATCAATGGTTTACGCAATCACAATGAAACTTTGCCAATACTATATATGTATATCAATGGTTATACTTTGGGGACGTAATGGAGTAACGTCACACCTTTACGGGAGAGAAAGTTGCCTCCCTCCGAAGCTCAGTCAGCTGAAGCACCGCTTTGGATACTGAAGTCACCGTTGGGCAGCCTATGGTTGAGCGTGGGTTCGAGTCCCGCATAAGGCATGGGTTTTTGTAAAGGTCCTTTTACTTATCATCACTTCATAGTTTCATTATCACCTGCTCATTCGTAACCCTGTATAACCTAGCTACCGGCACGTAGCTGAGTGGTTAGCTCACTTGCTTCGTGTGATCCGGGAGGTGAAGGGACATATCGGACCCGGTTCGATCCCCGCCACCGTCCATCTTTACAGGGGTTTTTCGAGGTTTCCCTCTGTAGTCTAGGCTAATGCCGGGATGGTTCCCACAATATAGGCCACGACCGCTTCCTACCCACTATCCTTCCCACTACCCATAAAAACCTTCATATCATCATCCCATCATCTCATTAATCATTCATCCGACGCCAATAGATCTTAGTAATCATTACAGTGCGTCGTTAAAACCCAATATATATATATAAAAAAATAACCTAGCTGTTGGTGGGGTCTATCAGGGAGAGGGAGAGGGTGTTTCAGTGGTCAGTTAATATATCATGAATAGGGAATAGGGATAGGTCATGAATATGGGATGATAATAAGGAGGGAGAGGAAGAAGTCAATTACAATCCCACTTGAACGCATGATCGAATAATGTTGAGACGCTTTCTTGCTGGACTATACTTTTGAGGATTTCAAAAATCTCAA
The DNA here is from genome assembly GCA_964007535.1 of Brachyptera risi. Classification (NCBI taxonomy): domain Eukaryota; kingdom Metazoa; phylum Arthropoda; class Insecta; order Plecoptera; family Taeniopterygidae; genus Brachyptera; species Brachyptera risi. Next base: position 77,184,702 of record OZ023326.1, read on the forward strand.
TTTAACCTCTTTAAATCGAAACGAGTTACAACTATTCTGCAGGAGAGTATACAGTTCTGATCTGGTAATGATCCATATGAGAACAAATTTGAAGTTGATTGGTTTTTCTTCAAACATGAAAACGTGGCACGCACATGAACGAATACCGATTTTGTAAAAAGACATGGCATTTCTTCAGCGCTTGGTGAGAGAAGACCGTCAAACCATCGGTTGAACACAACACTGCTCTTATTTTAAGCGTCCATTTCTAACCGGTAAGTAAAGAGCTCGCAAAAAGTCCCACACAAGAGGAACAGATATGCTCACAGTGGGAATTGACCTATAAGGAGTGTTTTAGCGTATGACCAAGGACACATTTGACCATTAAACGATACATTGCCCACCAATTTCAATAAACACATCTACATAACAAAAACAAGCTTTCATTACTTCAAAATTTTGACACCCTATATACCACGCTTAGAACAGTTTCAAGCTCTTGAACTTTGAAACTTTTGAAACCCACAACCATAAACTTCTGAAGGTCTTCTCGAACCATTTTGATTGAAATTTCAATGGAAAATAGTTGATTATACAGGCTAACGCTATTTATAAAAAAATCTATAACAAATATAATATTAATAATATTTGAAAACGACCCTTTTTTTCCTTTTCATTTTATATTAGCTTCAATGACGCACTGTGCTGACAACCATGATCTATTGGCGTCGGTGAATGATATATGAGGTGATGGGATGATGTGTTGAAATGTAATTTTATTAGGTGTTTTTGGATAGTAAGGAGGAGTCGGTCGTGGCCTGATGTTAAGGAACCATCCCAGTATTGAGCTGAACGACAGAGAGAAACCACGGAAAACCCTGTCAGGATGGTCGACCAAGGCGGGAATCGAACCCCACTCTCCTGAATGACGGTTCAGTCATCAGTGTATTCACCACTCAGCTACTCGTCTCAGTCAAAACAATGTGTTTCAATTAAAAGCATGTTTTATAAACACGCCCAACAGATAAAACATGCGGAAGGTGCGAGGGGAGGGGGAAGGGGAGCAAAATGAAATGCCTGCTTGTAGATACAAAAATTGTGTTCTTAAAACATGTTAATGTTCAAGTCACTGTGGTGAATAGTCTAGCATTGACTACTATAGATAGACTAATAGCTACGAATACGCAACTATTATTTTAGTGTTGCAGACTGGGCGGTTCATTGACCCGCCCCTAATTAAGCCTACCGCCTACCTGATACGCTGCTAGTTCATCCAGTAACGAAGCTATATAGCTACAATGAGATAATTTAACAGCATCTCTATTAAATAAATAACGCACTGTTTTCTTTACATTTACATGATGTGAACCAACAATATAATATGCAGCATACATACATATTACATTGCCATATGTTCATTATATCGACTGGTTGAACCAACACTAAAAGAAAAGTACTTCACTAAAATATAAACAGAAATGAACATTCTACGGTGGTAGAATTATATTACGTTCGACCAAGCACATCCACAGTAACATGAGTATACTCGTTCATATATAATATGTAAATCATTTTATAATTCTTCCGTTTCATATTAATGAGTTCACACAGCACACTCAGTTTCATTAGTTGCATTACCCAATGGTCTGTTCAAGAACTTATCCGTGTGCATTACCTTGTTGAAATAAGTAAGGGCGTTTCTACATTGAAAACCTTAGTTGATTAGTAGGCCTGCATGCATGGAACGTGTGTGTTACTATGGGAGAAATACTACATTGGACTGGTATAGGTTCGCCTATACGGTGGGCCAAAGTACATTTTCAAATATTTATTTGATAGTGTATCTTCATTCTTTTTATGTATGTTACTCTATTAAAATTTGACAACCAATTGCCAGAATGAAATGACGATGGTTATTTATTTATTTCTACGATTAGTTTGAAACAGGTGGTAGATTGATGATATATAATATGTAGGCCTGAAATTTAAACTCAAGACTAAATAAAACTAATTGAACATATTGAATAATGGAACAGAATAATGAAACTAGAATAAAATAAAAATAGTGAATCTTCTCTTATTATGCTGACCAATCTGCAATCGTTCCCTCTTATCTTTCTCTAAACTTTTTCAATTTTATCTCTTCTCCATTTTCATAAAATATTGTTCCATCCAAATCACTATCATTATCATTATTATTATCATCATTAATATTGGGGATACAAATGTGCGAATGGTTAGATGAGCGTAGCGAAGATTTCCATTTCACTTATTGGAACAACACGGGGCTCGGTTTTATTTTGTGCGTGGCATAGGCATATGCAGGTCAGACAAATTAATGAACTGGACTTGAGATTTTTTCCATATTATAATCATCAAACCAGAATAAAATGGTGTTATTTTTGAACAAAATCGGCTTGGCACTTTCTCCGAAAAATGATATAGATCTATTGAAAACGAGAAAATCTGATATATTATAAGAATGGGATTGAAGGAATTTGATGAAGTTTTATTCGATTCAGATGAAATGTTCACAGAATGTTATTATTGTTCCAATACATGTTTCTATCAAGTTTAAATCATCGCAATTGGTCGTTTATAAGGTAATAAATATATATGTAAAAATGACAAGTGAAGAGTTTCATGTTTGATAGGAATGATCAACCATCCACATGGCTGTAGAAGAATGATGAGATTTGAATGATAGTTTCAAAAATCAAGGTGTGTTATGTGTATATAGATTCTGAGTACTTTGTATATAAACATCTCGATTGTGGTAAAACGCACATGCTGCGTTTTAGAAGTATAGATAAATGATGATAACAAAAACCCAAGCTTCATGCGGGACTCGAACCCACGCCCGACTTGACTTTAGTCTCAAAGACAATATCTTGACCGACTAAGCCAGACTGCACTTTATCGAGGTTAATTGGCTTTCATTCAGGGATGTATATCAACTGAAGCACATACATTCTGGGCACATAATTAATTACTCTCATCACGACTTTTATGGGAACAGATTCAGTTACACAAATATTTGTCGTACGCTTTCGAGGTATCAATTACGCAGGCTATACGAAGCAATATGAGTATACAAAAAAGTATCAAACAGACTAAATTTGGTTAGAAACAAATACAATGTCGTTAAAAATGAGGATAGAAGTCTTGAGGGATGAACTCTTTCTGATTCCCGTTTGCACATGAAAACGATTGTAATGGTTTTGTTTTGCGCTTGAAAAAGGCAGTAATGTGGATGCTGCATAAGAGGTGTACAGATCAAATTGTGTCGACAGATGACTCATTTTACGATTCAAGATGTACACTCAGTTCTTATCGGAACATTTATGAATATGAAAAAATTGAAGTGTATGGGTAAGCACCGTTTAACTTCATATAACACTAACTCAACTCAAGTATGTACGCAAAGATGGAACTTTTAATTCAAGTCGATAGTAATATATATATATATATATATATATATATATATATATATATATATATATATATATATATATATATATACTATTTTTTTAATAACATCGAAACTTGATACAAAATTATTGTTCCCCAATCAAGGCTATGGATGAAAGATGGTTTATATATATATATATATATATATATATATATATATATATATATATATATATATATATATATATATATATATATATATATTTTTTTTTTTAATAACATCGAAACTTGATACAAAATCATTGTAGGATCATTTGAACGGGGCACCACGAGGGCGATCTTACCACCCCAAGTAATAATACTAGATGAAGTATGAAAGTATAATGATATTTATACTGTGATGATACTATTACTAATAATATGACTAATAATTCTGAATTTAGAAGGACTCAAAATTCCCAGCTATACTTTCATCCTAAGAATGAAACATATCAATTAGTTTTTACACTAACGTGAAATTGAAATATTAAAGTGGGAGAGACGTATACACATCATATAAGAAATCAATGCCAACTAATTAATTATCTTCAATTAATTTTGCGAACAAACGCACTCGTTAATACAGATGCAAATCCTATTTTTTTAATTCGTATTGTTTTCACCTGGACACATTTTTACAACTATTTTGTCAATCTCATTCATGGCATTCTGAATGGTTTTCAATTGAATCTTTACGTAATACTATTGAGCTGCGCCTTTCTTTTGTATTTGAAATGTATATATATCTAATCTTTCAATAGTTATCAGAAAAATCTGAAGCTACGTGCGAAAGGTACGCAAATCCCTCATTATCCAACAACTTGACGATTCAGCCTATCATTCGATCCGGGCCTACCAACTGTCATCAATAATTCTACTTATGTATAGTGGCTATTTGAAAACATCTGTGTGGGCATGTGTGCTCGACTTTTGAATGTCAATTCAAGATAAATTGGTTTCAGAAGCAACTATATATTATATTTACTTAAAAATTTAAGCTTGTTTTTATTATATATAGGCCTTACTTTGGACATGGAGGGAAACTTTGGACAAAGTGATGTTTTAGTCAAGTTGACTATTTTTTTATTCGGAGGTAGTTGAACTCATTTTTTTTTTTAATGTTCCTATATAATGTTGGCAAAGTATATTTTGTTCTCTCCACCAATAAATGCTTTGAAAATAGAATTTGACGTCAATTTTTCTGGAGGTCAAAAGAAACCCATGGAAGTATGGACAACTTTACATATTTGCTTGTAAACTAACTATGCTAAGAAAAAAAGTGAGAAGGGATAAACAGTCCATATCTTGAAGTATAATTGAAAGGTATTAATTTGAGGTGCGAGCATAATTAATTGAAGTATCCCTTGGGGGATACTTGAGGTATCAAGTAAAAAATATGAACAAATCTTTTTTCTTGATCAAGTCTTTTGGTTTTGAAAATAAATGGGGCAACTTTGGACACATGCCATATACATTTTCATGTGCTATAAACTGCTAGATCTAGTCTCTACATTCAAGTACCATATAATTTGTTCAATTTGTCACGTACTTGGTGAACTGAATCTTGCACACCAATAAACCAATCCCAAACATCCAAACACTATATCAGCCACAAAAGTTCAGGAGATTTTTGAACATTCGATTTTGTAAGAGAAATATTATATTACTATGTATGGAAATACTTGAAGAAAAATCAAGTTACTTTGATGAAGATTATTCAACTGTAGAAAAATATGATGAAAAATCGATAAAAAAAAAATCGGAATGCTCGAGCTGGTAGGCCTATCTATCAAATCTGGTGTCCAAATTGACCCTCCTGCACCTTCGTGTTTCTTTAATATATGGATTCTTTCATGCCTGTCCAAAGTAGCCCCACCCCATGGGGTAACTTTGGACACCAAATAATATTTAATTCTGATTAAAGTTTACGTATGTAAATTATAAGCCATGCAGTTTTGGAAAGCAGGTATCTAGGAACAGAAGAAAAATTGTAATGATTGAGTAATAGAGTATAAAGTTATCAGCAAAAAAAACATGAAAAGTGTCCAAAGTAGTCCAGCCTGGCGGTACTTGTACCATGACTCGTTTAACGGAAGAAATAATAAAATAAAGAAATGACGGTTCCGATCAACCCTCCCCCATGTCCCACACCACTGGCGCAAGGATGGTTTTCACTTGTATCCACTGGGGCCTTGAAAGATGTCACTTTTCCTCTCATCTCACTTTTATCACTTCACTAAAATCTGGATAAAGAGACTCACATTAGTGAATCGGGAATAGCAATCGGCCATTTTAGTGAGATGAGAAGAAAAGTGACTCATGTCACCAAGTGACATCTTTCAGGAATAAGGGCCCTGGGCTTGTGTCCACGAAACGAGGTTCCGATCGACCGTCTCGCTCTACTCCACACCACTAGCACACGGGTGGTTCGCTCCTTCACCGTCTGTGGACACAAGTAGGCCTACTATATACTTGCCTATAGATTACTCTTATTTATTTATAATCTCAACGCACTGTACTGATGATTGAGATCTATTGGCGTCGGTGAATGATATATGAGATGATGAGATGAAGTCATTTTTATCAAGTGTTTTTGGATAGAGGGAAAGAATCGGTCGTGGCCTGTTGTTTAGAAACCATCCCAATATCGACCTGAACGACAGAGGAAAATCACGAAAAAACCCTGTCAGGATGGTCGACCATGGCGAAAATCGAACCCCGATCTCCCGGATGACGGTTCAGTGTGCTGGCCACTCGACCACTCGTCTCAGTGCCTATATATTTCCAAAGTTGAAAGAACTAGTTTAAAAGATGGGCGTGACACGATTGAAAACGTTGACCCGCCTCCACGTGTGTGTGGTGCACAGCAAACCGGGGATTGACACTGTCAACAGGTGCATGGTGAGACCTCGTGAGAGGTTATATCTGTCAGTGCATATTGACGTGGCAGGTGTGTTCACTTAGTTTATATGTGCACAGAGCGCACATCTCGTTCGCCGAGACAGGTGGATCAGTGGCATAGAACGCTGAACCGTCGTGCAGGAGACATAGGTTCGATTCCAATCACGGTCGACTAACCCTGACTGGTTCAACTTGATACTGAGAGGGTTCCTTGATATTACCTACAACTATCTCCTCACCATTATTCCAACAGACTGAAGAGGGCTATTCACTATAAACCAATTAGGCCTACACTGCTCTATATAAACTTGATACAAATAAATAAAAACTGAGACGTGTGGCCGACTGGTTAATACACTGAACCGTTATTCAGGAGACCGGGGTTCGATTCCCGCCATGGTTGACCATCCTGACAGGGGTTTTTCGTGGTTTCCTTCTGTTGTTACTGGTCAATACTGCGATGGTAACAGGCCACGACCGACTCCTTCCCACTATCCAAAAACACCTAATAAAATCTCATAATCCCATCATCTCATATATATTTTTTTCTCTCTCTTTTTTTAATAACATCGAAACTTGATACAAAATCATTGTTCCCCAACAAGGCTATGGATGAAAGATGGGATCGTTTGGACGATATCATCATATATATCATTCACCGACGCCAATAGATCGTAATCATCAGTAAAGTGCGTCGTTAAATTCAATATAAATTAAAAATAAAATGAAGAAATGAATACTCCACATTGGTAAAGGTCATTTTTAGCATGATATACATAATATAGTCAATCATAGCAGCGCACATATATTGATATTCGGTAGGCTTACTAATGTCAGGTAGTTTTAAACGAATCGGTACTCCCCGTCGAAGGATAACGACACCTTGACGAGGTGTTGGTCTTTGCGTAGCCCAGTGATCTCCAGAGCTGTCGTCGGGAGCAATTCATCTGCTCCCACCTGAGTCACACATGGCGATAAGGTCTGGAGTTTGCAGACCAAGTTCGGACCGTCTCGATCGAGTGGAAACCGTTCCGTTTACCAATTCTCACTACACTCCTCTCCTCTCCTCTCCTCTCCTCTCCTCATCTATCGTCTTCTTCCCTTACTTCTCTTTCTTGCCAACTCTCTCCATGCTCGATACATCCATAAACGTTGACTATGGCAAAGTATACGAACACGAAGACAGGCGCAAAATAACCTAGCTGTCGACGTGCCGTAAGCCCCAACATTCATTCATTCGTTCATTCAAAATTTGTACTATCAAAAATAACTTCTCACAGCAGTATTGACGTCGAGTAAGGTCCAGTATTACCAAGTCCAGTTAGTATGTATCTGAGAGTTGGTGAAAACAAATACCACAGGTAACCATGGCGATAACAAGTTTGAACTGTCAGATAAAGGCTAACTAGACTTGGTAATATCGGGCCTAAGACCCGGTATTACCAACACGGGATTAACTCTAACTGGCAAATAAAAGTTGTTACCGTGGTTACCTGGGTTTTTTGTTCACACCAACTAACTGGACTGCTGACTACTGCTAACTGGACTTGGTAAAACTGGGCCTTAGTGGAGTTTATTGACTGGCTTCGATCATTCAGTTCTGTCCAATACCACATGATCATTCGAGCGAACACTGTAATAACCCGATGAATGCTGTAGACGGCGAGTAGAGGCGATATTTCTCACGTGTAGTATGAGCACAGATAATCGATCCGATCATCTGTGGTATGAGTGAGTAGACGAAGTAAAGTTCAAACTAATGATTATACGTGATTGTTAGCTCAAGCGACCCCACTTACAACTAGGCTATTTCGGGAGTGCGAACAAGAGGATGATCGATGCACGGTTTTCATTCATCGTATCATTCATTCATGCATCTATCCATCCTCGTTCGCACTCCCGAAATAACCTATAGTTGTAAGGGAGCGCCTGAAGAGCAAATACTGGCATAGAGTTACTATACCAAGAGTGTACGTGGCTTCGCGTGTTTACTTGGAAAGAGTTCGAGGAAACGATTAAAACCTGACCCAAAAACCCTAACCACAGCTCCTCTGTGTTATAAACAATTCCCAGAGATAGTAGCTCCTATGGAATTATTATACGCCAAGCCCACCTTCACTCTTGGTAGCATTGCTATTCCAGTATTCGCTCTTCAGCGCCCCCATGAAAGTCCATGCCATGTGGGACTCGAACCCCGTCCGACTATAACTTCAGTTTCCAAAGCAGAGCCGCCTCGTCTGACTGTACCTGAAGGGCGGCATGATTAAATATTCACGACAGTTCTACTCGCTTTTGATTCAACTCCGACGATCATCGCATATTGATCAACTTATCCACTATCTCGCGAGGACATGTCGCTCACGAGAGCATGTCGCTCACGAGAGCATCCATCTTTAGCAGCCTGCAAACTATGACTTCCTATACAAACTTTATGGCTTTACGATAATAGAGGAAGTGTGTCACTAATATCAGCAAGGTATAGCATAGACTTTCCATCGCAAGTTTATACATCAGTTTGCTCTTACATCGTCAAACAGCGGGCGAGATTAATTATTGTTACAGGTGCGAAGTTGGGTACAGTGTGTATGAAAATTTGAGTGTACGGTATTATCGATTTGAGCACTCGTGGCCGGCTATGTCGTAAGTCGAACCCTATATCGGTGTGAAAGAACGGACAATACTTGGACGCAGATTGGTGTGGTGGTTGGCTTTATAAAAGGGAGATGTGTGTTGACTCGATTTTTTCCGATATGTTCGATTTTCCAGTCGAACACATTCAATCATAAAATACTTTTTTTTTTAATAACATCGAAACTTGATACAAAATCATTGTTCCCCAATCAAGGCTATGTATTTTTTCATGACAAGACATCAAATACGTCTTCATGTTGAATAAAACTATATTTTTTGTAACTATGTATAGGTCCAACTGTGATTGGTAAATTCTAACGTTCAATTATCAACAATTCAACTTTAAAATAAATGGTTATGTTTATAATTAATAACAAGGCATTTATTAGGTTAATATTTCTATGCCGAAGAAAGATATTCATTTATATTGGATTCAGCGACGCACTCTACTAATGACTACGATCTATTGGCGTCGGTGAATGATATATGAGATGATGGGATGGTGAGATGAGAGGTTATTTTATTAGATGTTCTTGGATAGTGGGGAGGAGTCGGTCGTGGCCTGTTGATATGGAACTATCCCAGTATTGATCTGAACGACAGAGGGAAACCACGAAAAAGCACCTGTCAGGATCGTCAACCATGGCGGGGATCAAACCCCGGTCTCCTGAATGACAGTTCAGTGTATTATCCAGTAGAAATAGGTTAGAATAGGATGAAACCAAGCCAGTGTAAATTTCAACATGAATATAACGTCGCTTATAGTTACGTACCGAAAGACATGATGGCATTTTAATAACACAAATGCACAAGCCATAGTTGGTCAGTGTATACTGGAAGAGTGGAAGGAGTAGCAGATTTTGAAAGATCTAATGACATTGGTTTTGCCGAGTGCTTGTAGGCCTATACCACTTTTGATGAAATGTACGAGTTACTGAAGAATCTATATCTATATTCTCTTGGTTTCCTTCTTATATGCTGAACAAAAGAGTGGAAACTTCTTCCTATCGATACAAAACTTCAGCAACTCAAGATAAGTGCGCGCGAAACGATATTTATTCAGGACATCACCACAGAACCGGTTCTTTTCTATTATGGAAACTCGGAAAGCCAATTGACTGTTCGCTTATCAAAACAAAGCGAGGTACATAGACACCGGCGAGCATGGCGACCAGTCGTCTACCGCCTCCGACTAGTTTTGGACCCCGCTCTAGCGGCCGCGACCCCAAGCTCACACGTTCAGCTTGCTCGCGGCCGCGCGGCTGGCTTATTACAACGCGACATTCAGCGAAAGTGCGATCAAGTATAGGGGGTAGATTAATCCCAGTACAGTTAGAACTAGACGATGAAATAGGCTACGGTTATTATCGCAAAAAAGATTTAACAAAAGCAGGGACCACAGGATGCAGAGAGATGCATCGCTTAAATAAACTAGTTAAGGTGGTAACATGCACGGTGCATGTTAAAAAACAAATGTTTCTTCTTTCAAATAACATCAAAATTTGATACAAAATCATTGTTCCCCAATGAAGGCAAAGGATGAAAAATATAGAAAAAAAAATTTTATATGAAAAATATAGAATACAAATGTAGAAATTCATCTTCACTATTTTTGTCCATGTTCACGAAACAGTACGATCGAATAAAGAAGTATATCAACTCCATGATGCGTGCTCTTCAATTAATATGACACTTCAATATTGTTGATTCAATCAGATTTAAGATAATACGTCAATGAATTTCATAACATTCTTGATATTCATTGACGTATTATCTTGAAACTGATTGAATTCACAGAAATAGAATGTCATAATAATTAAAGAGCATACAGTTATCTAGGAGTTGATATACTTCTTTATTCAATGACACTGGTTTGTGAAAATGGACAGAATAATAAAGATGAATTTTTCTATTTGTATAAACATCGTGCATGGCACCCCCTTATAGATTACAACTTCACGTGATTCTTTTAAATTACGATTTTGATTTTCCAGTCAACAGATCCCGTTAGCATTCAGCTACGATACAATCACTACTTTGGCGGCAGATTATGTGTGAGGGGCTCGAACCCGGGACTGACTTGACGACGCCAGCTGAGACATCTGCGAGACGTTTACCAGAAGCATCAGTCTCACCAAAGACCTAAATATTTCATCGTGTACATCTTGAGAGTTTATTTATTCAAAACTGCTACGTTGACATACGAACCTTTTTTTTATAATTTTCAAAATATGCACACCATAGTATATTTACTGTTATTATGCCTACTTGAAAATGCATGGAAGACTTATTTATATCTGATATGAGATAAAACTGCAACACTGCTCGCAAATAACGAAGGCCATAGGAAGGTCGATCAGGACTGCCAACACTAATAAAATAACACATACATCAAGTTTTACTAGTGCTTCTGTATATACATACATGCTAGTCAAGTGTGCTATCTTTCTGTTTGTGCGTGCATAAGGTCGAGGACAAAATCAATTCGATATTTTCATATAATTCATTCATATTATTTATTATTGTTTATCGGTTTCTTTGTAGCACTTGACGGCCTGATTCCAGTGCCGACTGGTACCTTTAATCTGGTACCAAGACGGCAGCTATAATCTCATATTGAAAACCGGAAGCTGAGAGCCTGAGACCAGATAGAACATCAGCATCAGCAGATAGTATTCCGTGAAAACGATTCAAGGATATACTATCTAGTTTCTACCGATATTCATTAGAATCAAGTTCGCTATAGTGAAGAACCGAGATTTACTTTCCTCATTATACTTTCGAGTCTGTTACCCTTGCTGTCACATACTGATTGAAGTCACACGTGTAAGGGAACTCGCTCACTCCACCCAAGTTACCACGTTTTCCTAGTTACAACAAACTCCACAATTATTGTGTACGCTGCACATATTCCGAACAATACTCGGCCCCACACGGTGTGCATAATAGCCGTGCAATTGTATAATAATTGGTAATTGATGGTATAACAGAGAGTTAGTCTGATTTCCAATTACGAGCTAGTCAGAACTCACGTGAGTAATAATTACGTACGAGTGGGTTCATCATCCGACTCCGACGACGTCGCGCCGCGCCAAACAATACTGAACATTTTACACCAGTTAAAATGGCAAACTCTATACGTATAGACGTATCAAGCTATCACGTTTGCACGCATCAAACTTTATTGCTGACTATTTCATCGTATGTTATATGCACTGTTAATATTTGTCGAACATAGCGATTACGTAATGAGGGTCGAATTGAAGAAGTGTATCTACAGTCATTCATGGCATAATCAAGCGCTAAAAGCCATAGGCACACACAGTGCAGGATTAGAAACTGTTTTATTGATATGATAACTTAGTAAAGTGAAGGTAAATTAAGTGCTCCTATATGATGGGACGTCAAGATAAAATACGAGTAAGGTGAATGAGCACCGATATTATACAATATTGAGTTTATTTTCTGGCAATTTTGAGTATTCTTTACTATTTAGTATTTATATTATTCTACAAACAAAATATACAGATTGTGTATTTTACTATTTACTACAGATTTCTTTATAAACATCAAAATATTGATACACAATAATTATTTCCCAATTGAGGCAACGGATACATTAATAAGAACGTTTAAAAGCGGCACCTCTTGGTTGTATTTTGAGAATTCGAATAATTACATATATATATATATATATATACAGACTATAACTTGAAAATAACAATACATTTTGAATGAGAAATATCTATCAATTCTGGTAATTTTTTTCCACTTTAGTATATTTGTCTTTTCTCTCTCTCTATAGGTACTCTTATTCCACATTATCGGATTCCTGGACTCGTGTTCTATGAGAGGGTGTATATGACAAGGGGTAGTTAAAAGCAGGCTCCTTATAATGTAGATATATGAATGTCCCCGATGTTTCAATAATCGAAACCAATCTTGCAATACTCATCAGGCTATAGACATCGAAGGCAAAGTACGAATAATCAGGGCCGTATTAAGGTATTTTGCGCCCCTATAGGTCCGACATTTTTATTTTTGACACGTTTGACATTTTCAGGCTTGTGATATCAAATTGTGTTAAACGGCAAGATGAAAATATTAGTAATACTATATTGTACACTAGAAGAAAACTGTAGCATTACAGAACATTGTTTTCAATGCTCTCTATGCATTAGGCCTAGTTGGTATCTAAAAACGTAGCCTTACATAATATGAAAATTCACGATTTTTTAAAATATAATCATTCACTCATTATTGGAATTTTGAGGGGCTGGCGCCCTTTGAGAATATGCCGCCCTAGGCCCGGGCCTCGTGGGCCCAGGCCTTAATACGGCCCTCAGTACGATGCACATTCAACATTCCTAAATCGCTTCCTAAGCATCATTAAAAGCCACTTCACCCCCTTTTGACGCGAGGTCATTCGCTGTCTCAACGAATTCCAAAGAGGGTGGATGCATTTATATGCGTGCTTAATAGATGCTGCTTCAATTTGTGTGACAGCTTCATCTAGTCTATTCGCAGACGTGATTCCTCTACTTGAAAGTTGTAATAGGCTCATGAAATAATGGCAATCCCATTCATATTAAATAGTGATACGGATGGGGATTAGAAAGAGGTAAAAGGTCATAAGGTCACTGTACAGTGTACACAGAGAAGCTAGAAAACAGCTTACAACCAAGAATAAAATATGTACGGTATATAGTTTAGATTTCTTTTGAACAAAATGTTTAGGAATATAGCAACATTGTTGCTGTGGCATTATGAATTATTCATGGTAGGAATAAAATATTTAAATGAATAATGAATATAAATAAATAAATAATTAAACGAACCAATTCATTACGCATTATCGAACAAACAGTATAATATGGATGACCGTACCAGTGAACACTAAGATGAAGTAAAAGTTGAAAAAATGCTCTTCAATTTCTCTAGTTTCAGTTTTCACGAATCAACTCGCCAGCTGATGCTGACGTAATTGGTCAGCTGTGACCTCTGACATATGACTTGTTATTGACCCATTCGATTAGCCACGTTCGCCCTCCTGCCTATTGTCCCATGTGACGGCCGCTACAGCGCCTGTTCTATAGCTATGCAAGCAGATGGCATTTTTTTGGTTTAGTGTAATCTATAAAATATACCACGGAAAAAATACTGAATGTTTTTCATATTCTGTTTTAAATGCACTAAAGCGATAAGTATGAATAATATAAATAATTATAAACTTGAAGTCACCAAAATAATTCCATTCGAATTATATATAAAAAGATATCCCTTAACCCTTTGTGAGAACTACTAACAAGATGTGAAGTCTGCAACAGGTGCGCGACTGTATATGAACCTGCTGACGCTAATTGTTAGTTATATTTACTTTATTAGTGGTTGATTAAAACTTATATTCAAGATTTGTCGTCTGCACGCACGCACGTTATGGCCCTATCTACACGCAACTTTCTATAGTATAGGCATTGTAAACGAATTGGGAATTGTACTCTTTAGTCCCGCGGCAATTTATACGTTATCTAGACCAAAAATAGAACGCTTAAAACGTTGTTAGGCCGGCATTCCGAGCATAGTAGGTTGGCAATAGGACTTAAAATTCTCGGAAAAAAATACAATCGACATTCACTTTCTGCACCTATAGCTAATTTTCAACACAATACAATATTTTTTAAATACAATCAACCCAGACCCGTGTCAAAACATTTTGCACCCCTAGACTCAAAAATTATTGTCGCCCTTCCCCCTCCTCTTTACATTAAGAACAATTGACCATCAAATACATTGTTCATTTAGTTGACATCTCACAACGCGAGTGTATGTACTGCATAAACTTATTTTTAAATGAATACAACAATCTCATACAAGGACAATGGGAGCCCGTAGACTGGACCCCGATATTGTGGGCCACAAAAGTGTATTAAATGTCGTGTGGATATAGTGGACCACAAACTAGATATACTGTACCCCAAAGCTCGTTGGACATACTGCACCCCGGTATTCTGGTCCCCAATATAGTGGGCCACAAAACTAGAACATGGGGGTCCAGAATATCTTTTCCAAACGACCGAAGTGGTATTGTGGACCCGAATAAACTGATACACAGAGATTTGTCATTGTTGACCCCAATAAACTGAACCCCGATATTGTGGGCCACAAAAGTGTATTAAATGTCGTGTGGATATAGTGGACCACAAACTAGATATACTGTACCCCAAAGCTCGTTAGACATACTGCACCCCGGTATTCTGGTCCCCAATATAGTGGGCCACAAAACTAGGACACGGGTGGTCCAGAATATCTTTTCCGAACGACCGAAGTGGTATTGTGGACCCCAATAAACTGATACACAAAGATTTATTGGGGTTAACAATGACAAATCTTTGTGTATCAGTTTATTGGGGTCCACAATACCACTTCGGTCGTTTGGAAAAGATATTCTGGACCCCATGTTCTAGTTTTGTGGCCCACTATATTGGGGACCACAAAACCAAAGTATTTGTACAATTTTCTGGTTTAAACGTGTGGGCCACAATACTGGGGTCCACTTTATCCTTTTCTTGGGGTACAGAATATCGGGGTTCACAATACTGTGGTCCACAAGAGCGGTACCCAGGACAATATGTCCTTACTAATTACAATGGACCGGTGCCATTTGAAAAATTTCCACACTTTAAATATTTGGTGTCCTATGGGCCCGGTTAATACGGCCTTGAATGAACCTACTCTTGATCCTCCAAGATGAGTCCCATTGAAGGCGGTTGGAAAATAAAATTTACAGCCAGTTGCACCAACTTAAAACTACGTCTTAACTAGTTGATTATTGATTAAGGTACAAAAATAACATAGGTCACGTAACCAAGGGTGATGACTTAATTCGCTAATTATTGCTTAATGCATCATCAGTTGGCAAAACCAGCTCTTATATAAACACGCCTAAATGGTAATTTACATTTTTGTTAAATAATTTTCATTCAGTTATCATCATTTAGAATTGAAATTAATTGATAAAATGGAAGATGTTGAATTTGACCTGATTATATGTAGGGCCTACATACTTTTTCATGTACAATGGAGAAAACTCAAAATATAAAGAGCCTCATCAATAATATGGAGTAAATAAGTTGAAATGAATGACATTTTACAAGTCATCACTATACATACGTATTATATGGTCTTTTAACTAACCCAACCCTCACGCTGAGAAGCCCCAAAACTATATAATAGCAGCAATGTGTCAAAACAAATCCCAACTTTGTCTGTATGATGGTACCATCATTTATCTTTTTTCAAAATATCGGCATCTGTAAACTATGCAGGTAGACAAGTATGTACAAGTGCAACTCACTGCTCGTCTGGCGGCGGACAACAAATATAGCAGACAATAACACTTTTTTTTTTTTATCTCATGTTCTTTCTTGTAAGTAGCCATCTTCTAAAAAAAGAAGGCACGGCCAATATAATATATAGATAAAAAATACCCATCTTATTTCTAATAAAATAGCAAAACATAGAAAGTCGCATTCTATTTCGATGGACAACCGTGTCGCAAAACAAGAATAAGTCGAAAAGGAGAAGAAAATTTCCCCCCACAGCCTAGAAAACTTCCGTCCGTTGAAGAGAAGTTGAGGTAAGGTCTGAAAGTCGTATGTCATATATACACATACACCACAGAGCTTGTATCATTATACTTGTGTTGATATTTAATGGAAACTCAAACTTGGCAGAGCAAGTGGTTTCTAGACAACAAGGATTTGGCCTGTTTGCGGTGGGATGGTTTGAGTTTCATATGGCCCGGAAAAGCGTCTTCACGGAATAAAGATTTACAACTTGGAAATTGGAATAGAGAGAAAACTAGAGAACTTGACGTTTCTAACATACAAAGTTTTGAATAACTCGGGTACTGGGTATCATTATTATAGTACACAACTGCAGTTTACCTCTTATTCATACAAGTGTAGATTTTATAAATAATACAAATACTTAAAAAATACTAAATAATAAATATTATAAACTATACTATGCTATACTATGAATATGTGCATTCTATATATATTTCTGACAATTTAATGCAAGTGTTACACCGGTACATCAAACCATCTACGCAATGGCTAAACTGTAAGAACATCGATCCGGATACAGCTAGCTATAGGTAGATTATTACCGGACACTGAACGTGATATTTTTAAAATGTCTTAATGGAGAAGTTTCTTCTGGTTCAAGTACTAGAAGTGGAGGATAATTCGATAACAGTAACACACTATCTATAGACACGAATATAATCATTATACTAAGATGATCTGAGAATGTCACCTACATCAGCGGAGTAAACGAAGCCGACGCGACTAAATTTTGCCCAAACGAAAATAAATATATAATCAAAAGTTCATGCAGTTTATTCAGACCTACATAGAACACTTGTCCAATGATTTCAAATTGAACCCCAACTGGTTTCCATAGTTTGTTTAGTGAACTGACAAATTCAGAACACTGATAAATATATGTTTGAAAACTTGAAATTCAACAACAAAATGATTATGGGTAGCAAAACGACCACTACTATTCTGTTCACGAAGAACTTTTCTCTTCAAATTTACGCTCGCTCCCGCAATACATAGCTTTCCCATCTATAGTCATGTACCAGATTGTTTGCTTAACGACCCCACCAACAGCTAGGTTAGACGGGGGTACGATGAGCAGGTTATTATGAAACTATAATGGAAAGATAAATGTGAGGACGTTTACAAAAACCCATGCCACTGAGACGCGTGGCCGAGTGGTAATACACTGAACCGTCATTCAGGAGACCGGGGCTCGATTCCAGCCGTGGTCGACCATCCTGACAGGGATTTTTCGTGGTTTCCCTCTGTCATTCAGGTCAATACTGGGATGGTTCCTTAACAACAGGCCACGACCGACTCTTACCCACTATCCAAAAAACACCTAATAAAATAACCTTTCATGTCATCATCCCACCATCTCATATATCATTCAATAGGCGCCAATGGATCGTAGTCATCAGTCCAGTGCGTCGTTGAACCCAATATAATTAAATAAATGAAAACCCATGCCTTATGCGGGACTCGAACCCACGCCCAACGCGGGCGGCTTCAGTTTCGAAGCGATGCCTCAGCTGACCGAGTTAACCGAGGGTGGCTCATATATACCAGAGAAATGGCATAGTTGATACGCAAGCTAATTAATTAGCGATATAATGTATTAACGCAGACAAATACGTCGGGCAACACGACTTGGCGCCTACAACGGAATGTCGACTTTTAGCAGAAAATGTCGGGAAATGTATTTTTACAACTGTATGGGAAGCACACGCCGGTCTCGTGTGCCAATTCTTCAATCAATAGCCGTGCGGCAACCAGCAAATCACTCGTGAAATTGTACGAAATTAATTGGCACGCTTCCCGTGTCCCAAGTTATTTGCTATACTTTAGCACACATATCTTGATCCTCCAAGTTGTTAGCGGTGATCGTGCACAATCGAGGTACCAACGCAGCCGACGCAACTATTGTGTCACGAAGATAAACAGAAATCGAAACGAAGCAGAACAATAGATTCACGCGAGACTTGTTTTTAAATAATAAATATCCGATTTTGTGATACATTTTCAGAGAAATACAGCTGAAAAATGAAGTAAAAAATGTGACATTTTTGTTTTCTATACTGGGTACACCGACGCACTCTACTGATGACTACAATCTATTGGCGTCGGTGAATGATATATGAGATGATGGAATGATGAGGTGAGAGATTATTTTAATCGGTGTTTTTGAATCGTGGCCTGTTGTTAATATTGACCTACACAAGAGGGAAAGGGAAACCACGAAAACCCGATGTTAGGATGGTCGACCATGGCGGGAATCGAACTCCGATCTCCTGGTGTGCCAGCCACTCGACCAGTCGTCTCAGTGCCAATTTTTGTACTGGATTCGTTTCTCAAAGAAAAAAAAACAGCAGGCAGCCATGAGTATTACTGATTATAGTATTGTTAAATAAACTAGAATTTGGGATTTGGCTGAATCGATTCGAGTGCTTTTTAAATGTTTACAATTAGTTGTTGCATCGTAACATCAATCACCTGATACAACACTATACGCAAATATCCGTTTCGAGTGAAATAGGCCTATGTCAAATATTCCAAGAGACTTACTTCAAAGTGGAAGATATCAACATTCGTGTTTTGTGTCCGGATACATATCACAGAAACAGTCATAATGTGTTCCGGACGTTCGAAAACTGAAATACTACTTTTATCTAATCAAAATGGGGTGGTAAGATCGCCCTCGTGGTGCCCCGTCCAAACGATCCCATCTTTCAGCCATAGCCTTAATTGGGGAACAATGATTTTGTATCACGTTTCGATGTTATTGAAAAAAAAAAGGATTGCTGAATTGTTTGCACTAACTTACTTGAGGAAATAACTAGACTTGACCATACGCCACTGACTAGTTGCATGGAGATCGCGGATGATCGCTCCTTCCACTGGTAGACACTACAGCACTACAATGCACATGCACTATGATTTTGGTGGTTTTAGTTATTTCTTGGATAACCTTTAGTTTAAAATACGTTTGGACTTATTTCGTGGCGTGAATCTAATTCTATGCGCAGAAAATCATCACAGTATGAATTATTATACTTTGCACTCGGGGCCGTATCAAGACATTTGTCGCCCCTAGACCCAAAATGTTTTGTTTATAAATATATTATACACATTCGATAAAAAAACATATATGGGCCTATATATAATAAATATATATATTTATTATATGTAGGCCCATATATGTTTTTTTTTTATCGAATGTGTATAATATATTTATGAACAAAACATTTCGGGTCTAGGGGCTATATATTTTTTTTTTCAAGTTTCATCACAGCTCATCACTTGCCGATGCACGAACAGCTTGAAACGACCACGCCTCCTCCTCGCCTATATACATACACATGGCCATTTTCATGAATGAGACACAGTCAAGTATATAGTGTCAGGCTCTTTGCCCGAGACACCTGTACGTCTCTATCCTCTCTCTCTCTCTGCTAGCGTGCCACTCGTTCCACGTATGCTAATACTGTCTATATTGCCATTACGAGGCTTTGCCATATTAGGGCTGTTCCGTTACGACCATCTCATACGTACATGGCGAGACGAGTGTTGGCGGGAATGGGGAGGGGGGGAGGGGGGGGGGGTGTCGTTTGGTTTCCACAGTACTCGACTTACTCTATGTGGAGCGTTTGTAAGATTTTTTAAAAGATTATTTATATCATGTTTAACGACGCTCTCTACTGATTACGATCTTCGGCTTCGATGAATGATATATGAGATGATGGGATGGTGAGATGAAAGGTTATTTTAGTAGGTGTTTTTGAAAAGTGGGTACAAGTCGATCGTGGCCTGTTGTAAAGGAACTATCCCAGTATTGACCTGAACGATAGGGGGAACGGGAATCGAGCCCCGGTCTCCTGAAAGTGTGCTAGTCACACGACTACTCTCGTCTCGGTGTATTTGTAAGAAATACCCCAGACAAGACTAAAGCAGGGTTGTGGAATACTGTATTGTTTTCACTGGTTTTCACGACGAAAACAAAGAGGATTCTCTTGGAAACTATATCTGTCGACCGACTCTGGTAGCTCATATAGGTAAGGCGCATGCTCCACGTGAGCGGGAGACGAGGGTAGATTGGACTTCGATTCGATCTCCCCCTCCATCTTTACAGAGTTTTCACGTGGTTTTCCTCTGTATAGCCAATAGGTAAATACCGGCAAAGGTTCCTGCAATATAGGTCACGACCGCTTCCTTCCCACAATTCTTCCTATTACCACAAAAAAACTTAATTTCTTCATCTCATTAATAATTCACCTGACGTCAATAGATCGTTTCATAACCCTTCTAACCCTTCATAAATAAACGAACTGTGAATTCAAAAAACAAAAGAGGTCTATACGGACAAAAATAAAAATAAATAATGAGATAAAAGTGACAACAATAATGGGAAGCGCAATAAATATCTAGATGGCATTGAATCCCAAAGTTTGGGAATAGCTCGGAGACCATCCAATAGCAACCAATAACCAACTTTCAATATCACCCGAAGTAAACTTTTAAATTATCTACCAGACTGGCATATTTGAGCGTCGCGTCTCAGTATCAAATACCCCCCCCCCCCCCCCCCCGCTCAGGGAACCATACATACACGTCACTGATGTCGCTTGACGTCACAGTATGACGGTTGAGTGAATTATGTTAACACAACATTACGTTAATGTCGTAAAAACGTGAAAAACAAAACATTGAACATACACAGCTAGCTATAGCTATATATATGCAGTATAGACGAAATGAGGAGTCCAAACGACTGATCGTCTCTTCATCAGTTGGCGAGAATATTTTTGCAAGTCGATTTTCAAATGGAACTAGAAACAATTGTTGAAAACCACAACATTTATGTTGATATTTCGTTTGTTTTCAAATTACACCCACAAATTAACCTCATCATAACCCTGTTGCGCTCGAGACAACTTAAAATAATTGTTTTGTTGGAAAAAAAGTTGTGACATCATCTCGTTCACAGTTCATCGTTTAGTATATAATTAACTCGATAAATGTGATGTCATATAGTTCAGATTACGCGAACTGTGTGCGTATTTCGTACACGGGAATGCCATACTTTGAAATCCAAGCACCGTGTGGGGCTTAAATACGCGTAGACGACTCCACTAAGACCCACACTCCTCCATCATCGTCTACTATTCTATTAACCACCCTTCGTGCCAGATGATCAACTGCTGATATCCTTTTTGTACAAGATCTTATATAACTATGATGCGATGTGGATATTTGATAAAGTATGCACACTTTATAGGGTTTCTGTTAAACATACGAGAAACAATGATGTGTTTACCGTATCTAGGAGCTAGGACCCGATTGAATGTTCTTACATTTTCCTGTTTCAATCGTATACAATCTATGCTATGATGCATAATGCGATTAAAAGTATGCGGTACTGAAGGTTTTAATATTGACATCAACAGTATTCAAGGATTTTAAGGATTTTATTGGAAAATGCTATGTTCGATTTACGGTGCAAGCCAGCTGTTGTTGTTTTGTACTATAGTTCCAAGTTTGTTTTTGCTGTATTTTAGTGTTCAACAATATATATTATATATTGCAGTTGTAGGGCATGCCTTGTTGCTAATAAAGATTCAAAACGAAAATAAATGAATAATAAGTAGAGATCTCTATGTTATACTTAGAATCAAAATAACAATCATACCTCACAGCCGTTTTGAAACGAGTCGTTACACAACGCACCATTTGTTTAGTAAAAACAGTCCGCCAACCAACACACGTACCTGCAAAAGAGAAGAAACGTCAATTAGTAAATGAGTTGCACCAGCTGCAAATGTAATTGCGGTATTTTTAGACATAAATTTAAACATCATTTGCTGTGTGGCTGTGGCATACGGTACTATAGGCCTACTGTAGATGCTAACATAGCTCAGGACAGCGTTACAATGAAGGAATTATGATACACGTTACATTATTTGTTGGACGACCCCACCAACAGTTGGGTTATTTGAGGGTACGAATGAGCGGATGATATAGACAAAACACATCAAACACACGCCCGACTCGACTTGGGGTTTCACTTACCGAGGGAAAAGGGCGGCGTGGAGAAATTATGAAAACGCTATACCTGTCCACATGACGTGTCACGTTGAATCGAAAACATGTTTCCCATCTGAAATTGTCATTCTCATCTTTTTTTTTATATTTCGTATAAAGACGTCCAATGATGAATTCACAAGATGAAAATGATAAAATACATTCAACTTCTTTCTATACCAGTTGAGCAATTAATTCAAAATGCAACCGTGGTTTCATCATACGTACATAGTATAGCCAAACGAGTGTAGCAAAAAAGGACTAGAATTAGGTTCAGCAATGAAACCATTCGATTGGATTGTTAGAACAGGAACCCGTACAGAAGGGAGATAGAGCACTAAACGATTGGGCTCGACTGGAGGCATTTTACTTCTATTCGAATATGGTGAGTAGGCCTAATTATTTATTATTTTAATGAATTGCTCAACGACCCCATCCAACAGCTAGGTTATACGAGGGTACGAATGAGCGGGTGATGGTGAAACAATGAAGTGATAATAGATGAAAGGTAATTTTCAAAAACCTATGTCTTATGTGGGACTCGAACCCACGCCCAACGTGACATCAGTTTCTAACACAGTGAACGTTAATTGACCGAGCCACGGGGACGGCTGATAGGTAATAACCAAGTAGATGAATGTCATAGAGCGTTATTTCAAGAGAAAGTCCTGCGAACGTTATTGATGATGGTCAATACCCATACACGATCGAGAGCGTTTCGCCGCAAGTTATCCACACAGATTAGAGATAGGGGAAACAGGTTCATAATACACCCAATATGGATCAGGAGCCGACCGTAATGTACTTATAAACGTACGTTCTCTAGTAATTACTGTGTGCTATTAATTACAACATTTCTTGATTGCATGCTTGACAAATACGATTAGATCAAGAACCTCGGCCACTACGTGCATGATTCACTTAGAAGAAAACCTAGTTATTAACACAGACCTAGGTTAATATACATGGTCGACGTTGATCTATGTTATCAATTCCAATTATATGGCTCGCCACTATAGTAGATTAGATAACTGGGCAATTGGAGCATTTCTGCGTAGTGATGAGTAAATTCCAGGAATTTATAATTACGGAAACATTCCTGGGAATTTTTACGGAATATTTGGTTATTGCTTGTTTACACTCAATATAGAATCAAAAAACACAAAACACTGACAGAAATGTGTACAAAACTGCACACATTTCCTAATTTTTCATACAGGCTTTTATTGACCAAGGCATTTTAGGGTAGACCAAGATGCATTGAGGGTTGCGTTTGCCCGTTGGTCGCAAACAAACGCAACCCATCAATGCATCTTGGGTAGACAATACACTTTTAAATGATTATTTACCATGCTTATTGTCGACTTCCAAGCTATGACCAAATATTTGCTTTTTTCTACTCATCAATGCTTGGATTTTTGCTCTCTCTACACAATCCAGCTCTGATTTCACCTCAAAAACATCGCAATGATCTTTCAATGCTGAGGTTGTTGGTGTGGAGCCTATTGTTCCACAGCCTTGCAACCTGCCTATCAGCGTTCAGACCCAATAAACTCGGTTGTCAGTGCTGGCAGCTAATTCGATTGAAAACAAAAAAATCCATACATATGGGAATATATTTGAACATGGAAAATATTCCCGGGATTATTCCCAACAAGCGGGAATATTCCCCTGGAAATATTTCCTTGCACCCATCACTATTTCTGCGTAAGATGAGCGAGTTATTTGTGCTGGGAAATGTTCAATGCTTTTTAACGAGGGGTTAACAACTCCTGAAATCTGGTGTAGACCTACAACTGTCATGAAATCTTCATGAAATTCCTCGAGATCTCTTGAAATCTTCTTGAAACCCCGTGAAATCTCTCTGAAATCACTTGAAATATGAAATCAGGTGTACACCAAATTTACTACGTTTGTTTACCCCTCGGTTTTGAAGGAAGTCTGGACTCACACTGCCTTCTTATTTATCAATTGTATACTCAATGATTCAACCTACAGCTAGACCATATTAAGGTACGAATAAAATGATATTGGTATAAAATTACAATAATCACGCCTAAAGCGAGACTCGAACCCAAGCCTGACTGGGTCCAGATTTCAAAGCAGTACCTCAACTTAAAATACAATTCGAATTAATCGCACTTGTTGATCATAGAGACATGAATCCGGATACAAATATATATCTTCACTTCATTTCATACTGGACTGTTTTCTTTTTTTGAAAAAAATTAATAATGGTGCTCACCGACCCCACCAACAGCTAGGTTATACGGGGGGGCGAGTGAGCAGGATATGATGAAACTATGGAATGACGATACATAAAAGGACGTTAACAAAAACTTATGCGAGGTTCGAATCCACGCTCAAAGTAGCCTCAGTTTCTAAAGCGCTGCCTTCGTTGACTCGGAGCTACGGAGGGCGGCATGACTAGTTGGATCGATGTACACATTCGAAATAACGTGCATCATTGTTGTGTTCAAATTAAGCGAATATTTCATTTTTTTTTCAAGATTTTTTATTCAAAATTTTCCTCGTATGGTTCGTCTCGGAGTGATTTTAAAAATCAGTTCCATTCTCGTAATGGTAGACCGAGACCGTTTCCTTTCCATCATTCCAACTGCATAAATTATAGATAAGTTTATATTCAAAAGACATCCCAGTCCTGCACTTTATATAAACTACAATTTAAAAATTACAATTTAAACATTATATACCTATTTACAGTCATTGGAAGAAGGTTACTACTTGCGAATGAATAATTCGCAGTGGTACGGGCAGTGAGTTTCCTTCTACTCCCTAAAGCTTCCACCACCACCACTCCTATCATTACCTATCGTTTGCTGCTCCTGTTCTACACATCTTCGTCGTCGGTCTACCCGACGTGGCTAATTGATCCATTTCAGACCACTAATGAAATAGGGCATCAACTCCAAACAAAATAAACTCAGCTTCTGCGGCCGAAATTGGCAATTACACAAAGTGACTGCTTATTTATTTATATTGGGTTTAACGACGCACTGTAACGATGACTATGCATGAGACCTATAGTGGAATCGCTGATGATCAATGATATACGGTGGGAAGATGAGACGCAAGGTTATGTCAATAGGTTTTTGGGACAGTGGGAAAGAAATGTTCTAAATTAACCATCCCCGAATTTCTCTTCAATTGTTTAACGACGAAGAGGGAAACCATGGAAAGAATCCCGATCGCCTGAATGATGTTTCAGCGCGTTAGCGCCTAATCCACTCGTCTCAGTAAAATGACTATACTAGCAGGGACACAAATAGGAAAACGCGACATGCGTTGTGGATGAACGAGATATGTATGTATTTTTTTTTTTTTTTAATTGTCACAAATTGAATTATACAATGAAATTGAATATAAAATATACACCTTAGTTTTGAAACTGCTTACCCGATTTGCATAAGACGTGTCAAACACGTTCATAATTGTTGGCCTTGCCCTTATAACATCTCAAAACTCATAGTTTGTTCAAACCAACCCTACCAATTATTTACGTACTTATTTATATGCGTTATGGCCAGTTCACACGAAGCATTGCAATGCCGCCTTTGGAATGTTAACCTTCCAATGCTTCCGTGTGAATCAACAAAACATTGACATTGGCGGGCTAAAAACTTTTAAAGCTTGGTTCTAAAACCTAGCATTGGACTGCCAAGCTTTGGAACGTTGACCAATAGGAGATCAGTATTTCCTAGTCGATCGACTACGAAAATCGATTATCGATAACATCGTCAGCATCGTCACTACTCACTGTCGTTTTCACTCATCTTTTAGGCCTGGGCTTATAAAACTGATTAGTATAATGATAATAATACTAATAAGTGATACTCAATCCAATAATAACTTATAATAACTAATAATCAATATATTAATAACTGATAATCTCTTCAAGCTACCCAGTTCAAACAAAACCTGACAGTAAAAGACGATATTATAGGTTATGTCAGAATCAAGTATCAACATATTTGGCGCAAAAATAACAGACTCCTATTGGTTTGTAATTCCATAGCCTGCGAAGTATTCAAGACATCACTCAAAAAGTACAGAATACAAGCTGTGGCTTGAACTCCAATGCAGCATCGCAAGCCTTGGGTGTGAATAGCAATAGCATTGGCACTGGAACTTAGCCTTCCAACTCTAGCATGGCAAGACTCGTGTGTGAATAGCAATAGCATTGGCATTGGAACCTTAGCCTTCCAACTCTAGCATTGCAAGACTTGTGTGTGAATAGCAATAGCATTGGCACTGGAACTTAGCCTTCCAACTCTAGCATGGCAATGCCTCGTGTGAACATCCAGGCTAGTATAGTTGGTATAGTCGTTAGGATACAAGTTTGTGCACTCTCGTTTTGCAATGTTATTCTTACGAGTATTATCAATCAATATTTCTATTATCAATTTCTCATAATCTACCTGGCACATAGTTACCCTTAGAAAGATGAGTAATTTCAGAGTCGATAAGTAGTTCTTTTTCTGTTGCTGGTAATCCATAGAGCATGCCCGCAGTATCATCTTATGAATCAAGGTAAAATCACTGCAATTTAATATACAACATATTCTTGTGTAGTCAAATTGAGAATATATTTGGCAGGGGTTGAACCTGTGTCACAAGCCAAACGGTAGGGGCGGCGTTTTTTTTTTGAACTGACAGTTGACAATTCCCGACAAAATATTCGTATTCTGTCCTACCGTTTGGCTTGTGACAACAAGCGCACCCATTTGGCAACCTTGTGAGCTTTTCCGCCTGCGTCATATCAGAAATATATATATAGATCTAAATGAAGACATAAAGACGAGAAGTGCAATTTAAGTAATTGGATTTTGATTTTTTTCAATGTCCAGTTGTGTAAAGCTCGAATATGTGTGTATTAAAATTATGCTGTTTGTATACCGGCGTACCATATTAAGAAACAAGTGAAAATGAAATAAAAATTCAACTGTGTGGCCCACCTCAACTTCTCCCATAAAAAATGCCCCTCTGAGATATCTAGTTGGAAAGCCCTGCTATAGAGAGTAACATGCGGGTCGGTTTTGTCTTGCGACCTGTGGAAAGTATAGTCATCCATAAAACAAAGAACCAGAGTGATCGACCCGATTTGGATCGAACGAATGACTTTGTTCGTTCGTTCCAAATATTTGGCTATTGCAGCTACATATTCAAGACACGAACGGGCAGCATTTGCCCGGGTGCCAGTGGTGTTTGCTTTTGTACAATTCATTGCTATGGTACGGATAGCTGCGATGAAAGAGATCGTGATCCACATATATTTATACGCCATGCTCACAAGATGTTTCATCATAACATACATTTAAAATGCAATATGGCTGTTCGGAATGTGTCAAAAACTCTGTTTCGTGCTGATAAATAATGCAGTATGAGTAGTACAGAATATATATATATATATATATATATATATATATATATATATATATATATATATATATATATATGTGTGTGTGTGTGTGTATCAAGGAGAGATGAATTTCCCGAGCGACCTTCCCCCTTATTCCATCACCAATAGTGCACGGTAGGTCACGCCTCATGTCGTGGACATACCGTAATATACACAACTTGCAGTCTATTTTTGCTTGTGAAAGAAATGAATCAATTTCAACTCGGATGACTCTGGGAGTTCTATAGGAACCCTAGTGATTCTACCAAGTCTGCTAGTCTGTGGAACACTATATTTACAAGCAGAATCGAACCAAATGTCTTCTAATAACCGAGAATGTGAACTGAGGGAACAATTTGAATTTCGTAACTATTCTGTGGAGACTATCATAGTTTGAAGATTACCAGTACGATTTAATCCGGTTTCAGCGGGGTACATCTGGATTTTCATTACACGTTTAGCACAGATTCAAGACAGCGTTCATCTTGTGCAACTAACTATAAGAACTATACAGACTGGTACATGCATCGATCAAGATTCCTTCTAGAAAAAATACCTTCTAGGGATTTCACATTTTATACAAACACGTTTATTCTAACAGAATTAGTGTAAAATACGACAGAAATTAAAACAAAAGTATAAATTAATTCCTGAAGAGTTCATTAGAGTAGAAAAAATACATGAATAAAGCGAGAGTCGTGACCTGACACTACCGATATAATCGAAATGGAAGCGCGGGAAAAAGACGAGATGAGGGTAAAAGTAATTCCAATCACTTTTCTAAATCACTAAAACGAATTATGATTCCATTCATTCAACTTCGAGTATCATTCAGTTTGGCTGGATTTATCGATTTAAAGTTACTCGTTTCTCTATTTTGATTGAGAGCAAGATGAAAAGAGAGCGCGCAAGTGCCCGTGCAGAAGGGGGGGGGTGGGGGGCGAGACTTGAGACGATGTGACGGGACAGAACAGTCTCCAAGAGCTTTGATCTCACAAGTGGGTCAAACGAAAATGTGGAGGACAATATTTCGCTCTACAGACTCAATGACTTGACTTTCAAGTCGATCGGTAAAATAATAAAAACAACAACAATAATAATAATAATAATAGATCGGGCTATAGACGAATAATTGGGTCAAAATTGGTTTTTAATGTTGCTTAACGATTCCACCAACAGCTAGATTATATGGGGGTACGAATGAGTGGGTGGTAATGAAACGATAATAGGTGAAAGGACGATTATAAAATCAATACCTTAAGCGGGACTCGAACCCACGCCCAACAGTGAGCGTTAGTTGACTGAGCCACGGGGACTGCGTACGACATACATGAGTTAAACATTGGTACGCAGGCGTATGTAACAATTAAAAAAAAAAAACGGAACAAAATCAGAACAATTTACATGATGATGATTATTGTTATGGGTGACCCCGACCAACAGCAATGTCATTTAATGAATGAGTGGGTGAATGATGTTTACAAAAACCCATACTTTAATCAGGGACGTCGTTAGGTTTTGTGTATTGGGGGGGGGGCACCCTGGACACCTGCCACGCGCGAAAAGAACCATATTCGCCACTTGAAAATGACCATATTTCCAAAAAATCACTGCTGGGAATTTTGCTGGTAGAAATCGCGAAAATAGCTTCGAAAATGTCCATAACGATTATACTATTGAAAATAACTTTGGTAATGTCCATAGTGATTCAATCATTGGACCCCAAAACCGCTTATAAATATCGAAAATCACTTGAAAAATGGCATGAGTCTATTTAAAAAATTCCCTGCGAGCTTTGATGGGAGAAATCGCAAAGGTATAGTTTTCAAAAATGTCCATGATGATGCAATTGTAAGACTCCAAAACCACTCGTGAATCGCAAAAATCTCTTGAAAAATGTCCATATTTTCAAGAGATTTTTGCGATTCACGAGTGGTTTTGGAGTCTTATAATTGCATCGTCATGGACATTTTCGAAAACTAAACCTTTGCGATTTCTCCCAGCAAAGCCCGCAGGGAATTTTTTAAATAGACCCATGCCATTTTTTAAGTGATTTTCGATATTTATAAGCGGTTTTGGGGTCCAATGATTGAATCACTATGGACATTACCAAAGTTATTTTCAATAGTATAATCATTATGGACATTTTCGAAGCTATTTTCGCGATTTTTCTCGGCAAAATTCCTATCGGTTATTTTTTTTGAAATATGGTTATTTTTCAAGTGATTTTTGCAATTCACGAGCAGTTTCGGAATCTAATAATTGAATCATTATCGAAAAGAAAAAAAGAGATGTAAAGTAGTAGAGTGTATACTGATACAATTCATATTACCAAGTCATCAACTCACCATATTTTATTGTGTGTTTATTCGTAGGTCAACATTATATATTAATAAAGGAGAATTAACTATTGAGGGGGGGGGGGTGCAAATATCGCCCCCCTAACGACGGCCCTGTGCTTTATGCAGGACTCGAACCCACGCCCGACTTGAATGCCCCCCAGTTTCCAAAGCAGTGTCGTGACCGACTAGATCGAGGTAAACGGGCGGCTGACTATTCTGTTTCGTATACTAAAAGTTATCAGAATTCATTGACTACATCATACGAGTTCCGAGCTTTACCACTTTGTCGTATTTGCCCCCTGTGCGTTCCACAATGATTGTGACCTTCAACCTTGAGTGACGCCTTGACGGTAGTTTGTCAGAATTGATCCCGTATTAAGCATTCTATCATGGTACTTGATGCAATCATCAATTATTAGTGAGATGAGGTAAGTGATCAAGGGGATGTTTCATTCCGTTCCTGTAATATGTACAGCTGTCACGAATGAGGACAATCGTCAAAAACGCCCGTCTGTTCGAACACGGGTCTCCTGAACGAAGGTTCAGAGAGATACCAACCAACATGAATCCATGATCTATGAATAATTTGGAATAATGTTACTCGGACATGCTTTGTAATGGCTGAAATTATTTCTTGTTAGCGCCATTTAGAAGCATTTGTGTGTAGCATTTTCTCAGTCTCGTTGAAGTACAAAATGCGATTTTGTCAAGTCAAAATTTGAAAAGTATAGAGGATGATGATGATTATTGTTTGCTCAACGACCCCACCAACAGCTAGGTTATACGGGGGTACGAATGAGCAGGTGATTATGAATGTATGAAGTGATGATTAGTGAAAAGGACGTTTTTACAGAAACCCATGCCTTATGCGGGATTCGAACCCACGACCAACGGTGACTTCAGTTTCTGAAGCGGTGTCTCAGCTGACCGAGCTACCGAGGGCGGCAGAACAGTATAGAGAAACCATAAAAGTCGCTAAATGATCTCCAAGTGGCCATTTTCCTGAATGCACAGAAAAGTAGAAAATCATCGAAGACTTTGAATGTGACCCGGATAAAGAGTGGGAGAATAGCTACCGGTCACTCTGAACCAGACTAATGTCTGGAGAGCTAGAGAACAAAACTAACACATACTAGGAATATAATATTTGTATATTTCATGATAAAATTGGAATAATTTCGTTTAATGCAATAGTTGTTGTCACGCGATGGCGAATATCACATTTTTTAATTTCCATTTCTTTTTCTTCTTTTTTCCGAGTGGTTAGAATAGGACTACAAAGTTGGCGGAATTGCCATCACAATTAGAGCTCGTGTTTCGAAAGTAACCTTATACGGTATATCTAATTCTTTATATAAAGTTGAAATGTGTAATATATTCTTCATATAGATTTTTCTACAAATTATATACGTCAGTTTTTGTGTTTTTTGAAAAGGTTCTAATTAATATATTATAGCTTTTGCTCTGTTACCTATAATCTTGAAAACAAATTGTGTCATCTAAATTCTAAAATACAATCAAATTGTTCACGATGGTAGGCTACAAGATACGGTAACATTTTTTATGAAACTACTTGTACATCTAATTTCAATGAAATGTTCATGAACATATAATGTAGCAAAAATGTGTATAATTTTTCCCAAGATCAGTCACACCTGACATTTTTAAAAATAATATATACATTGTTTTTAATTATTGAAACATTACTGCTTGTTTTCATAATTAGCAGACTTTCATTTCCAACGTAGGCTATACTCTTCCTGCAGGTCATTTAACCATCGATAAATTTTAATTCTCTCTCGTCACCTTAATTTCTTTCTCTTTGTCTCGCTCGTACGTATAGTATTTATCCCGACAAAACATAATTAAACGTTTTTCTCGCAACTATACGTGTGAATATCACTTCAATAATGTTTAAATGAATACTAACATCAATAGAATAAAGGACAAGGCAATACTCTTGGCGATTATAGCAAGAAAGTACACTTGAGACAAGACGACGATCTTGAAGTTAAAGTTGAGTCTATTGCCTGAGAACATCCCTACGAATCGGTATAGCGGGGCGACAATAGAATCTAATCGCAACCATAAAATTAGCTCAATAGTTAGTATTTCAGTAGTTTATATTCATTTGGTGACACATTATTTATATCATACAGAATCTTTATCGAGTACTTCCACCTTAAAAAGTACAATCGAGTGTAGATAAAGATTAAGATGAAAATATATAAAGACTTCTTGAAGGAATTGTAATATTGTTACCAAATAAATTTCCACCCGAAAATTTGCCGAAGCTCAAACTATCGTCAAAGAAGAATATATAACATGGTCAACAGGTTTGACCAGGTAGCAAAGAGACTTTTACTTCTGCTTCAAGCTGTACACTCGAACATTGAGGATTCACAATTCGTTGATTGTTTGCTTAACGACCCCCTCCCCTCCAAAAAAAGCTAGATTATTCACGGCCAAAATTCGTATACCCGGTGATTCGAACATACAAAATTATACAGTGGATGATTGGTGTGTTTTGTGAGTTTGTGACTAATAAAATAATGCTTTCATTTTATGTTGCTTCCATACATAGCCCTACAGAGTATATATATATATAAATAAATATATATATATATATATATATATATATATATATATATATATATATATATATATATAAATATATATATATATATATATATATATATATATATATATATATATATATATATATATATATAAATATATATATATATATATATATATATATAAATAAATATATATATATATATATATATATATATATATCTATATATATATATATATATATATATATATATATATATATATACATGTAACATATATACATATATACATATATATATATATATATATATATATATATATATATATATATATATATATATATATATGTGTATATATATATATATATATATATATATATATATATATATATATATATATATATATATATATATATTCTAAGCTCCACGCAAATCGAGACTATTTTGGCTTCTAATGCTATTATAAGTACTTAGTCCCATACAGAAATCGGGCAATATCTACTACTGGTTCAGTAATTCTACGTTGTAAAGCATGCCGCTTGGCATTACTTTCATTCGTTGCACAGAGCTTGTGTCTTTTAACAGTATTTCACTTTCGAATATGGCAGGCTTATATATACAATAGCGTGCGATAAAACAATGTAAAATGTAATGTACTAATTTGCATAATAGGCCTTATACGTCTGGTTATATAGGTGCACAATGTATGATACGATGTCGGTACTCAATTCAGTGGCGTAGCCAGGGAGGGAGGCGACGGCCCCGGGCGCCCGCCACCAGCGCCCTCTGGCTCGCAATCTCAGCTCCCATGCATATGAAACTTCTGGTGCACGGCAAGAAGCGCTTTTAAAAGTGAAAAATGTTCTTCGCACTATGACTGACCAACTTTGACACTAAAGAATTAGAAATAGAGAATTCAAAAATATATAGAAACAATACAATATTTGGAAAATTCCCTGCGGGGCTGGGTGGTAGGTCAAAGTTCTGATGTGATTTGAAAACAATCATGTTGATAGTGGTACTCAAAAACGAGATCTTCGTCAACACTTAGGCCTAATTATAGGCCTACACCTTTTTTATATCTAGTTCCAAGTTCTTTTCATTTTTATTTATTTATTCATTTTCATATTTCGTCCAAGTGGATGACAAATAGAAAATGGAATATTTTTGAGTTGATCATACGGACAGGCTGGACAGCCAAGGATAAAATAAAAGATTATGTATGGAATATTAGGGTTTTGAGGCGCATCGACAGCGAGGTCATCACACACAACAAACAAATAAGAAAATATACATAAATTGAAATAAATTGTAGGTGCTATTTTTTATAAATACCTATAGCAAATACCAAGTCAAGTAACGGAATAAGAACAAGTATAAAAATCAAGTCACTATAAAAAGTGCATTGATATTTCCCATATATACTTGTACCATGTGCAAATCTTTGGACTAATGAATAATATACAACTTGAATTTGACACCGACTATCAAAACGTATTGAAA
The DNA here is from genome assembly GCA_964007535.1 of Brachyptera risi. Lineage (NCBI taxonomy): Eukaryota > Metazoa > Arthropoda > Insecta > Plecoptera > Taeniopterygidae > Brachyptera > Brachyptera risi. Next base: position 77,219,188 of record OZ023326.1, read on the forward strand.
GAAAATATTTTTCAAAAATTCTCTTGCGATGGGGCTGGGTGGGTGGTCTCACTTTTTCAGAGGCGCTAATCATCTAAATTTTAATCGTTTGTGCACAATAGAATATTGTTTTCTACCATCATTATTATGGTTACATATATTACAATCATCAAAAAACGAAAGAACACCGAAAAAACGAAAGAACACCCTATCAATCCTAAACAAAATGCCCCCCCCCCCCCCCCCCCCAACGTATCAACATGTTTTGGCGCCCCCAAAACTAGTTGGTCCCCTCAAGCTGCTACGCCACTGGTACTTACATATATGCTTTATTTATCTGCATAGACTTTTGCAATATAATAAGTCAAGTCTATAGATAGTATCGAAGGAAAATACACAAGTGTACTTGAAAACTTAGCACAGCGTAGGTATAGGGGATAGGAGAAACCATAATGCGTAGTTAGTAGTAATATATTCATTGTTAGATCACACCCCGAGTTATTTGTTCTGATAATTTCGCCATCCCACTTTATAACCTAGAACAGAAGTCGTATCACGAGGATACTAAGAAACCGCCTTCGTACGGAGTACTTATTATAACAAGTTATAGTTTGTTTTATTGAGACAATTAAATCTGAAACAAAACATAGTCAACTAAATACTAACGCAGACTAATTTCAAACAAAATCAAATTAGTTCAACGTCGTGTAACACGACTAAATCTTATCCCCACTAAAGAACTCTCCACTGGATCATTCCAACCCACCACGAACTAGAGTACCCTACATTTTCAGCGAAACTGTCTTTTTGTCTTCGTTTTAAAACGTTTCCGCAGCTATACAATCAAGATGTCTGTGAAGTAATGCAAGTGGTCCAATTACGGTGGTGTAGCGTGGTAACGTCAAGAAAGGTATATAACAATGCCGCGAGTTCAGGTCAGAGGTCATGAACCTGGCGGCTCTCTCGTGTGTCTCCCGAACGTTTCATACGGGCCATGGGTTCAAGACTCGCCACTGGCGTTAGATACGCACTCCGAATAACAATGTGCTATCGAACACCATCGCGCCACCCCATCTCATTTGTAAGCACGCTCCTGTCCTCACACGTATATAGAAACAAATCTGGAGCACAAACATTAATTAAAGTAACGGAGAAAACCAGTTCAGAATTGCCAAGATTGTTTCATTTATGTATTCATTTATTGGGTTTGAAGGCGCACTGTATACTGATGACTACGATCTATTGGCGACGGTGAATGATGTATGAGATGGTGGGATGATGAGATGAAAAGTTATTTTATTGTCCAGAATCAACATTCGTGTGTTTATACTGAAAGACTTTTATCTACTGCGAAAAATTATGGTCACAGACAGCGCAGTTCTGGTGTTGAAGACCATTAGTTTTAAATAATCAAAATGGGGTGGTAAGATCGCCCTTGTGGTGCCCCGTCCAAACGATCCTATCTTTCATCCATAGCCTTAATTGGGGAACAATGATTTTGTATCAAGTTTCGATGTTATTAAAAAAAAAAAAAAAGAATTGACCTGAAGGACAGAGAGAAATCAGGAAAAAATACGTCAGGATGGTCGACCTGGCGGGAATCGAGCCCTGGTCTCCCGAATGTGTCATAAGATACTCGACCACTCGTCTCCGTGCCAAGATTGTAACGCGTTGGTTACATTTACACCTATATGAGTTCCACCCTATTTAATCAATTATTATTTTCATTATTTAAAATAAATTATTAATGGCATCCCACCAGGAGTTGGGTTGTATGGGAGTGCGTATAGGAGGATTCAAGTACGAGCATGCTAGGTATCACAACATTTTCCTCGGGGATCAATTTTCCCATTGATTTTCCTCCCTTCAGGGGATCAACTCCGATGAGCGGATAATTAATAAAAATATCACATTTTTATTTCTTTGTAATCACAATTATCCTCATCTGTACATTTGAATATACATGTACGAGTATTGAAATACGTCAAGTTAAGGCCCATTCACAACCGAAATTAGCAGTAAAATTAGCATTAGCAGCAATATTTGTCTTATGGCCCCCATGCACTCCGTTCACAATGCGACGCATTAGCCGTAACGCATTAGCAGTAAGCGCAAGGTTTGCAAACTCCAAACCTTGCTGTTAATTTTACTGCTTGGTGTAAGCACTGACCAATCAGATTTGAGTAAACGTTTGGCGCGCCACAGGCTTCTATCGTTCGGACGATGTCGAGCAGGCGCATCGTTAATCCCATTGGCCATCAGCTAATGTAAACAAGCCATCTCATTGGCTGATCCTTAATGCTAAATTATTGTTGTGAACAGCCACTAAATAATTACATTACTGTTAATGCTAATTTTACTGTTAATTTCGGTTGTGAATGGGCCTTTATAAATATAAATAGACCTAGTAATTAAATGTTAAAATTAAAAACATAAAATACAATCGTGTGTCAAAGTCATATGTTTGTGTATATTCGTCAACCACATATTATAATCATGTTGGATGGATGTTCGATGTCGTGGATTAAATATTGGATATCGTGGACGTAAGTTCACAAACTCGAGCACTTGACGCGAGACTCGAACCCACACCCGACACGACTTGGATTTTAGTAAGAGACATGGAATGTAGAGTAGAGCCAACGTATAGGCCTACGCTAAATGACTGCATTTCGAAAATAACTGTCGTTCAGCTGTGGTTTTTTCAGAAGAAAACACGCAGATTTTCAAATATAAACTGCAATTCGTCATTACCATTAATTGATGAGCGTAGCGAAGTCTCCATCCCACTCTTATAGGGCTTTGTCTGTGTGTTTTTTTTTTTGTTTTTTTTTGTTTGTAAGCACTCCACAGGTCGCAAGGGTTGACTGATCAACATGAAACTTTTTTTGTACATGCAAACTCATCCAACTTAGAACTGTATAGTTTTTGGGATGAATCGGTCGGACCGATTTTGAGAATCATCATCTCAAAGTTTCTAAAAACCCCATAAGATTTGGCTGGGCAGAAAATGTTGAAAAATAAAATCTCTCCAAATGGAATGAAATTCTCTCTAAATGTGTATACATGGATTTTACACATTATTACGATCTTTTAAGCAATTCTGATCAGTCGTTTTGAAGAAAAAAAATAAAATGTCTGATAATATTCATAAAATATATCATAAAAATTGTGACAGAATTAAGTTGTCGAGATTCACTGCTTTCTAGATTCAAGAGTTGACCAACAATGAAGTATTTTTTATATGCGTCAAGGTGTGTAGAACACCAGAGTCAATGAAGTGGCAAGAGTAAAACTACTTTAACGACTTTAATAGCTTATTCAGATATCAAGGTGTGTAGAATACCAGAGTCGATAAAGTAGCAAGGGTAGAACTACTTTAAGGACTTTTATACCTTATTGAGATATCTCGCTCATCTTACAACGCATATTTCGCGTTTGACTAGTTTAATCTTATTTCCGGGTTCACATTAAATGTCTTTTCCTGTCACTTTCAAGTTATTTCATTCAACACTTGATTTTCACAGTCCCGTGATCTTACACACTTACAAATATCTATGGCATTTCATTCTTTTAATTGGTATCCCTGATTACTTCAATTCTCCGACTGGTTTTATTTGAATAAGAGTGGTGTACAAATATAGCACTGAATTTCCTCCACACAATATTAAAGAATATAGCCATAAAGGTTTTTATTTGGAGCGCTAGTGCTAACGCGCTTGCTTCGTGTGATCCAGAAGGTGAGGGCAGATTGGGCCTCGGGTCAATTCCCGTCCCCGTCCATCTTGACGCCTTTTTTCGAGTTTCCCTAGCTGTTGCCTGTAGGCTAAGGCAAATGCCGGGATGGTTATACGGGGATGGGTAAAATAAGCCGCGACCGCTTCCGTCCCACTATTATAACCCCCTATAAGAACCTTCCCTATTAAGAACCTTATAAGACCTATAAGAAACTTTCATCTCATCATATCATCCCACCATCTCACTAATCATTAATCCGACGCCAATAGGTCTTAGTTATCATTCAAATGCGTCGTTGAACCCAATATAAATGAATGAGTAAACGGTTTATTATACGTTGATCTCTCGACCTCCAGCCAGCAAGAACTATAATAATCATCGTTATACCAATAGTAGATATAGTCTTTCTTGCATAGCTAGGCCCATAGGAAAATGCAACAAATGAGTAGTTGGATAAGCGATAAAAGGATATTCATATGAAATGTAATGGCAGGCTATATAGGATGCACCTTGAGTTCAGAACAATTATGTCACTGCCTTTCTGTTTTGTTAATTAATTACTCATTTTTTCTACAATTCAATTGGTGAGACTATGAGACCTGTTGCTCAAATTGCCAATGGGTTTCTTGATACCTGTGATTGATGTAACAAAATTACAATTCAATTTTTTTCCATGAAAACGGCTGATCCAACTTTGTGAAACTTGGGAATAATTTTCATCACTATTACAATAAAACTTTGTGAAGAGTTGGCTCGCATCTATTTGAATAAGTGTGGCGTGAATTGCAAGTAGTAGAACAGTCAGGGTGGAGGTGCCGGGTATGTGGTGATTGACACGACGCTGCGTGTACACTGCTGTTGAGAAGAGCGAAAGTTACGGTAGTTCAGTCGGGCAGCTCGTAAACACAAGAGTCACTTTACTTGAACCACAGCGCAACAAAAGGTAATGGATATACATAAATCGTAGTTGACTCTAATTGAATTTTAGTATACGTGTATTAGTATTTATTGGCGAGGAAGGCGCTCAGAGTTGACGCTATCCACATCAGGACCCTTACCGCGACTGCCACTTAAAACAACGTCCTATAGGCCTGGCTAGCTCCAAAAGACTATAAAGATTTGGATTGGATAATGTTCTCTCTATATAGGAGAGTCAAACACCATGCCAATACGAGATGATAACAGTGAACGGTCTCTTTGAACGTAAACATATGTGACCTATTTTTAGCCTACCTCAAGAGCAGAGCTAGGATTTTGTGCTAACAACAATAAAAATACACAAATACTTGTCATGTTGCTATGGTACTTATGGTACTACCAGTGAATAGATACTATAATCAATATCCTTAGTCTCTTGGGGGCGCATTCTTGTACAAGATAAACCCGGTCTTAACTTTAACCCAAGGTTCCAGGCTAGGTGACTGTGTATACTATATAGTTGACTTGTTGGCACCACTTTTATGCTGTTTTTTTTTTCGGTATTATCAGAGTCGATAAAGCAGTTATAAAGTCGATACAGTAGAACTGCTTTATCGACTCTGGTATTATCTTTCAAAACTTTTTTAAATGGTACAGGAATGCATCCCTTGGAGCTAGCTAGGCCTAGGACGCCATTTCAAGTGGCAGTCCCGGAAAAGGAGCAGAGTTGACACTTGACCATCGCCAGCGGGGTGTTTTTCTTGCAAAGCAACGCCACCGAGACAGCAACATGTGAAAAGTTTCATGTTTTTTGACCTACTATTCCTATATGGGCCTCCCTCAGTCAGCTAACGCAACGCGTTAGGACAGGCGTGTGAGGTCAGGCGTGGGTTCGAGTCCCGCATCAGATCAATTCATGTATCCCCGTTCATTCGTCCCCTCAAATAACCTTTAGTTGACTGTTTAGTTGAATCATTATCATTCACGTAAATTTAGTAGGTAATCTTAACATCGTAATGTTGACCTGTGACCCATTGTAACATCGTAAATAATAAATAGGCTTATGTGAGAGAAAATTGGCACAATTAGTTTATTTGAGATTTTCATTCCACTTCTGAATTGTCGGGTATCGTGTATGGATATGAGTAGGCCTATAGACTAATCAGGAACAATCTAGGTTGAATTAGACCTATACATCATACTTTCTATGAGAATCAGATTCTCACTCATATAGGCATATATATGCATGATATATATTTTAAAGCGGAATAATATTTTGCTCCACATCAGTCCAAATTCTATGCTTTGTCATAATTTTTGGCATGCAATCGCGGACATATTTAGCAAATGTGTCATAGAAATATTATTATATTTCCAGTTGCTTATGAAGAAATGACAGAATTGTTGAAATTCTCTGCAAATAAACAACTGGTGCTATACTTGTACCGACGAAAGTAGGATGAGATCGACCGTCTCCCTCGCCCTCATCTATACGCACCCGAGTGATTCGCGCCTTCATCTTTCTTCGATATACAAGTATATATTCATACATTTTCAGTGACCCTGGCAAGAGAAATTCCACAGAACTAAAATAGAAACAGGATATATTTTTCTCGTAAATTTAACGTGTATTAGAGGTAAAACATCAAAGTATGAAATACTTGTTTGCATTTGATGAGAAATTGGAACCTTTATTAAATATGTCTACTCAAAAAACTCAGTTTTATCTCCGAGCAATATGGGGCATTTACTGAGGCATACTGAGATTTAGAGCAATTGACGAAAAGTAAACGACCATCTGTTCTTCCGATGCCTGTTATATATGCCCTGTGTAATATCACAAGACTGGTTTAGCCAAGTTGAGAAGATACTTTTACATTTGGTTCAAGCAGTTACCACGACTGTAAAATTTTGAGGTCAAATTTACAGACAATATCCGCACTAAATCTAGGAGATAATATGCATACGCACGCCCACGCAGTCTATGAAAAAATTAACGGAAAAATGTGCATGGATTTTATTTGAATTTCGAACAGAAACATTTAATGCGACCACAAGTGTGCATAGACCAGAGGACGACGAAGTCGGAAGAACAGCTTGATATGAACGGGAACCTATACTCGACCGGAACTAACTCTTCTCAATTATAATAGATGCAGTACGTATTGGTATATTATTACGTATATATACATGTATACCGAAGTAGCCACACCAAAGATGAAACAATATAGGGCGTAACAATTCACCTGTCACCGGAAGTAGAATTATTACTGTAAAACATACGCAATAAAACACCTCGCTTGTATCATAAACTATCATATCGGAAGTCATGATCTATCATATCGGAAGTTATTTTGACATCCATAGCGACGTTATACAGGTAGGCCTACCATATAACTTTACCAACGTATAATTGAGTATTTTGACATCTTTGGTTATAGTGAGCTGACTATAGATAGATATCGGCTCATATGCGGCCGAGATACGTCGATATGTTTGTGGGGAAATAAAATTTACTCCCACAAACATATCGACGTATCTCGGCCGCATATGAGTGAATTTTTTCAAATAAAAATGTGAATTGCTTATATTTTCATTTCCAATGCATATCTTCGGTATATAGCAATCCTAATTCTCCGACAACGATTATAATTTATTTCTTTATTGGTCATTCAATTTATATTGTTCCTTCCAACTCAGGTAATAGATCTTTTCGGCCACGGTCCCGTCGAGAGCTTCGATCTTCTCACCCCAACGGAGTGGTAGTGGTGGTAACGATAAGGGGAAAATAGCTCTGACGTCAGCCTCAACTCTCCCTGACAAGGAATTTATGCTGTCATTACAAATACTGAGACGTGTGACCGAGTGCAGGTTAGTACACTGAACCGTCATTCAGGAGACCGGGGTTCGATTCCCGCCATGGTTCACCATCCTGTCAGGGGTTGTTCGTGATGGTTTTTCTCTGTCGTTCAGGTCAATACTGGGATGGTTCCTTAACAGGCCACGACCGACTCCTTTCCACTATCCAAAAACACATAATAAAATAACCCTTCCTCTCGTACCATCCCATCCCATCATCTCATATATCATTCACCGACGCCAATAGATCGTAGTCATCAGTACAGTGCGTAGTTAAACTCAATATAAATAAACAACAGACATGCACGGGTCTCGGTCTTAGTAGAGTTATAAGAATAGAACTGGTCTTGATAAGCGTATACACGGATTAAATAACTGCCATCATTTGTGAGCTGACCAAACTGGTCAGTAAAACGGCAACCAGTCTTCCTGATTATCAACCCAAAGTTGAAAACGAAAGACGGTGCGTAAAAATAAAACCGCGAGTATGGATAGATTCGACCCTCATCTCACACAGATCGATCACTCTCGCACCAGTTCCGGCTACCGATATGATCGTGTGCTTATCGGCAACACCACAATTGGCTAAAAGGGATCATCCAAAGTGTCTCTCCGCACGCCGTTCGTCGTATATATATATATATATATATATATATATATATATATATATATATATATATATATATATATATATATATATATATATATATAATGAATGAATATTGTTGTTTTACGGCGCGTCAACGGCTAGGTTATATTGCGCCGGTATATATATATATATATAATATATATATATATATATATATATATATATATATATATATATATATATATATATATATAGATATATATATATATATATATATAGATATAGATAGATAGATAGATACATAGATAGATAGATACATAGATAGATAGATAGATAGATAGATAGATAGATAGATAGATAGATACATATATATATATATATATATATATATATATATATATATATATATATATATATATATATAACACTAATTTGATGAGGTTAATTGATACAATATTTGACTTTTCCACACTGCATTGCCGCGATGTCATCTGTATCTGAACGACCCAACACTGGAACTAGAAGATTCAACTGGGTGCGCCTGAAGATCGTATACCGGAATAAAGTCGACTCGGTCGTGTGACATGGGCTTCGCGGTGCTTTTCAATCAAATGTGCTTATAGGGTTCAGGTGAGGTTGGACTTGCAAACCCATGTCACACAACCGAGTCGACTTTATACCGGTATAGGCTCTTCAGCACCCCCAATTCCACTCTGTATGACAGTATGTCAATGCCTTCCTCGTGTGAACAGGCCATAATATACACGCTGCGGTGACGGTTCACAGCGACTGCACATCCCATAGAGCCCCCCCCCCCCCTCCCCGCCCACGACGGACACGTTATTCTTTCGTTCGAAGTTCAACACAGATCCCGCTCTCGCTCGCCCGACCGACCGCCCGCCTGCACCACTGAAAATCGATCCTCGGGAGTCGGGCCGAAGTGCGTGACGTCATATGACGTAGTAGGCTAGTAAAACGGGAGCTGAATGTGCCACTCCCATTTCTCTCGTCGACCACAAGGTGTTGTACGTAGGCCTACTCTCGCGCCTATACCTACCTACACTGACCACTCCATCTCCATGTTCATGCCCACCTATACATACACACACATGCATATATATATATATATATATATATATATATATATATATATATATATATGTATATATATATATATATATATATATATATATATATATATATATATATATATATATATATATATATATATATATATATATATATATATATATTATGTGTATATATATATATATATATATATATATATATATATATATATATATATATAAATATATATATATATATATATATATATATATATATATGCGTATATATATATATATATATATATATATATATATATATATATATATATATATATATATATATATATATATACACACACACACACATATATATATATATATATATATATATATATATATATATATATATATATATATATATATATATATATATATATACACGATGGACGTGTAACGTGCTATGAGCGGATAGCCATCGACTTAGAGGAAATCTACCTCGAAGCAGATAAGATAAATAGATAGATAGACGCCTAAGCAGCATATCGCATGGCCAGAGTGCAATACTAGCAGCTGTCATTATTTACTGTTGATATGGGCCTAATAGTATTGCAACTGAATCCGCGGAAATACGTGACTGGCAGGAGGCCTGTATTTTTCAAGCCATCCAGCACGGATTTGAAATACAATTTAACGTAGGCCTATCTATGTTAAATGATGTGGAATTTCGAAATTTTAATGACAAACTAATTGTCTTATGGTGGATCAAGTTGGGTTGGGTAAGTTGGATGGGTTGGGTAAGTTGGCTAGGTTGGGCTGCAGGTTGATCCATTTCGATTAGATTACTGTTTGCTCGACGACCCAACCAACAACTAGGTTCACAAAAACCCATGCCTCATGCAGGACTCGAACCCACGCCCAACGGACACTTCAGCTTCTGAAGCGGTACCTCAGTTGACTGAACTACCTCCATTTCATTTGTGAGGTAATATTGCTCAATTGTAGTGCCCAGTCTGAACGATCCTGCCTCTGTATCCCTATAGCCTCAATTGAGGAACAGTGACTTTGTGTCAAGTTTTTGATATTATTATACTAAAATATATGTATACATATCACAAAAATAAAAAATGGGCTCAATGTGAAAAATCCATAATAATGTGCAGACATTTATAATTACACATTTTATACATTTATGCATGAAATGTGTAATGATTCAAATGTATACAAATAATATGAACCTAGGCGACAGAGAGGAATCACGAAACACAGCTGTGTCAGGGTGGTCGACCATGACGCGCCGGTCTCCTGTATGACGGTTCGGCGTGCTGTACATCTTTGGACAGAGTGTGCCGAGACAGCCGTGCCCACACTGCGGGGTTAACTACTGATTAGCCTCATTGCCATCGGTCACCAGACTGTCATCTCTGGAGGAATCGGAATGTCATCACGCATGCGACCAGCAAGACACTACAGAGACGTCACCAGCGCTCACAGTATATCGCAATACTTTTTTATCGCCTCGAACAACGTGAAATACTGCAATACGTTATATTGTCATTTGTTTTATTATTATAACATACTTGTATCCACGAAAGAAGAAGACAGTCTGATAACATATGACTAACAGCGTCGTTTAAAGTTTGAATTGTATAGCCGAGGTATTTTGAGAGTCGATAATTGTTCAGGACGAGAATTACGATCAGAAACACAAACACATCTTTCAAAAAGCGTTTATTAACACTTGTAGTAAGTAAAATTCGACACAATCACAAACAAAAATCACTAATAAAAAGACTATCAACGTAAAAAAAAACACATACAGTAGTGAGAAAAAGGTAATTTCAGGTATTTTTTTCGTCAAAAAGAAACCATGACCACGAAACTGGGCTGGGCTGGTGTTTTTTCAATAAAATTCGAGGTTTTCTCAACCCTGATGAATTATGTCAAGTTAGTATTGAACTGTAACAGAACTAACGCGAACATGCAAATTGAACTTTTTTCATCTTTATTTTTGAAACAATGTAAAAATTTGAATTTTCACGAAAAACAGGACAAACTGAATATTGATAGCGATAATTTACTTTCCATGATACATGATGCATTTAATCAACATCATCTCATATATCATTCATCGACGCCAATAGATCGTAGTCATCAGTAGAGTGCGTCGTTAAACCCGATATAAATAAATAAATAAATGATTAAAATTCAACGCTGGGTAATGCTTAGATATGCTTAGAAACCTAAGATTCAACCAACAATCATCAGATTCAAGTAGAATACAATAAAATGAAACATACTGTGCAACTAATAACCATGCTTATTTCACTATATAACATTTCCATTCATTTTATACCATAATGGTATCAACGACACACTGAAATGATGGACAGGTTATGAAATGTTTATTTTATTGGCGACTGAAGATGGGCGTGATTTATCAATCGGCCAGTTAAATATATATATATATATTATTCGGGTTCCTTCAAAGAAATCAGTATTGGGCATCTGAATTTTCCCAGAGTTTGTAATTTGATGGGGTGTATGTTTTGTGACGTCAAAGGGGCGGGGAAGGGAAAGCCGTTATTCAAGTTCTTTTGGATATCGTGGCCTTTTGTTGGAGCCATTCAACAGTATTACCCTGTACTAACATGTCGCAATCGAACCATTCAATTCCTTATCTCTGAGCAAACTATACGTATAGGCCCCTATCAAATAATGCCTAAATTCCACAACCGTATTTCTGCCACTTTACTATAGAGATGAATTATCTAATCGAGATCAATATTAGTACAGTACACCTGATGAACGCAATGACTGATAACATAGATTCTGATAACATTCAGGTAAGAATTTGCTTTCACGACTTGCTGAACATGATATATATATATATATATATATATATATATATATATATATATATATATATATATATATATATATATATATATATATATATATATATATATATATATATATATATATATACAAGGAATCTATCATTTGTTTTATTTATTCATATTGGGTTTTAACGACGCACTGTAATTATGACTAAGATCTATTGGCGTCGGATGGATGATTAATGAGATGATGGGATGATGAGATAAAGGTTTACATGGGTAATGGGAAGGATAGTGGGAAGGAAGCGGTCGCGGTCTATATAGTGGGAACCATCCCGGCATTAGCCTAGACTACAGATGGAAACCACGAAAAAACCCTGTAAAGATGGACGGTAGCGGGGATCGAACCGGGTCCGACATGCCTACTACCTCTCGGGTCACATGGAGCAAGTGCGTTAACCACTCAGCTACCTGTGCCGGTTCTATCATTTGTATGGGCCCAAGAGTTACTATACTTTAGGTATAATTATGTATAAGCAACGGACTTAACTACCAGTAGGCTCTTTGAGCATACTGTATATTAATTGGGGGTGCGAATGAGCAGATGCTAAATGAATAAACAATGTTTACAAAAACATACACCATAAGCGGAACGTGAACCCAAGCCCCCGAATTGACTTCAGGCGCCGGATCCACAAAGAGTCCTATACCCTTCGGGCGTCTCAAGTTGGGACCATTTAACTGAGTTAGGACCAATACTGGTCGCAACTCGTCATAATCATTGCCCAAGAGACTTAGTTCAAAGTGGAAGATATCAACATTCGTGTGTTTATACTGAAAGACTTTCATCTACGGCGAAAAATTATGGTCACAGACAGCGCAGTCCTGGTGTTGAAGACCATTAGTTTTAAATAATCAAAATGGGGTGGTAAGATCGCCCTTGTGGTGCCCCGTCCAAACGATCCTATCTTTCATCCATAGCCTTAATTGGGGAACAATGATTTTGTATCAAGTTCCGATTATTAAAAAAAAAAAAAAAAAAAAAATTAACTTGATAAAAATCGTCATAACATAGACCAATATTGGTCCTAACTCCGTAAAACAGTTCCAACTTGGGACATCCTAAAGATGGGACTCTTTATGAATCCGGGCCCAGGTGACTGAATCAGGGGAGCGACCGAAACAGAATCTTCGCTGGTGATGCTCATCTAAAACAGATATCGAAAATGAAAATTTGAGGGACCTTCCCACAACCAAATATTTTTGAGCATCACCACCATCATCATATCATCATACAGAAATGTGAATACAGTAGCTTGATAAATTTGGCCCAAAGTTACTCAACTCCCATGACAAGGTGAGCTACGAGTTAATTAACGATACAGCAGTCAATTAATTATGACGTTTATTCAATTCCAGTTGTATATTCAGTTCGCTAAATGCGTAACCTATATGCGTGGGCCTACAATCAGCGAGGGGTAAACAACTCGCAAATTGGGTGATTTCAGAATTCAAGATTTCAGGTGATTTCAAGAGAATTCAAGAGATTTCAAGGATTTCAAGAGATTCCAGGAATTTCAGGTGATTTCAGGGATTTCAGATTTCATGGCAAGTGTACATCGGATTTCACTAGTTGTTAACCCCTCGTCGTTGAGAAGAGTTTATATAGCGAAAACAGACTTGCACCGGGATGGCATTAGACCTACTGATTCTTTGCAAATTATGACATAAATGTACAAAAGATGTCTTGCATTTGAATTTTCGAAACCCATTTAGCTGGGACCACAGCCCGCAAATTTGGTGATTTCAGATTTCAAGATTTCCTGTGATTTCAGAGATTTCAAGAGAGTAGTCTACAGGTGATTTCAGGAGAATTTAGGGATTTTGAGAGATTCCAGGAATTTCATGAGATTTCAAGAGATCCTACAGGTGATTTCAAGTGATTTCAAGAGATTTCAAGGATTTCAAGGGATTTCACTGAAATGCAAGTGTACACCGGATTTCAATAGTTCTTAACCACTCGTCATTGACAAGGGTTTTGGCGAAAAATAAACTTGTACTGAGATTGCATTACTGATTCTTTGCAAATTATGGCATGAATGTCACAAAAGATGTCTTGCATTTGAATTTTCGAAACCCATTCAGCTGGAACCTGACACGACTTCTTGAGTCGAGACTGCAGCTCTTAAAATGTTTGCATCCACATTCCACATTCAAATGGGGTGGTAAGATCGCCCTCGTGGTGCCCCGTCCAAACGATCCTACTTTTCATCCTTAGCCTTAATTGGGGAACAATGATTTTGTATCAAGTTTCGATGTTATTAAAAAAAAGAAAAAAAGACAACAAAGACTAGTCTAATCTCGAGTGCATGGATAAAAATAATTACAATCAACAAGAGCTGTCGTGTAAACTGAATCAATTTTTTTCGTATCAACCGAGTTACAGGTGGAGTATGCGTGTTCTTTTTCAAGTACCGGTATCTATTGTTAATGCCAGAGAGTTTTAACCCTACTTGAGATTTTGAAATTTATCCCAAATTATACTTCTTTTAGAATGACTTGATAACTCATAAGTTATGGATAAATGGATGATAGAATGAATTTTAATGCAGTGTGGCCTGCCGGTGATTTACGAAAATTTCAATGGCGCTCGAACAAAAAGGTTTTGGTGACCATCTTAAGAGTCCATGGGAGTCGATTTAGCGGAATGATAGTTTTTTATGATATTTTTTGAATGGTATGAGTTGCAGAAATTCTAATGAAGAGAGACGCAGATATTTTCAATACCTGCAAACTGCTTCAAGTAATAAATATTCATCTCATTGTCTGACCGTACGAGACAACTATATATAGTCATACTTATTAGTGAACGCCATCTTGACGAAGGTATTGATTGAAAATATCTATGTTTCCTTTTTATTAGAATTCCGATATCCCATACAGTTCGAACGTTATCACAAAAAAACTGATATTCCGCGAAATCGACTTCTATGGACTCGCGAAGTATCACGCAAACATGCATTGAAGACTCGGATAATCCACCTTCATTGATATACGTGTGTCTGTCTATATACTTGGGTCTACAAATGAAATGACAAGTGGGTATTTCATGTCAACTGTATGGTTACAAATTAAAATATCTTCAGTGTAGACTTATTCATATCAGTGTACTTTTAAATGCGATCATTATAGTTCATTACTATAAGAGGTCGCTGAATCTTACAAATCAGCTACACAGCCAACCTATAACGACACAGATTAGTACAATACCATACATGAATCAAGATTCAAGGCCTCGAGTGACGGGGATCCAATATATTCACTCGTTGAAACTAGAGCGTCCAGATTAATATTTACTCTTACTAAATAGGCCTACCCAGTAAGCGAGTAACTTCTAGCAACCAGTCACGATGTAGTGATACCAACACACTTTATCATGGTAGGCTATATAAAGAAGGTGCACCGACTCGCGTCTTCAAAGTTGAAATATTTCCGGGATCAGAATCTGAGTCCAGGGTCCCGATTGCCTGTAGCGCAACTATCGCTTTTAGATCGAACTACAATGCTATATAGGCCTACAATCGCACACCGGTATCGTATAGCCACACTTATCTACATCTAGTTCACAAGAGAATCCGCTGGATCGCGACAGGCAATTGGGACCTTTGGCTCTGAATTGACCGCAAGAAACCACAAATACCGTCCATGTTATTAGAATGGGAGTTGCTATATACACTCTTTTTTCTTTTTTTATATATATTGGGTTTTAACGACGCACTCTACTGATGGCTACGATCTATTGGCGTCGGTGGATGATGAATGAGATGATGGGATGATGAGATGAAAGGTTATTCTATTATAGGTGTTTTGGATGGTGGGAAGGAGTCGGTCGAGGCCTGTTGTTAAGGAACTATCCCAGTATCAACCTGAAAGACACAGGGAACTCACGAAAAACCCCTGTCAGGATGGTGGACCATGGCGGGAATCGAACCCCGGTCTCCCGAATGACGGTTCAGTGTGTTACCACTCGGCCACGCGTCTCGGTCGCTACACCTTCTTTATATTATGATAACGTATGTTGCTACATCACGAAACAGCTAAAGTAATGCGCTATTTTTTCTCTTGTTAACATCGAACATTGATACAAAATCATTGTTCCCCAATTGGAAATATAAACCAACTAGCGCAATTTGTATTTGAATAGTGACTCGATCTCAGGGTTGTGGTAAAGGTTGATTTTATAGATTTACGACTACAGAAACTAATCGATCTGTACAGAATGAACAGTAGAGAACGGTTTTTCAATATTTCAGAAAGTGAACATTAGGAGATTAGCTATTTAATATATATTTTGTTCGTTCTCAGTAGTATGATATAAAAACAATCAATCTTCCCCATAACTCCATGCTCGAGAGACCATTTGAACACTATGATAGTAACGTTATCTATATTTTTATTTTTAGCATAGTGCTTAATTAGCTATCTGTTAAGAAAAATACTTGCATCTTGTAAGCGTATATATAGCGAAAGAGCTGACACCAAGATTAGCTGCAAATATGATCGGACTTGATCTACAACTCGCAGGTAGCACAAACGTGCCCAAATCTTGCAGCTCAGTATAGGCCTACTGGGGGACCCCGTCTCAGTCTCAGTCTCAGTCTCAGTCTCAGTCCAGTCTCTCTCTCTCTCTCTCTCTCTCTCTCTCTCTCTCTCTCTCTCTCTCTCTCTCTCTCTCTCTCTCTCTCTCTCTCTCTCTCTCTCTCTCTCTCTCTCTCTCTCTCTCTCTCTCTCTCTCTCTCTCTCTCTCTCTCTCTCTCTCTCTCTCTCTCTCTCTCTCTCTCGTGTATGAATCTAATGAAATAGCTCCCGTGTGGAGAACTACGCATGCGTAATGCGAACAGATACGTAAGGCTTATAAGCAAATCCCACTACTCCTGCCACGGTCAGATGGATACACCCTGACTCTATGACGTAAGCAGCAAGGAAGTGAGGCCAATATGCCGACAAGAATATAGGCCTAGGCAAAATGTGAGACAAACAATGCGAAATGAGGTTGCGAAAAGCGAGGATGTGTTGTTGTTTACGAACAAAACGCGAACTATTGGGCCTGCAGATTGGAAGGTTCGAATCGACCGTCATTCCTTATCCCACATGACTAATCATATGGCTTGAAGCATAAGTAGAAGTCTGTTTCTGTCGTTTGATATTTATTAAATCCTATGGAATATAACATGGTCATTTGGTTTGGCCAGGTAGCAAAGAGACTTTTACTTTTGCTTCAAGCTGTACATGGCCGGTTCTCATTTATTTATTGGGTTTAATGACACGCTATACTGATGACTACGATCTATTGGCGTCGGTAAATGATATATGAGATGGGATGACGAGATGAAAGGTTCAGGAGTCGGTCGTGGCCTGATATTAGAGAACCATCCCAGTATTGACCTGAACGACAGAGGGTAACCACGAAAAAAAAAACGTCAGGATGGTCGACCATGGCGAGAATCGAACCCCGGTCTCCTGAGTGACGGTTCAGTGTGCTACCACTTGACCACTTGTCTCAGTACCACTAATAGAAAACAGCCGGCACGGGTGGTTTGCACTTTCGCCTCTCATGAAGACAAGCATCGATTCATTGAAATAACGCGGTAAGTAGCCTAGATGTCGACGATGTAGTGATACCAACAGATTTTATCATAACATTAAGAAGGTGTTTACTGCTTCTTCAAAGTGAAATATTTCCGGGGTCAGAATCTGAGTCCAAGGTCCCAATTGCTCGTAGCGCAACTATCGCTTTTATATCGAACTATACTCGCCACCAAACACCTATAGTTCACGAGGGAATCTGGTAAATCGCGACAGGCAATCGGGACCTTTGGCTCTGAATTAACCGCAAGAAACCACAAATGCCTTCAATGTTGTTAGTATATGGAAGTCGGTACACCTTCTTTATATTATGATAAAGTATGTTGGTATCGTATCACTACATCGTGGTATGTCTAACTTGAAACCGAAATAAAATCGAACGTATATGATCAAGATCTATCTGAGGATAACCCTAATGTTCCAACACTCCACGGGCATCCATCGCGAGAAGAAAGAGGAGCACAACAGAATGCCGTATACTGAATGGCTGAACCGTTATGCACATTATGTATATTAATAACCAGATGAGCTCGTCCTTTCAAGTTTAAACCAGACTTGGCACCCCATTTCTCAATACATGTCGTAGGTAATTAGCGATGCTGGCTGAAACTTTTCATTTTGAAAATTTTCGTGAGTCGACTTTTTATTGTGAAGGAAGAGAGTATACTGGAATAAAGTCGACTCGGTCGTGTGACATGGGCTTCGGGGTAATTTCCAATGGAATTTGGTTAGAGTTCAGGTATGGTTGGACACTCAATTAACCAATGTCACACACAACCGAATTGACTTTATTCCGGTAAACGCTCAGTAATTCTCGAAATTCATCAAATTTATGAATCTTGTTATAATTTCACTGATTGAGCTAATGTAGCACTTGATGTACTATAGGCAATACTCGAGATACAGTTAAAAGTACATGATCGATTTTCCATTTAACCATCAGCTCACGGTATACAAATAAACAGGACCATAACCTCACTTTTATTGGCAGTTGACCCATGGTTAGCGCAATGGTATCACGATACACTCCAAGTTGAAATAGATTAATTAGGCCTACATTAATTCCTGTAGGGCCTACACAGAAATATGTTAGTCTGAATATGAGTCAAAATATATATGGCTCAGTGAGGGCAAACATAAAATAAATTATTGGCTTTACATTTCGAAAATTTCAACAACAACAAAATTGTGAATTTCACGCAACTTTCCAAATAAAAAATTTCAAGCATTTAAGTACATCACTACAGCTGAGTCAACTGGACTCTTCGACACTGGACGTAAAAAAATTGAACCAAAAATATTTCACATAACAATTTTCTAAAACTACATAAATGCATCTTGATTCTACCTATAGCTAATATACTAGAGCAGCGAAAAACGAGCTATAGAGATATAACTGGTTACATAAGCGCTCACACGTCGGCGGAGGAGGACGGAAATACACACACACACACACACACACACACACACACACGATGACGCCACTGACGTCCAGAATGCGAGTCTCGTGCCAATGAGACCGACGCCACCTTAGACAGAAGACGGTAGGTCACTCCCGTGTTGGAGTTGCGCACGCGTCGTTTGCGTCTGAACTATCATCGTCATCGTCATCACTAGAGACAAGACACTTCCGGCAATTCACATTTATAATTTTCCAACTTATCCTTCAAACGTGTGACTCCTTGTATTGTTAGCTTTCACAGGAATTAATTGGAACAGATTGAGAACGATGGTATAGGCCTACTATAAATAGGGCATGGATTGGTTTTTTTTTACTATGCAGGGTGTCTACAAATTTTCCATTACAAAATTCCCTGACTTTTCCAGGTTTTCCAGATGGAAAATTAAAATTTTCCAGTCTGCAAATTTGGCTTTTCCGTCGATGATAATATATGAAAAATTGTTCACAAATTCAATTTCGGTTTTATAGTCGGTTTCAAGTCAGGCATGGGCGGGAATTTTTAAATATCAGGCAAGGCAATTGAAGAATTATTTTTTTAAATTGTGAACTTGTAGTTGCAGCAACTAAAAATGGTATTTAATTGATGAAATTTTGATTTTTTTAGATTTTGATTAAAATTCCAGAAAAAAAAATTCACCGACTTTTCCAGATTTTATTAAATTCCCTGACTTTGCCATGTTTTCCAGTCTTGTAGACACCCTGTTTACATAGTGTTTAACGACGCACTATAATGATAACTAAGATCAATTGGCGTCGGATGAATGATTAATGAGATGATGGGATGATGAGATGAAGGTTCTTATTTATTGGGAAATATAGTGGGAAGGAAGCGGTCGTGACCTATAGATTATAGGAAGCATCCCAGCATTATAGCCTAGACTACAGACGGAAACCACGGAAAACCCCTGTAAAGATGGACGGTGGCGGAGATCAAACCAGGTCCGATTTGCCCCTTCACCTCCCGGATCACACGAAGCGAGCGCGTTAACCACTGCGCTCTTGTGCAGTGGGATTGGTTCATTTAATGTGCAAAATACATAGTCAATGTTTCTAAAAAAAAAAACGATTCAATCATGCCTTTTTTAAATTTATGCCTAATGAATAGTAATGAGGGTACTTTAAGAAAAATGTATAGTTTGTAAAAATGTCAGTATAATAACTTGGATTAAAGTTTTATCGATCGTTAGCTTTAATCCAAGGTTATACGCCTACCTATTTGTTTTGTATTGTAATTCAACTAATGAATTCATCTTATATCAA
The DNA here is from genome assembly GCA_964007535.1 of Brachyptera risi. Lineage (NCBI taxonomy): Eukaryota > Metazoa > Arthropoda > Insecta > Plecoptera > Taeniopterygidae > Brachyptera > Brachyptera risi. The sequence continues at coordinate 77,239,543 of OZ023326.1, forward strand.
ATATTCAATCATTTTCCATAACATAAAATAGGCTGTACATACATGTTGAATTGGGGTTCAATTAGGCTAAGAAGCCTTGAGATTTCAATGACATTTTGAGATCTAACCATTTTTTTTAATATGTCGGCGTGAATGTATGTATGTGTGTGTGTGTAACGGCATGAGATATGGTGAAAGTAAACCTATGATAATTAGTTGAAAAGTATGCATCAAATGTTGAAAACCATTTGTGGATAGTTCAAATGATAACCCCCCCCCCCCCCCCCCAGACCAAATAAAAAGAACCAGAATAATATAGCCAATTCCATGGTATAATATATAACCAAACGACGTGGGCGTATCGCTTCCGTAAAGGTCACATCATTGAATATATTATATACGCAGCATCAACAAGGAAGACACTGTCACCGCGAGAAAATAGACAATGCTTCCATGCAACAGTAGGCGGCACTTGCATGGTGTTTGGGCCTCGTGCAGTCATGCTTGAAGCATGAGTAAAAGTCTGTTTCTGTCGTTTGATATAACTGTTGAATCCTATGCTATTCAATATGGTCAACTGGTTTGATCAGGTAGCAAAGAGACTTTTACTTTTGCTTCAAACTGTACCTGAATCTAGTCATGTACATATGACAAGTCTTGATCCAGGCCCAACCACGTGTTGCCAGGTTCGTACACCAGCCTACACGATACACCTGTGGCGTTACCACCCCTTCATCACTCATCGCGATTAAAAGATTGACAAACATGAAAATATTCGAAGGTTCTCCATATTTCTTCGAAAATGATTATATATATTATACAGGCCCTATACACACACACACACATATAATATATATAGGCCTAATTATAATATATATATAGGCCTATATATATATATATATATATATATATATATATATATATATAGGCCCATATATATATTAAATTATATATATATATATATATATATATATATATATATATAGGCCTATATATATATTATATTATATATATATATATATATATATATATATATATATATATATATATATATAGGCCTATATATATATTATATTATATATATATATATATATATATATATATATATATATATATATATATATATACATATATATACATATATATATATATATATATATATATATATATATATATATATATATATATATATATATATATAAATATATAAATATATATTTTTGTTGTTCAATCCCCAGTTTATAGGTCTTATAACTACATATAGTAATTAGCAAGCAGCGGCAAGCAGCGCAAGTCCATAAATCCCTCAATTGATATATCGCTCCTGAAAAACTGGTCTCATCCTGCGTTTCGTCAACAACTCCATCATTAGCTCATGAAGTATAAGATATATTTTCTGTAGTATCGATGTCGGTCTCGGTTATATACATACGATCCGAGTTCAAATTCCCGAGCCCACACGAACAGAGAAATTATTGTTTCTGCTGAAAATTCAAGTTTTATATTTTGGGGGCCTACCCACACAACAAACGTATAAGTGACGGTTGATGAATGATGATTCTATTTTTTCTTATTTACCAAAACAAAACAAAAATGCTATAGACCTATACGACTTCATAAAAACGGAAACCATTTTGATTGCGTTTCAACGTTTTTTAAAAATATAATATCATTCTTTTTCGTAAGAACAATCTTGTAATGTTGGTACCGTACATAAAAAAATCACGTTAGATGGCATAAATGTTAGCTTTAGAAATCATACACAAAAGTCGTGAAAAATCATATAGTCATCAGAACGCATAATACAGATTTTTTACACAATATCAAGTATCCGGCTATGGTAAATAGGAAAGGTCATTGTGGTAATGGCCATAATATATATTCAAGTTACAAGTTCTTTCTTGAATCCACATGAACATATATTATATTTTCTTCATCGCATGAGCACCAATCGGCGCTCCGCAGAGCGTTGATCCGACAGTGTGTAAAACGCCGAGCGGATATAGGTACGCACGAGTGTAGAGGAACGATAACGATTGGCGAGGGGTGGGTGGGGGGGGGGGGGGAGGGGGAAGAAGGCGCCTGCGTGGTTACCGTGGCGCCAGGGGCCCATCCGCGAGCGCTTAATCGATACAACCAGGGTTTCCACATGGTTCCAAAAATCACTCCAATGACAAAATATTGGCTTCCCGTGCGCTCCTTACCGAGCGTACCCAACCGAAGATGCCCTCCTAGCGAAGGTCCACGGCACGTGGTTATCACAGCAGCGTATACAAACACTATTATTATCACCACGAAGTAGGCCTACTTGATTATGCGCACGCCAGTTGGTAGCAATTTCGTCATCGCTCATGAGTTCGAGGTAATGGTACGGGCAGCGGGCAGGTAGCATATATATATATATATATATATATATATATATATATATATATATATATATATATATATATATATATATATATATATATAAATATATATATACGCCGTTCATTCAAGTCTATAAAATGTATGTATTTATGTTGGGTTTAACGATATACTATCATGATAACTATAAGATCCATCCATTGGTGTCGGCGAAAGATGAGTGAGATGATGTGAAGTTCACATGAAAGTTTTACTGTATATTGTTTTTGTGACAGTGGAAAGTAGGCGATCGGAGTAGCTTTTTATTTATATAGGCCTACTAGGTTTATTGACGCACTGGACGGATGACTAAGATCTATTGGCCTCGGTCAGTGATAAATGAGGTGGTAGTAAGATGACGTGAAATATTATTTGAATATGTATTATGAATATTGGAAAGGAATCGGTCGTGGCCTGTTATTAAGGTGTCATCCCATGCAGTCGTCACCCTAACGACAGAGCGAAACAACGACAAATCTCTGTCAGGAGGATCGACCATGACAGGAATCGAACCCCAGTGTCCTGAATGACGGTCCACTTTACGCTCGATTACACGGGAAAGCACGAAACACCTCTGTCAGGAGTCAGGACGGTCGAAGACTTTGGCGATAATCGAATCACGGTCTCCTGAACGACGGTTCAGTGCGTAAGCAACTATATTGCGTCTTTCTCAGCCGTCATAAATGAGTAAAAACAATAGTCATTTGAACATGAATCCTAATGAAGAGTGTCATCGAATGTACGGCCACACATAAAGTTTGGAAGCTTGCAGAGCATAGAAGTACCGAAAACGACCTATTGTATACTAAACATCCAGAGCTAGGTCTACTTCCGTGGATAAAAAAATACTATATATAGCTCGTTTTACAAAACTCAATGTACTACCAAATCTCTCCCTAGAAGTTCGACTTGACAAATGTGATGAACCTTCTACGTGGAAGGGTCTACATACCATGAGTTTCTTATCTTTAATGTGATAATTTATTGACATTAAATGAGGCAATAAAATGCCATCAAGAGAACAGCAAGGGAATCGTTTCGTATCAAACTGAAACATCGGAAGCGTAAGATATTCGAATATTTTTTTTTTTTTAATAACATCGAAACTTGATACAAAATCATTGTTCCCCAATTAAGGCTAAGGATGAAAAGTAGGATCGTTTGGACGGGGCACCACAAGGGCGATCTTACCACCCCATTTTAATCATTTAAAACCAATGAACTTTAACACCAGGACTGCGCTGTTGGTGACCATAACTTTCCGCCGCAGATAACAGTCTTTCAGTTTCCGAAAGTCCGGAACACATTATAAGTAAAAACCGTTTCTGTGATATATATCCGGACATTATCAGCATTGGTATTAAGAGTAAACAAAACACACGAATGTTGATATCTTCCACTTTGAACTAAGTCTCTTGAGCAATGATCACTTCTTTCCATTAACAGCAGATGTAAAGTTTGTCATTATACAAAATGGAAAAGAAAAAAAAAAAAAATGAGTGATAGGCCTATAAAGTTATAATTCGGCCTATCACTCTACTAATTAAAGGTCGTGGCCAATTAGTACTTCATCCAAGCATTTGCTTCGAGGACTGTGGGAAACCACGAAAAACCAAGTCAGGATGGATACACAAATGTTTGTTGGTCTTCTTTTTCTCTCAACTTCTTCTCTTCTCTTCTTCTTTTCTTGTGATATTTGATTTTCTTGAAATTATTATTGATTGTAAATTGGACAAGTCCAATGTTCAAAACAAAAATCTTTCTTTTTTTGAAACCTTGATAGTTGTTATGACATGCATGCAAGAAACACCAGTGGCAGTGAAAAGTCTTATTGCTCCAGCCCTCTTGACGTTGATGACATCCTGATGGCCGTGCATACAAATTTTTCTTCCAAGGTTCTTGCATTCTATTGAGTGATTTTCAGACTTTTAGGACTCAAGTATCTTGAAAATCCTAAAAATAAGAAATGTGCTTACATAAATCTGTATAAATCTATGCCAAAATACAATTTAATTGAACAAAAAAAGTCAGAACTACACCTCAAAGTCATAAGAACTCTGCATGGTCATTAAATGTCATATTAGCTGGATGTCAGCCTTACTTCTGGCTAGACCAGAAGGCAAAATCTCGAATCGTAAGTATTTCACAAAATAACTAAAACTATTACTTCCCTTTATGTTCACTTGTACTATGTTGCTCGAAGATCATGTTGACATCACCGAAAATATAATTTGATCACATTGATCACTTCAAAACATGATTTATATATGGACAGATAAATCTCAGAAACTGTTGTTCTTCGAATATGGAACAATAAAATGGACCACGTAATTAAGGAACAAGTGTGACACTTTTAAAAATGCTTTAGGATAACAGGATAACAGCTATAACTGTTATACCGGTACCGGTACCTTCAAATGGGGTGATTCAACAAATCGTTCTAGTATCACTAAGAGTGAATTCAAACTCCAGTTTCTTATGTAATATGACACACACAAAAAATGAAAAATTTTCAACGACAAAAATGTACAAGAAAATTTACATCAGGCAAATCAATGTGTATAAAAGAACTGAGATTCTCAACTCACAAGAAAAAGATACGGTAACTCAGTGGCTCAAAAACACTATACAGAACTCTGGTCAGAACCCTCGGAATGAGCGAGTCTTTCGCTGGAGGAAGGTACCTCGCATGTTGATCAAGACTGTTGACTTTACAAGAACTCCCAAGAATCGACGAGCGAGTGGAAATGAAGGCATAAGTGAGGAGTCACTTTCAATAACAATAAGTATAAAACTATGATTAGCTTCACAAATTTCTGAACAATGCCCAAAAAATAAACCTGGTCGATTTATTGAAAAACTAGTTTGGTTTAAACGTCCTGGAGTTCTCACTTCTCAAGTTTTTTTTTTACGTCCATATAGCTAATATATTAAATGTGTTGGAGTCAACGGAAAATTCAGGAAACTTGGCTAAATGCTTCTGTTGTTCCTATACCATTATTCAAGAAAAGGAGACAGAAGTGAACAAATGTGGTAATTACAGTAAATGATTAATGTCCGGATATAAAATCTATACAAGAATGATTGATAAAGAATTCACGGGATTTTAGAGCACTTGTTATCTTAAAAACCGGATGGGTTCAGAAGAGCAGGATCACAGATAAACTACACTTTGTAGTCAATTTGGGATACTGTGGATGGTTGTTTTATTTGCTATGATTCATTATGTATAGATTGTTCATGAAAATGTATTAATGTCAATTATCAGCGAATTAAAAAAGGAAAAAAATGTATACTGACAATGTTGTTACCATCAGGCAAAACGAAGAAAGCTCAAAATGGAAACCCAGCTTGCCTTCATTGACTTCGAGAAAGTGTTAGACCGAGTTAACAGATTAATGATAAATGATTAATAGAGTTGATGGATATCATGAGCAGAAGAGGTATTTCAGAGCCCCCAGTTAGTTGAAGGGACGGAAAGCCTGTATAACAATACTAAAAAAGAAATAAACACTTCGCCGAAGTGCCACAGCAGCTAATTGCGGCGTATAGACAAAGATGCATCGCCGCCACCAGTCGATTTGACATCTACATTGACAGTATATACGACTAGTATATCAAAGGATTAGAATTAGAACACGGGCATGCAATTAATTCATTGCTCTTTGCTGACGATCTCATCATAATGGACATGGATGAAAATGGACATCAGAGAAATGTGCTCAAGTTGGTTCGAATATGCCATACACATGCCCTGACGTTGTCAGTGCAGAAATCAATGGTTAATTCTATGGCTTTCAAGGGAAAGTATCCAGTCCGGTGAAAAATATAGTTTCAAACAAGTCATTGGAGCAAGTATCGCACTTCAATTTGGGTTGCGACATAACATACAGTTTCGACGACGACATTAGTAAGAAGTTGCATAAGTTCCAGGCTGTTCGTGGTACCATCCTAAGAACTTCAAAATATAAGACTAGAAAATACACTCAGATAAGACTGGACAAGGTTATGGCAGTATACCAGCTCTGAAGCTACTACATGGAATATTGGATTGATGAAAGGACTGTAAGAATACAAGTCGTCTTCAAGGTACAGAAATGCATTTTTAATGGCGGTCGAAGGATGTATAAGATTGGATTACGTTAGGAATGAGGATGAATATATGCCTACCGCCTATACGGCAGGAGCTTCAAATTGAGATTGTCAATGGCACTAATGAAAATTGTCGGAAAAATCTAGGTCAAATGTCTCCTGAAAGAATTCCTTAGACCTTGGCGACCACGGATACGGTGGTCCGATACCCAATTAGATGCCAGAACAGGCTCGAAGCCTATAGCCTTTGAAGTGGAAGAAGATGATGTAAGATTTTTTTTGTGCATTTCAATGTGGTGTGGAAGATTACTTTATACATAACCACCAGGTACATTTGTCTGACACACGATTGATGACACTTAGGAGTCAGTTTCACCACAAATAGTCTGAAAATTGAAAGTTTAATAACCCTGAAAATTGTATAATAAATGATGATAAAAAAGTTTAGAAACGTTCGAGGGGTTAACAACTAGTAAATTTGGTGTATACACCTGATTTCAGATTTCAAGGGATTTCAGGGAGATTCACGGGATTTCAAGAAGATTTCAAGAGATTTCAATCCAAGATTTCAAGGGATTCCAAGAAGATTTCATGACAAGTGTACACCAGTATTCAGGAGTTGTTAACGCCTCGGAAACGTTCGCAATGTTGACGTGAAGTGCATTGATCCTCCCTCTATTCAATGGACGACTTCAACCTGCGGTCTCTCGTAGAGGTATGCTACTATAGCGTCATAATTTAATACATGTTCCCAGAGACTATATTTGAATACTTATGTAGGCTAATGTGTGCCTGAAATTTCCATAAGACTTTGTCAATATTTATTTAGCAAAGCAAACATTGAAACGGGCTTACAGTCACAGTCGCGAGGTCCGATAAGTGGAAAGTGAGAAGGTCATTCTAGGTGGTGAAAGCAGCATTGTACACTTGACCACCGCCGACTAATCTTATATCTTAGAAGACCGTCTTCTACTGTGGAACAAGTTCTATTCTCAACTAATGCACAGAACATTGGAGATCACACTATTTTCTAAACATCGAGTATTTTACACTCGGGTCCTTACGACCGTAGTCGGTTAGGACTTGGGTCCAACGACAGACTGAATCAAATAATTGATTGAACACTTCTGGGAAACGTGTTCTATATTACTCCTACTATAGACGAAAGAAATACAAAGACATGTCCAGCAATGTTGAAATAAAACTGACCCCCACTTTATGCAATTTGCCAACCAAATCCCTATTCCCATGATGCTAATGTCGTAATGGCTGGAAAATATACAGTACCGGTATGCCTCTTTTTAGGAAATGTCACTCTCTACCCCACTCTCTTCTAACACTCTCACCTGTAACACATAGTACCTACGCAAATCACTAGGTAACGCTACAGGCATGCTATTTTTGTGTTGCTACCAGCAGTCATCAGGGCTGTTCCTTCTGTGGCGAGCATAGGTACTAATCACAGACACAGACGAGGGGAATGGAGGTGTGGAAAGGTATTTTTTCTTGTTTAGCCCTAAGAGTTGCCATAAGAGTTACCGTAACTGACTGTCTTGATAATATATCTATGATCTAATATATATATATCTTTGATATATATCTTTCTTTCATTTTCTTTTATTGTGTTTAACGACGCACTATAATAATAACCAAGATGTACTGGCGTCGGATGAATGATTGATGGGAGGATGAGATGAAGGTTTCTTACGTATTGGGAAGGATAGTGGGAAGAAAGCGGCCGTGGCCTATATTGTAAGAAGCATCCCGGCATTATAGCCTCTATAGAGACTACAGAGGGAAACCACGAAAAACCCCTGTAAAGATGTACGGTGGCGGGGATCGAACCAGGTCCGATATGCCCCTTCACCTCCCGGATCACACGAAGCAAGTGCGTTAACCACTCAGCCACATGCACCGGTTATGAACAAGTTTTCCAACATAACCGTACTGCATATTTTTTAACCATTGGGAAGCAAGCATTATGCGAAAAATTGTTTGCAAGGTATAGGGCCTATATCCGCAGTTCAGCTTATTACTACACTAGGAAACAGACAAGCCGTTCGTTTGAAGCAGACAATTGAGTTTTA